>JARHVA010001892.1:2130000-2837500 GCA_037957365.1 Torreya grandis | reverse complement strand
TGTCTATCATGATTAAATGTTTTATGTTCTTATTAAAATTATCATTATATTTGATAGCCTCATATGCCTCATACACATATGGTTATGATTTATCATGTATATATATCATATGCTTACATACATGATTTGATTTCTCTGTCTCTTATATGCCTTATTTTATAGGTACATTGCCTATAACTAATGTGTCTTAATTTTCCTAATCTTCTTTAATATTTCTAATGATTTTATATGTGTATTATTTATTTCATTTTTTATGTGTATTATATTTTTTACATCATGTTTAATATGATTCTTATCGTGTTTACACTATATTTAATGTGTTTCTTATCAACTTTACACTATGTCTATTATCTTTTTTACCATGTTTAAACTATGTCTAATGTTATTAATATCATATTTACATCGAGTCTAATATGCATAATATCATGTTTATATAATGTATAATATGCATATTATCATGTTTATATCATATCTAATATATTAATTACTATGTTATCATTGTATTTCCATGATCTGTATCATGTAAAAATATTGTGTACTTTACCTACATTTCCAAGATGTCATCATGCATCCACTCAGGAAAAAGTCTCTTATATATGCATTTCAATACTATATATTGTGATAATGACACTATATCACTTATATATTCAACCCACATGGATAAAAATGTTCTTGACACTATACTTCTAATACCATGGGTCCATATGATGCAACTTTTTCATAGCACATATGTTGTGACAAAATTATCTTTATATGCTAGACACATTAGTGAATTTTACATATTATATATGTTGTGTCTAATATATTTATTTGAAGATATGAGTTTCATAGTTTCACCCCACATCTCAAAATGTGGGCATATAAACCACTCGTTACATTTTTAAATTAACTTTTAGGGCATGTACTTTGTCATATTCAACATGGTGGATTTGGAGGTCCACAAATAACAAGGTGCCTAAATTCCAACTTATAGTGATTCATATTTTATTTAGATGTGGAAGCCCATATATAATAAAGGTTTATAACTCTAGTTCACATTAATATTACATAAACTTTATTTAGGATTATATGTAGAGTTTTAATCAATTTTATTTAGGGTAATACACATAATTTTATTTATTTATTATCCAAATGTTACTTAAGATTGCAATTAAAATGTTGTTCAAGGCTTTACACATTTTAGAGGCATTAAAATCCACCTAATATTCACATATTTCTCAAAAAAATTAAGCATTATATTTTTTATTACTTTTTATTTCATTAGTTAATGCTATTTGGCATTAACCCATGTGTGCATTAACAAAAGAAAGAATATTTTTCTAGGTTACTAGGTACATTGGTTTTAATTTCAGAAATTCAAGTGCACAAAATTTTATATCGATGCCATATTTTTTTTTACTTTGATATGTATGCACACACATACACAGCAAAGTGTGGAAAAATGTAGAAACCTAAAAATGTCCCCTAAGAATTTATTATTCATTAAATTTTATGATTCTATGGTGTTCATGTACTTGTCAATTATTGATCCAAATTAGGCATTGATGGTATATTTTTGGGTTTTCATCATGTCTTCCCCTTATTCTCTCACCTTAGTAGTTTATTTTGTTACATACTTTGTGTAAGGAATATAGGGTATGATCTTTGGTTTTTGAATATCATACCTTACGCTTTCATGTCCTTTAGTATCCTCTTTTGATTAAGGTGCACCATCTTTATGATCACATACAGTCATAATAATTTCAAATAATACATCAATTGAGTCCTAATTTTAATTGAATTTTCTATTAATACACAAGTGTATACATCTATTTTTGGTACAAGATCATTTTCCATTAGGTCTTTTCCATGTTTTATCACAATTGATCCACTTGTGTGCATTTGGATATTTTCTAACACTTTTCAACCCATATTAGAATTTATATGGCCTTGTTCCATCAATATATTCTGATATTCATAATATATTTGTCTATTGTCAATCTTTAGATCCCATTCATTTACTTTCTAAGTAATATTATCTTCTTTTGATCATTTATCCAACTTATTAAAAAATCAATGACCTATTGATTCTCTAATGTAACCTATCAACTCAGTCACCTATGTTTTTATGGATCTATTTTCCTTGGCCTAATTTCACGTACTCCAAAGTAACCTATTGATTTGGTCCCCTATGTTTTTTGGGTCATCTTCCTTTGCCTGATTTCACATGCCTTTGATTTTTATTGTCACATTATACCATGTTTGGATTTCACATGTTATGTTCACTCTATATATATTATTCAAGCCTTAGTCATTAATACATATCAATTAAACCATGAAACATCCTAATTTTTGGCAACATGATGATAAAATTTATTACTACACTTATCAAGAA
Source organism: Torreya grandis (assembly GCA_037957365.1). Classification (NCBI taxonomy): domain Eukaryota; kingdom Viridiplantae; phylum Streptophyta; class Pinopsida; order Cupressales; family Taxaceae; genus Torreya; species Torreya grandis. The sequence goes on along the minus strand of JARHVA010001892.1, from coordinate 2,835,126 downwards.
ACCTACATGTTTATCCTTCATTATTTCTAAAACATCTTCAAGTTTTGTGCCATCACCAATCTATACCAAAAGAGGGTTTAGGAAAATGTTCATGTAGTTGCACTTTATTTTCTAGGAAGAGAATGTGAATCCTATTTTATCAATTAAACTTCACTCACATGCACAAGAGAGCTAAATTGAATCTAAATCTGAGTGTGTGGGATATGTAGCTACAACTTCTCAAGGGGTAACCCAGGTCAATTAACTTTCAAAAAAAAAATTTGATACATTTTAGGGTTAGTTCAAGGAGTGAAAGAGAGACAAATCAAAAAAAAATCCATCAATTTTTTTATCATCCTACAAACCTACTTAGACATTTGTAGAATAAAATAAGTATTAAGGTATAGAATTAGTTCACATGTACACATTCAATAACATCAAACTTACACATTTATAACCTTGACATTTATTTACCATACACTTATGGTGGCATGTTTATTATGTACCATACACATTTCATGGCCTATCAATTTTGTCCTAATATTTTCATTATTATTGATATTACATAAATTAGTATAGCCAACCATAAAGCCTATATCTAGTGTTATAAATATATTACAATCATCAAGTGTGTCATTTTTCATCTCCATTTTATATTTCATTGTTTCCCATTACTTGTTCAATCATTTTTAATGATTTTATTTTTTAATTTTAGTATATTAGGGTCATGATTTATTGGTTGGTTTTTATTACCTTAGATCTCTCTTATGGGCCCCATTTTTTTTAAAAAAATGATATTATACCCTAGTGTTCACTTTTAGGTAAAAAATTTATGGTGAACCCAATATTTTGACCATCCAACCTATTATTTCATAAACCATCATCCACCTAAGGTCTAATTTTTTATTTAATTAACTAATTTGTGATTTTTTTCTTTATCCCTAGCCTAGTTTTTCCATTGACTTTAAATTTTTTTCTCCTCAAATTTACATTTAGTTGTGTGTGTGTGTGTGTGTGTGTGTGTGTGTGTGTGTGTGTGTGTGTGTGTGTGTGTGTGTGTGTGTTTGTGTGTGTGTGTGTGTGTGGGGTGTGTGTGTGTGTGTGAGTGTGAGTGTGTGTGTGTGTGTGTGTGTGTGTGTGTGTGTGTGTGTGTGTGTGTGTGTGTGTGTGTGTGTGTGTGTGTGTGTGTGTGTGTGTGTGTGTGTGTGTGTGTGTGTGTGTGTGTGTGTGTGTGTGTGTGTGTGTGTGAATTTTTTTTCTCTTCAAATACTTACACCTTTTAAGGTTTACCTTATGGCTTTATTTCTTATTTTACATTTCAAATATGATTGTTAGATCAAAATATTGATTTTATTATTTTAGTTATTAATCATTAGCCTTAGCTTCATTGGTTTTTTTTTTCCCTCATTTTTACATCTTATTCTATCTAGAAAACTTATATCTATACATTTTATTAGAAAACGTGCTAGATTGAATGGTGCTACTTGGAATTCTATTGAATTTCCTTTGAGTGGTATTTTTGCTTATTTGAATTTAAAAATGGATGGTTCTAATGATGTTCCTTCCACTCCTCTTATGGTTCTTGATATAAATCCTACAAATGATCCAAATGTTACGGTTATATGTTGAGAATGACAATCTTGATGATGATTATGTGGATAATATTTATGATGATGAAAATGTTTTTGATGATATTGATTCTAATAGAGTTACTAGAATTTTTTAAATTATATATTTAATGAAAAATAATAATACATTCTTAGAACATATGTTATTTAAGATAAATGAAGTAAAAAATATAATTAGGGATAAGGATCCTACACTTGAGAATCTTACATATTTTCCCTTGAATTTTTATAATTTGTCTATTGGAGGCTCTACTTATGCATTGGATGGTGAGGCTAGTGATCCTAAACCTTTTATACCTACACCTACTTTTATTCCTACTTAGATTACTCTTGATATTCTAATATAACATAATACTTATTTAGTGTATCCTACTTAGAATCCAATGACTAATGTACCATTGTGACATGTTTATCACATTTTATCTCTTGGTCTTGGTCATATTCAAATTACCAATCCAACCCCTATTTCTACCAATTATAATCCTAATATGTCTCCCATGCATGCTATAACATGTCAAAATTCATTACTCTTAAAAAATTTCAAGCTATGAAATTGTAACTCACATTGTTATCTTGAGGATCTCATAAGTCTATCCATGTGGTTTAATTTCACAACATATTACACAACCCATTGGCCCTAGAGGTCCTTTGTAACTCTTTTTTCTCCTAATTTTGTAGTTCATAAATTATAATTACACAAAAAAAAGGGTGGCCCTTCACATCACATTAGATCATATTTTACTTCATGCTTTGGTTTTACTCACGATGGATTATTGATGACCAATATTTTTCCTATAAGTCTTAAGGATTATGCATTGGATTGGTTCTATGCCTTGTGTATAGGATACTTAAAATTATTTAATGATTTGGTCAAAATATTCTTAGCTTATTTTTCTATAAACATTATCCAAAAGGTCACATTTTCTCAAATTGTGTAACTTAAAAAATTATCTACTAAGAATTTTACTAACTATGTACTTAAATTCAAGACTCTACTTATAAAAAATTCTCATCAAATCCATAATAGTGAGCTACATACAATTTTCTAAAATATTTAACCATAACTATTTAAATACAAAAATGCATTCAACAAATGCCAATCTTTTAATGAAATTTGCATATGCTTCACAACTATGAGATTAACTTTTAGAGGCCAATATGCTCCAGTATAAATCTATTATTTCTACCTCCACTACCTTGAAATATCATGGAAAATCAAAAATCAAAGCTAATACTAATGATGTTGTAGATTTTCAAGCTACAAAAGAGGCCAAACCATTAACATAATATCATCACCTCTTGATAGGATTTTTCATTCCAACTTTTAGGAATCTTAGACAATTCACAAGGCATCCTAAGCCTCCTAACAAAGTTATTAAATAATTACTCAATTGTAACTTGATTTTTATCTAATACATATCAATTAAATACTTTTATACCTAGTCATAAAGGATATGATACCATTAAATATTAGGATTACCATAGAGCTTCTAGACATTGTATGAATTGATGCTATACAATACAAAATTATATACAAGATATAATCAATAGTAACACTATTCAAATTATTGGTCATAATACTAATTTAAATGAATATGTCATAATGCCTAACTAACTCTTGAAAATATTTGGTAATACTTTACTAAATCATATTATTAATAAGTAAGATGATGTGAACATGACTAAAATTATACATCAATCAACGCTTTAAGAAGTTCACATCTTCAATATTATTATCAGCATGGTTATTAGTTCACGTAATAGAATACCATCTATTGCATTATATGACCACAATATTCCACAATGATTCAAATAATGATTCAATCTATATACATGATTTTTTTAATTCACATCCTTTTATTACACATGACATTGTTATTGATAAGGATTCAAGCCAAAATCTAATTAAAATTTCATTTCTAGCTATTCAAGGCTACACCCAATTAGGTTTACCATGTATAACTATGGTATTTATGAAGTATGATAGTGTTACATACACACCTCTTGGTGGTCTTATATTACCAATTATAGTTTGTCTGAAGGACATATTAGTTTTGTTATATGTGATGTCAAATATTAATGTATATAATATATTACTCGGATGCCCATGGATAAATCAAATGAGATAAATACCATCCACTCTACATAATTTCTTGAATTTTTTGCATAATGATAAATACATAAAATTCATGGCACATCCTTAGAAACAACATCAGATCTTACTAGAATTACTTATAAAAAATAAAATTATTCAACCTTGTGTGACATATTATACTATTTAATTGCCTTTGATTATGGTTCCCACTACATTTTCATCTATGGATTCAATATCTTGAGCCATGGTTCCTAGAGTTAAAACTACTATAATTACACTAATAATACATAAAATTCTTAATCATCCATGTCCTAATATTTATTTATCACTTCTTGCATCAATTCATACTAGAGCACCTACTAAGAGTTTAACTATACCATGGCATATCTATACTGGTTTTCAAGATGTTAAGGTCGCTCATCGATCCCACTATCACCATATCTCCCTTTGGGATGATGATTGAATTTATTTCATAGATTTCAAACACTTAATAAATACATATAGTAATACATATGAGTCCCTAAGTCTAGGTTATGACCTTTTAGATGGGAGCATTTGTTGATTATGATGGCATATCTCTTGTGTTTCATCGATATATCATTATTATACTATACTTTATTTTTTGCATATGTTATTATATATGTTATACCTTTCAATTTATTTCTTATTTCATTTTTTTCCATGCTTCATCTCTCTTCTATATTTGACATCTTGGCCCTTGTTTTTTGGTTGCATTGGCATTGTTCTAGCCCTTTAGTTTCCATTGCTTTCTATGTTGTACTAGTCATTATCCCTTGATTATCTACCCCATAAACACTTATTTATATTTTTTAATGATGATAGCATACATATTTCAACCTTATGTCCTAGCATGAACTAATTTTTGAGGGAAATCATAGGTTGTTTGAAATCCCCCTCTTATTCTTTCTTCCAGTTTTTTTGCCCCATATCTTGTTTTATTTTTCTCTTTAGCTTCTATATTTTCTTGAATGTTCTTATATTTATTATTATTATGTGTTCTCCTTGGATTTATCTTTGTGTGATCTAATTACTACTTCTATAAAATTACAAAATTATAAAATAATAAAAAATGTCAAAATAAAAAAAATTGGTACATACACATATACATGTTACACACATGTTTTTCATGATATTATTTGAATTGGTGAGATGCAAGATATGCATGTTACATATGATCATGGACATACAAATGCTATGTGTTTTCTCCATGCTTATCTCATGTGTATTATCACATTGGTGGTATCCCTCATGTTGGGGGGATTTATCTATAAAAAACGTTATAGTATTGTACCAAAAACGCTTTCCATTTATCAAATAGAGTTACTTACATTGATTAAATAGATCTTTTTATTTCCTATATTATGTGTTACATGAATACATACATTGTGTTTTGCATATAAATGTTACATTGTGTGTTTTTTTTGTGCCTATGATTATTTGATTTAATACATGTTCATGTTTGTGCTTGTGTGTGCTTGTGTGTATTGCATGTCAATATCTTGCCAAGTCCTTATTCATAGAGGATCCTATAGTCATCATGTCATGTCATGTTATCATTATTTATGAGACATAATTCGTTACATGATGTTTTTCTATCACTGTGAGTGGCTAAATGCTTGTGTGAATTATTTGACTATATTATGTGATATGATATGTTTGGTGCCATGGTATATATCATACACATTACTATATATGAATCACTATCCTTGGTTCCTACATTGCCATGGTCCTTACCATGAATCAATTGGGGCATAAAACTACTACATGTGTGTGTTTCATTTCTATATCTAACCCTCTTAGGGGAACATTTCTACATTGGGGCACATCTCTTCTCCCTACCTTATCTTTCCATCAAGGGTATCAACCCCTTGACTATCTCCTTAAGCTTACTATTATCTATATCTTGCATATATGGAGCTTATATTGGGACATAACTTCATTCACCATCACATTTGTATATTTGGGCATAAATTATTTCACCATCACATTGTTATATTGGGGTATATTAATTTCCCCTCACTATCTCATCCTCACAAGTAGGGTACATCTTACTATTAAGCATTGCATGATGATATTTTGTGATGGTTATATACATGTGTTTTCATTTATTTTTACAAGTTATTCTAACATATTTGAATATTTGGGCATAAATTATTTCACCATCACATTTTCATATTTGGGCATAAATTATTTCACCATCACAATGTTATATTGGGGTATATTAATTTCCCCTCACTATCTCATCCTCACAAGTAGGGTACATCTTACTATTAAGCATTGCATGATGATATTTTGTGATGGTTATATACATGTGTTTTCATTTATTTTTACAAGTTATTCTAACATATTTGAATATTTGGGCATAAATTATTTCACCATCACATTGTTATATTGGGGTATATTAATTTCCCCTCACTATTTCATCCTCACAAGTAGGGTACATCTTACTATTAAGCATTGCATGATGATATTTTGTGATGGTTATACACATGTGTTTTCATTTATTTTTACAAGTTATTCTAACATATTTGAATATTTGGGCATAAATTATTTCACCATCACAATGTTATATTGGGGTATATTAATTTCCCCTCACTATCTCATCCTCACAAGTAGGGTACATCTTACTATTAAGCATTGCATGATGATATTTTGTGATGGTTATATACATGTGTTTTCATTAATTTTTAAAAGTTATTCTAACATATTTGAATATATTATTTGATAACATATGGTGTGCATAACTATTTCTTTTGAGCTAAGTGATTGCAGGAATAAGTTTACAATCCCTTGCCTCAAAAGGGTGGCATACATATATACATATTTTACAATCAATTGTTTCAAGGTGAAGTGGAAATAAGGAGAAATAAATGAAAAATATTTTCTTCCTTGATTAAAAAAAAAGAGTTGAGTTGTCAGTTTCTACTCTTAAATTTTTAGTATTTAAGAAAACATGAGAAGATTTTATTTCTAGTCACAATTATCAAAAGATGATAGAATAGTTCAGATACCATCAAGTGTATTCATTCTTATGATCATAATTTAAATTTATAATTCTATTTTGTTATATTCATATCAATTTACCACAACATTGATAACTTGCATATGTTTGCAGAAGCAATCTAGATTTATTAGGAGCTATCATCACATGCGCGTGGATTCTTGCACAAGCACTCAATCATTTCATTTATTTGTCCCTATGTAAGTTGAAGTATGTAATTCAATTTATTGTTTTTATCTCGACACATGCATGCATTTATATCACATGCACACATCAAAGTAGGGACATTATGTAGACATATAATTTTGGTGCAAGACCCTTTTCCATTAGGTATTTTCCATGTTTTATCAAACTCGGACCACTTATGTACATCTAGATATTTTTAGATAGTTTTCAACTCACATTAAACTTTCTTTGGCCTTGTTCCATCTAGATATCCTCATATCCATATCAGATTTGTCTTTTTCTATCTTCCAAATCCCATTCATCCACTTTCTAAGTAATCTTATCTTCATTATGAGTATTTTTTGTTTGGTATAGAATCAATGATTTATCGACTTTATCTCATACATAATCAATGACTTGTCAATTATGTCCCTATATTTTAGGGTTCCATACGCCTTGTCCTAATTTTGTGTGCCTTTTATTTCACTTGTCACATGATTCCATGGTTGACTTCATGTGTCATGTCCTAGAGAGTTGATTATATATAAGTCAAGCCTTAGTAATTTTCTAAGTATCAATAGAACCATAAAGCCTCCTAAATTTAAGTTGTGCATTTATAAAATCTATTGTTACACTTATCAAAGACCCAAAACAGGGTTTTGAAAAATGTTCATGTAGTTGTAATTAATTTCCTAAGGAGAGAAGGTGGAGCCCATTTTCTCAATTACACTTCACTCACATACATAAGAAAACTATAGTGACTTTGACTTATAGCATGCAGGATATGTAGTTAGAACTCTTCAAGGGATATCTTGAATCAACTAACTTGCACACACTACTTTTGTTACTACATTTGAGGGTTAGGTCAAGGAAGGAAGGAAAGATGATTCAGAGCATTGTTTCCATCAATTCCACAAAGCAATCACATATCCCTACATGCCATCAAGTTACACACCTGCCTAGAAATTTTTAGAATTAGAAAAAGACTAGGGTAAAAAAAATAGTGCCTATGTATGCATTCATAAATAACAAATGTACACATTTGGCATATCGTACACATTCAATGGCTTGTTGGTTTTATCCCAATATAGTGAACAGTCCAAATTTCACATAAAATAGTACAATTAGCCACAAATTCCAAATCCAATTTCCATAAATCTAGTACATATATTGGGAGTGTTAGTTTTCATCTCCCTTTGTCCTCTCAGTGTTTCCCATTGCTTGTTCAATTGTTTTCATGCTTTTAGTTTTTATTTTTAGTACATTAGGGTTTTGATTTATTGTTTTCATTTGTATTATCTTAGATCCCTCTTGTGCAGTGCATTTTACCATTTTATTAACATTATATCCTAGTGTTCACTTTTAAATAAAGTAACTAGCGTTGTAGTTTTCTTACATCTAGAGATTCACACAAAACCTATCTAACATTCACAAGAATCTATTGAACATCTTATATCCGTCTTGTGCAGCCCATTTTACTATTTTATTGACATTATATCCTAGTGTTCACTTTTAAATAAAGCAACTAACATTATAATTTGTTTACATCTAGAGAATCACATAAAACCCATCTAACATTCACAAGAATTTATTGAACAGTTATAAGTATTTTAAAGATTAAATAATTATTAAAGTATTTATTTATTTTAAAACAATTATTAAAAAAAAAGGAAAGGTACACACCACATATTACTAAAGTTTTGTTTATCACAAAAATTACTTTCAAATATACAATTTATTTTTTTAATATTATTTATTATCTAAAACCCTAATAAATAAATAGTACTTAAAACTGTAACTAACTCTCGACATAATTTTTTTTTTTTAAAAAAAAACACTTATTTTTTCCCTTCTATTGTCAATAAGAAAAATTGTTTTAAAAATTTGAACAAAGTTATTCGAAATTAGGACGAAGTGACTAAAGTTGTGAAATATTAGTAGAAACCCAAAGACGTCGATTTGAATGAAACAGGGCAAAACATCGTTGTCTCCCATCCAATATATGTATGGATACATTTCTCACTGAAGTGGAAACCTCATTTTACAATCATAACTAACCTTATCTAAAAAGAAGTTTAAACTAATTATAGGACGGCGCGTAACATGCATTGTTTCTCTAATGGTGAGACCCACCTTTTGTCCTATTTTGTTTGGTGCTTCGTGATTTAACCATCATCGTCATATTTAAGTAAACACTCTACAAACTTAATCAAATGAATCTATTTTCCGGGTATATATACTTTAGCTTCGATTTTAAATATTAAATTTACAACTTTATAAAGATCGTTTTAGACTTTGTCTGTAATCTTAGATTTACAACAAAGAATGGATATTTTTGTCTTTAATCTTAGATTTACAAGAAGGAATGGATATTCTTAAATGTTAATTAGTCCTTTTTGTTTAAGATTATAAATGTAAGAGTATTGTTTAAATGGGTTTTGTATTTTATTGTTATTTTTATTCGTTATAATAAAAGAGGGATTTCATCCCCTACAGAGCAGAAAGGACATGCTTTCTTTTCAATGAACTTGGTTAATTATTGAACCCTACTAATTTTTTTAATTAATTATTTTTATTTATTAATATTATTAAAATTTAAATTTTATTAAAAGAAGGATTCCATTCTACAGAGAGTAGAGAAGACATGTTTTCCTTTCAATGAATTTGGTTAATCATCGAACCCTACCATCTTTCTTAATCAATTGTTTTCATTTATTAACATTATTGAAATTGAAATTTCATTATGAGAGACCAACTTCTCTCATATATATATATATATATATATATATATATATATATATATATATAAAGATCACTTTCATAAAAATAATAAAAATAGCTTTTAGATATTTTTTAGTCATTAAATTATATGATTTTATAATATTTGTGTATATGTTAATTGATTGTTTAAATTAGGTGTTATTGTTATGTTTTGTTAACTTTCGACAGTTTTTACCCTTTCTTTTAACCCCCTCCACTTCACATATTCCCTTTCCTTGGTTTTCCTACCATTCTAAGCTCCTTATTTGAAACATGCACTAATGTTCTAGACAATTTTGAACGTAAGCGTATAATCTTAGGAAACTTATGTGGCCCCTTGTAACTAGAGTGCATGTGCCTTATTTGTCATTTCTTTTTGGTTTTGTGGATGTTTGATGTTAGTTTGTGTGCCAATATGATCTTAATTTGAATTCAATTTATTTATAAATACGTAAGCATAGCAATTCATTTAGACATACATAATATATTTATCATTTAAAAATATATTTATTGTACATTCACAAACATTCTAGAGAGGAAATCAAGAAATCAATAGATCATTAGTGAAGCACATAAGTAATTGTTAGACACACATTATAATATACTCATTTTCATGTTAGTGACCATTGAGGTTTGTTGTTTTCAATAATGTTATTGTCTAGAAGCCTAAAATACATATATGTAGTTCAGTTTTTCTATGTTTTATTGCAACTCCCAAAACATATATTATTTTCATTAAGTTTTAAGATAATACTACCCAAATAGGACAAGAAGAACAACTTTGATTTAAAAGTGATCAAAGAGAAATATCCATAAATTTAATGTATTTTGAACATTAGGACTAGGCAAACATAGTTGTCAAATTATTTCAAGTATGTATGCACTTTTTTCTAGAATGATAGTGGATGGGTTGGACAAACTTATCTAATTATCATCAATTTTTACGACCAATTTCATGTCACTTCTAAGCATGTATTTTTCATTTCACCTTTTGACACCGTATCACAAAAAAATTCAAATAAACTTAAACCTTATATGTTTTTTCTCCCACTTGATTTAGAATAAATTAATTAGGTTAATTATTAGTTTATACATGTTATAAAACTTATTTAAAATTAATTAGATATTAATTAAGCTATAATTTAACTAAATTATAGTTATCTTTATTACATTTTGGTAAATATATTCTCTTAAACCCCTTATAAAGTAGGTCTTTCTTAATCCAAGTTAGATCTATAAAATCTTATGGTTATTTTTTTGCCATGATTCTTTAAGGTTTCATAGAATCATGATTTATTTTGTCTTTCCCTTAGGATTAGATCTTCTTATATATAAGATCAGATATTAATTTATCCATTTTTATTAGGTTTGATTCCATTGCATGCCTTTTGGTCTAATATACCTAACTTCATTTCATTTGATGTGTTTGATCCCAAACCTTAATTCTTTTTATTTTTTAGAAATTTTGCTAAACCATGGCATGCTTGTAATCACTTACCCTTTAGATATGCCTTTTCAAGATGTTATAAATTCTTCTATAAATATCATTTCTTTATAAAATGATACAAATAATAGTGATTATGATGATTTTTAAAATAAAGATGGCATTGATGAAAGGTCATAGAAAATAATTCTTACCTATGTAGATCATGTTGAATATATAAATGCCATGGGTGTGTCTGGGTTGATTCCCTTGACATAAATCCTAGTGATTATGGAAAGTTAACTTTTAATAAGAGAGGGGAAAAAATAAGGAAAAAAGAGATAGCTCAGAGAAAGTAAATTCTTAAAATATCAATTTGGACTTAGATGTGCATAATAAATCATTTCTCATTAAAAAATTGGTTCTTTTGTAAAACATAAAAAAACCCTCACATAAATTATGGGATCTAAAGTTAATTTAGATTCATGATGTCATGTTCAAACCAATGTGTCTTCTTTAAATGTCAAAAATGATATTAAGGTGAACATTTAGGCATGTCATGCTTATTATTATGATGAATGTTAGGAATATTTTTATTATGATGCAGAACTATAAGAAGAAGATATGGTCGAAAACATAGGGAATATTATGAAATATGCCACAAAAATTGTTAAGGAATTATGATGAAATTATTATATTGTAAATAAAAAATCATAACAATAAATTAAAATATAATAGATCGCATAAGCATAATAACATATTCACTTAAAAATAAGAGTATATACATGCCAATATATAATTGAGCCACTTCAAGGGACGTCCTAATTCCTTATAGTAAGAATAGAATTTTAAATTTATGATAACTAATATCATAAATTTACCTCCTATACATACCCTAATTAGGCTATAGTAAATCCATAAACTCAAATAGGTTGACTACTTCTACCAATATACAAACTAGATATTATCAAATGATGAAGTCTAAGGTTGTGTACAACTCACACCTGCCACACAAATCTTGATAAAAGCCATAACTTAAGGTTTTATGATTCTCCTATATTAAAACTAGTGTTTTCCTTAACATTAACCAATTGTGGATGCTTATGTATGAAATCTTCATCTTCCATTATTGCATATTCACTAAGAAGGTTCTTCGACATGATAAGATACTATGTGTTCACCCTTGTTTGTAGCCTCTTAGTGTGTGTGTGTCTTGAGGATATTTTTAGGTTCTAAGATGACATTTCCCCTCTTATCAAGCTCTAGTAACTCTATCTAGGATAAAATATTTTCACCAAATACTTTTTTCAAATAGGAAACATGAAAGATGTAGTGTATTTTAGTTGACTCGGGTAACTCAAATTTGTAGGCCACAAAGGTAATTTTTTATTATATTAACAACTACTATGATGACACTTTCCCCTTCTGAGTTTGGCAATCTCGTAATTAAATCCATGGAACCCTCATCCCATTATTGGCTAGGAATGGATAAAGACTATAAAATGCCTAGATTCCTAATTGTCTCACATTTGTTTTGCTGACACACCTAACATTATGCAAAAAAAATTGTACATTACCTTTGAATCCTTCCCAAATAAATGTTTCTTGATTCTATGATAAATATTTAGAAATCTTAAATGTCCACCCACTGGAGAAATGATAACCTTATCCTTAAGGCTTGAATTATTTCATATTTATATCCTAATCCTTGTACCACTTGGTGTTCCCTTTCCATCCAAATTTATCTAAAATTATTTGATCTTTAAGAAAATTTTAATGAGATCTTGAAGATTTGCATCTTGGTTCTATTCAAATCTCACCTCATCCTCCTAATCCACCTGCAATATTGACATGGCACAAAACTAGGCCTTTGTGTTTTAATCCCTTAATGAGAGTGAATCCAACACTACATTATCCTTCCCTTTCTTCTATATAATTTCAAAGTTTTACCTTAACATCTTCATGGCCCACTTTTGTTTCTATTTTTATGATAACCTTTATTCTAAGAAATATTTTACACTTTCATGATTTGTCTTCACATTAAAGTGACTTTTAATTAGATAAGTTGATTTGGGTAACAATTCAGGGGACAATTCAGGTGACAGGTCCGCCCCAATTGATGACAAAACTTCTAGGAGCCATAACTTTTACACCATAGCTCCAATTGACTCGCAGTTTGAACCGTTGGAAAGATAATAATGAGGAGAATGTGGTGAGATGCCATAGATATTTTATCAATGGATTTTGACCCCCAAAAACCCAATGTAAGTTCCTCAAATTTCAATTTTAATAGTGCAGTCTAAAAATAGTAAGTTTCTAAAAATAGTAATTCCTTAAAATCTATATTGTTGTAAATCATGGAAGTCAAACCACTTAATCTCCCTAAATATTGGTGACCTTCCACATCCTCTTCCCACCTTCAAAATATGTATAAATGAAGATGTAACTTGGAATGGAAATTAGACATCTCTTCTCAAAGATAAGCATATGTTTGGATCTATAAATTTTGATGAATAAGACATCTCTTCTTAGAGATAGCATTATTGTTATTGTGTTGTTCTTATTTATTGAATTGTATTTCAATCGAATTTTTTGATTTTTGGATCATAAGTCCTTTGTTGCTTCATGGTATGAATATTAACCAGCATTTCATTATCATAAATGGGATTCAACTAATTATTACCTTTGAGTTATAAAATTTTAAATGCACTAGATATACCATCTTGTATGAGGAATGCACCTATACCATGCCTCACCACATCACATTATAAAATGTTTCTTTTTTTTAAAATGGGGAGTAGTCAAAACCAGAGTGGTACAAATTGCCTCCTTATGCTTCTTAAGTGCCCCAATCATTACCTTATCCCAATGGAAAGAGTCCTTAAAGAGAGCTTTGTGTAGTGTTAATATGATACCATAATTTTTGAAAAACCTGCAACAGTATCTTGTAAGTCCTGAAAATCATTGTAAGCTCCTGAGAATTTGAGATAATTTCCTCTCCACCATGACCTTGATCTTGTAAAGATCGACCTTGACTCCTTCAAGAGATATAATTTATCATAAGTATTCCACCTCTTTATCCCCAAAATATAAAATAGATGGCTTTGAAAAAAATTGATGCTATATGAGAATTTTTAAAAATTGATCCACATGATATGGGTGGTCCTCCCATGTTTTATTGTAGATCAATATATTATCAAGACAAACTTACACATAAATGGATTAAAATTGGAATTCATCAAACTAAATCACCTACAAAGATCTAATTTCTCAAGTTAAAATTGGGATTAAGTGATACTTTACAAGAACATATAAAAGCCAACACATTTAATTCTAATGATAGTGATTACACCAATTATTATTTCACTAAAAATGATCTTTCATAGACTCATGGGTACCTAAATATCATGATCTTACCCTTGAAGACATGAATTCTCCTTCTTACACATAGTATGATGATGACTCACCTAATATTTTTGAGTTAGATGTAGAACTTACAATATAAAAATATGATCATCGATTCATAATTGGCTAGTGGGCACCTTTCATGATCATTGTGGGGGCATCTTGTTACCATTTTTATTACAATTCTTTGAATTTTTATTTATAATTTTTATTTTTTCTTTTTTATTGACTATTCATTTTATTTTTCTTAATAATTTTTCATATATTTTATTTTCCATTTTGTCTCCAAATGCTCCTTTTTTATTGTCCATTTACTCATTATTGATTCTTTCTTTTTCTTCCTATGATTTTTTTTTGGTAATTCATTTCACATACTTTCATTTATGTACTCATTATTGATTTTTATATTATCCTTCAATTTATTTTTTGGGTCCCAAAGTGTCCCCATATCCTTTATTTTCCATGATTCATATCATGTAGATGTTTTATGTCCTTTCTTACATTTTCATGATCCATATCATGCACATATTTTGGGTAAATGCTATTTTTTCTCCATTACATTAATTGTCTCTACCTATTAAGGGTCATATATTACACTAGTACTTCTTTATGTATATCGTTCCAATAAAAGGTTATCCTCTTACTAATGTTCTTACATTACCAATATATTTATTACATATGATAAATTTATTATTACCTTTTTCTTCATTGATTTGAATCAAATGCACATAATTCAAGTTACCTATCTTGCATACATTGCTTTGACATAGACACACATGATTCAAGTTTCCTACCTTACACATAATGACTCAAATAAAACACTCATAGTTCAAGTTACCTACTACATACACACATTCACAATGATATATTACTTATATAACTTAGACATAAATGCACAAGGCCAAAGTCCCTTACTATAGTTGGTTCAACAATTTGTCATGGGGAAAATTTGTGACTTTGAGTCAACAATGTGGGAACTGAGTTCTTAGATTAGTTAGCAATACAAGACAAAGTCCCTCTCCTATTAACAGGCAGATCTACTTTATTGAAAACCAAAAAAGGAAAAATAGGGGAAAAGTTATTCACAGTTATTTATATCAAAAATATTTTTATTGGGGGTTTTCTACTTTTAACCTAAAAGTACATAAAGGAGATAGAAAGGCAATGAGGGGAAAGAAGGGAAAAATGGAAAGAATGAAATAATAGAGAAAGGAAAGAAATAAGGGAGGAAAAAGTTATTATAGTCAGCTAAATATAAAAAATACCATGATAACCCTGGAAAAAATGAAAGACAACTCTGGGTAACTAAATACAAAAACTTACTAGAATAGTCCAAGAAGGGGAAACAGTGTGTGCATGGAAACCTCTCTCATTCAATGGGTGGTAAAGATATAATGACACCATTAGGAGTGAATAACATACTCAGAGACAATTTTATAATATTTATAGCAAACCAAAGACAACCATCCCATATTTACTCATAAAAGATAATTAAAATATTGCTTAAACCCCACCGAGATTTCACATTCATAGGAACAACATAAGAAGATTTTAAAAGAAATACTTAATGTGAAATTCTCATTTTTTGATAATTTGATAGTGATTATGAAAATAATTTGAAAGTAAAGATATAGATACAAAGGAATCATACACAAATTTATAACTCACGAAGAAATCCTAAACACAAAGTCTACAAAATCTTCATGTTCTAATCTTTATTGAGTCAAAAATACAATCTCATCCTTTAAAAGTTTCTATAGATTTCCCCTACCAAAAAGTCCCTAACAATGATCCTTACACTCATATTTTTAGCTTGGGGAGGTGGTTACAATGTGTAACCACCTTTTTTGCGTTTTAGAAGCTATAAAAATGAGTTTATAAAAATGCACCACTTAAGTGGCGTAAAAGTGTGTTGGTGCAATTGCAGCATGTGCAAAAGTAAAATTACAAAATTTCACTACTTGAATGGTGAAAAAATACTTTGGTGATTTTGCACCACTAAAAATGTGCAAGTCAAAATTATACAATTTGAGACTTACAAAGTGACATAGTACATTTGCATGAATTCCATTTATAAGGTTGCAATTACATAAAATTTAAAATTAAAAATTAAAAAATAAGACCCAACATTAACATGAAAAGATCAGAAGCTTGATGAAGAAGTCATTCACTTTCTCATTCAATGTTGAATGACCAAAATGGTGCTTCTATTGGTAGAGGAAAATAAAAAGACATTTATCAAATTGCACTACTTGCTCTTTCTCATATGAGCCTTTCAGGAGAAAAACTCGATGTAGTACCTAGTTATGTCTTGGAAAAGATTTCAAAACTCTCTATGAAATTTTTGGCAAAAAACATATTCTTTTTCTTTAATCTACTTCCCCTTGGTGAATTTGAGAAAATTTACTCCTGGTAGTCGCTAGCTAAAACACGGGTGGAAAATCAACTTTTAAAACATTTAATTTTTTTTTAAAATTTAACATGCAAACTAAAAAGATAATATTGGAAGAAATTTAAAAACTACCTAAAGAAGTAACTTCATTTGCATGATTGATAGGAAGCATTTATAAGTTTTGCATGTAGGCTTGAAAAGAAGTTTTAATTTTCAATGGTAGATTTTTACAAGAAAAATGCAATTTGAAATTCTAGATTAACATGACTTAAATGTAATTTGAATTTTCATAATTAAAAGAAGCATGACTTTGAGTTGCATTCAAAGTATAAAATTATAACATTTTTCCAAATTATACAAAGTTTAAAAATGTTTTTACAAAATGCACAGGAATTGAAAACTTCTTTACAATTTGCACGGGAACCAAAAATATTTTTGCAAATTACATAAGAACAGAAAAAGATTTTTCAAATTGCAAGGAAACTCAAAATGAAACTTCAAATTGCACCAAAGACAAAAAAATATTTTGAAAATTGAATGGAGAGTGAAATAGTTTTTGTAAATTGCAAGGAGACCAAAAAAGATTTTACAAATTACACAAAGACCAAAAAAGCTTTTACAATTTTCGTAACTTGTGAAAAAGGAAACTGTGTTTACACAACTCAAAAAAAGAAAAATTATTTTTACAAGATACAGAGAGCACAAGCAGATTTTTGCATAGAGGGTTCAAACAAGCTTTTAAACACTTCAGAATAAAAAATGGAAAAGTTGTAAATTTTTAATTAATCAATTTTTGAGTAACTAATTAAATTTTTTTATTTTTTCAAGATTTTGACATTTTTGGGCAAAAATAAAAAAAATTGACCATTTATTTAAAAATTAAATTTTCCATCAATTTTTTACCATTTTTTAAAAATGTGACAATAGCTTACTCTAACTAAGATTTTAAAATGCAAGGAACAGAAAGAAATTAAAATTTTGTGGTTTCATAGGTCGGCACTTTATCCATTGGGTAATGGATTCTTCAGCAAAAACTTTGATAGATTTGAAAAAATCTTTGAATTTTTTATCTTCAAGAAAGGGATGGGTCCTCAAGCCATTGAAAAATTTTCACATGTCAAAAGACAGTGTATGCGAGGGCATTTTTAGTAATGTATTTTTACACAAACTAAAAGATGAAGAGAGAAGTGTTTTCTTATACTTGTATATCCTGATCCAATCAACTAACAACTAGTTTGTCCATCTCAATCGTATGAGAAATGAACACACATTGCCAGCCTAGACCACCTATTCACTTGAAAAATTGCATGCCCTGATCCAACCAATTGATAGCTAGTTTTCCCATCTCAATCATGTTAAAAATGAACATGCACTATTGGGATAGATCATCTATTCTAAATATTTTTACATTAACCACCTATATATTGAAGAGATTCATGAAAAACTTATCCATTCTATCATCTTAGAAAATCATGTGATTACCCATGATATTTCTCAGGTAGAGATCACTGCTACAAATATGTGCAGGTAGAAATAATAAAACATGGAGAAGGATGAACAAAATTGAAGCTATTGAATTTATTGAAAAGCAATGTGCACACCAAAAATAAATGGGAAAAAAAAACAAGCCATAATTAGGAAAATAGAACTATTTACATGGAGCAAAGGAAAATGATAAGATTACGAAAAAATAGTCACTAGCTAGGAGAAGTACCTACTATTTTGAAACAATGGATTTAACTTATGAACTCTGAATATATTTAGAAATAGTGATAAAGTAGATGGGAAGAGAAACTTAGAGTTATCATTCACACATGGATGATCATGAATGAACAAATCAACAATGTTTTCCTATTTTGAAATGAAATCATTATGAATTCTCTGATATTTTATGAGCACTTCTGAGCAATACTGAACTTTTTCAATGTCTTCTTGGATGGCTTAAAATGCATTTGTGACATGTATAGTATCTAAATTGAAGATAAGTGTGTCACATATCTATATTTGGGGTGGAATAATAATATGATTATCTTGTAAAATGAATGAAGTGTTGATATTCTTTTTTAAATCACTTCCCATGGTATAAATGAAATCATCACTATATGAATAATCATAATCATCATCAATTTCCTCTACCTTGACAGTTTCCATTTTTATTATAATGATTATTGGGAACCATTAAATTTGTTCCACATTGATGTCTTTTTTGACCTCAACCTTGGCATGATTATGATTTTCAGTTTGCATTGGCTTAATTGCTTTAGATTTAGTTCTTGTGGATAATTATTCTATGATAGAAATTGAGAATGAAATACCTAAGGAATATTCATTTTTGGCTATTGAGTCTTCCATTATGATAGAGAAGGGATCATATACTTTGTTTAAAATTGGTTCCACAATATCTTCTCTTTGAGAAAGTATAACATCACACTCTATATTATTATTCCTTACCATTTTTGGCTTTATCTATTGTTTTTTAGATAATCAATTTTCTCTTGAGACCATGAGGTTTAAGCCATCTGGTGAAGTACGAAATTATTTCTCCTTTTCACCAAGTATGAGGTCAAATTCTTCATTTGTTCTTTGATGAATCATTAGTTCTTCTAACTATTCATTTTCTTCCAAAATTATGAAACTAAAATAATCATATGTGATAGGTATCATTTTCTCTTTTTTTCTATTAGAATTTTGACATGTTTGATTAAGAACTTGCCTTCAAACACTCTTTTCTAAATATTTTAGACTCTTGATTGTATCAGGTTTCAATATTTATTTTTTATCATTGGTAACAGGGGTAGCATCTTTTGAAAACTTTTTCTTCAACATTCCAGACATGATTAAATCATCTTTAATCTCGATAGCATCTTGTTGTGCAACCATCATTTCATTGACCTTGTTCTTGATCATGATGAACTTAATATTTGGGGGAAGAGGACCAATGAAAATATAGAGTTGATTGTTGAGACTTAATTGATTTTCCTAAGGGATCAGTCTCAATAATTTGTTAAAAAGTGTTATGAACTCTCTCATTTGCTCATCATATCACTTTTGAATTTGGAAGAAGTCTAATAAAAGTGCACACACATCCGCAACTGATTTGAATCTATTCAAGAACATGTTCTTTATAGAGTCCCAACTCATAATGCATCCATCTTCTAGATGCCAAAACCACTTAGTAGTAAGTCTAATGAAAGTTTCAATAAAAAGTCTCACATCAACATCCTCATACATAACTCCCAAAATGCTATAGGACATTGTGAAGGCTTGGATATGTTTATCTACATCTTGACCATTCTAGAGAACTTTGGGAATCTCTTCTTTGAGCTTGATGGGAAATCATTATATTGGGCCAAGGCCAATGTCCCAAAATATTTTTCAATGGGATATAAGGAACATTAGGGTTGGGGTGAACCAATGTCATTTCTACAATCAAAAAGGTGTAAGTACTAGGTATTTTTCTCAATGAATTTTCCAACCTCCATTATAAGGGAGGTTCCTTAAAATGTCTCAAAATCACATGCGTAAAGAACCTTGATCCCCAGTAGATTTTCAAAAAACTATTGGCTCAAAAATTTGTTAGGGGGACAAATTTGTGATTTTGAGTTAGTAGTGTGGGAACTAAGTTCTTACATTAGTCATCAATGTAGGAAAATTTACCTCTCATATTATTAGGTAGATCTACCTTTATTGAAATCCAGAAAGGTAAAAATAGGGGAAAATCTATTCCCAATGATTAATAGAAAAAATATTTTCTAGGGTTTCTACTTTTAACCTAAAATTACATAAAGGAGATAGAAAGGAAATGAGGGGAAAGAAGGGGAAAATTAAGATAAGGGTAGAATATATAAATTAAAGAAATAATGGAGGACAATGTTATTATAATCAGTTAAATATGGAAACCACCATGATAACACTAGGAAAAACGAAAGAAAACTTTGGGTAGCTAAATGCAAAAACTTACTAGAATAGTCCAAGAAGGGGAAAACACCGTGTACATCAAAACCTCTCTCATTCAATGGGTGATAAATACAATTATATCCTGAGGAGTAAAAAACATACTCTAAGACAATTTTTTAATAGTGATAGTAGACCAAAGATAACCATCCCATATTTACATGTAAAAGACAATTAAAATATGTCTTAAACACCATCAAGATTTTACATTCATATAAATAACACAAGAAGATTCTAAAATAAATACTTAAAGTGAAATTCCCTTTTTCTGACAATTTGGTAGTGATTATGAAAATAATTTGAAAGTAAAGATGTATAGACAAATGAATCATATACAAAGTTATAACTCATGAAGAAATATTAAACACAAAGTCTATAAAATCTCCCTATTCTAATCTTTATTGAGTCAAAAATACAATCCCATCATTCAAAATATTATGTAGAGTTTCACTTCCAAAAAATCCCTTACAAAGAGCCTTACACTCATATTTATATCTTGGGGATGTGGTTATGATGCATAACCATCTTTTTTGCATTTTAGAATCTATAAAAAATGAGTTTACAAAAATGCACCACTTAAGTGGTGTAAAAGTGTGTTGGTGAAATTGCACCATGTGCAAAATTGTACTACTTGAATGGTGTAAAAATACTTTGGTTCTTTTGCATCATTTAAAATGTGCAAATCAAAATTGCATGATTCAATACTTAAAAAGTGAAATAGTGTATTTACATGAATTGCATTTGCAAGGTTGAAATTACACAAAATTTACAATTTGAAATTACAAAATGAGAGCCAACATTAAAATGAAAATACCAAAATCTTGATGAAGAATTCATTCACTTTCTCCTTTGGTTTTAAATGGTCAGAATGGTGCTTTCATTAACAGAGGAAATTAGAAAGCCATTTATCAAATTGTACTACTTGTTCTTTCTCATATGAGCCTTTTAGGAGAAAAACTCGATTTAGCACCTAGTTATGTCTTGGAAAAGATTTCAAAATTCTCTATGAACTCATTGGCAAAAAACATATTCTTTTTCTTCGATCTACTTCCCCTCAAATTTTAGAAAATTTGATCCCGATAGTCACTGGCTAAAACACAAGTAGAAAATAAACTTTTAAAATGTTTAAAAATTTGCCAAATTTAACATGCAAACTAAAAATATAAGCTTGGAAAAAATTTAAAAACTACTCAAAGAAGTAACTACATTTGCACGATTGACATGAAGCATTTATGAGTTTGCATGTAGGCTTGAAAAGAAGTTTTAATTTACAATGTCAAATTTACATGGGAAAAATGCAATTCAAAATTTTGGATTAACACGGCTTTAAAAATGTAATTTTCATTTGCACAATTAAAAGAAGTGTGACTTTGAGTTGCATTGAAACCAGAAAATTAAAATGTTTTTGAAAATTACACAAATTTTTAAAATGTTTTTACAAATTGTAGGGAAACTGAAAACATTTTTACAATTTGCATGACAACCACACATATTTTTTGCAAATTGCACAAGAACCGAAAAAGATTTTACAAATTTCACATAAACCCAAAATGAAATTGCAAATTGTACCAAAGCCAAAATATTTTTTGCAAATTGCACGGAGACTAAAAAAGTTTTTACAAATTGCATGGAAATTGATTTTTTTTTTTTAAATTGCACAAAGACCATTTTTTTAAAAAAAAAATTACACGGAGATTGAAAAAAGTTTTTGAAATTTGCACAACTTGTGAATAATGAAAGTGTATTTACATAACTCACAAAAAACAAAATGACTTTTGAAAAATATAGGGAGTGTAAGAAGCTTTTTGCACAAAGGGTTTAAATGGGATTTTAAACACTCTAGAATAAAAAATGGAAAAGCCATAAATTTTTAATTAATAATTTTTTTTATTTATTAATCAAAAAAATTGATTTTTTCAAGATTTTGATATTTTTTGGTGAAAATTAAAAAAAAATAGCAGATTATTTAAAAATTGATTTTTCCACCATTTTTTTTCATTATCAAAAATCATGACAACTACATATGTGCTTTCATGATTATACTAAAGTCATATGTGTGTGTGTGAACGCACACATACTTTAATGATGACATCTTACCATGAGCATTAATCAAATATTTTTTTAATTTTACAAATGATATGCATAATCCCTTTCTTTTTAGATATGTGGTCCAAAGGGTCAGCCCACACCTCAAAAGGATGGCATATGATATACTTATTTTATCTCTTCAATGTTTCAATAATAACATGATACATAATATTACAAGATACTATAATACATACTTATTTTTCTTCCAAATTTGTAAGTAGTCATAGAGTGTTATATAATAGTATTCACTTAGTCTCCTTAATGAGATGTAAAATCAAAGATGACATAATTTTTGAGATATGAATTTCATAGAAACAACTTCAAATTTTTCACGCAACTAGGTGTATTTGTTCCTATTTTTCATTTTCTTCCTTTTGTTTTACCATTTTTTTATTATGGATTTATATAGACATTAATTCACTTTCAAATGTTTTCCTTGTGTTTGTAGGTACATAGGTTTTCATATTCCAAACATAGGATTACTAATGTTTTTTTTCAAGAGCCTCATGGATTTTCATTGTAAGAATCAAGACACTTGCACAAATTTCACATAATTCAAGTGTTTCTTGTTATTTTTTAGGTCACATAAGCTAGACATTAAGACAAGGTAACTTCTCTTCTCATTTTGAATGTATTTCATTATAATTTCTTATATTGACTTCAAGAACTATTATAGGTTTTAGCCAAAACAAATTCAATGATACCTCTCAAGAGAAAAAAATTTATTGTATTTTGGTATGTATGCATGCACACACGTCAAATTAGGTTATTACATAGACATATAATTTTTATCTATCCATGGTTTTAAATGTCATCTTTCTTAGATTTAGGGTACTTGTGTATGTGTCAATTATCAATCCATATAAGACTCTTATTGAAATTTCTTTTCTATATATTGAGCCATGTTTTATCACTCTTCATTTTGTTCTCTCTCATTAATGTTTTCCATTTATTTTATGTTGCTTAATGGGCTTTTTATGATCATATTACTATGATCCTGGTTGACTAGGAGTCTACCACTACTCTCCCTATCCCATTTTTTGTGGGACCCCTTATGCCTTCCCTCTATTTCCTTAGTGTTTTTGCTTTCTTTTATTAGACTCTCCTACTTTTTATGTGTTGAATTTCATGCTAAAAGGGTCCCTATTTAAATTGTATAAATCTATTTATACATGTGTATTAGTTTTTATATGACAAGTATGACAAGGATTATAAGTGAAAAGTTAATGAAAATAATATTTTGAGAAGAGGTCAAGAGTGATAAGTAGAAGTCTAAAATTTGATTTGAAAAGATTTTTTTTAGAGTATTCATATTACATCATTTCTAATTGTTCATGAAGTTAACATTCATATAAGGAATAGGTTTTCCATCATACAATTACTTTTTGAACTACATTGAGTGTTATTTTCTAACTTTTCAAAGTAGAGGGGTCTAACTGCATGGTAGGCCCCCAACTGACTTCCTCATTTTTACGGTCTTGTAAGGTTTTATGAGATTATTAGGGTTTCAAGAAAAGAAAAGGATTTTTTTAGATACATAGTGAATTTAGAGAAACTGAGCAAGGTTTTCATAGCCTAGGAGCAATTGACTAGAATCATCAATTTTTTTATAAAAAATTATACTAGAACTAAGAGTGTAACTTATCCCTAATATATGCACTTGATAGAATTTAAGAGCATATTGTATGCAATCAAGAATGCATCATGTCTATAAATCAATCATAACTTGGATAAGATAGCTCATACTTACATTTTTGATTGGGGATACATTAGATAATCGAGGACATGACCTATATGGGGATCTACTAGACCCAATTAGGGTATCTCTTACCACAATAAACAATGCTAGGGAAGGTTCTAAAACCTCCATTCAAACATAATCATTAAATAACCCTAACTAATCCCTATTTTTTCATATTCACTAAACTAATGACAATTAAAGAAAATAAATCTAATCTATTGCTCACTAAAGATTGTGGTACAAAGTGGTGGTAATAAAAAAACAAAAGTAAACATGCATAGAAGACATATACTCACATTAATGTATATAGAATCCTAATGCATGGAATAAAAATACAAATACATATCTATCTACTCTTACAAAGGAGGAACAAAGTTAGGAACACTTACCTTTGAAGACAAACTCACCGAGCCTCAATCTCTCCCTTGGCCAAGGTGCTTTGCAAGAGGTGGTTGTGGTATGCAATAATGGTAAGGATAAATCAGCTCTAGGATACACAACCTATCAATGCATCCAAAAGAATTCTCCATAAGACAAGATCTGTATCTCCAAATAAAATATGAAACACTAAGCTTGTTCCTCAAGTAGAATGGTGAATAAGCATATGCGCAATAACTCTTACTTGTTTTTCTCTTCTCTAAATAATGGTGAAATGATCTTGTATATATAGGTAGATTCAACCATAAGCCCTTCTAAAAAATTTTACTGATAAGGTCAACCCAATTAACCTAGTATAGCTATGGACAAAATTTATCTAGGTTATGGGCTAGTTCAACTAAGAGCCGACCTAAGCCCTAAATGAATTTTACCCAAAATAATATAGGGTCGACCTAATATAGTAAACATTTGAAAAGGGATCAAGACTAGGAGAAGGGGGACAAAAGGTAGGAAATGACTAAAAAGTTTCAATAAAAAATAAATATCTTAGGGGAATGGTTTTTAAGAGACAAGTGTGTAGATAAAAAGTATCAAAAAGGACAACAATCCTATGAAGCACCAATGGTCTACCCACCCCTTTCCTAGTGCACCCCTTAAGGCATGCACTCAAAGAAATTAAGAATTGATGGGTTCTTAAAAGATAAAGATCATCAATAAGTGATAAAAGTTTGAAAATATTATGTGTATACATATGCCCCACTTGAAGCTCATCATGTATCATGTGAGTGCAACATGGGATGGTGCTTCAAGAATATAACATGATAACACATAATGTTGATGCTAAATAAAATGAAAAAATAAGAAAATAAAATAAATGAAAGGATAGAATTCAAAAATTCATACCTTTACTTGCCTTAGTGCTTTAGATAAAAAAATTAGACTGCAAGAGAAATGAAGGCATCTAATGTGAAGCATTATTAGGTGAAACTATAGAGATTAGTGCAAAAAAGAATGAGAAATCATTTTTTTTGGAATATAGGCATATATTATTAGAAAGTATTCTCTATGACATCATGATTTTAGAACATTTTATGGTTCAAAAAATGATTTAGTAAAAACAAAGATATAGGAAAAATAAGGAATCTAACAATAAATATTTGAAATGTAAATAATTATGAAGTTTAAATAACCTAAAAAGAAAGTCATTTGCTTATTGTTTGACTTATTTTGAGAGAAAAATAGAGATGTGAGAGACCAAAGAAAAGGAAATAGAGCTAAGATGGAGAGGAGACAATAGTCGAGACAAGAGGGGTGCCCAATAGTCATATCAGATGCAACATAGGTAGGCAACTAAGAATTTCAAATTTATGTTTAAATATTTTATTGAAATTAAGTGTTTTATAGAAATTTCCAAATTAGATCAATTCTAAAAATTGAAATGAACCCCATATAGTTACTAAGGGTACTAGAGGCCAAAATGGGAAATGGGTTGAAAAGAATAAGAGTAATAACTATCAAAGGCATTTATTACAAGTAGGGAAAAGGGTTGGCATTCAAAACCAACTAGGTCGACCTAGTCGAACTAGTAGGTTGAAAACTTAAAATACGCATTTCTAACTTAGTAGGTGTGTTCTGACTTAGTTTGTTTTGCATGCTATTGACTTAGTACCTCACTGCTAACTTATTAGAGTAATACACTCTACCAACTTTATACTAAGGGGGGAAAGTAAAGGGTCAACTTAGTTTGTTAAGTCAACTTAGTCAAAATGAGGACTATTTGGTCAACATAGTGTTTGACTAAGTGACCAGAATAGTACAAAAATGTGTGAAATAGGTCAAAATAGTGTTGTAAAGGACCAAAATGCCTGACTGAGTACTAAAATGGCTAAGGAAGCTAAAAATAGGTTAAATTGGTTAATAATGGATGATTAAGGCAAATTAGGTTTATTTTTGTTAAAATTTAAAAAGAATGTATTTTAATTACAATTGACATGCATATTTAATACATCTTTTGTTATTTTATGGTTGTATGGACATCCAAGATTTTGGTGATTGGTGGATACAACATGGCTCCCAGACTTTTTGGAGTGATTGACAGTTGAGGACTGATCTAGGTTGGTTATGCTAGGTCTAGGAGGGATTATGGATATATATTGAGTCTCATTAAGTGATGATCTTGTAATCATGTTCCTAGGATCCTATAAATGATTGGCTAACACTTTAAGATGGATAGTGGATGGGGATACCATTGAGGTGTGTATCACCCTAGAGGATGTCCATGTAATTCTTGGACTTTTGATAGGAGGTATACCAATGCCCACAAGAGTATCGAATGGATAGAATGAGAGGTAAGCCTTAGCCATTGGGTGATGGGCTCAGATAGGATATATCTTGGGATAAGAGTTAGCCTCTTTTCCATGTATATAGCTTAGATTATGGATATCTAAAAGAAATTTATAGGACTTGTGACAGCATAAGTGCTTGTCACAAGTCAAATGGTAAGGTACCAATGTATGTGACAACCTTATGCTAGTCCATTTTAGAGCAAGGGGTACTTTATGATTTAGGTTCTATCATCTGATTCCATCTTATGCATGATATGTATGGGATGTTGTCTAGAGGGTAGAAGACCATGAGGATAATTATTTTATCGAGTTCTTAGATATATGAGAGTTTTTTGATGTATCGATTAGCTAAGTTGCCCCATGTTACTGATGATCAATTGCCTCAAATGCAGAGTGGTGATAGAATTAAGTAGTGTGAGACATGACCCATGTGATAGTGATATATATAATTACATGAGAAAACATCATGTGGTAACTATATGGACATATCACTATAATATGGCCAAGTTGGAGGATAGTGGTACCAATATTGACACAAGCATAGATCATAGGCCACTACACTTGGTGGATAGAGACACATCTAGTGGCATGCATACTAGGATAGATGGGACTCCATCATCTTGTGGCTCTAATAGTGATTCCCACATTTTGGGTTAGACATGTGAGAGATTCAAGGGGGAGAGGAGGATTGGGACCACTAGTTACTACACCAAAGATTAGATCATGGTATGAGAGACCATAAATAAGTTGAGTATAATGGTTAGAAGATAGAGAGGAGATGGATGTAGATGTATGAGTGCTAAAAGTACCATAACTAGCACCATAGTAGGAGGGGCAGTGACCACCTTGATCACACCATCGATGAAGACACCAATAGTGAGAGACAACCCAGAGGGCGGTCATCCTAGATGACCCATTGGGTAGCCCAAGATAGAGTTGGGAAATAGAGGTACCACTCATGCATAGCTTGAGATGGGAATGAATGGTAACCCTAAGATTTGAATTTGGGTAGCATCCCATGGATGAGGTGTTCAGAGGATGGGTAGATGGAGAGTTCATGCTTGATGGTCTTGAAAATGGGGAGATAATGGTAGGAAACACTCAAAGAGGTAATAAATGTTATAAGTTTCAATTTTTCATGTAGAATATTAGTTATATGTGATTTTAGTTAGATAGATATGTTTTTGAGATATATCTTTGATCTAATATCTATTTGGTTTGAATTTTGTAGAACATATGAAGGAGGAGACTAAATGGGGATCCTTGGTGAGGGGAGTAACCTATGAGATATTTGATGATGTGTTGATGACATACAATCTTGTTACATTAGATGATCCTATGATATTATTTGCCCCAGCTCAGGTGAGCTAGTTTAGACTAGAAAGAGAAGCTACAAGATAAGTATGATCATACAGTGATGAGCAATAGCCACCAGTAAGGATGGGAGTGGGAGAGGCTCAGGCATGGTAGGATTTGGCATAGGAAAAAGTTGTACATATGGCTACCATGACTCAATTGACATAGGTACAGACCCAAGTGGCCAACCTATAGGGACAAGTGACTAGTTTGAGATCTCGGATAACCTCTTTATAGAGTATTATTTAGAGGGGATTGTTTGAGGCATCTATGGGAAATATGGCTAGGCCACACAATAGATAGGATAGAGCTTAGCTGTAGAGATGGAGTGATGTATTTTTTTATTTTGTAAAAAACACATGATATATATATATATATATATATATATATATATATATATATATCATTTTGGTAGCTGGATATTGATCTTATGTTTTTGTATGATGGTTGTGGTTATGGATGCATGGATATATTTATTTATAGCACATGTATTTATATTTTATTGTATATTATATAGGAAATGAGTTTTGGTTTCTTTTATAGAATTATGTAGGACACATGCATGGTTAAAAATAAATAGGCAAAAAGACTTGGCTAAGTATAATTAATCAAAAATAAATATACTACACACTAATTTACATTGGGAAATGTGTAATAACAAGAAAATGACTAAGTATAAAAAACCAAAGGGTGGTAAACAAGAGGGGAAAAAGTTTGTTTTTAAACCAAGAGAAATACTAGCACCAAATTAAAAAAAAGAGAATCACAATAAGTCACATTGGGAAGTATGAAAATAATGTAATAAAGTGGAAAACACTTGGAAGAACAAATGGTATAAAAAAAAGAAATTAAGTCAATCAGTCATACTAAATCACGTTAGAGAGTATAAGAGAAAAACAAATTGAAAAAAATGGTCTCAAATTTATCACACTAATTCAAGCTAAGAGGTGTAAAAATTCAATAAATGGTTGGATTCTTACATGTGATAAAAAATAAGAAGATGAAAGTGATAGAGTAATGAAGTAAGCATAAAACATACTAAATCAAGATGGGAAGCATGTCAATGATGTGTAATTTCATGATCAATCAAATATTTTCTTATATTTGACCCATGTAATTTTTTTGTGAGTTGGATTATTAGAAAATTTTGTGAGGAAGGGCAGGTCCTACCCATGGTCTTACACTGCAACTCACAAAGGGAACACCAATGAGGTAGAATAATGGGAAAATTTGGCAAAAAGTGATGTTGGTAATAGGAATGTGAAATGTTGGTAATTTGTGAGGAAGGTCAGGTCCTATCCATGGTCTTACACTAAAACTCACAAATGGAATCCCTAGGGGATTGATTAGTGAACAAAGTAATATTTCTCAAGAAGAAATATGAGGATTGTAGGGAGTGAAAAAAGTAATGTAAAAATCATAACTTAGGTATCTTATGAGAAGACCTTAGGAGACATGAGGCATACTAAGGACATGATAAGATAGTAAGTAACTAGTGATTATCAATGTACAAATGAGACCTATTCACTAAAGACACAAAGCCATGTAGGTAAATAAGTGTGCTACTAAGATCAAATCATGAAGGTAGATTGGTACAAGAAAATTAAAATAGACCCACCTTCCCATGACATGTTTCCCATTACTCAAGACCCCTTATAGATCCATTAGTCTACTACGAAGATTGGGTACTTATGTGAGAAACTAGGTAGCACTAAATTTTTTTTTATTTTTTTTCCTAATCTACAGGCCTATTGCACCCTAATGGACTTTGGCTCTATCATGAGGCTAACTTTTGAGTTTGAGATTTGACTAGAAGGAGATGTGATTTGAATAATGTATTTAGTATGATTTAACTTTAAGAATTTTGAATGTTACCTTTTTGGATCATTACCTTTTATTAAATGATTTGTATTTTGAATATTTTTATGGATTTTAAGATTCCTCCTCCATATAAATTTGGAATGACCAGTCATGAGAGATAGAGTGGTACACATGAATGAGCTTTAGGCTTTGGATAAAGGAAGCTAAGTGACCAAATACAAGATTGACTAGAACACTTAGGCTTAACAATTAAGCAACATGTTAGCTCAATTCTTAACCATATATATGCTTAGTTTATGAAAGGTAATAAAAGGGAAGAAAGGAGATCCAAAGTGGACTGGTAAAATAAGATTATAATGAGAGGAATTATTTTCTAACTAATCACTTGGTAAAGAAGGAATAACTAAAGGGAGCAAGGTTTGTATAACCAAGTCACAATAATAATTATCCATGTTTATAGAGATAAGATAGAAAACAATTAGGAAAAGAAAACAAGGGAGTTTTAAAAAGAAACTCAAGAAGAAAAAGAAATCAATGATAAATAAGACATCCATAAGCAAACATAAATAAACTTATAAGAAATATAAAGTGAAAAATTAAAGTCACTATGTAAGATAAATAATAATTTGACATAATGTCAAATTATATAACAAATAGATGAAGATAAAGTTGGAGCATACGTCTAATCTAAATGAAAAATGTAAGAACACCATGCATGTACTCATAAGTACTGATATATTTGTCCGCACACATTATATATAATATCTTATAAGTCTCTATGAAGTTGAATGTGAATTATAATGAATGTCTCATCTATCTTCAGTGAAAATTGGGAAAATACTTCATGTCTAATCTCCTCAATAGAAAAGGTAGGAATTTTTAATGGATCATGTTGAGGAGGGTTGTCATGAAAAGTATTCTTAGGATAATTCATAGGAATGGACTCTATAGGTGATGAAGGGATCACTAGTGGGTAAGGATCTAAAGGTGGGGGATTCATAAGTGGAGAAGGATCCACATGTGAGGAAAGGTCCACAGGTGGAGAAATAGGAGGTGAAGAAGGGACCATAGAAGGAGATGGAGCCATAGGTGGAACCATGGGAGAAGAAGGGGGATACTCCTTATGAGAATGACCTATGGGAGTAATGGTAGAAGGTACAAGAATGGTTAAAATGTGATATTTAAGATGTTGCTAAAGGATGTAGAAACTATCAATGTAATGGGTGCCACATTGGTGCTAGAAAAAATATACCTCTCCATACTTAGGAATATACTTAGGTAGTATCTTCAAGGGAGGTATAGTCTTGTCTAGGGATTGAGGGTTAGAAGGATGCAAAGTGTTAATATATTATTTCAACTTGCAACAATGCATGGATGAATGGTTATCTATGATGTGGAAGAAACATATGCACATGTGAGTAGGCTTGGTAGAGGTATTTATAGGAAGAGGTGTAACAAAAGTGGAAGGAGTTTGGAAAGGTGCATCGACCTATTTGGTGGGAAATGGAGCCATCTATGGTAAGGGAATTAAGCCAAAACCAAGAGAAGGTGGTGGTAGTAGATAAATAGGGCAAGGCTTGATAATAGGAGTGATAGGATCAAAAGTTGGAATAGACTTAATTAAAGTGGACATGGGAATAAGATCTGAACTGGGCTCTATTGAGGGATGGGCAAGGTCTATGGAAGGCTGAAAGAGAGTTTCATGCATATTAGGGATAAGTAGTCTATAAGGGTCATGGTGCCTATCAAAATGATAGGTCCTAGTCATAGCATGATCCATAAATATACTCCTATGAGGTTCTTACAAAATTTGAGGTGTTTGCACTATCTCTACCCTATGATAAAGAGGAAATATGCTAAAATTAGGAACTATATATGATGAAACATGGGAATATATATTGAAATACTGAAGAAAAGAAGAATGATAATAGATAATCTAAACATTATTAGCCTGAACAAAACCTTCTAAGAATGGATTGTCTAAGGTATAACCATAATCATAATCGGGCATATGAAGATAAATGATGTAGGTAGGGATGGCATTGTAATCTGATGAGGTGTGATGAATGGAATTTTGAGTCTTAATTAAGAAAATGGGGATGTCATCACAAGGGGTTTTATGAGAATGTGGTTATAAAGAAGTGGGCAGATGAGAGATGAGATGAAGTGAGATATTGAAAGTTTTAATCTTGAGATTAATCTCATCAAGATCATCATCATCAAAATCTAAGAGGTTAGGGGGAATATTCCCAATGAGTTCAAGATGACTGTTGTAACCTTGAGTGGAATTGATGAGAAAGTTGAATCATTAAGACTCATGAAATGGAACACTAGGCAATGGTTCAAGGGTAATAATCTTGAATACACCTTGATCTTGGAATAGTTCAAAGTTCCAAGGATTGGTGTCACCCTGAATCCTATAGATGGCTCCATTATGAGGGACTTTAATGTAGTGACAAGCAGAAGAAACAATTTCTCTCATATAATGAGTTCATGGCCTACCAAGAAATATGTTTTAAGATATAATAAAGTTAAATATCATCACCTTTACATGAATGGTGACAGGTGGGATAGTAATGGGGAGCCACACACAACCTAAAGGAGGCATTTACCTTCAATAATATCCTTGAAATGTGTTGTAAGTGGATTTGAGATTTCATTCGTAATATCCAAGGGTTTTGATAAAATCTATAGAGGCAACAAAAGTGCCACAACCCTCATCAATCAAGGCATACTTGACTTGGATATCACCAATTTGGACACTGATGAATAAAAGAGGATCATCTACATGAAACATAATCTCATTAGGGATCATGGAAGTGATGGGAAATTTGAGGAAAAGAGAGGTGTCCATTGTTTCATCAACATGTATGGGCATCTCTTCGATTTTTTGTAATATGTTATCTCCAAATCTAGCTAAGGTTGCTTCACATCCTATTAGGGGAGGACAAGGGATGTTCATTTCAAACAAAAGTTGCATGAGATGGTTATGATGATGTGGAGAAGTCTGCATAAACTCAAGAAATGGTATTTGGGATGGGATATTAGTGAGTTTAATAATAGGATCCCACTCATCATAACCCATAAGAAGATTAATATAAATAGGTACATAGTGTTGAAGGAGATCCTTAGGAGGAACCAAATTACATTGGAATTTATGTTGATAAGAGGGAAAAGGTTTAGTGAGAGAAAAAAAAATTAGATTGTGCTAATAAGATGAGGTAGTTGATGCAAGTTGGTTTTGAGAAGTGCTAGAAGAAGTTTTGATAGATGCTTGAATGTCATTGATGTTAGGTAAAGAAGATGGAGGGATAGTAGAAATGGAATGGGAAGTGTTATCCAAGGGGGAGTTGGAATTGGTTCATCAAAATTTATAAGGTCATCTTTCCCCAAATCATTTTAGTGAGTTAAATAAGAATCTTGGATAATGCGAAAGGTATGACACAATGGAGGTGTGTAGATGGGTTGATGATCAATAAAAGTAACCACGCTTCGCATATTGGTCATATTAATTATTATCATCAAATTGTGCACCCTAGGACTCTATATGAAGCTCCTTAAATTTGATGCAACATTGAATCATCTCTCAAGTTTGTGGGAACTTTTAGGAGATATGAATCTCTAGGATTGAAAGGGCTAGCTCCCTGAATTCTTCTCTAAGTATCTATCACCTATCTTAATGCTCATTCATGAAAAAAGTCAAGAGTTTGCATAAAATGGAAAATATGATAGAGAGGTGATCCACCAAGAATATATCCCACACACTATCATACTTCTACTAAGAAATAATGCATTCTAAGACCAATTCCATGCATTGAAATATCCTAACATAGTGTTTCAATGTGAAGGTAACATGCTTGGGACAATCAACAAGATACTTGACCTAAGGGGTAGATTGCACACCATAGTTATAATTGCATACTTGAAAGAGAGATTAGTAAATTCAACACACTTCACATGACCTGTTAACATCAGAACCCTTTCTTAAACATGAAGGATAAATGGAGTAACGATGATACTATCACTTAGCTCCACTTTACATCACTCACACACTTAGACAAAATGTTCACAACTCAAAATTGGACTTGTGTTTAATGTTAAAAAAAGGTGTAATGTTGTTTTAGCAAGGATTTACCATACCAAAAATGTGGTCCCTTATAATAGCCAAAAATGTCTCAATTTATAGAACTTTGAGGAAGAGAGAGAGAAGAGAAGTTGATAAGGCACAAGGACATGTGTCACCAACATGAATATTAGTTACAAATACATGAGAGAGAGGGATGGGGCAAGCCATATCATGTTAGGAGTTACACTTATTTGAAACTAGTCATAAGAATGGTGAAAAGTGTCATAAGACTTTAAAAATTGACACAAGAAATGGTTTCCATCAAAAATCATCTATGAGCGTTCAAAACTAAAAATAGAGGAGCTAACACATATCACTACTGAGGGAAATGGGACTTATGGTGATAGTTAAAAAATAGTGTTCCTAATTGCCAACCATCTTTTGGAAACTTGTGTTTGTTGATTTCATGGAATCTCTTTGATTTGGTCATCTACCAATAATGACTCGAACTGTTAACCTATCCATTTTGCTTGCTTTGTCTACACCAGATGCTCAGGATTTAACCATTTTTTACCTCCACATTTGCTCTTATGCTCCTACCAAGTCTTTTCACATAAATGACTATTTTACATAGTTTTAAATTGATGTTTGTAGGGCCTTCACCTTATTCATTCAGAACATTTTCCTTGGACTCTTTGTTTCGACACTTTTCTCATTTAAACTTTTTGTCTCACCACTTTTCTTGAAAGAATTCATTCAAGCTTTCTCTTGGCAATTCCTATGGATAATTTTACTCAACCATATTTCGAGCCTTTTGTTTATTTTGTATCAAACAAAATGTCTAAAATAATTGGGCTTTGACCTCTTTTTTATGCAGACAAGTTTTTTGAAAGAATTCCTCGAATAATCTTTCTGAAAGAATTCCTTTGGACTTTTCATTTGGCCCTTTGAAATTTTGTCTTTTTTCCCTTTGGCTGAAATAAATGGTACTTTGGAAATCTATAAATGACCCTTTGGCACTTGGAAATTTCCCTTTAGAAAGTTTAAGATGATCCCTTTGGACCTTTTGCAAATGACCCTTCTAAAAGGAAAATGCCCTTTGGATTTTTTGAATTGTACTTTTTGGCTTTTCTATTTGGTTTAATTCCTGAAAGAAAAAAAATCCTTAAGGCTTTTGAATAGGGAACCTTGCTTGAAAATTCCTTCAATTTTTTTGTAAAGTACCATTCAACTTTCTAAAAATGTCCCTTCAAAAAATTTGAAAATGACATTTTCAAAAAAATAGAGGTGCACTTTGAAAAAGTTGTGAATGACCCCTTCAACTTTCTGAAATGGACCTTCAAAAATGTTACAAATGACCCCTTTTGATTTATAAAAATGGACCTTCAAAAAACACTAAAAAAGTCCTTCAAAAATTTTGAAATGTCCTTTTTGAAAAAGCTTAGAAGTACCATTTTCCCTAAGTGCCCTTTTGGGAAAATTGTTTCAGACAAAATGTCTGAAACAATTCCTAACACCTTGAATAAAAAACCTAAAACAAAACCTTTGAAGGAAATAACACCCTACCAAAAGACCAAAACAAATACTATTAATGAAATAAAACTTGGTATTTTTACTAAAACTCAATGAGAAATACTCCCTCTGAAGGAAATTTTTGAATATTGTACTTGGCCAAATTTGAAAGATGCAAACTTGGGAGTGAAATTTGACCAACATTCTTGGGGATTCCTAGGGATGGCATGCCTATTACGCCTAAGACCAGTTGCCTAAATCCTTCCATTGGGCATGGATTCATGTATATAGGCACCCAAAATGACATGAATAGAGCTTGAATTGATCACAAGACAACTGACATTACTAAAGACACATAAAGAAAGAACAACACACACAAGACAAAATCAAAATACAAGACAAAGATACACTTATTCTACTAAGAACTTAGGGAACACAAAACTAAACTAAAAAAAAAACTAGTATGTACATCCATTTTGATCATACCCCTTTATTGGATCAAAAGGGGAATATCTTGAATTTCTTTCATCATTAAATGAATGAGGATTCAATGTGTGCTTCCTTTTGGGTGTGATACTAGTTGACTCACATTTTCTCTTTGTTCCTTGACTTGTCATGTCACTTGATGAAGTTATCTCAAATAGATCTCCCACGTAGGTGAAGTCCTCTTGGTTTTGGAAACATGTCTCCCATTGTTTCGCTCTTGTCTCTTCATAGAAAATTTTCAAGTCCATATATAAGGAAACCTAATATAATTTCATGTCTCCTTGATAAATCTCATCTTCTTTCTCAATCATCACACCTTTTTCAAACTCTCCAAGAATTATTGTATTATGGAAATCTAGAAGTATCTCATGCTTAAATTCCTCTTTGATGATGGTAGAATAAGCTTTATGAGTGATTGTATAATCAATCCTCAACTCACCTTCAAGGGACCCAAGATCATCATATATTATTGCATCTTTATCCAAACTCTCTTGGTGATAACATTCTTCAACACATGCCTATTTTCTAACTTCTAGTTTATCATGGCTTGTGGTCAATTCTATAGGACTTGTAGGCCCTATTTGGCTTTCAAATTCATTGCATGTATCTTCAAAAATATGCCATAATCTATCCTCTTTTGGTTGATCTACATCATGGAAAGGGACAATGAGATAAAATATTTCTTCTTTAGGATTCAAAAGAAGTCCTTCTAAAGTATCATTTTCAACACAAGGATCATCACTTTCACAAGGAGTTAGATCTTTCTCATCATTCAACCAATTTGGAACTATTAGTGTAGCTTTTTATTTTTCCCTATTATTTAACTAGGGAAATTATATATTTGTGCATACATTGAGTTTTCTTACATTCGTGGGATATGCTAGCTTATGTGGAGATGTGTGTCATAGATGTGTCATAGGTGTCATAAGAATGTCATAAGTAACTCCTTTGACCAGCTATTCCAAGTATGGGAGTTACTTCTCTATTCTTAGCACCTTGTCACCACCTTTCATGGAGGAGTTATAGTCTATTCTTGGGGTGCTTTGACCACTATTTGTGGAGGAGTTACTTACTAGCTCTCCTATATGTTTTCTTCATTATGGCCATCTCATGTTAATGGAATATTGGCTTTTCTCCAAATTGTCTATGCAATTGTCTCTTGTTTGATTTCATTTACTTTAGCATTTTGTGGTATTCACTTGCTTCATCCTGTGAAACCATGACTCGTGCATCCTCATTATTCAGACCTTGGCGAATCCTCCAATATGGTATTAAAGCCACCCCAATAACTGGTTGTCTATTTTGCTATTACTTTCATTGAAATCTAGAGCTTTGTTAAGGCATTTTTTTTGTAAAATTTGAAAATTTCTAGGAGATATTGCTAGTTCTTCATGATCTTGTTCCTTCCATGGCTTTTTTGGTCTCTCCATATACATGCAGGCGGGATCTTGCAAGATCTAATAATCTTGTTTCTATCAATCGGCTTGCATATTTTGTGTTTTAATTAGAATTGTAGGTTGTCACATGCATTTGAAATCTATTGGTAGCTGATTCTACCTTTGCATGCCATTTTTTGGTTGTTGGTGTCATTTTTCTGGCTAAAGGCATCTATTTTACACTAGATCTGCATCTTCTGTACATCAGCAAGAAAAATGCCTTCTGAGTTTTATTCGCAGCCCAAAAAAACTATTTGGGTATCTTTCAATTTTGCATACATTCTGTATACTTTGTAGAAATGCACTCAGAAAGCTATAGCAGGACCCCTCTCCGTTGGCAGTTGCAATTTTGAAGGTAGTTTTCAAATGCTCCGTTCTTTCTCATACGGACTCCTTTTCCCACAAATCTTTTTTTATTTTGGCTATTTTTTCATGCTCTATGCACTAATGTAGACATTTTTTGATTTTGATGCTAAGATTTTTTAAAAATAGCAGATTCTTAGTCATGACATTGCATAGTTCTCATTTTGGGAACTTCAGAGGGTCATAAATTTCACATAAGACCTCGTATCAAGATGATTCTTTGTTTGAAAGTGCATGATTTTTTGAGTAGATCACAGTGGTGTTGTTTATTTCTTTGGATATTATGCCAAAGTTGTATTTTCAGCATATGCTCTTCATGAGGGTTTTGTAATGCATTGAAATCAAGAACACTTAGTATTTCTTACTAGTGGCAGTTGTAAACGCACTAATATAAAGTGCCAAATCATATTTTTTTTGGGGGGGTTCTTTGATTGAGCAATATTTGAGTTTTTTTTAAATCTTGTATATTCAATTGTCAAAGACGAAGGGTGAGGCCCGAGTTGGCAGGAGGCCAATTCCCCCTCACAAAGACCTCCTTTGAATTCCTCACTCCATACCAAGTAAAATGAGTGGTTTGAAGGCCACTTTCTCTCTCAAAATAGACATTTTTTTAATGTTTTAGTGCTTTTTTGCAAAATTACTAGTTTACGAGAAATTAAAACTTTAAAATCTTGAAAACGTTAGTTCAGATTCGAGTGTTATCTTTTGAAAAAGTTCTTAGTTTTCAATTTTCCACAACTTAAGCTAGATAATTGTCAAAAATTCACTGCTTTATAAAGTGCCAAAAATTTGGGTCTCCCGGGATGCATTTTCAATTGAGTCTGACGTCCTATTTGGTTAAAGTCTTGCATTGATTACTCTAAGATGCATTATCAGCTGATACCAACATATTTTGTGCATGAAATTGCATATTTGGGGGGGTTCAATATTTTAGGGGGTGTGATTGCTTTTCAACACTTGCAATCTTTGCTTTCATTCTCTTTTTTGCATAATTTCACAACTTGCAATCAACACAACTTCACCTAAATTTAGCTTAAAATGGATTATTTTTATCGTAAACCCCTAACACCCTTCAAATATTATGAATGGAAGGTTAAAATGTCAATCATTCTTAGAAGCAAAGGGTTGTATAGGATCACCATGGGTACTGAAGTAGAATCCATCACTGATGCTGAAAAGGTCAAGTGGTACAACCATAGTGATGCAACCTATGGATTACTGAGCTTGTCTATGTCTCCAGAACTTCTCTTCCATTTAGAAACCTCTAAGACTCCCAAAGACATATGGGACACTCTAGAAACCTTATTTAGGAAGCTTGATGAGATGAGAGGTAATGAGCTCGAAAACGAACTCATAAATC
Organism: Torreya grandis; assembly: GCA_037957365.1. NCBI lineage: Eukaryota > Viridiplantae > Streptophyta > Pinopsida > Cupressales > Taxaceae > Torreya > Torreya grandis. Next base: position 2,795,351 of record JARHVA010001892.1, on the reverse strand, counting down.
TAAGTCCTAGCAACTTTGACACCCTACAAGAATTCTTCACTAAGTTTAAGGCCCTTAGATTGGAATTGAAATAATGTAGGATAGAGAAGAAAGATGATCAACTCATCCTTTCTATTCTCGCTAAGTTAGGTCCAAGTTATTCAATCTTTGTCTCCACTTTCCATGCCACAAAAGTGCCCTTGGCACTACATGGAAAATGCCTTCTTTGGATTCCTTCATTGCCAACTTGACTAGGGAGAAAAATAAGCTAATTCAAATGGGAACAATGAAGTCTACTCAACCCCAAGCTTTGATAGCTAGAAATGGTAAGGATAAGACTTCAACAAAGGAGAAGAAGAAAAAGAATAAGGACCAGGAGAAGAAGAAGAAAGAAAACAACAATCCTACCAAAAACAACACTAAGTCTTCCTCCTCCAATACTAAACCTAAGAAGGAGAAGGTTAAGTGTGCCTATTGTAAAAAGATAGGGCATGATGAACACAAATGCATGAAGAAATAAATAGATCACCTAACTCATCTTCTAGAAAAGCACAACATAGGTGTTCCTGAGTCCATCAAGTAGAATTCATCTACCCAAGATTCTATTAAGGCAAAAGGCAAGGGTAAGGAGGAAGAAAAGGGCAAGACCCTTGTAGCTACAACAACTTCTACATCTTCATGGGTCATTGACTTAGGTGCTTCTCACCACATGGGCTCTTCCCTAGTTGAGTTTTCATCTTTAGAGCCTTGTAGCATGACTTCAATTGGTTTGGGTGATGACACATTAGTTTTCACTACAGGGAGAGGGTCAGTTGAAATGGAAGGAGGAACATTCAATAATGTTCTAAGTGTTCCTTCTCTTTCAACCAATCTCCTATCAGTGTACCAAATCACTCACATTGGTTGGGGCATGAGAGTTGAGTTTTCACCAAATTCAGTGGCTATCAGGGAGTTGCATAGTGATACTACAATGGCAGTGGGTAGGGTAGATCACAAAGCAAGGTTATACACCTCACATTTTGCACCTGATTCTTCTCCAATAGCATTGCTGACTCATATAGATGGAGTTAGCAAATTATGGCATGAGCGGTTTGGCCACCTTAATTACTGCTACCTTGAGAAACTTTGTAAACATGACATGGTCATTGGCTTGCCTTGTGTCTAATTCTCAAAAGGACTTTACGAGGGGTGCTCCCTTGGGAAGCATCCTGAAGCAAAATTTGACAAAGGCAAAGCTTGAAGGGCTTCACAACCTTTGGATTTAGTCCACAGTGATGTATCGAGACCCTTTCCCAAACCATCTTTCACAAAGGCCAAGTACATCCTCACTTTCATTGATGATTTCTCTAGGTACACTTGGATATATTTTCTCAAACAAAAGTCTGAAGTGTTTAAAAAATTTCTAGACTTCAAGGCTCTGGTTGAGAAACAGAGTGAGAAATCCATCAAGGTTCTTCAAACTAATAATGGAGGGGAGTATGTCAGCAACAGGTTTGAGCAATTTTGTACCATAGAGGGGATTACTTTGCAGTGCATAGTCACTTATAGTCCTTCACAAAATGGGGTTGCAGAATGCAAAAATAGGTTCTTAAAAGAGATGGGTAGCTGTATGATTCACTCCAAATCCTTAGCTCCATAGTACTCGGCTGAAGCCATCAATTGTGCTTGCTACATTCAAAATAGGGTTTTTCACAAAGTTTTAAAAGGGATAACACCCTTTGAAGCTTGGCATACAAGAAAACCTAATGTTGAGCACCTTAGGGTTTTTAGATCCCCAGCCATGGCGCGCATATCAAAGAAGAAATGCAAAGCTATGAAATGCCAGTCCAAGCCTTACATCTTTGTAGGATATCTAGATGGTGTTAAGGGGTATCACCTTCTAGATCTGACCACTCATGAGTTGTTCATCAAGAGAAGTATCCATTTTCAAGAGAGTCGTAGAGACTCAACACTTGGCACTTCTTTTCCCTCATCAGATCTACTTCTTCATGATGATTCCTCATAAGATTCAGATCAGCCACAGTAAGTTCTTGAGCCAGAGACATCTTCTTCTTCTTCGAGTTTAGACAGTGAGGATAGTGATGCAATGTCATCCACCTCTAGTCAATCAGAGGATGAGGAGTTAACACCTGACTCGCCCACTTCTAGGCCACTTTGGGCCAGACAGACACTTGAGAGTGCTGGCACTTAGGTAGGAGATCTTGTAGATGACAGACATATTAAGGGGGATTTTTAGAGAGATCCACATGCCTTCTTTGCCTCAGTTTCAGATTCATAGACTTTTTGACAAGCATTGGGGGTACCTGAGTGGGATAGTGTTATGGCAGAAGAATATTCTTCTTTAATCAAAAATCACACTTGAGATTTGACTTCACTTCCTAAGGGAAGGAAGATGGTTCGATGTAGGTGGATATATCGAACCAAGTTTGTATTAGATGGGTCAATTGATAAGTACAAGGCATGATTAGTTGCCAAGGGTTTCTCACAGGTGGCAGGCATTGACTACTCAGAGACCTTTGCACCCATTGCAAAGATGAGTTCTATCTGAATCACCTTGGCTATTCCCATAACACATGGTTGGGATGTGCACTAGATGGATGTGAAGAGTGCCTTTCTTCATGGAGACCTAGAGGAGGAGATCTACATGGAGCAGCTGCCAAGATTTTTTCAAGTTTTTTCCTTAGTATGCAAACTTAGGAAATCTATCTATGGCCTCAAACAGGGCCCTTGATCTTGGTATGCCAAGATGGATTCCTTTCTTCTCATATCAAGTTTCACTAGGTGCCATTCTAACCCTAATGTCTACTTATAGTAAGATGATTCGCTCCTAATTTTAGTTCTATATGTTGATGACCTTTTGATCACCAGGAGTTCTTCATCAGCTATTGTAGAAATGAAGGCATCTCTCTAGGATAGATTTGACATGACAAACTTGGGTTTATTGCACTACTTCCTTGGAATCAAGATCTCACAGTCAGATTCAGGGATTTCTCTTGCATAGCCTAAGTATGCTCTTGATTTATTGTCTTAGTTTTACATAGCTGATTGCAAGCCATCTCTGACTCCCTTTCTATCAGGAGTCAAGATTGAGGCTGACTATTCTTCACCATTGCTTGATGCCACTCGGTATCGACAACTTGTTGGCAATCTCATATGACTCACACTAGGCCTGACATATCATATACAATGAGATTTGTCTCCAAATTTATGTAGGAACCTCATGAGTTGCATTGGAAAGTAGCTAAAAGGATCTTACATTACATACAGGGTTCACATAGATACGGGATTCATTACCGATTTGGTATAGAGGTTGACTTGGTTGGATATACAAATTCAGACTGGGCTAGTGATTCACAAACTCACAAGTCTACTTCTGCTTATAGTTTCTCTCTAGGTTCTAGTCCTATCAATTGGTCTAGCAAGAAACAGAATGCTATTGTTATATCATCCATAGAGGTAGAGTATAAGGGAGCTATTAATGCAGTTGCTGAGGCTATTTGGCTTCAAGGGATTCTTTCTAAGTTTGGTATTCTTATCAGGCAACCCACCATCATTTATTATGATAATCAGAGTACCATTCAGATTTGTAAGAATCTAGTTTAGCACCAACAGACCAAGCACATAGAGATTCACATGCATTTCATTCAGGAGCTTACTCATAGTCAGGTTATTGACTAAATCTTTTGCTAGTCTTTGGAGTAAGTTACAAACATTTTCACCAAACCTTTCATCGAGAGTAAGTTCATTCATCTACGAGCTCTTCTTGGGGTGAGGTCTACATTTGCAGTAGCATCATCTTCATGGGGGGGCTTTTAGCCTTCACATTTCTTTTATGTCTCTCTTTTGGGGGGGAGTTTTTTCCTACGGGTTTTCTCCTTTTCTCTATCTTATAGGAGATTGCATTTGTACATGGGTACCTCATCAGGCCTAGTTGTCAGGACCCATTTTATATTTCCACACTACCCACCTGAGTTGTGCTTATTGGGGGTATTAGTGTAGGTTTTTATTTTTCCCTATTATTTAATTAGGGAAATTATGTATTTGTACATACATGGAGTTTTCCTACATTCGTGGGATAGGCTAGCTTATGTGGAGATGTGTCTTAGATGTCATAAGAATGTCATAAGTAACTCCTTTGACCGGCTATTCTAGGTATGGGAGTTATTTCTCTATTATTATCACCTTATCACCACCTTTCATGGAGGAGTTACAGTCTATTCTTGGGGTGCTTTGACCACCATTTGTGGAGTTAATTACTAGCTCTCCTATATGCATTCTTCATTATGGCCATCTCATGTTAATGGAATATTAGCTTTTCTCCAAATTGTCTATGCAATTGTCTCTTGTTTGATTTTATTTACTTTAGCATTTTGTGGTATTCACTTGCTTCGTCCTGTGCAACCACAACTTGTGCATCCTCGTTATTTGGACCTTGGCGAATCCTCTGATAGGAACCTCTATTCCTTGCTCACAATATTCTTCACAAAATTTGAATTGTTCCACTATGGTTTATTCCCTCTTTTGGTTGTTTTCTAGGATAGACTCCCAAGAAGGGAAGTTTTGGGAAAAAGATAAAGATTTGGGGCATCTTGAGATTGCCAAGATGGATTGGTTTCATGAGCTGTCAATTTCTCCTCTAGATTGCAAATTAGGCTACAAACCTCAAGCGCATCATAGGTAAAATATAACTAATTATCTTCTTCTATAGGTATCCAATCCATTTTTATTTGTTCCAAGCCATTCCTTATGATCTTAATATATAAACTTGGAATTACTTGATCACCACTATATCTAGTATCAAGCTCTATCATGTATTCTTGGTAGCCAACAAGAGATTATTTAAAACTAGCAATGGCATGATTTGGAGGAGAACTAATTAGACTAGGTGGAGAACAAGATAGAGAGGACTAATTATTAGCCACATGGGACTCATTAAAATCTTGGACAAGTACTTGCTCATCTTGAGGATGAATAGACAAAGTAGGACATATCTCCTCTACTTTATGATATTCATTTGCAATTGGAGGTATAGGAGTATCTTCCTCATGTACACAATAAGTCCCCAAATTAATTTATTCCATGGATGCATAAGGATCATGCTCATATGTTTTAGTATCATATTCATCAAGGAAAAGGTCAGAAATACCTTCAAGAGGAGAGGATGCTTCACCTTGTATGTCACCTTCTTCTTCTTCTTCACTAATCACATAATTCTGATTTGAACTTGACTCCACCTATGGTTCAATATGAAACCTTTACCAAGGGATATGTTCTTATGGTCACCTTGGCTCCATACCTTGTTCTAAAAGTTATAAAAGTCTAATCAGTATAAATATATCCTCAAATTTTAGCTGTGATTTCCCTTGACAATAAAATATCAAAGTGAGATGGGAGGTCTATCACCACAATGTCTTGCATAATAGGGAATCTTGGATAATCATGTAGAAAAATTTCAAATATTTAACTAGTCCCACTATCTTGGTTGGAGTTCCATCAAGTTAGAACACTCACTTTTATGTAGTTCATACCTTAACCCCAACTTATCTGCAACCACCTTAGACATAAGTGTGGTACTAGCCCCACTATCCACAATGCAATTGTGAACCAATTTGTTTACTATAATGAGTGTGAGGTAGAAATTTGGAGTCTTTTCAGATTTGGTGGAGGGATATGATACATGACTTGGTGTGTTGGCAAGAGCCACACCATGGTACCTTGGAGCTTGAGGGGATACATTAATATTGGTAAGCTATTATTATAGGAGTTCCTTTTGACTAGGCATTTTCAAGACTTCCCAAAGAGATATAATAGTCTTGGTGTTCTTTATAGAGTCAATGATGTTTATAGGGGAAGTATTTACCTTTTCTTGCATCCTTGGGGGTAGTGAAGAAGCTTGTACTTGATGTATTATAGGCTTGACAACCTTGCTTGCATTCTAACTTTGATGATGAATGTGACTAGTAGGAATTACTACATTAGGATTCACACCTTGTGGCCTTGGAGATGCATCATTTGGAGTCACATGTGCTTTGATAACATCTCCTGTAACTCTTTTTTTAGATCTTGTTTTGGTTGTTACTAATGTACTTTAATTCAACACATAGTCATCTTATTTATAAAAGTTCATGAGAATAGTACCTTGGTTTCTATCTTCTCCATTAGTATTCACTTGTATGAGATGTTCTTCTTCTAATGTAAGGTAAGGAGTAGCTCCTTTTTATGCAAACAAAGCATGATAACCTTCTCCACCATCACACTCAAATTGACCTTGATAGTGTCCCCAATGTTCCATATGCTCTTCTCCTTAAACTAAATTAGTATGGAGTAAAACAATAGCCCTTGTAGATGGAATATAATTAAGATTATAGGCATTACACTTCCTATTCAAATCTTGTTGACCTTGTCCTCTTCCTTGATATTTGTATTGGGGTGGAGGTCTATAGCCTTATTGGGGATAGTATTAAGGATTAGGTGAAGCACTTACATGAAATTGGGCTTGTTTGAGTTGGGATTGCAATGATCTAATCAGTTCATCCTTGTCAATAGTATTATCCACCTTCTTGGGAGTGGTTTTAGGCTTGACATTGCCATTACAAACTTTTGCTATACTTGGATTTTCAACTGAACCCTGAGATAAAAAGGGCATGAAAACTCTAGTAGGTAATCTTCCAACTTGTATCAAACTATTCTTAGCTTCAATGGCTATCTCATATGCCTCAGGTAGAGTAAATCCTTCCATTGATTGCAACATGACTACCACATCAGTGCCAATAGCCTTGAGATAGGTGGGGAACACAAATCTTGGAGGAGGCCTCATGATAGGTGGTATCCTATGCCATGTTCTTTGAAATATCTCATTAAAATCTCCCATGGATTCATTAGGACCTTTATTTATCACATTAAATTGGTGGATTAATAAAGAGTGATCACTCTTGTTCTCAAACCTACTCACCAATAACTCCCCAAAGTCATCCCAATTCATGATGAAACCACCTTCCAAAGTTCTATACCAATCAAGTGCCTTACCCTTCAAGGACATGGTAAGTAATCTAATGTCTATGTTGGCTTGAGTAACATTATGGAAATTGCAAAAGTTTGAAATGTCCCTAATGTGCTCAGATGGGGTAATAAGACCCTCTCCATTGAAGCTAGGAAGATTTTTGGTAGCATTGGGAGGAATAGGGTCATATGTAGGAAGGTTAATTGGATTTTGGGTGTTGAACATTGAGAAAAGATGTTGCCTAGCCATAACTTCTCCTTCCTCTTGGTATCCTATCTCTTCCACTTCTTCCTCCTCTTCAAAAAATTCTTTTTCAAGATCTCTAAAAGTTAGGAAAGGTTCATGGTGTTATTATTGAAGAGGAGTTTTAGGTAGAGGAACTTGATTGAAAACTCTACTAAAAGATGATCTAGTGAGGACCATGAAGTATAGTGTGGAAAACTTGATCTACAACCAAAGATTCTCACATTTTGGAGTCGTTAAATCTTGGATTAAGAACACTTATACAACCTTGGACTTGTTAAGGCTAGCATTCACTTTGATATGGAGATAATTAGGACCAGTTATCCCATAGAGCATGCCAAAATTGTTTTCATCAAATTGTACACCCTAGGACTCTCTATGAAGCTCCTTCAATTTGATGTAACATTGAATCATCTCTCAAGTTTATGGGAACTTGTAGGAGAGATGAATCTCTAGGATTGAAAGGGATAGCTCCTTGAATTCTTCTCTAAGTATCTATCACCTATCTTAATTCTTGTTCATGAAAAGATTCAAGAGTTTATATAAAATGGAAACTATGCTAAAGAGGTGATCCACCAAGAATATATCCCATAGACTATCATACTTCTAATAAGAAATAATGCTTTCTAAGACCAATTTCATGCATTTAAATATCCTCACATAGTGTTTCAATGTGAAGGTTACATGCTTGGGATAATCAACAAGATACTTGACCTAAAGGGCAAATTGCACACATATATATAATTGCATAATTGAAAGAGAGCTTAATAAATTCAACACACTTCACATGAATTGTCAACATCAGAACCCTTTCCTTAACATGAAGGATAAAGAGAGTAAGGATGATAATATCACTTAGCTCCACTATACATCACTCACACACTTAGACAGAATGTTCACATCTCAAAATTGAACTTGTATTTAATGTTCAAATGAAAAGTGTAATGTCATTTTAGCAGGGTTTCACCATAAGAAAAATGTGGTCCCTTACAATAGACAAAAATGGCTCAATTTATAGAACTTTGAGGAAGAGAGAGAGAAGAGAAGTTGAAGAGGCACAAGGACATGTGCTATTAACATGAAGATTAGTTACAAATGCAGGAGAGAGAGGGATGGGGTGAGAAATATCATGTTAGGAGTTACAATTATTTGAAACTAGTCATAAAAATGGTGAAAAGTGGCATAAGACCTTTATAATTGACATAAGAAATAGTTTTTATCAAAAATCATCTATGAGGATTCGAAACTAAAAATAGAGGAGCTGACACATAAGAATGCTAAGGGAAATGGGACTTATGGCGATTGTTAAAAAATGTTTTTCTTAACTCTCAACCATCCTTTAGACACCTATGTTTGTTGATTTCATAGAAGCTCTTTGATTTGGTTAGTGGCCAACAATGACTCAAACCATCAACCTATCCATTCTGCTTGCTTTATCTATACCAAATGCTCAGGATTCAACCATTTGTTACCTCCATATTTGATCTCATGTTCCCACCAAGTCTTTTGACATCAACATCTATTTTCTATAATTTGAAATTGACATTTGTAGGGAATTCACCTTCCTTATTCATTTAGAACACTTTCCTTGGACTCTTTGTTTTGGCACTTTTCTCCTTTAGACTTTTTATCTCAGCACTTTTCTTGAAAGATTTCATTCGAGCTTTCTCTTTGAAATTCCTGCAAACATTTTTCCCAAAAAATATTTTGGGATTTTTCTTTCCTTTATATCAAAAAAAATGTCTAAAAAAATCAGGATTTGACCTCTTTTTGATGCAAACAAGTTTTCTAAAAGAATTCCTCAGACAATCTTTTAAAAAGAATTCCTTCAGAATTTTCATTTAGCCCTTTGAACTTTTGTCTTTTTGCCATTTGGCCAAAAGAAATGGTATTTCAACAATCTGTAAATGACCCTTCTAAAAGAAAAATACCCTTTAGATTTTTTGAAATGTACTTTTCCTCTTTTCTATTTGGTTCACTTCATAAAATAAAAACAATCCTTCAAACTTTTGAATAGGGCACCTTGCTTGAAAATTCCTTTAGACTTTTTGTAAAGTACCTTTTGGCTTTTTGAAAATGTCCCTTTGAAAAAGTTAAAAATGATCCTTTCAAAAATATGAAGGTGCCCTTCAGAAAATTTGTAAATGACCCCTTCGAATTTATGAAATGGACATTTAAAAAAGTTACAATGACCCCTTCAGCTTTTTGAAATGGACCTTCAAAAACCCTTGAAAAAGTCTTTCAAAAACTTTGAAATGCCGCTTTTGGAAAAGCTGAGAAGTATCATTTTCCTTAAGTGCCCTTTTTGGAAAATTGTTTTGGATAAAATGTCTAAAATAATTGCCAACACTTTGAATAAAAAACTTGAAACAAAACCTCTAAAGGAAATAGCACCCAGTCAAAAGACCGAAACAAAGTCTCTGGATGAAATAACACTTGGTATTTTTCCTACGGCTCAATGAGAAATACTCCTTCCGAAGGAAATTTTCAAATATTATACTTGGCAAAATTTGAAAGATGTAAACTTGGGAGTGAAATTTGATAAACATTAACCACATTTACTTCTGGAATTGGGTTAATAAGACTATCTACATTGTTGGTAGAAGGAGTGGTCTTGTCTTGGTTATCTTGGTGATTTGGAAGAGGATCTTTGTAGATGGTCAAATGAGCATTAGCTTGATTTAAAGCTTGAGATTTAGTATTTGCTTCATGGGATTTGAAATAAATGTCATAGGCTTGTTGGTATTTTCTAATCATATAATCATGGTCAAAATTGGGTCCAAGAAGAAAATACATAGCTAAATTATGAATTTTCTACATGTCTCATGATAATGACCCTAACTAGCATGAAACCAACAAAATCTATTCGAAACATATCAAGATTTCATAGGAAAAGTGGGATCAAGTTCTCATGGGAGAGGCATAGGTATAAATTTTATTAATTTAGTTGAGGATAAAGGTTTGTGAACATTGTTGTTATTAGGTGATGATAAATAAGGGTTGGTGAATTGTTGAGAAGGGGGCATTGGTCCTAAAGATTGGTTAAGAACAATAGCTTGAATAGTGTGAATGGTTTTATAAGATTTTGTGACACCATCATTGGTATAATGATGATTATTATTCTTGATTAATATATGAGTACCTGTAGAAGGTTGGGATGGCTTAAATTAATGCATAAGTAAATCTTGATGTTTAGCTTGGTCAATAGCCTCCTCCAAAGTACATTAAGAGAGAGTTTGGCCCTAATATTGCAACTTGGGAAAAAGAGCATTGGTAAATAAATGAAAAAGGTTATCATTTTCTATGTTATGTTCACATTTGTGGGACAATATCTTCCATCATTTAATGAAAGCTTAGGCAATTTCAATTTCAAGTTGTTTACAATTGATAAAATAGGCCAAGGTATTCTTAGGAAGATCACTAGTTTAGAACTCTTGGACTAGAACATTTAATAAATCTTTCAAAATAGTGATAAAATGAGTTTTAAGTTGGTTGTACCAATCTAAAACATCACCCATGAGAGTTTTTGATAACAGCTTGGTAGTGACAAAGGTGTTTAATTTGACCAAGTCTTTATATAAATTTCTAAATGTTTTCAGATGAAGAGTAGGATCAGTTGACCCATTGTAAGAAATGGTAGGGGTGATTCCTCCTATATTGATATTATCAATTTGAGATGTAAGGGGCTCATTTTGAAGATGCTTGATTATCTTGTTGACAAGAGGAAGTTGAGGCATGATATTACCATGATAATATTGAAGAGGAGGTGGGGGAACATTTTGATTATGCATTACCCATGGCATTTATTGAGGGTGTATTTGAAGATGGATAAGGTGGTTTTGCATTTGCATCATTTGATTTGCATTATTAGCTTGAAAAATATTCATTTAATTAAGGGTTTTTAATAAGAGTTGATGGGTTTGAGTTGCATTATTTGAATCATTATAATTGTAAGTAGTGGCTTGGGTACCACTATAAGTGTTATTAGGAGCTTGAGAAGAGCTATTAGAATGTGAGGCACAGGTGTAAAAAATTTAGTGTAGAAAAATATGGACTAGTGAAGGAAGGAGAAGAGGATGCATTAGAGGCATGATTACCATGCATAGAAAATGATGCACGAGTGGAAGAATTGAGGAGAGTGGATCTTGGAAGAGGACCACTCTATGTATAACTTACCATTTTAGTGGATTAATAGGCTTGGAGGTAGATGAAGTCAAAGAAGAAGAAGTCATGGTATGAGAAGGGGTCAAACTAGAGGGAAGAGGCTAAGAAGCAAAGAAGCTAGTATCCCCCAAATTCATGTTAGAATGTGGGATAATTTGGGTGAGGATCTTTTATTTGACCACTAATCATGAGATGGTAAATGGTAGAAGAATCTTTTCCTTGATGTTGAGGAAAATCAGAGATAAAGAAAAGCATTTCATGAGTAGACTCTAATTTGAGTTGATCTTCAAGTGAGAAGAGAGGATTAAAAAGAAAAGGGGAATGAGGAGGGATCCCATAATTCATTATTAAAATGGTTATATGAACATTAATCTCATCTAAAAGATAAGCCCTAATCTATTTATGGGAGACCCTATGAGGGTTGGTAAGACTCATCATATCCATTGAATTCAACTCAATGTTGTCTTCAAACAAGAAGTTCAAGATGAGAGAGAAGGGTTAGGTAGGTCAAAAAGTGATGTAAAATCAAGGAAATAAAAGGGGAAAGATAAGAGTACAGAGTCGACTGGGTTGACCTAGTATTAAAAATAGGGTCTAAAATTTGAGAAAATAGGTAGAAAGTCGACTGGGTAGACCTAGTTCTGTAACCTAGGCAAAAAATAGGTAGAAAAAGATACAAAGTTGATGGGGTTGACCTAGTATTGTATTTTAGGAGGTAGAAAAGAATACTATGTCAATGAGTTCAACTCAATACTGCAAGCAAGGAAAATAGATAGTCTGTAAGAGATAAGATTGAACAGAATGGCTATGTACTAAAACAATAAATTTTTTGCAAGTACTTTTTAAAATAATAAGTGAAAATAAACACACAATCAATTAGGTCAATGAGAATGATCCAATTTAAGCACATAATATAAAACCTTGCACCAACACTAGCTAATGAAAGTTTTTACAATACAACATACAATTGAGCAAAGAAAAAGCAATCAACTTGGAAAGTAAATGTTAACTAAGTGGTGATTCTGAATGTTGTTAGATTATTAGAGTATGATTTCAAGTGTGATAGGAAGTTGTTTGTAAATAAAGAACTAGAAAGAAATTTATGGATGGTTTCATGATGTTTAAGTTGAAAGGGAACTATGTTGTCAATGGCATTGGATTGGTATTGGGCCTACCCACTCACTTCACACATCATAGTGATAAAGGTGTCAGGTGCTTTGATAATATATATCATTAACCATGTGTTTATACTTGGCTAGAAAACCAAGTCAGCTTCCCCCTTGGTAATGAAATCCAAGTAAGTAGGCCTTAGGTAGATAATTATTTAAATGCATTTTAAGATTATGTGATTTTTTAGTGTGTACATAAAATATAAAAATAGTAAAACTAAATGGTATATTGAAAAACCACCTAGTTATACTATGTGATCTATTCTAAGCATGCAAGCAACTGAAAGTGAAAGTGTGCAGTGATTACTAGCATATAAGTGTTATTTCCAAATTTGAAACACATTATAGTATCAGTTAAAATGATAGTGTATACAAAGATTATAGAATAGAGTCAATAGTGTCACTAATATACCACAAAAGCAAGGATCTATTTAGAACCAATTTGATAGTGTTAACCTAGTCTTCTAAACAAAAGATAGAATATAGAACTAGGTCGACATAGTGGACCTAGTTTGCTATATAGGGGTAGTTTTAAAGATTGAAAACTATGAAAAGTAGAACTATAATTAAAAATAGAAATGATATAAAAGAGAGAAAATAACCTTGGTGGATTGGAAGATGTAGAGGAAAGTGATATTGTTGTTGAAGTGCTTTGATTTATACTTATAAATTCTACCAACTATGTAACTGGGTTGACCTAGTTTTTTAGTTCCCTATTTGATAAAACCTATAAATAATAATATGATATAAATGTTGACCTAATATTTTTTTTTGGAAGTCTAAAAGTGTACTATGTTGATAGGGTCAACCTAGTAGCCTATTTGGAAGTTTGAAAGTGTCTATGTTGATTGGGTCAACCTAGTAGCCTATGTAGAAGTGAAAACTTATACTATGTCAAGCTATTTAACCTAGTAGCCTATATTTTATGAAGACATGCACAAATATAACATAGTCATATTATTGTGATTATATGTTAAATCTATGCATAGAATTTATAAACTATACCAGCACTGTCAACCCAGTATCACAAATATAGAAAAATAATAAATAAAAAGATAAAATAATGAAAAATATGAAAGAAAACCTACAAGGGTTAGATTCATGTCAGGTTCACTAGAATTTATGCAATCAAAAATTCATCATGTATATAATTCAATCCTAATTATGAGTATATAGATCATACTTACACTTTTTATTGGGGATACATTAGATAATCGAGAACATGACCAATATGGGGATCTACTAGACCCAATTAGGGGATATATTACCATAATAAACAATGCTAGGGAGGATTCTAAAGCCTCTAGCCAAGCAAAATCATGTAATAACCCTAACTAAGCCCTATGTTTTCATATTCACTAAACTAATAACAAGTAAAGCAAAGAAATCTAATCTAGTTCTCACCAAAGCTTGTGACACAAAGTGGGGGTAATAAAAAACAAAAATAAACATGCATAGAATACATACTCACATCAATCTATATATAATCACAATGCATGGAAGAGAAGTAAAAATACATATATGTCTACTCTTACAAAGGAGGAACAAAGTTGGGAGTACTTACCTTTGAAGACAACCCTGTCATGCCTCAATCTCTCCCTTGGCCAAGGTGATTTGCAAGAGGTTATTATGTTATGTAAGTATGATAAGGATAAATCATATCTAAGATACACAACCTATCAATGCATTCAAAATATTTCGACATAAAACAAGATCCATGCCTCTAAATAAATTATGAAACCTTAAGTTTACTCCTCATGTAGAATGATGGATAAGTAGATGTGCAATAGATCTTACTTCTTCTTATCTTCTCTAAATAATAGTGAAATGATCTTGTATATATAGGTATATTTAACCCTAAGACCTTCTAAAAAAATTTGTTGACAAGGTTGACCTATTCAACCTGGTATAGTTATGGACAAAATTTCACAAGGTCGTGTGCTAGGTTAGCCAAGAGCTGACCTAGACCCTAAATGAATTTTACCCAAAATAGGATAGGGTTGACCTAGTCAACCTAGTATAGTAAACAATCAAAAGGGGCTTAAGGCTAGGAAAATGGGGATAAAAGGTAGGAAATAATTGAGTGTGTAATAGAGAATAAAAATCTTAGGGGAATGGTTTTCAAGAGAGAAATGTGTAAATAACAAGTGGAAAATGGGACAGTAATCTTGTGAAGCACCAATGGTCTACCCACCCCTTTCTCGATGTACATCTTAAGTTGTGCACTCAAAAATATTGAGAATTGATGGGTTCTTTCAAGATAGAGAGTGTCAATAAGTGACAAAATTTTGAAAATATTGTGTATACATGTATCACTCCTCTCTTTTTCAAAATTTCAAAGTTTTAAATTTTTAAAGATGTTTCTATGTTTCATCTACCTCATTTCTTGGACATGTTTCCACTTAATTTCAATCTCATAACATAGACACCTAAATCTGGCCACCAATAACCTCTAATTAGGCTTTTGACCAATTTCCATCAAAGTGCACAATTTGGCCTAAAAACACTAAAACACACTAAATGATGTGAAACTGACATATTCAAGTGCTGAGTTTGGCTAGAGTATCATTAAATGGGGTAATTCAATTTATGGGCCATCTAATTTTGATCAAATTATTTTGAGTCAAAACACTAATTTTACACCCAGGTACTCTGGATTGCTATTTCATATCAAATCATATTACACAAGATATGTGCCTTTGTTATTTGGTGTTGGAAACATCCTAAATGGGATAACAGATCCAACACATTTGACATTGACTTCCAATTCCAATCCAGTCAAATTTTGGACCCATAATAAGGCATTCTAATCAATTTAAGTAATTTGTGCATAAAGTGCTTAATCATGTTTAAGATCTAATTAAACCAAACTAGAGCCTAATTAAAATACACATGGAAACTTTTTGAATAATTATTTTTGGAAATGAATATTGAATATCTACATCATCAAGTGACCTCATTTCTTGGGAAGACATCCCTAGGCCATAAATGCCACAAATATTAGGATTCATGCCTCCTAGGCCTCATCAATTCCCTTCATGCCTCTTAATTGCTCCTCTATCCCAAATATTGATGAGTCTATTTATGAATTTTAATTACATAATAGGATTAAACCTTAGCCACACATCTCAATCTTGAGATGGAGGGTTCAGGTTGATTTTACCCATTTGCTAAAATATTTAAATAGGAGGCCTTGCCACATGAATTTTAAGTCTTGATAATATAAAGTTATAATGAAAAAATAATTCCAAAATCTATTTCAATTAGTGTTACCATCCCAAATTGATTCCAAGCCAACCCAAACCAAAGCCAAAGGTGCCAAGGAGAAGAGGAGATAGCCAAGCCTCCTTTGATGAAGACTTCATGGGCACAAGCTGAGCAAGCCACTACAAAAACATTTGGAGCATCCAAGGAAGGTGAAGTATTCCTATTTTTTTCTTACTTTTTAGTTGTGTTTATCATTTTTTTGTTATTAAGCTCACCCTAGTAACTAGGCATGAAGGTGTTATTTTAGTATGTCATTTTTCAATTTGCTTTGTTTATTTTGTCACTAACACAATACTAATCTCCTTTTCTTAGTTAAATTCATAGTTCACTTAATAGCACACCCAGTGGGACTAAATAGATTCATAAAATTGATCATAATTCTCCCTCAAGCAACTAACTTTTTTTATGCATAATCTTGGAGTGGGAGACTCAAAAGAGTGGAAAACTCAAGAAAACATGGTCTTTGTAAGTGGCAAGTTTGACTAGACATAGTCATGGGATTGTCCTATAACTCATGATATTATCATTTAGACTCACAGTATTGTGCTTAGTCATTTTGACTCACTTTTTGTTTTTGTGTAGGGTTAAAAATACCACTACTTTGAAATTCATGGGATTGCTGTGAAACTCATGGGGTTGCTTAATCAAGTCATGGTATTGTCTAACTATTAGCAGTTAAGTGATAATACCACAACTCATGAAGTGGTGGGATTGTCTTTCTACTAGAGAGATAATCAAACCAAGTCATGGTATTGTGATCAAACTAATTATGGCTTATAATACCACAACTTTTAAAGTTTTGGTATTTTCCTACAAGTAGTGGGATCATCATTTAAAGTCACGATATTGTGACTAAATGGTTAGCAGTTAGTTATAATACCATAACTCTTAAAGTTGTGGGATTGTCCTATAAGTAGCAGGATTGCTCTGTCAAGTAGCAATATTGCACCATTGTGTCACACCCAAGACTTCATTTTTCAAAATTCATTATTTCAAACTTAAAGTAGCTTCAAGGCTAAAGGACATACTAACATTTTTATTGCATGACCAACTTAGAAAATTGCTAAAAACATGTTTAGATCATCTTTTGCATGCTTTAAAATGAACTAGGAACATTATTTTGGTGCTTAATGTAATATTTAGGTGCTTAAGTAAATTTTTAGCATTATTTTTCAAATTTTATAATTTTAAGACCAAGGGGTCAAATGAACACCACCAAATCTTTCATTTGGGCTTAAAATTAAACACACTTGTCATTTTTGTCTTTAATAATCATTTGATCTAGTTTTGTTTAGCAAAGAGAGGGGTGTTATGTTTATGCTCTTCTATTTTTCCCATTTAAGGAACCCTTGGAATCAAAAACACCATTCCTATTGCGAATTTCCTAGTCCAAGGCATAGAAAGAATGTTGTCTAAAGCACTCCCCAAAAAATTGCAAAATTATTGGGTGACCTTGACAACGACCCTAAAGTCTTTCTATTTTATGCTTTCTTTATTTCATGAAAATTTGGCTTGTGAGGGGGATGTCATTACCTCCCATGAGTTCTTTAGGGAAGCTTTGACTTGGGGTTTCATCTCTCGACATTGACTTCATTTGGCTCCATATTAGAGTTGCACATGGGATGTAGTGGCACTTTAGACATTGTGCTACACTGAGCAAATAGTAGGATGTAGTGGTTGTAAGAAAGACTAGACCTTTGTGCAACAAGCCAAGTGATATAGACCCAAAATCCATGTTTTTATTTTATATTGTTTAACATGAAATTAATTGTGCAATTGATTCCCCTAAAATGTTTGAAAACTTATAAATCTTAGACAAATCCCCACTTGTTGTGAAAGTGTTGTTGGTGCAAGGTGTACCTCAAGGTCCATGTCATAGTATTATCATTTGAGAGAAGGGGGATGTAAAACCCCTAATATATAATTCATATTTACTTTTGGATGAACACTCTAAATCCTCTCAAATAATGTATATTGATGAATTACAACAATACCAATGAACCTTGTCAATTTAGGATCTAAGAGTGATTAATCAATTGTTTTTGTCCTAGATTAAAGTCTTGTTTGGATTCAAAACTTGGTGTAAACAAATGATACAAACCAAAACACATGGTACTCATTTTTATTTGAACAAAAAGGTGTTATGCTTCCCATGTGAAATCATCAATTTGACTTGCTCAAAGTTCATCAAAACTTGGAGTCATATCATCCACTTTGGCACAGTTATGTTTCCCAATTGAGTCTAGACCTTTGCTAAAGTTGTTTAAGTCCTTCATTTATAATATAAATTCAAAATTTTGCCTTTATAAGTTCAAAGGGTTGATGCGTTAAGTGGATTCACCATTTTCACTAAACTTCAGGGAACTTAGGTTCAATTTATAATTTGGGTTAAAGGTCATTTATGACTCATGATCGTTATCACCACTTGATACACTTAAGTCATTTTGTGCTAAAAACTTACACTTTGAGTTTATTCACCATAACCTTCTAAGTCAAAAAAGGTAGTGTTATGCTATCAAATTTGTGATAAATTATCTTTGCCTTAGAGAGTTTTTGAAATAATCATTTTGTCACATATTTTGGGTAGTCTAGTATTGTTACACTACCCAAAAAAATTCAGATATTGTTTCATAGGCCCTCTTTCATAGAGTTTAAATTTGTTCCTACATTTTCAAACCAATCTGAGTATACTTTTTTGAACCTTTTTCTATCATAGTTATGCCGTTCACTTTTATCTAGCTTATTTGCCAAAAAAACCAAGGGTTATACCATTATTTGTGAGAAAATAAACTATCTCTAAAGTGCCTTTTGTTTCATACCTTATACCTATTTGATCGAGTCCATGTACAAGAATGAAATGCCTAATGTTTGTTAGAAGTGTTTCAAATTTGTTAGATTAAAAATTTCATCTATTTTCAAAGTCTATCTTTTGATGTCATTTGGCCAAGAGTCCTAGTGGATGCCTTGTTTGAGCCTATCTTTTGATGCCACATTTGGCCAAAAGACCTAGCAACTTTTAATTTCCTATATTAGACTAATTTTAAACACTTTGACCTTATCATTTGGCATTTCTATTTTTGGTTTATTTACTTAATCATTTTGTGTAAGATGTGTAATGTTAAACACTTAACATTAGCTTGTGTTATCAAAAATCTTTGTATAAACCTTTTGATCCTTTTGATGAATCTAGACCAAGTTTTAACATCATCTTTTTAGACATTATCCTTTTAGATTTTGTATAACTCTCTTCCCTTTCTATCACAAAGAATTAACTATGGATCCCAACATGTATTCCTACACTTGTAGTGGACTCATGTACAATCCAGGGATTAGTAATGTGGTTGTGTAGGAATAAATGGTGCAAGACCCCTACGCAAAAAATATTTCTTATGAGATGGATCCTTATCCCTCTTATAATATTAATTAGGGTCACAAAGCTGAGATCCATTGGATAACTATTTGATTAATACACCATCTTATTTAGAATAAGACCAAGAACAAATCACATAATACCTAGCTATAATACCCACAACTAATGACCCAGTTCTAAAATATTCATGCTCTACTAATGCACCTTCCACATATGATCCATTTTTATTTGAGTATCATTTATTAGAGAATAAAGACAAGATTTTGGTTAGATCCATAGAGGTAGGGGCCAAGTTTTTAATAGACTTTTCTCATGAGAATTTACCAATCCTAGTAAGAATGCCCCATAGCATAATTTATGATCAACATACTTCTTCTAGAAATCCTTTGGCTCTAGTCTATCATTTGGCTGAGATCCATTGGCCAAAAGAAATAGCAAATTTTAATTTCCTATATTAGACTGATTTTAAACACTTTGACCTTAGCATTTGGCATTTCTATTTTTGGTTCATTTACTTAATCATTTTGTGTAAGATGTGTAATTTTAAACACTTAATGTTAGCTTGTGTTATCAAAAATCTTTGTATAAACCTTTTGATCCTTTTGATGAATCTAGACCAAGTTTGAACATCATATTTTTTAGACATTATCCTTTTAGAGTTTGTATAACTCTCTTCCCTTTCTATCGTAAAGAATTAACTATGGATCCCAACATGTATTCCTACACTCGTAGTGGACTCATGTACAATCCAGGGATTAGTAATGTGGTTGTGTAGGAATAAATGGTGTAAGACCCCTACGCAAAAAATATTTCTTATGAGATGGATCCTTATCCCTCTTATAATACTTAATTAGGGTCACAAAGCTGAGATCCATTGGCTAACTATTTGATTAATACACCATCTTATTTAGAATAAGACCAAGAACAAATCGCACAATACCTAGCTATAATACCCACAATTGATGACCCAGTTCTAAAATAGTCATGCTCTACTAATGCACCTTCCACATATGATCCATTTTTATTTGAGTATCATTTATTAGAGAATAAAGACAAGATTTTGGTTAGATCCATAGAGGTAGGGGCCAAGTTTTTAACAGACTTCCCTCATGAGAATTTACCAATCCTAGTAAGAATGCCCCATAACATAATTTATGATCAACATACTTCTTCTATAAATCCTTTGGCTCTAGTCCAAACAACATATTAGGACCCTAATATGCATAATTAAGGCACAAAATTCATGGAAGACCACTTTAACCAAATGTAGATGGCATATCAAACCTACCTAAATCTAGCTTGTAATTTCAATCAGATGACCATGGTGAGAAAACCTATTATTGACTTAGTTCCTTTAATAGGATTTTTGATAGAATTAATTGGTCAAGACAATCAAAGTTCAAACCCATTCATACAAAACACTTTGATAGACAACTTGATGCATATGCCTATTATTGAAGAAGTGTCTTCATTTCTACATAGAATAATGAGAAAAATATAGTGGATAATGTGCAAGCAACGTCCAATCCAAATTAAAGTGGTACTAACACATAAAAAACTAGTCACCAACATTTGATTATAGTTAATACCATGAGTGTACCATCATACCGAGGAGTAGGATTTTATACATCCCAACCTCAACAAGCTACTTCATCAACCATGTAACTAATAGGATTAGGTAGTCAAACAACCAATGTCGTACCTCAATAGCCAAATGTGATGAATCATACTCCTCCTCAATAAGAGATGAGTATTATTCCACAATAATAGGCACAATATATTTTACCAACACAACATAGGCCAAATATATTACCACCTCAACAAGGGGTAACTAATGTTTCACCTCGTTAGGTAGTGACAAACATACCTCTTCAATCATAGACTAGTGCACCAATCCAAAACTAAATGATGACTAGCCAACACCATGTAAATATTAGTTAGTGACATATGCAAAATATTCAACATGATTTCACTTCCCAATAAGGAGGATCTCATGTTTCTCAAGTACCTACTAGACAATAATCAATTCAAAATTTGCTACAAGTTTAGAGATAGGGTCTTAGTTCACAAGTTCCCACTCAATAGTAAGGTTCAATTAATTAGCAGCATGTCCCTTTTCAACCAAAATAAGCACAACATAGTTATAACCTTCCATCCCAACCAAAAAATCCTCCAATTCAAACCTTCATAGCCAACCCAAACTAGAATTTCACACAATCAAATGTGCAACTCTAAGTACATCTTAATCTGCGTATGCATATTCCCAGTCTATTTCCCAACCAAACCAACGTACGCCAATAGATATCTCCATCATACCCTGGTCAAAGTGTCCCACTTATGACCTCCCAACCATCTACCCAAACCAATATTCTCCCTCAAACCAATGTTCCTTCTAGTTTCCTATCCCAAGAATTACAACAGATGAAGGATGCAATTGCTACCATTCAGGCTGGGAAATAGACTAAAAAGTTTAAGTCAGATGATGTGTGTTCTTATCCATTCAACATGGAGTACTTGTAGATACCATTTTTTCCAGGATATAAACCACTAAAATTTAACAAATATAAATGGAAAGGTGACCCTAAGGCCCATTTAACTGAGTTTTTTGTCGTATGTTAACTAGTGGCATATAGTGATACATACCTTTTGTTGTTGTTTCTAAGGAACTTGGGTAGACAAGACTTGGAATGGTTTTTAAAGTTACCCAAGAATTTAGTAACATATTTTTATGATATTTTCAATAAGTTTGTGAAACACTTTTCCTATAATATCAAACATGAGATTTCATTAGTTGACTTAACACAATCAAAACAAAAGGTTGGTGAGAGTTTTGCAATTTATCTACAGTGATAGATAGCCCTTACAAGTTGATTCACCCATAGTTTACTAGATAAACAATTATCCACTGTGTTTACTAAAAAATTACATGGTTAGATAGTTTATCATCTAGAACTACAACGTGCACATACTTTCAAAGAGATTATTGACAAAGGCTTGTTAATTGAGTAAGCCCTTATTAATAAAGGGATCATCAAGCTTACATCAACTAATCAAAATCAAGGTACTAATCAAGGAAGTGGCCAAAATCAACATCCAATCTAAGCAAAAGCATCACAACCAACATAGGCCAATAACTAAGATAGACCAAAGCAATTCAACCTCAATATAAATGTTTTGGGTAATGGAGTAACTAAGTCACATCATATTCAAATAGTGAAAACATCATCTGCACCACCTTTTTATCTTACTCCTACCCAAAAAACTCTTCAACTAACATCATAAGCATAACATCCAAGACCCATGCAACAAATACAGTAACCTTTACCATGACAAACCCCTCCTCTAAGGAGAACTATACTTATGCATCATGTCTTTAGTGACCTAGGAGAGCCTATTGAGTCTGTATTTCAAAAACTTACCACTCCTAATATGATTAGTTGGCCTATACCAAAGCATTATTTGTAAGGCATTCCTTATCCTAATTAGTACCATAAAAATGAATTATGTGAATATCATCAGGTCAACTAGCATAATCTATGAAGATGTGTGCAAATTAAGCATTTGATTGAGAATATGTTGGAGAATGGCGAGATAACATTGGATAATGGTGCTTTCACCTCCAATCAAACTCTTGGGATTTATCAAAACCCCTTTCCCCAATATAACACACAATAACAAAATAATCAACAACAACAACTGCCAGTGTAACAACAAAATCAACAGTATCAAAATCAAAGGCCAAACTAGTATAATTATCAAAATCAATAATAAAGCCCACAACATTAAAATAATAGACAAAACCAAGTTCAAAATGATAAAAACCAAAAAACCTACCATGTAGTTGCACATGACTACAATAGGGTTGTTGGTCATATTACAGGGGGTAGCATTAATACCATCTCCATTAATCCTAGACCAAGCACCAATTAATCTAGACCATTGCTAAGTAATACCACTCAAAAAAATTACATGGATAATCCTTATTTGACTTAGGATTACAGATAGGTAAACTATCAAATTGAGACTTCCACTTTTGGACCTTATATCAATAACTCACCCTTGCCACATTACCACATACAAGTGCACCAGTAATCGAGACTTATCCTACCTGGTCCCACACCATTCCCAACATTTATTAGCAATAATAGTCTAGCATCTAATCCTAAGTGTGAAATCACAAATCAAAGGTTGAAAATTACTATCCTAGGCCCAAAACCATCTTCCACTTTGCCTGTTATCCAACCAACTATTCACCCTCAAAATAAACCATTCACCATTGACCAAGACAAGAAGTTCAATATTGTGGAACAATTATAGAAGACACCAGCATAAATTTATATTTTAGATTTATTAAAAATGTTAAAAATCCACAAGAACATTTTGAATGAGTTTTTAACCCAATCCACTATTGCTAATGACATATCCCCTGATAAATTTCAAGCTTTGGTTGGACACATAACTCCAGCTCAACAAGTCACATTCAATGAAAGTGATATGTCTTCCCTTGGCTTGCTCCATAATAATCCATTCTACATAGAAGTTTATATAAATTAGCATAAAGTGAAATGTGTCCTTATAGATAATGGATCAAGCCTCAACATAGCATCTCTAAAGCTCATCAAGCTTTTTGGATACACAATGGTAGATCTCCAACTAGAAATGATAACTATCAAAGCCTATGAGAATTAGGAAAGAGAATCACAAGGCACCATTGCTTACCATTTATCATTGGGCCTTTGACCCATGATACACTTTTCTATGTTCTTAATCTTGAGTTGTCATATAATATGATTCTAGGGAGGCCTTTGTTACATGATATTCATGCAGTCCCATCAACGCTGCACCAATGTATCAAGTTCTCCCACTCAGGGATGGAAGTAAATATTTCAAGAGATTTTCACCCATATGAACACTGCAAACATCTTGAAGCTAAGTTTCAAATCTACAATTAACAATATGGTATGAATCTAAGTTCCAAGAAGGATAAAGGAAATGCCATAATTATTGATCCTCCATAGGATAATTACATAGATCCTAATACCTTGGATTCCCTTTCCCACATTGCACTTCTTGAATCTTCTAATCATTTCACCATTTCAGATAATGGCCTAGGAGAGTATGACTCATGATACCTTTTAGTATTTCCAATCTTCCTTATAATTCAAAGACTTTTATATGACCTAAAAGTACCCCAAACATGCATTGGAAATAAAAGAACAAAGATAAGGTACATGTCATGTTTATACAAATATCTAGCCTAGAACAAACCTCTAAAAGGAGATGAATCATGGTTATAAAATGACAAATTAGTTGCTTGTTACAAGAGCACCAAGTATCCTATTCCTCATAAGATCATGGAACATCAATATTATGAAGGAAGAGGCCTCAAACCAAATCAACAAGGAACCATTGAGCTAATTTCCATGACTAAGTACAAAAGACCCTATGGACTTGGATTTAAATCACTTGGAGGTGACTCCACATATCTTATTCAAGTTCTATCACTGGTGGCTAGTGATGATGATGTCGATAGTGAGATAGAGTCTGATCATAGCCTTACCTTTGATGACTTAGTTGAGACTAACCTATCCAATAACAATACCATATGTACTCTTACCTCAATCATTTATCATAACCCATTGCCATTATATTATCCCCAACTGATAGATTGGGACCAACAAGAATCCAATTTTTTGGTTGATGAATTTTCAAATGATAAGGCATTATGTGATTTTCTAGGCCTTAGAGATAACATTCCATTGGGATATCATAAATCAAGATTCTCAATTACATGAGATCCTAAAGCCTATTTTGGAGAATGGGTGAACACCCTTAGCCAAAAATAAATAAATAAAATATTGAGGTCCCCAAGTGAAAACCTCTTTGAGGCACTTTCTAACCAAGGAAAAAGTAATGATAAAGGCCATTCTAGTGGTGAAAACCTATTTTAGGTGTAATTATATAAACTCGCATATGGATCCAATTTTAGTTTTGTGCAACAACAAATATTTGATATAATTCTTCAAAAATTTCCAACTATTTTTATCACATGGCTAGATCTCCCATTAGGGGACTCAAATTTATCATGATTCGGAGACATTGAAAAGCAAGTCCTAACAAAGGACCCTGATATAGTCTAATAGTTTAAGTCTTTGCTTAGTATCCTAGAAGATTGTTTGACCCTTTTAGTCGAAGATACAATAGAGTTAAACATCAGGATTTCATCAGACCCAAAATGGATAAAATTAGGCATGTCTCTCACTAAAGAGGAATGTGAAGTCTTTATAGATCTATTGAGAGAATTTATAGAAATATTTGCATGGGCTTATTCTAACATGCCATGTTTAGACCTTACTTTGGTTTTGCACCACCTTATGGTTAATCTTAATGCCAGACTAGTGAAACAAAAGCTACTTAATATGTATCTTCTCATTTATATCTTGGTAGATAAAGAGTTGGAAAAACTCTTAGAAGTAGGATGTATCCAATTTATTGACTACTTAGAATGGATATCTAATATTGTATCTATTAGTAAAAATCCTTAAGGAATCAAAATCTATATTAATTTCTAAGACATAAGCAAATCTTATCCTAAGGATGACTTTCCATTCCTAATATTGACATTATCATTGACTCCATATTGTGTTATGAAATGCTTTCACTCATGGATGATTTTTTGGGATACAACCAGATCAAAATAGCACCAGAAGACCAACATAAAAAGACATTCACTAGTCCATAGGGAACATTTTATTATCAGGTAATTCCATTTGGTCTTAAGAATTATGGTGCTACATATCAAAGGGACATGATTGTCATGTTCCATGATATGATACATGATATTATTGAAGACTATGTTGATGCTATATTAATAAAATCCAAGACCAAGGTCGACCATCTAATAGTGTTATGTAGGATATTTGAAAGATTGTAGGAGTACAAAGTCAGACTCAATCCAAATAAATGTGTGTTTAGAGTAACCTCGAGAAAGTTAGTTTCAGTGTGTCTTATAGGGGCATTGAAGTCATTCCGATCAAATTCCATGCTATAATCAAGATGTCTCCTCCAACTAATTTGAAGTAAATCCATATTCTATAAGGCAAGATCTAGTATATCTAACACTTCATCTCTTAGTTAGTAGAGAAGTGTCATCCATTTACACATCTTTTGAAGAAGGGAGTTGCATTTCACTGGGATGATCACTACCAAATATCTTTTCAACAACTGAAGGACTATCTAGCTAATCCACCTATTTGTTACCTCATATGCTAGGAAAACCATTCTTGTTGTATCTATCAGCTACTGAAAAAGCTTTGGGGGTTTTTCTATCTCAACATGATAATAATGGAAAATATCACGTAGTTTACTACTTAAGTCATACCTTGGTCACATATGAACATAACTATACACCTATTGAAAAATATTGTCTAGCCATGGTCTTCATAGCTTAGAAACTATGCCATTACATGTTGAACAATAACACCATGGTCATTTCAAAAGTAGATCTGCTTAAGTATCTACTATCTAAGATAGTTTTATAAGGTAGAATGGCCAAATAGATCATGCTTCTTATTGATTTTGACATAGAGTATGTCAATTAGAAAGCAATCAAAGTATAGTTCTTAGTAGATCAACTTACTGAAGCACCCCTTATAGACACAAAACCACTCACATTTCATTTTCTTGATGAATTTATAATGACCATAATTGACACACCTCTTGAGGAGTAGCACTAGAAGTTGTATTTTGATAGTTCATTTACTACACATGGATTAGGGAAAGGCCTCTTATCTATTACACCATAGGGGGATCTAATCCCTAAATCATTCAAAATCAATTTTCTTTATAAAAATAATATTGCCAAGTATGAAGCACTTGTCATAGGAATTTGATAGGTATTATATTAGAACATATCTCATCTCCAAGTTTATGGTGATTCTCAATTAATCATCAATTATATCACAGAGCATTTTCAAACCAAAGATGACAAATTGGTTCTATATAAGGCTATGGTCAATACCCTAAAGTAGAAAATTAAAAATATTCAATTTGAGCATATACCAAGGGTTAGTAATAGAATTGTAGATGCCATGGCTAATATTGGATCTCTAATTTAATAAATAGATAAAGCTAGAGAGTATCAGTTCCTCATTGAGAATTTGATCACACCAACTCATGAACGTTCAACTATGATAATGATTTATGATATTTTTGGTCTTAATTCTATCAGTAATCAGACCTTTAAAACTACCTTCATGACCAAGTTATATCACCTAACCTATCTCAAAAATAAACCAAAGCCTTTATTAATCATTATACTCATTATACTCTACTTAGATCGACCCTTTACCACTGTATTTTTTATGGAACTCTGCTTCATTGTTTAACTTCAATAGATTCTACACTAGTGTTAAGATAAGTTCATGGAGTATGTGGAGATCATTCTAGTGGGGTATTCCTATCCAACAATCTCTTACGTACTAGTTATTATTGTCCCATGATGGACACAGATGCAACTATATATGTAAAGAAGTGTGACAAATATCAATGGCATGATAATATAATTCATTCCCTAGCCCAAACTCTCAAACTGATGTTGACACCATGGCCATTTTCTACATGGGGACTCAACCTCATTAGGAAGATTAAACACACTTCATTTGATGGCCATTTTCTACATGGGGACTCAACCTCATTAGGAAGATTAAACCCACTTCATTTGATGGCCATAAACATATCCTTACCACCATCGAATATTTCACTAAGTGGGTTGAAGCTATACCCCTCACTTACATGACTAGAAAGCAAATTTCCAAATTCATCTTCAACCATCTCATTTGCTACTATGGTATCCCCTCTAACATTATTTTTGATTATCTAAAATCATTTGAGAACAAGGATGTTAACAAGCTATGCACTGAATATAACATCACACAATATTTTTTTATAGCATATTACCCTCAAGGTAATGGCTAGATTGAAGCATCAAATAAAACTATTGTCAATATTCTCAAAAACATTGTCAATGATGTTGGTCATGATTGGCACCTTCAAATTTTCCTAACCCTTTGGGCATATCATATCAATCATCATACCCCTATAAGAGCCACTCCATATTCACTTATTTATGGTATAGAAGCCATATTTACCATTGAGGTAGAGTTACCTTCACTACACATATCTTTCAAACATGTCCTATATGATCATGACTATCGAGTAACTCACCTACAAGAGCTAGACCTACTTGATGAAAAATGTACAAATGTGCTCAACAATCTTTAGGCGTATCAAAACTAACTCAAAGGACACAATAATTGGCATGCCAAGTATAGAACATTTAAACTTGGTGATCTTATTCTTAAAGAAAACCAAAATAATAACATGGCTAAGAATAATCATAAAGGTAAATTTAAACTAAACTAGATAGGGCCTTTCATCATTACTATTGATTATGGATCAGAAGCATATAGGCTCACCATACTAGACAAAGATTAAATTCTTGAGTTGATGAATATTACTAACCTCAAGGAGTACTATGCTTGAGTGCTATGGTGTATTATATATAAGGAACCTTTTATTTATTCCATTTTATCACTATTCTTCTTTGTAAAAATATCATTCTTATTCTTTCCTTTTAGTCCATTCCATCTACTTTACATTTTTGATCTCTCAACCAAATGTGTTCTAAATCTTAGCTCATTTGACCTTGGATTTTTGCCATTCATTACACATTTTTAGCACCAAAGAATCGGATCAGTTTCATCAATTTTTTCAAGTACTTCCCATAGAGATCCTATTTTGGAGTACTATGATAGAAGTTTTGACAATTGCATCTTTCATTTATTAGTCTTACTACTAATTATAACTACATTTAGGAAATTTAGTACTATTGATCCATGCCATTGTGTCCTAGTTATAATTATCTATGGGAAAACTAGGGGCAACATTTGGTTATTGATCCTTAACATACCAACTTGCCACTTCCTATGCCATACTATGCCTTTTTACCAACTATGATTATTTTGTTTGAATTGACTGTTACACTAGTCAAATTCCTCTATTGTAAGGGTGGAACTACAATGACTTAAGGTCCTACTCTTGGACTATGTAGTCAGTGCTTGATACTTGTTGAGGTCAGATCAATCACCTTTTTCACCATGCTCTTGCCATTTTATGAGTAACCTAAGTCTGAATGCTCTCATCCTTTTGCGAGCAACCTAAGTCTGAACACTCTCACCATTTTGTGAGCAACCTAAGTTTGAATGCTCTTACCATTTTTTGAGCTTGAAAATTTTAGTGTTTCATTTTTTTAGCTTGAAAAATTTAGTGTTTCATCATTCTTGATTGAGTTACGATACTCTAAAATAATTCTAAAAACATTTATCAAACTACTAGAAAAGAACAAAAAAACATGGACCACTTATTTGCCTTAAGAATTTTGGGAACCCTTACTAAGTTTCAAGTAAATCACTTGTCACTTAGTTTCCCCATCTTTTTTGGCCTTTTATCTCATGCACTTGCCATTTTTCAAGACCATTATTATTCTTCTATCACATCCATTATGTTTGTTTTCAC
Organism: Torreya grandis; assembly: GCA_037957365.1. Classification (NCBI taxonomy): domain Eukaryota; kingdom Viridiplantae; phylum Streptophyta; class Pinopsida; order Cupressales; family Taxaceae; genus Torreya; species Torreya grandis. The sequence goes on along the minus strand of JARHVA010001892.1, from coordinate 2,765,584 downwards.
TAGTTATCATTTTCTTCCCATTCCTTGGAAAAACTACATTTATCCTAAAGTTTTTGTTGTATATTACATCCATGGAACTATGTATGCAATTTCCACTTACCTATTACATATGGAGATAGCTTAGATACCCCCATCATTATCTTCTATTCACCCATTTTGTTTATTTTTTAATTTGCCACCTATTTTCTAGGGGCAATGTTCATATGGTTTCTATTGAGTGCTTATTTGTTTGTTTCTTTGTTGTTTTATTTTTGTACCTATTTGGTTTCTTTCATCACTGTTGTCTTGATTTAGTTTATGTGTGTTCATTGGGTGATTCCTTACCCACACTTACACTTGCATCCATCCATATTCATATGTTTACATCATCATCATGGTTTCTACAATTGGTGTATTATTTTCTATTAAGTATTGGATTATGAGAGCCAATCCTTATGCATATTTAGACCAATTCCTCATGATTTTATACCATGATGCCTACTGACACATGATACAAAAAACCTCATATTTAATAAGTTTATTTAGAAATGGTGGCATCTCTTCAACATTAATATCTTGATTCACTCCCAATCATATCTCATATAGAATAAATAACCATTAAATAATTTCAACCTTTATAGGTTCAAAAGAGCATTTCCCTACTAGTAGGTTGTTCCAATTCATCATTACCCTCTATGTTAAGTTATCATCATCCTTGACCAAGTTTGTCATGTTTTTCATAATTGGGGTCTAATGATTATAACCACCTATGGGTAAATCATTGCACACCATCCCACCTACATTTCATATTGATTATAACCAACTTTGGGTAAATCATTATGTTGTCACCACTTGAATTTTTCTAGCCATACAGGGGCATGTTGTTATCTTTTTTTTCTATCTTAACCGGGGTAGCTCCATCTTTTCAATAATTATAACTACCTTTAGGCAAATCATTGTGTTATCATACCATATTGCCACTATCAGGGTACAATGCTTATAACCACCTTTGGGAAAACCATTGTACACCATCCCACTTATATTCTCAATAATTTTGACTACTTTTCAAAATCATTATGTTTTCACCCCATCATCTTTCCTTTCTTTGGTCCCATCATTTCACTTCTTTATTTTTGAAGGACTGTTTGCTAACCTACTTGTGCCAACCATTCCCTCGAGGGGACATCATATAGTTATTTTATCTTCATTGTATTTATAGGCATGTAGGACCTTTTCATTTTTTGAGAATACTTTAATGTGCTTATATCTTGCAATGCCTTCCCAAATAGGGATAAAATATAGACACCTAAATCTAGCCACCAATGACCTCTAATCAATCTTTTGACCAATTTCCATCAAAGTGCACAATTTGGTCTAAAAACACTAAAACATGCTAAATGATGTGAAACCAACATATTCAAGTGTTGATTTTGGCTAGAGTATCATTAAATGGGGTAATACAATTTATAGTCCATCTAACTTTTATCAAATTATTTTGAGTCAAAATACCAATTTTGCACCTAGGTGCTTTGGATTGCTTTTTCGTATCATATCATCTTACACAAGACACGTACCTTTATTATTTGGTTTTGGCAACATCCTAAAAGGGATAATGGATCTAATTCATTTAGCATTAGCTTCTAATTCCAATCCAGTCAAATTTTGGACCAATAACAAGGCATTCTGATCAATTTGTGCACAAAGTGCTTAATCATGCTTAAGACCTAATTAAGGATTCCATGGAAACTTGTTGAATAGTTATTTTTTGGAAATGAATATTGAACATCTACATCATCAGGTGATGTCATTTCTTGGGAAGACATTTCTAGGCTATAAATTCCATAAATATCAAGATTCATGCTTCCCATGCCTCATCAATGCCCTCCATGCCTCTTAATTGATCCTCTATCCCAAATATTGATGAGCTTATTTATGAATTTTAATTGCATAATTGGATTAATCCTTAGCCACACATCTCAATCTTGAGATGGATGGTTTAGGTTGATTCTACCCATTTGCAAAAATCTATAAATAAGAGAACTTGCCACATGAATTTCAAGTCTTGATAATGCAAAGTTATAATGCACAAATGATTCCAAAAGCTATTGAAATTAGTGTTACCATGCGAAATTGATTCCAATCCAAGCCAATCCAAATCCAAATGTGCCAAGGAGAAGAGGAGATAGCCAAGCCTCATCTAATGAAGACTTCATGAGCACAAGTTGAGCAAGCCACTACAAAAGCATTTGGAGCATCCAAGGAAGGTGAAATATTTATGTTTTTCCTTACTTGTTAGATGTGTTTATCATTTTCTTTGTTATTAATATCACCCTAGTAACTAGGAATGAAGATGTTACTTTAGTATGTTATTTGTCAATTTTATTTATTTATTTTGTCATAAACACAATAATAATCTCCTCTTCTTAGTCAAATTCCTAGTTCACACACACACACACACACACACACACACACACACACACACACACACACACACACACACACAATATATATATATATATATATATATATATATATATACAAAAATTTAGTACTCTTATCAAAATCCTCTCTTTGCACATTTCAATTATTCTATAATATTCCTTTATTAAAATCAAGACTATTTTTACTATGTATTTGGGTAAAAATATCATGAGCTAAATTACAATGTTGTTTTAAGATTAGATGCACTATTTTTTAACCTAGATCTATTTATTCAAATTAAACTTTCTTCCTTTTATAATATTATTTACATGCCTAGCATGTTATCATGTATTTCTACATCTCCCTACCATGTACTACCATGTCTATGTGAGTGAGGGAGCATTCATATATATATATAAAATGGATGCCCTTATAAAAATCATGTGATTGACCATGTCACATCCTTATTGAATATAATTTCCTACTTACTCGACTCATTTTTTCTCATATTTTTCATATTTATAATTTAAGAAAACAATTCTATCTTAGAATAAGAATATATTTAGTCTAACTAGGCTTAATATGTAAGGTATATAACTACACCAACACCACTCCACCAACCCCACCCACACAATGATAGTAAAGAGTATCTAATAAAATTAGGATAAAAAAACTTTTATGAGTCCTAGTGACAAGGTCATCAATATGCTCAATGAAAAGAGAAGGGATTATTATACCCCCTAACCTCATTATCCCATGAGAAAAACTTCCTCTAATCCAAACACTAAAAATAATTAAATAACCTAATATAAAACTTGAATTAGGTTTATGAAGATGTCCTTGACTTGGATTTTGAATAAGGTCCATTTACATTGAATAAGTTTTATGCCCTTATAAAGAGGTAGAGAAGAAATTATATTTTGGATGTCTTCCAATTATAATATTGTATAAGAGGGAAGTAACAATAAAATTTACAAATAGGTTTGTTGTGGTCTAAATATGTGTTGAAGGGAAACAAATATAAATTTTTTACATGATATACAAGTGGTGGATTATTACCAAGAAATAAGTATAAGTATAAAATGGAGGTAGATCATCCATGTGAGTAATTTCAATAAAAAAATATTGTTTAAAATAGTTACCCTCATTGCATCTATATGAGGATCAAAAAGTGGTGAATCATCAACCAAAGAAATTTATGGAAAGTTCCACTAACAATTTTAAGGTAACTCCCATAAAATAAGGATACAATATTCATCAATACACCATTAAAAACATAAAGATTAAATGGATCTAAAAAGGAGATTAATATCCTAAAAAATATTATTAAGATGAGATGACTTTTTAAAAAAGGAGTGCAATATCCTATGATAAATTTTTAAGATGACATGATTCTATAAATATAAAACACATTTATTATTGATAGTTATCTTAAATAGGAGAGAAATATCATGCAATAAATCATCAATATGAGATGGCTCAATAAATATAACATATGTCTTGAAGATAATAATCCAAAATAGGTGGCTCTTTAAAGAGAAGAAAAATATCATGTTATAAATCATCAAGATGAGATGGCTCTACAAAAAGGAGAGTAATATTGTGCAAGAAAGAATCATCACTAACTAGATGAGTTGTTGAAGCCCCTACTGAGTCAACAAGATTTGTATGTGAAGTGTCTCCAAAAACTTATTGAATCATCATCTATTTTATATGTATTTAAATTAATATTACAATTAATATTTAATTAGATAAATGGAATATATTAAAGCATGGTATTTTAAATACATTCCTAAATAATGAACTTAAAATAAATTATTTAACTAGACAAATAAAAATAGAAATGAACAAGGGTAAACTATGTAAAAGAGAGATGTACTTAAACTTTTGATAATACAATAAAATAGAATATAGGAATAGAAAAAATGCAAAAATGTGGGAAATCTCTAGAAATTGAGCTTGAATTCCCTCAAGGATATAAATTCTTATTAGGATAGGAATGATGGTCATTATTGTCCCTATTGGTCAATCTTGGTTTTTTCCAAAAAAAATTAACTTATGAAATAGTCAAGTGTGATAATGAAAATTAGGTCTTCTTATGTTAATTCATTATTTAGAAACTACATGGATATTTTTATATTCCTCATTAAAGTTTAAAACCCTAGTTGTGTGCCATAAGGATATAAATAGATGTGAATGATTAAAAGTGGTTATCAATTGGATTTGTGATATACCTCAACATCCTATTATGCTAAGTATTTCCTACATATCAATACTCCAAAGAGGGATCAAACCTTTATGTAGTCGACTCACCTAAGTGTTTTGAGAATTTTTATCATTTGAATATATTAATTAATTTTAAATTATCTTTAATAATTTATCATGCTTAGTTAGGTCTACATAAAACTAAATTAAAACTTGGATCATGACTGCTTGAAGTACTTGGAAACTAATTTGGAAAGAAAAGGAACCTTTGTTCAATGTGCAATTATGTAAATAATATAATTGATAAAATTACCAAGTGTCCTTAATGAATTAATTGAATGTGATTTTATAGTGGTTCAACCAAGTATTAGATTATTTGCCAAGATCAAGATGAAATAACATTGAATACACTAAAATAATGTGAAAACTAGCAAGGTTACCTTAAGAGTTAATCAAAACACGAGAGAGATATGAGAGTTGAAATGTGGGGAGACCATAAAATAGATAAAAACCCCATCCTTTTAAATAATTTAACTCTAAATACAATATCAAATAAAATCCAAGAGAAAGAGATAAAAGTGGCCTCAATCTAAAAGAGTCATTACAAGATTACAAGACCAAGATTGTTATGTAATGAATAATGAGATAGGATATCTCAATAAATAGAGTTATGAGGAAAAATTAGTTAAATTAATCCCATCATGACCTTACAAAGCCTCCTTGGTGTGTGCCAAATAGCTTATTCCCAAAGAGATAAAAGGGAAGTGTGTGACATGAGGAGGGGGGGTCGGTTACTTGTGAAAGTAAATCACAAAAACTACAAAAAGAAAAAGGAGGTGAGATGAACCTCTTAAATATGGTATAAAACACATTTATTATAATAATAAATTAATACCTAAAATAAACTTAGGATAACCCTATAGAGCCTATAGTTAGCTCAAATACGTTTAATCTCTAATACTCCCCCTTAAGCTTAATTTAGGGCTATAAATGTGGAGATTTTTTTTAAAAACAAGGAAAGGATTTAAAATTAAATAATAATCCCCTTTAATATAATATTTTTTTTAATAGGAATTATAATAGTTTGATAAATAAATAAGAAAAGAAGATGTTGCCAAAATTTGTAAAGATCAAGATATGATCATCAATACTCTCCAAAACCAGGGAAAAGACCCATTGGAGAGTTTAAGAATATAGAGGCTATGAAGGTTTTGAATGTATGGAGGGAGTGTAAATTAAATTTTATTTAATTTGAAATTGAAGCTATGTATCAACCAATATGTCCTAGAATCACTACTTGTAAAACTAGTAATGTTGTAAGTGAGATTGTTGACCAAAACTTATACTTAATAACTTCAAAACAAAAAACATATACTTGTCAGCATTCCTTTGTTAATACCTATATAAAAAAATATATAACAATATGAAACATTAATTTATAAAATTAATTATTGTGCATAATTATTTATTAATAAATAAAGCTAAACTAAGCTTATTACAAGATAACTTGCATGATAAGTTATTTCAACAAAAACATAAAGTAAAAAGTAAATAAATAAATTTACTTGAAAAATAAGTAATATATAATGATAATTATAAAATTATACTCTAATAAAATTTAAATTAAATAAAAAAATCAAGAGACACCCAAGAGTACCATTAATACTAACTAACAACTTTTTGGTCACCACTCAAGAAGCCACTATCAATTAACTAGCACAAACTATAATTAGACAAAAGTGGAATCCTAAAATACCTATATGATATTATATTCATTAAAATAATCGTAAAGTTTTTTAACACAACTTATAAAAGGTTTTATACAACTTTAAAACTCATTTGAGTACTCAAAATGAATTGCGCTTAACTGGCAATTCAAACTATTTTTTAATAAATTTATAGAAAGTGTCCAAAATTGTCTCAATAATTAATTTAATAAATTAATTAATTAAAAAAATTATTAAACACATAAATAAATAAATAAAATAATTCTAACACTAATAATTAATTTCCCAAATTTACATCATACTCAACATCCCCCTTTTGATGCAAAAAGGATAGATGCCTATCATCTCCTTAAGTCATGTGAATCTACTTGTGATATCCCCTATTGAGAATATTATAAAATTGATATTAAATTATCACATACTCAAATAAAAAGTTTTTATCATTTACCAAACCTCTAAAAAAATGGTCATTGAGTTCAATATGTTTAGTTCTAGCATGAAAAATTAGATTCTTCGATAATTGTATTGCCCCAATGTTATAACAAAATATTTGTGTTGGCTCAATTTGAGACTCTCTCTCCTCAGTCATTACACTTATGTGAAAGATAATTTTAAGTTTTAATTTTCAGCTTTATTATATAATAATGCAATTGTAGCTTGTTTCTTTAAAGACCAAGAAACCAACTCACTTCCCAATGTGAATCAATAACCTGATGTTGACTTCTTGTCCTCAAGATACCCTCTATGATATAAATATAAGTATAAAATTAGATATAAATACATTATTTATATGAAATTAATATCATGATTATAATTACCTCTTACATATCTAAAAAATCTCTTCACTTCTTGCAAATTCTTGAGTGACGATTTTCCCATAAATCTAGAAACTAGTGTAACCCCATAACTAAATTAGGTCTTTTCCTAGTGAGATACATAAAACCTCCCACCATTATTATAAAATTATTTTCATCAGATTAATTATTTAAATCCTCTATAATTAACCTTTATCCACTTTCAATTGGATTGTTTATGAGCTTTGAATCTTGAAGATTGTACTTCTTTAACATGTCCTTAGCATACTTGATTTGATAAATGAATATTTCATATTTATTTTGATGGACTTACATGCCAATAAAGTACTTCATAATTCCAATATCAGTCATATAAAATTATTATTTCATATCTTCTTTTAATTTATTCAATATCTCCATATAAATACCTTTGAAGATCAAGTCATTTACGTAGAGACAAACATATAAAACATATGACCTAGATGCTTGTATGTAAAGAGTTAGTTCATTTTGAATTCTTGCAAATACTTGATCCAAAAACCAATTATAAATTCTTGAGTACCAAGATATTTGAGGTTTATTCATCCCATAAATATTTTTTTCAACTTATATACCCAAAATTATTTACCATTTACCTCAAAATCTTGTGGTTTCCCCACATATACGTTTGCTTCAATCACTCCATTAAAAATTGCACTTTTGACATCAATTTGATGGATATTACATATATATATATATATATATATATATATATATATATATATATATATATATATATATATATATATATATACAGAATAATTGACAAGTTAAAAGCTAGACTAGCTACAAAAGGATTTGCATAAACATATGAGGTTGATTATGAGGCAACCTATGCACCTTTGTAATATATATATATATATATATATATATATATATATATCTCTTTAAATTACAAAGGTGCATAGGTTGCCTCATAATCAACCTCATATTTTTATGCAAATCCTTTTGTAGCTAGTCCAAGTTAAAAGTTAAAAGCTAGACTAGCTACAAAAGGATTTTCATAAACATATGAGGTTGATTATGAGGCAACCTATGCACCTTTGTAATATATATATATATATATATATATATATATATATATATATATATATATATATATATATATATATATATATATAATTCTATCTTTAAATTACAAAGGTGCATAGGTTGCCTCATAATCAACCTCATATGTTTATGCAAATCCTTTTGTAGCTAGTCCAGCTTTTAACTTGTCAATTATTCTATATATATATATATATATATATATATATATATATATATATAATTCTATCTTTAAATTACAAAGGTGCATAGGTTGCCTCATAATCAACCTCATATGTTTATGCACATCCTTTTGTAGCTAGTCCAGCTTTTAACTTGTCAATTATTCTATGTGTGTGTGTGTATATATATATACACACACACACACACACATAGAATAATTGACAAGTTAAAAGCTGGACTAGCTACAAAAGGATGTGCATAAACATATGAGGTTGATTATGAGGCAACCTATGCACCTTTGTAATTTAAAGATAGAATTTTATATATATATATATATATTTAAATTACAAAGGTGCATAGGTTGCCTCATAATCAACCTCATATGTTTATGCAAATCCTTTCGTAGCTAGTCCGGCTTTTAACTTGTCAATTATTCTGTCACTCTTGATTATGCTCGTGTAAACCTAATTTGTACCAATTAAATGTTTATTAAATGTATATTTAACTAATTAAAATGTATCATTACTATCCAATTTAATCCATCTCTAATTTCATAGCATCGACCCATTATTTATTTTGACTAGCTTGTGTATAACTTCTAGGTTTACTAGCCACAATGGACAATGTGAAAATAGTATTTTCTTTATAAAAATCATAAAAAAAATTACCTTCCTAATTATGAATCATTTTAATCCTAATTTCATAATTTTTATTCAAAATTTTATTGGTTGGATGTTGATTCAACAACTATTTATTCTTTCTTGGATTGGTTGAAGATGCATGACTAGTCTCTTGCAAAGAGCTAGTATTATTTCTTATTGAAGTAAAATTTTGCATCAAAACTAGATCAAATTTTTTGGGAATATCATGATGTGATATTATTTTTCCCATTTTTTAAATAATATCTTTCAAACATTTAGAGTGTCTATAATTTCATGTCAAGATTATCTCAGAATTTATTAAAAATTTCGCAACAAGACTAGATCAAATTTTTTGGCCCTGTCTTATTATGTGATATTATTTAGCCCCTATTTTAAATAATATATTTTTAAAAAATTTATGGTATCTATAATTTCATGTCAATATTATCTCATAATTTATCTAAAATTTCACATTAGGAGTAGATTAGATTTTTGGGCTTGACTCACGATGTGACATTATTTGGCCCCTGTTTTAAATAATACATTCTCTAAACATTTAAGGTAGCTATAATTTTACATTGAGAATATCTTAGAATTTATTTAAAATTTCATTTTAATAATAGATTATATTTTTTTGTGTCTTATGATGTGATTTTAGTTGAGTATAGAAGGAAAATGATAGATAGGTAGAGAGATTTTAATAAATATAATGTACAAAATTAAAAAATATGGGAGGGGTGAAGTTTGATTAATTTTTTTAAATTAGGCTTTATTGGCATGTTTTATTTACTTTAGATAGTTTTTACCCCTTCTTCCATCCCTATCCATATCACATATTTCCTTTCCTTATTTTTCCTACCATTCTAAGTTCTGTGTTTAGAACATGCACTAATTTTCTAGATAATCTTGAACATAAGTGTACAGTCTTGGAAAACTTGTGTGGCCCTTTGTGGCTAGAGTGTGCATGCCTTATTTTTACTTACTTTTACATCTTGTGATTTTTTTATGTTATTTTTTATACAAATATGGTCCTAATTTGAATTCAATCTATCTATAAATACACAAGCATAGTAGTTCATATGGACATACATAATCTACTTATCATTTAAAAATATATTTATTGAACATTCTCAAGCATTCAAGAGAGGAAATATAAAAAACAATAGAGAACTTAGTGAATCACATAATTTATTATTAGACACACATCATAATATGCATGTTTTCATGTTACTTATCATTAGGTTTATTGTTTTCAATATTGTTATTGTCTAAGAGCCTAAAAAACATAAATGTGGTTCAGTTTTTTTATGGTTTAATGCATCTCCAAAAACATATATTATTTTCCTTAAGTTTTCAAATAATGTGACCCAAATAAGACATACAAAACAAATTTGATTTATAAGTGATCATAGATAAATATCTATAAATTTAGTATTTTTTTTCATTAGGACTAGGCAAACAATTCTCAAATTGTTTCAAGCATGTATGCACTTTTTTCCATAATAATAGTGGATAGGTTAGATAAAATTCTCTAATTATCATAAATTTTTAGGGAAAAATTTGTGTCACTTCTGAGCATGTATTTCCAATCTCACCTTCTGACACCATATCACATTAAAAAACAAGTAAGCCTAAACCTTACATGTTTTCTCATTCTCTTGATTTAGAATAAATTAATTAGATTATTTACTATTTAACTCATGCTATTTATCCAAGTTAAAATTAATTAGGTATTTGACCTATAATTTAATTGAAATCAATTTATCTATATTACATTTTGGTGAATATCTTCTCTTTTAAACCCCTTATAAATTCAAGTTTTTCTTAATCCAAGTTAGATCTAAAATCTATATGGTTATTTTTGGCATGTTAGTTTAGGGTTTCATATAATAATGATTTATTCTATCTTTCCCTTAGGAATGGATCATGTTTCATATAAGATAAAATATCAATTTATCTATTTTTCATATATTTAATTATGTTGTATGCCCTTTGGTCTAATAGACCTATATTCATTTCATTTCATGTGTTTGATCCCAAGCCCTAAGTCTTTTTAGTGTGCTTGTAAAATTGGATATGCACAACAAATCATTTCTTTTTAACAAATTGGTTCCTTTGTATAACATGAAAAAACCCTTGCATAAATTATGGGAGATAAATTTGATTTAGATTCATGATGTCATTTTCAAACTAATGTGTCTTCTTTAAATGCTAATGATTATAATAAGGTGAATGTTTAGGCATATCATGCTAATTATTAGAATGAATGTTTATGAATATTTTTATTATGAGGTAAAACTATAAGAATAATATAGGGTTGAAAACATAGGGAATATTATGAAATATGCCAAAAAAAATAACATATAATTATAATGAACTTTCTATATTGTAAATGAAAAACCAAAATAAATCACAATATAATAGATCACATAAACATAATAATGCATTCAATTACACATAAAAGTATATCCATGCCAATATGTAACTAAGCCAATTTAAGGGGAAATGTCCCAATTTCATATAGTAAGAATATAATTTTAAATATATAATAACTAATATCATAAATTTACCTCCTATATATACCCTAATTAGGTTATAGTAAATCCATAAACTCAAATAGGTTGACTAGTCATTCCAATATACAAATTATATATTATCAAATGATGAATTTTAAGGTTATGTTCACCACACGTTAGCCACACAAATATTGATACAATCCATAAATTAAGGGTGTATGTTTCTCCCATATTCGAACTATTTTTATCCTCAACATTGACCAAAAATGGATGCTTATGTATGAAATCTTCATCTTCTCATGTTGTATCTTCACTAGGAAGGTTCTTGAAAATGATAAGATATTGTGTGATCACCCTTGTTTGTATCCTCTTTGTATGTGTGTCTTGAGGATCTTTTCATGTTCCAAAATGAAATTTCCATACTTATCAAGTTCTAATAACTCTTTCTAGGCTAGAATATTTTGAAAAACTACTTTATTAAATAGGAAACATGAAAGATGGAGTGTATTTTAGCTGACTCGAGTAACTCAAATTTATAGGATACACTTTAAATTTTCTAAAATATATTATAAGGACCATAATATATTGGTGACAATTTTTATCCTTTTTTTGTTCCTTCAAGAACATTTATTTTTATGGTTTCAAACTTATAAAAACCTAGTCTCCTCCTTCAAAATTTTTTTCACTCATGTTGATATGTTTGTTGTTTCATTTGGTATTTTATCATGGCTAAGTTCTCCCTAAGACTAGAGAGTACCTCCTATTGGTGTTGAATATGGTATTAAACCAATCAAAAATTTGGTCTCCCTTTCAAGGATGAGCTGATGTATGGTGAAGGATAACCATCCAATGTAATATATGGATACATCTTGGAAGAAGTATGGAAATTATTGTTATACCACTATTTCATTAGTGGTAGGTATTTAACCCATTATACCTACTTGTTATAAACAAAGTATCAAAGATATCCTTCTAAATAATAATTTTTTTACCACATCTATTTTCATATTGAATTTGGGATGATATGAAGATTTATGAGTTACTTGGGTACCCAAAAAAGAGAATAAATCAGTCCAAAAAATAGTAAATATAGGGTCATGGTCAATTACTATATTTTGGAGTCCCGTGTAGCTTCTAAATTACCTTTATTAGTTTTGATGCCACCATATTTACTATAAAAGGTTGTTTTAAAATGATATTATAAAAAAAAAAAATGGCATATATTTTTATTATATTAACAACTACTATGATGACACTTTTTTCTTGTGAAATTGGCAATCCCATAATTAAATAAACATAACCCTCCTATTACTAGCCAGGAATAGATTAGTACTAAAATACCTAGATTATTTATCATCTCACCTTTATTTTATTGATACACCTAACATTCTGCTACATCACCTTTGATTTATTCCCAAAAAATATTGCTTGATTCTGTGATAAATCTTCATAAATCTTGAATGTTCACCCACCAGAGAAATGATAACCTTATCTTTAAGGATTGAATTATTTCATAGGTATATCATATCCTTGTACCACAAGGTGTTCCCTTTCCATCCAAATTTATCTAAAATTATTGGATCTTGTTGAAATTTTGAATATCTACATCTTGGTGCCATTTGAATATTAACTCATCCACCCAATTCACCCATAATATTGACATGGCACATAACTAGGCCTTTATGTTTTAATCCATTCTTGAGAGTGAATCTAACACTAAATTATCCTTCCCTTTGATATAGATGATTTTAAAGTTATACCCTAACATCTTCATGACCCACTTTTGTTATTGTTTTGATGATAACCTTTATTCTAAGAAGTATTTTACACTTTCTTGATTTAACTTCACCTTAAAGTGACTTTGCATTAAATAAGTCCTTTATTACTTGATGGTATGAAAAATAACCAACATTTAAATATCATAAATGGGCTTCAACAAATTCTTACCTTTGATTTGGAAAATTTTAAATATAACATATCTACCATCTTACATGAGGAATGCACCCATACCATGCCTCAACATATCACATTCTACAATATTCTTTTTTGAAAAATAGGGAGTATCCAAAACTAGAGTGGTGCACATAACCTCCTTATGATTCTTGAAAGCCATGACCATTTCCTTAACCCAATGGAAAGATTCCTTCAAGAGATCTATGTGTAGTGTTACTATGTTGTCATAATTTTTGAGAAACCTACAATATTATCTTGTAAGTCTTAAGAATCATTGTAAGATCTTGAGGGTTTGAGATAATTTCCTCTCCACCATGGACTTGATCTTATGAGAATTCACCTTGAATCCTTTAATCGATATAATGTGTCGTAATTATTTCACCTCTTTATCCCCAAAATAGAAAATAGAAGGCTTTGAAAAAAAATGATCATACACGATAATTTTTAAAACCTGATCCACATGGTGCAGTTAGTCATCCCATGTTTTTTTGTAGATCAATATATCATCAAGACAAACTTACACATAAAAGGATTAAAAATGGAATTCATCAAACTAAAGCACCTACAAAATATCCAATTTCTCAAGTTAAAATTGGGATAAAGAAAAGTGATACTTTACAAGAGGATACAAAAGCTAACACACTTATTTCTAATGATAATAATTACACCAATGATTATTTCACTGATGATGATCTTTCATAGACTCATGGGTGCCTAAAAATCATGATCTTACCCTTGAGGACATGACTTCTCCTTCTTACACATAGGATGATGATGAGTCACCTAATATTATTGAGTTAGATGTAGAACCTATAATATACAATTATGATCATTGATTCACAGTTGGCTAGTGGGCACTTTTCATGACCATTATGGGAGTATATTATTACCATTTTTATTACAACTCTTTGAATTTTTTAATACATTTTATTGTTTCTTTTTTATTATCTATTTATTTTCTTTTTCTTTATAATTTTTCATATATTTTATTTACCATTTTGGCTCTGAATGCTCCTTTTTTATTGTCCATTTACTTATTATTGATTATTTCTTTTTCTTCATGAGAGTTTGTTATGACATTTATTTCACATACTTTCCTTTGTGTGCTCACGATTGATTTTCATATTGTCTTTCACTTTAGTTTTTGGATCCATAAGTGTCCCCAAATCTTTTAGTTTCCATGATTCATATCATGTAGATATTTTATGTCCTTTTTAATTATTTCTATGATCCACATCATTCATATATTTTGGGTAAGGACCATTTTTTCTCCAATATGTTGATTGTCTCTACCCATTCAAATGCATATCTTAAATTATTCCTTCATTATGTATATATTTCCAACAAAGGGTTATCCTCTTACTAATGTGCTTACATCACCAATATATTTCTTACATATGATAAATCCATTATTACCTTTCTCTACATTTATTTGACTCAAATACATAATTCAAGTTACCTATCTTACATCATTCATTAAATTTAGACACACATGATTCAAGTTACCTACCTTACACATAATGATTCAATTAAAACACTCATTATTCAAGTTACCTACTACATACGCAACTTCATGATGATATATTAATTAAATAACTTAGACATAAACACACTTAGGCCAAAGTCCCTTACTACATATGTTTTTTCATGATTATACCAAATTTGTGTGTGTGTGTGTGTGTGTGTGTGTGTGTGTGTGTGTGTGTGTGTGTGTGTGGAGGCATATACTTTTTAATGATGACATCTTTTATGATCATACATTATATATTTTTATTATTTTACAAATGATATGCATAATCACTTTCTTTTTAGATAGGTGGTTCTAAGGTTTATCCCACACCTTAAAAGGATGGCATATGATCTACTTATTTTATCTCTTTGATATTTTAGTAATAAAGTGATACATAATATTCCTAAAGATTAAAATAATTACTTTCTTTACTTCCACATTTTTAAGTAGTCATAGATTGTTATATGAAATACTTCACTTGGTCTCCTCAATGAATGTAAACTCAAAGATAACATAAATTTTGAGATATGGATTTAGTAAAAACAACTTCAAATTTTCCACACAACTAGGTGTATTTTTTCATATTTTTCATTTTATTCCTTTTTTTTTTACCATTTTATTTATTATGTATTTATGTAGACACTAAATCACTTACAAATTTTTTCCTTGTGTTTGTAGGTACAATTTTTTTCATATTCCAAACATAAGAGTATGGATGTTTGTTTTAGGATCCTCATGGATTTTCACTATAAGAGTCAAGACATTTGAAAAAATTTCACATAATTCAAGGATGTCTTGTTAGTTTTTAGGTCACATAAGTTATACCTTAAGATGTGGTAACCTATCTTCTCCTTTTTCTTTTAGTTTGTTATAATTTATTATATTGACTTCAATAACTATTACAAGTTTTGGTCAAAACTAATTCAATGATACCTCTCAAACACACTTTTTTATTTTATTTTAGTATGTATGCATGCACACACATGAAATTGGGACATTATATAGACACATAATTTTTGTCTATCCATATATTTAGACGTCAATTTTCTTAGTTTAGGGTACTTATGTATGTGTCAATTATCAATTCATATAAGACTCTTATTAACATGTTTTTATTTATGTTGGGACATGTTTCCTCACTCTTAATTTTGTTTTATCTTTATTTTAAGTTGATTCATGGATTTTTTAAGATCATATTTCTATGGTCCTAGTTGACTAGGAGTGTACTACTCTCCCTATCTTATTTTTTTGGGCCCATTTATCCCTTCTCTTTATTTCCCTAGTATTTTTGAATTCTTTTATCAGACTCTCCTACTATTTATGTGTTGAATTTCATGATAATAGGGTCCTTATTTAAATTTTCTAAGTCTTTATATACACATGTACATTAGTGTATATTTTATAAGCATGATAAGAATTACAAGTATTAAGTGAATGAAAGCAATATTTTAGGAAGAGGTCAAGAGTGATAAGTAGAAGTCTAGAATTTGATTTGAACAAAAAAAAAATTGGAGTCTTCATATTACATCATTAATAATTTTTCATGAAGTTAAAATCCATATAAAGAATAGGTCTTGCATCATACAATTACTTTTTGAATTACATTGAGTGTTATTTTCTAGCATTTCAAATGATGGGGTCTAACTATATGATATTCCCACCAAATGACTTTCCCATTTTTAACGTCTTGTAAGGTTTTATGAGATAATTAGGGTTTCAAGAAAAGAAAGTTATTTTTTGGACATTCATAGTGAATTTTGAGAAACTATGCAAGGTTTTCATAGCCTAGGAGCAAAATATTAGAGTCATCAATTTTTTTATTAAAAAATATACTAAAACTAGAAGCGTAACTTAACCCTAAGTTATGCACTTGATAGTATTTATAAGCATATTACTCCTATCTTGGTTAAAATTTCAAAATTTTAAATTTACAATGACATTTCTATGTTTCATCTACCTCAATTCTTATACATGTTTCCACCTAATTTCAACCTCATACAGTATATATATATTTACAAAAAATCAATATTCTTCTCAAAATACTCTCTTTGCACATTTTAATTATTATAAGGTATTCCTTTATTGTAATCAAGACTATTTCTACTATGTTTTTGGGTAAAATTTTTTTAGCTAAATTACAGTGTTGTTTTATGATTAGATGCACTATGTTTTGACTTAGATATATTTATTCAAATTAAAATTTCCTCCTTTATTATACAATATTCTCTACATGCCTAAGATGTTATCATGTATCTTTACATCTCCCTACCGTGTCAAGGTGAGTGAGGGAGCCTTAATATTTATATAAAATGGATGCCCTTCTAAAAATCATGTGATTACATAAGTCACATCATTCTTGAATATAATTTCCAACTTACTCAACTCAGTTTTTCTCATATTTTTTATTTAATGAAATAATTATCTATTAATTTAATAATCTAATTATCCTAACTAGGCTTAATATGTAAGGTGTGCAACTACATCAACACCATTCTGGCACCCCCTACCCACCCCCTTTAAGTGATAGTAGAGAGTGTCCAATAAAATGAGGATAAAAACACTTTTATGAGTCTTAGTGACAAGGTCATAAATATGATAAATGAAGTGAGAAGGGATTATTCTACCCCCTACCCCCATCATCCCATGAGAAAAATTTAATTTGATCCAAACTCTAAAAATAGTGAAAGAAATTAATCCAAAAGTTGAATTATGTCAATGAAGATGGCCTTATTTTGGATTTTAAATAAGGTCCATTTACATTGAATAAGTTTTCTACCCTTATAAAGAGGTAGATATGAAATTATATGTTGGATTTCTTCCAATTATAAGATTTTATAAAAGGGAAGCAACAATAAAATATCTAAATAGGTTTTTTGTGGTCTAGATATGTGTTTAAGGGAAATAAAGATAACTTTTTGACACGACACACAAGTCTTGGATTATTACCAGCAAATAAGTATAAGTATAAAATTAATGAGATGGATCATCCATATGAGTAATTTCCATAAAAAAAGGGAGGGTTTAAAACATTTATCTTCATCGAATCTAGAGGAGGATCCACAAGTGGTGGATCGTCAACCAAATAAATTTATGGAAGTGTACCGCTAAAATTTATATGGTAAGTACCATGAAATAAGGATATAATATTATTTAATACACTATTACAAACATTAGGATGAGATGACTCTACAAAAAAGAGAGTAATATCCCACAAAAAATTATTAAGATGAGATGGTTCTTCAAATACAAAACATGATTATTATAGATTTTTATCCAAAAAGGAGAGAAATATCATGAAATAATCATCAATATGAGATGGATCTAGAAATATAACATATGTCTTGTAGATAATAATCCAAAATAATTGTCTCTTTAAAGAGAATAGAAATATCATATAATAAATAATCAAGATGAGATGGATCTAAAAAAAGGAGAGAAATATTGTGAAATAAAGAATCATCACTAACTAAGTGAGTTGTTGCAACCCTTATTGAGTCAACAAGAGAACGTGCATGTGAAATGTCTCCAAAAAATTATTGAAGCATCATCTATTTTATATATATTTAAATTAATATTGTAAGTATTTTTTATTAGATAAATGGAATATACTAAATTAGGGTGTTGTAAATATATTATTAAACAATGGAATAAAAATAAATGATTGAAATAAACAAATAAAAACATAATAAACAAGGGTAAACTATGTAACAGAGACATGTACTTAACTTTTTAACTGTACAAGAAAATAAAATGAATAGAAAGAATGTAAAAAACACAAAAATCCTCTAGAATATGATCCTGAGTTTCCTCAAGGATAGAAACACCTAAAAAGATAGGAGTAATGGTCATTATTATCCATGTTTGTTGATCTTATATTTTTTTCAAAAACTATAACTTATACAGTTGGGTGTGATAGTGAAAATTAGGTATTCTTGTGTTGATTAGATATTTGGAAACTATGTGAAAATATATATATGCCTTATTAAAGTTGAAAACCCTAGTTTTATTCCACAAAGAGATAAATAGATGTCAAATATTAAAAGGGGTTAGTAGTTGGATTGTGCTATAACTCAACACCCTACTGTGCTAAGCATTTCCTAAATACCAATACTCCAAAGAGGGATAAAACCTTCATGTAGTTCTCCCACATAAATTCTTTTTGTAAATTTTCTTCTTGGACTATATGAATGCATCTATAATTGTCTTTAACACTTGATAATTCTTAGTTAGGGTTACATAAAACTAAATTCAAACTTGGCTCATAACTACTTAGAAACTAATTTGAAAATAATGGGTAACTTTTGTTCAATGTGAAATTGTATAAATATGTTATTTTAATTAAATTGATAAGCTTGAAAATATGTCCTTAATGAATAAATTGAATGTGATTTTATAGTGGTTTAATTGGGTATTAGATTATTTTCCAAAATCAAGATGAAATAATGTTGAATATAGTAAAAAGAATGTGAAAACTAACAATGTTACCTCAAGAGTGAATAAGCCACAAGAGAGAGATGAGAATTGATAAGTGGAAAAATTGTTAAATGGAGAAAACCTCCCATTCTATTAGAATAATTGAACTCCAAGTAAAATATTAAATAAAATCCAAGTGAAAGATATAAGAGTGGCATCAAGCTAAAATAGGCATCACAACATTTTAAGAGCAAGATTGTTATGTTGTGAAGAATGGGAGAGGAGAGCTAAATAAATAAAGTTAGGAGGAAAAGGGAATTACATTAACCCCATCATGACCTTACAAGGCCTCCTTCATGTGTTTCAAATGTCCTATTTTCAAAGAGAGAGAATCGAAGTGTGTGACATGTAGGGGGATTTACTTGTGCAAGTAACTCCCAAATCCTACAAGAGGATAAAAGAGGTGAGATATGCCTCAAAAATTTGGAATAATATGTATTTATTATAATAATAAATGTATACCTAAAATAAACTTAGGAAAACCCTATAAAGCCTATAGTGAACCCAAATAGGTTAATCTCTAACACTCCCCCTTAATCTTAATTTGGGGTTATAAAAGTGGATAAAACCTTTTAAAAACATAATATTCAACTTGGATGGACCCTTTAATTTACATAATACTCCCTCTTAATATTATAATTTTTAAAATTACATAGTATCGAATAAATTCAAAACCAAAAACATATACTTGTTGGTCTTCTTTTGTGAATCAATACGGGAAAAAATTAGAGATAAAAATATGAAACATGAATTTAAAATTAATTATTCTACCCAATTATTTATTAATAAATAAATCTAAAATAAGCCTATTAAAAGATAACGTGAATGGAAAGATATTTCAAAAAATGTTATAAATTAAACAAATATATTGAAAACTAGGTAATTTATAATTATACTCTAAGACAACTGAAAGTAACTAAAAAATAAACTCAAGAGACATTTAAGAGTACCACTAACACTAACTGATAGTTTTTTGGTCATCATTCAAGAAGCCATTATCAATTGACTACCACGAGCTATAATTAGAAAGTAGCATCCAAAAATCCCTATATGATAATATATTTATTAAATTAATGTTAAATTTAGTTAACAAAACTTAGAAATGTGTCTCACAACTCAAAAATTCATTTAAGTACTCAAAGTGAACTAGGCTTAACTAGCAAATCCAACTATTTTTTAGGAAATTCTTGGAAAGTGTCAAAATTTGAATAAGAAAATAATTTAGGAAATTAATTAATTACATATCATTCCTAAACACATAAATCAATAAATAAACTAGTTCTAACAGTAATAATCAAGTGCCCAGTTTTCCATCATACTCAACATCCCCTCTTTGATGCAAAGATGAGAGATTCCTATCATATCCTTAAGTCTTATGTGAATCTAATTTTGTAATCCCTTGGTTATAATATCATAAAATCGATATTAAATTATCAAATACTCAATTAAAAAAAAATATATCATTGACCAAGTCTCTACCAAAATGGTGATTGAGTTCAATATGGTTGGTTCTAACATTACAATTTGGATTCTTGGATAATTGTATTGCCCCATTATTATCATATAATAGTTATGTTGGATAAATTTTAAACTCTATGAAATAAAATATGATTATAATCATTAATTATCCTCATATTAAATGTAATTTAAGGTTCATATTCAACTTCAGTAGAGGATAATGCAACTATAACTTATTTCTTTGAAGATCAAGAAACCGACCCACTTTCTAATGTGAAGCAATAACCTGAAGTTGACTTCATGTCCTTAATATATCCTCCAAAATATTAATATTTATATCCAATTATACACAAATAAATTATATATATTAAATTAAAACCATGATTATAAGTAGCTCTTACATATCTGAAAAATATCTTCACTACTTGTAAATGTGTGAGTGACAATTTGTCCATAAATCTAGAAACTAGTAAAACCCCATAAATAAATTGATTATAACATTATTTATTTATTTAATTAAGTAATTAAATAATCTCATTAATTTTATCCACTTTCAATTGAAACATTTTTGGCTTTGAATCTTGAAGATTGTACTTTTTTAACATATCTTAGGCATACTTGGTTTGACAAATGAATACTTCATATTTATTTTGATTAGATTCCATTCAAATAAATTAAATAATAATTCCAATATCATACATATAAAATTATAATTTAATATATTCATTGAATCTATTTAACATCTCCATAGAGCTCCTTATGAAGATCAAGTCATCTACGTAGAGACAAACATATAAAAAATAGACTTAGATGCTTGTATGTAAAGAGTTGTTTTATTTTTAATTATTAAAAATATTTGATCTAATAACCAGTTATCAATTTCTGATTACAAATATATTGGATCTTGATTCATCCCATAAATATTTTTATTCAGCTTATATACCCAAAATTATTCACCCTTTACCTCAAAACTTGTGGTTGCCCCATATATACTTCTTCTTCAATCACTCCATTTAGGAATGTAATTTTGACATAACTTTTATGTATTTTACATAATTTATGAGTATATATGTAAATAATTTATATTATTTTATATTTATATACTATGGGTGCATAGGTTTCCTCATAGTCAACGTCATATGTTTGTGCAAATCCTTTTGCAACTAGTCTAGCTTTTAACTTGTTAATTAGTCCATCACTCTTGATTATGATTTTATAGACCCAATTTTTACCAATGATATGTTTATTAAATTAATATTAAAATAATTATCATGTGCCATTCCAATTAAATTTAATCCATCTCTAAATTCATATCATCAACCCATTCTTATTTTGACTAGTTTCTATATAACTTTTAAGTTTACTAGCCACGATGGACAATGAAAACATGGTATTTTATTCATAAACGTCATAAAAAATTTAAATTAATAGTTTTGAATCCTTTTATTCCTAATTTCTTATTTTTTATTCAACATTTGATTTCAATAACTATTTTTTCTTACTTGGATCTGATGAAGATGCATGACTAGTCTCTTGCAAAGAGCTAGTATTTTTTCCTATTAAACTAGAACCATGCATAAGATTTTGTAAGCCCTCAAAATAAAATTAAATATGATACCCCCATTCACTTATAAATTTTTTAAATATATTATTATGATCAACATACACCTCATTTTCAAAAACAAAATACACTCCTTAGAAACAATTATAGATTTACTAGCAGTATTGTAAAGATTTTATGTTTGGATTTCATCACTATATCCTGTTAGAATTCTGATCAATACTCTTAGGATAAATTTTTAGAGAAATATAAACATAATTTATTTCATCCTTACCTTGTATTTTGGTGATTTTAATGTTTCCCTTTCCTTTAACTTGGATAGACTTTCCATCTCCCAATTGTACTTGGCTTTTTAAAGAGTCATCTAACTTGTTGAAACCATATTTGTGACTTGTCATGTGATCTAAGCATATTGAATCAAGAAACCACCAATCATTTTATTTCTCTATTCCCATACATCATGTGATAAAATAATTTTATCCCTATTAAATATCACTTTACTCAACTTAAAAATATTTCATTTCACTCTCTTGATTAGCTTGATTCTTAGCTACTCATATATTGTAATCTTTTATCATGTCTTAGTTTTTTAAAATAAAGATAAGTAAATTATCTCTTAATTTTATCTATAAATTTAGCTTCATATTTACCCTTATAATTTTATTTTTATTTTTCCTTGATTATTACTTATATTTTCCCTTTTAGTCTTTTAAACCCTTGCCTTGATTTCAAGTGTTTATTCTAGATTACCTACATATAGCCTCATCTTATCCTTATGGTACAAGAGAGAACCAACCAAATAATCAATACTTATAGTGTTTATTTCCTTAAAATATTTAATATTTATCATGATATGTATCCATATTTGACTTAAATATCTAAAGATATTTCTTACTATAGTACTACCTTGGATATTTTCTATATAAACCCTCATTATATGCAATAAATCATTTACCCTTATAAAATAATCTCCTAAAATTTTAGAATTTGATACTAAATGAATGTTTTTAATGTATCAAGGGAATATAAATTAGATTTTATTTAATATAAAATTGAATCTATGTATCAACCAATTTTTTCTCTAAAATTGAAGCTATGTATCAACTAATCT
Organism: Torreya grandis; assembly: GCA_037957365.1. Classification (NCBI taxonomy): domain Eukaryota; kingdom Viridiplantae; phylum Streptophyta; class Pinopsida; order Cupressales; family Taxaceae; genus Torreya; species Torreya grandis. Next base: position 2,741,987 of record JARHVA010001892.1, on the reverse strand, counting down.
ATTCCAAAATCATTAGTTGTTAATCTAGTTATGTTGTGAGTGAGATTGTTAACCAAAAACTATATTGAATAATTTCAAAACCACAAAATTATGCTTGTTGGTATTCCCTTGTGATTACCTATGTATGTATGTATGTATGTATGTATGTATGTAATAATATGCAACATGAATTTACAAAAAATAATTATTTTTCACAATTCTTTATTAATAAATAAAGCTAAAATTGAGCCTATTACAAGATAACTTGTATGACAATTTATTTAAATAAAAGCATAAATTAAAAACTAAATTAATAAATTTAATTGACTACTAATTAATATATAATTATACTTCTAAAAATAGATTCTATGAAAACTAAAAGTAGCTAAAAATAAACATAGTAGACAACTAAGAGTATCAATAATACTAACTGGTAACTTTTTGGTCATCATGTAAGAAGCCACTAGTAGTTGACTACCATAAGCTATAATTAAAAAAAAGTTGCATATAAATATATATATATATATATATATATATATATATATATATATGATATTACATTGATTAAAATAATCTTAAATTTAGTTAAAATAACTTATAAAAGGTACCCTATAATTTGGAAACTCATTTGGGTACTCAGACAGTGAACTAGATTTAATTAGTAGTTTTATCTATTTTTTATAAAATTACCATAACGTGTTCAAAATTGACCAAAGAACTATTTTAGGACATAAATAAATTAAATAAAATTCCTAAGAACATAAATCCTCAAATAAATTAATTCTAACACTAATCATTAAGTGTCCAAATTGACATCATACCCAACAAGTTAAACCTAATGATACTTTCCTTTTTAAAATTTTGACTATTTGTACAGATGGATAGGATCGACATATAGGGATATGAATGTTGGATGTTCTCATTCCTTCAATAAAGGTCCTAAATTTTGGGTTTGAGTAAAAGAATATAGATGTGTAAAGGTGTTTTTAGTAGTAATATATTTTTTCAATGTGACAATAGATAGCCTTATGGTGAAAGGTCTTTTATTGTGTTTAGGATAGGTTAAATTGGTGAAATAATTTTTAATTAAGTGCACATGTCAATTAATGGTAAAAAAGGATAAAATAGGTATGATCAATCATTTATGAACAAATTTAAGTTACTAAATTTCCCCCCTTTTAGTTTAGAAATGAAATTACTAAATTAAAGGAAAGTCATACCTTAGTGTGTAAAAAATGCTTTGCCTTTGAGTTGATAATTCAATTGTGTAAGGCACTCTACTATTTGGTGAACCCTAAAAATCACATGAATTAGTTATTTTGTTTATTTTAAAATTGAAATTTGAAAACTTAAATTTGAACATTTGATTTTTTTTTGAATGTTGATAATTGTAATTTGAAATGAAAATTTATTATATTTGAGTAATTAAAAATTTGAAATGAGAGTATGGAATAAAAACACCTATGTGTCTGACATCAATGCTAATTTTTGTGAATTATCTTGGTGATGATGCTTCATTCTCCAAATTATTAGAGAAAATTGGGGGTGATTAAACATTAACTTGTATTTTCTCTTTTGAAATGAAAATCTTCCTCATTGAATAATGTTTAAACTTGATTATATTTTTTCATAATTGTAACCCTGAGATGTAAATAAGTTGGAATCCTAACAGATTCACACACATAATGTTGGAGTGTTCAATGACTCTAAATCATGCACTATATAGCTAAAGTGAATCAACTATTGCATATGGCTTGTAGATTCAATTTCAAAATCTTAGTATGTGCTAATATATCCTGGTATTTGAAACATAATCACAAGATAACAGAGTACACCCACACTCATATCATATTTGTGGCCCTAAAAGTGGCATAAAATTGTATCATGCCCCCATTTTAATTGTAAAATTTAAAATTATATATGAATGATCCTTAAAACTATAAATATAAGTGTATATTCAATGGCATATGCCCCCATAATATGTGATAATAATTAATTTTCAACTTGAAACTTTGAAACTATGATTTGCTCTCTAAAAATGGCTTCTCTCATGTATAAGAAGCTCATTGAAATTCCCCCCTTTTGAGGTGAGGGAATTTTATTTTTTTATTGAGGGTAAAAGTGGGTTTTTGAGGGACCCTACCCATACAAAATTACCACCTCAGTGACTAGTAACATAGACCAAAATATCCACAAACATAGAAAGAATGTATAAGTTCATTAAACAGTCACATCAAAGATACAACATAAAAATAGTTGAATCATATCTTCCATTACAAAATATAGGGATTTATAAATGACTATTCTTCCATTCATCATAAGCTATTATCTATTCCTATATCATGCCTTTAAAGTTCTTCTCCATAACACTTACCAATTTTTCCTTTCCAGACATAGTAGCCAATCCTTTAAGCTTTTTCCTAGGACTAAGATCATTCTCACTTGTGTTAGCATTGTTAAAGAACATAGATAAACCCTCCATGATCTAAATTACATTATTCACTATTAATTTATTGAAACCGACCAAAATATTTAGTTTTATTTGAGTTCTCTATTCTCTTGCTCGATCCTATTAATTATGTCAAACAAAATCTCAATCTAAGATATCATTTCAACTTCTTTATCCTGACTATAATACAAACCATATTTTTTATTGAATTTTTTAACCTCTTGTTTCAATCTTTAATGGTCCTTCATAAACCATCATAGAAATGCCTTGTGAATATTTACCTCATCCCCAAAAATATCAAGTTTATTTTTATTTTTAACAATATGTTTAAAAGAATTCAACTTAAAGTCTATTTGAACCTGTGGATGAGGATCCCCTATTTTTACTTTTTATATGATCATCCTTATCTTTATATCCTAAGTGATTAAAATTTATTCCTTCCCTGTTTTTAGATATGTGAGTGTCAATATGTATATTCTGGCCCTCAACCTATTCCACCTCACTAGGAGTAAAATTTAAGTCAGATAGTTGATGGAATTTTATCATGAAAAGTCATTCATAAAAATAAAATTTAACTTGAAACATGTGTAGTAAGAAGATATCAATGAAAATAATAGCATATGGAAATGTGTTAGCATAGTAAGGTTTGAATTTTTCATAGAATTTAAGAGGAAAGGCCTATAGAATGTATCATGAAAGCTCATATAATTAGTATTTTAGCAGTACATGATATGGACCATGGAAGTTATCAAACTCATCAAGATCAAAAATAACACACACAACAAGCACAAAAGATATAAAATTGGCATATATGGGCTAAGGGCCGAAATCAAAGACATGTTTAAATGTCCCAAATAATACACATAGACATCAGGAATGTCAAAAATAAGGGACGTTCAAATTTTTCACATGCATAAGACCAAGGGCCATATCAAGAACATGTTCAAATTCCAAAGACACGTAGGGCAAAGGGACAAAGCAAAGACATGTTCAAATGTGATAAATAAAACATAAGATATAATAGATATGCCTCAAGAAAATAATTACATGCAAGGTCAAAAATCCAATGCAATAGAAAACTAAATTTATAATATATTATGTACATGTTTTCATCATGTGGTCAATTTTGTCATGTAGGAACAATGATAAATGTTTGGAAAAAATTATACATATAGATAAATTAATGTTACTATTGAGCAAGGTTGAATAGTGTTTTGAGACTATCCAAACCTAGATGGGAAAACAATAGGTCCAAGTGGTAAATACGTCAATGAAATTCAAGGGCATGGAAGAGGGGATCAATTGATCATAAATGAAAACAAATAAAAGAAGAAGAAGAAGATGCAACACATAAAAACTATGTCAGTTATGTTTTATGTGTATCAACATTTTTAAGTATAATATTTTCATAAATTCATGATGTTCATGGTATTTTTACTAGGTTTCCACTCTAGAATAACCAACTAATAAACCCCTACATGCATCTTTTTTGTAATCACATATGGACCTAACCAAATTGGTTTAGATTCTCCTTTAGTTTCCTTATTTGCATTTGTGTTTTTTTAATTTTATTTTAACACCAAATCTCCTATTTTAAATTATCAATTACGAACCTTCTTTCCATATACTTATATAATCCATTTGTGATATATTCTAATATTTTCAATATTTTTGTGCTTTCCATCAATCATGTCTAATTCATACTGATTTCTTGATATTCATTATTTTTTTAATGATATTCTTGAAAGACACCTATAAATAAGTGATCTCTAATTCAAGTGACAATATTGCATATGTACCATATATAAAGTAATATGGTGTTACTTTTTCAGTGTACACACTTTTACGATATACCCAAAGTGCATAAATAAGCTTATTATGCATATTTATTCCATCTTTCACTAATATTTTGATTAAAATATTAACAATAGTTTTATTAGTAGTTTTGCTTGACCAATTCCTTGCAGGTAATATGGTGTCAAAAATGTATGCTAGTTTTATTATTTTGCACAAAATATCTTTATTATTTTATATTTGAATGATGATCCATTATATGTAATAATTATTTAAGGTATTCCAAATCTTGTGATGATGTGATTTAGTAAGAACTGACATATGTATTCTCCCATAATGGATTGCATAGTTATGGATTCAACCCATAATATGAAGTATTTTATGGTTGTAATAATGAATTTGTGACCATTGGCTAATTCAAGGTTTATCTTTCCAATCAAATCAAAGCCCCATAATAAAAATGGCCAAGAGGATAAAATAGGTGCTAATTCATATGATGGTGCATGATTAAGTTTATTTTGATTTTGACATTATGAGAAATGTCAAGCACATTCATGACATTCTTGCTTTTTTTTAGGAAAATAATAACCTTGTTGTATTATTTTGTGAGACATAACCTTACCATTAAAATGACAACCACATACGTTATCATGTACATCAAGTATTACTAATTTAGCCTCCTCATAGTTCAAACATCTAAGAAAGACTTCATTAGAGGATATATTAAACATAAACCCCCCAATTATAGCATAATGAATAACATCTCATTATAATTTTTACTTGCCATTACACATGGGATTTTCTTGAATGGTTACTTTAAATATAAAATTCTATATGTCATGGAACCATTTTGAATTAATTATGTTATGTGTGATTTATAATATTTATAAGGATTCTACCTATGTGGTAGATATCTATGATTATTTTAACTATTATTTAATGAAAGTGGAATTGATATCAATATGAATTAAAGAGGTCACTCTATCCATAGAATCTACATGCTTTTTTATTATATAAGGTGATAGACTAGGGGCCGAACCCTTACAGAAGCAGAGAAACCACGAAGGCAATCAACATAAAAGATGCCTTACGATAGGAATGACACTATTAGTGAACCAATAGACACAACAAACTAAAATAAACCAAGAACAAGAAAAATGAGAGATAGAGAAATCTCTCCTTGCATAACCATAGATTTGATGAGATCATTCAATTTCTCAGTATTCTCCACATTGATAGAAGAATTAGTATTACCCAATTCCTATAGCATAGACATGTTTAGGAGAATAGAATTTGAAGCCCAGTGGTAAATTTCTACTCTAGTTTCTAGATGTGACCCTTCAAAGCAGTAATTTTAGCTTTCAAACCAATCTCATTTTTGGTTTCCTCATTAGCTTCTTCCACATACATTTTTCCTTTTTTGTTAGCACTTTCTATAATGTTAGCACCATCCTTTGCAATAGCCTCAAATTCTCTTGTCTCCTACTTACCTTTAGTATCCTCAAAGATTTCCTAAACTTCTAATTCCTTATACTCTTCCTCCTAGGTGGCTTCCTCTGAGGTGCTCTCTGAATAGTCAATAAGCCTAGCCTTGGGAGCAGGTTTGCTAGCAATCTTTCCTGACCATCGAGCTCTTGAGGAGAGGCCCTCCTTACTAACCTTATTAGACATATGGGATTTACCACCTTGACCCCCAATGGTCCTACAAGGATTTTTATGGGTCCCCACAATACTCTCTTCACCAGCATAAAACTTCCTTTTCTTGCCTTTCGTGCTCACAAAGGAGCAAGGGGTGTCAATGGGGGTCTCCTCAGGAGTAGAAAAGGAGACTTATTTAGTTTTGGTAGATACAAGGGAAAGACAGGGCTCATCAATAGCATCACCAACCAAAGGGTTAAAAGAAATATCCCCACTATCAATTCTAATAGTCTTGGATGGCTCAAGGGCATGGTGGAAACTATACAAACAAAAAATGAGGCCTTGATGGAGGGGGATAGGATTCATATCAAGTTTTTTTTGTGAATTTTACTCTCACCCTAAAGACAGAATGTTATAGGGAGGACATCAGATAAAAGGGAAAACTAATGAGAGCATTAGGCTTGAAATGATTTAAAAGGGGGAGATGATAATTATAGAACTTGGTGAATCATCCTTCTAGCATGAAATAATTCATGAGGATGAAGCACACTCCATCCCATAGCTTAGGTAATTTAGCTCTATCAAATCCTCCTTGGTAAGGAGTAATTTCTTCACCTTATCCCAAAAATAGCTTCTAGCTGGAAAGGTCCGTGATTTTTGTTTTCCTTTGTAGCTTCATCCATTGTGTGGACATGCTTGTAGCCATAGCTATCACCTTTTTAGAAATATCAAAGCTAATTCCTCCAACATTGATTCATTGGTTTAACCAAGACCTCATGAATTGCTCAAATAGGTTTTTATCAAACCCATTGAGCCTCTTTAGGTAGGGACTAATCCCACCCTCTTTGTAGTAATGCCAGACCAATGGGTTATCTTTGAACTCATAGTAAGAGACTGGTTCTATTCAAATTTTATCATCCCCATTTTAGATTTACAAACCAAACCAAGAGAATTCCCAATTTTAACCTTCATAGTTGAAGTGGCTTCAAGACCTTATTCTCGAATATGCATAATGATAATGTGGTAGCACAAAATTTGAAGTATCATGCAGAGTTGATATTTACTTCTCCCATGCTTAAAAATCATTTCCTGGCAATCTCCATAATGAAATCTACTTGCCTTAACACATTGGTACAATATATTAGAAATGATTAATAAAAGAGTATGATAGGCACCAAACTCTGAGATCCACATCAACACCCCCCTAATGGACCAACTAAAAGAGCTATCCTTCTCATATGTCTGACTCATCCTTAACAAGTCATTTCCTTTTGGATAATATCCCTAATGTTTAAAGGGATATGATCTATTTGGTGCCAACATCACCAATTTGAAAATTATTGGCTGAGATTGGCACAGGCATTAGCAACACTGTTTCCCTCTCTATAAATATGTGAAATATCAACTCTGGTAAGCTTCTGTAGAATAAATTAAATATCCCTAATGATATATTTTATCTTAATTCCCACATTTGATGCTTTATTAACTACATTGATGACCATTTTAGAGCCTCCTAGATACTCAAATTTCTTATACCTAGGGATATAGCCAATTTTATCCCCCATAGGAGAGCCATTGCTTCAGCATAGTTATTACTCTGGTAACCTATTCCACTAGCATAGATAGAAATCATACACCCTTTGTCATTTCTTATAATCCCTCCTCCACTGGCTTTACCATCAAACTCGGAGGTCCCATCAAAGTTAAGTTTCATCTAGTTAGGCTTTGGGGGAATCCATTTAGTATTAAGTCCATGTAGAATTTTGGAGTTATTATAAGTAGGAATAGGGTTTATAACCTTCCATTTAGCTACAATTTGTTCTTTTTCTTGAGTTAGGGGTTTCTCCATAGTATGAATATGAGCAATGGTGACACTTTCCAAAAGAGTCTTAACAAAAGAATGAAACACCTGAGAGACATTTCTAGCAGTATCACTAAAAATTTTGTGGTTGCACTCTTTCCATAAAATCTAACTCAAATAGGGTAGAGTTTGATTCCATAAGTCCATGAGCCAGGGATGAGACAAGGTAAGATTCTAGCTAGTAATGACTTCCTTAAGGTCAGAGTTACAGACCCACTCAATACCAGAATTGTTTAGGATTATGCCCCAAAGTTCATAGGCAAAATCATAGTGTTTGAAAAGGTGAGAAACTATTTCCTCTTTTGAACAGCACAAATAGCATCTATTAACTAGGATAAACCCTCTCTTCTGAAGGTTGTCTTAAGTTAAGATTTTGTTTTGAGCAGTAGCCCACCAAAACATGTTGATTTTTGGTATAAGTTTATAGTTCCAAACCTTTTTCCATATCTCTTTATTCTGAGCCTTAGGAATCAACATTGATAAGCAGACTTGACAGAGAACCATCTATTCTTATCTGGCCACCAGTACTATTCATCTTCACATGGGAAGAGAGGGATTTTGATCCCCTGAATCAACTGCTAAATCTCTAGAACTCTAGGGAAGAGCTCAGGCCGATGAGCACAATAATCTAATATATTTTTCTAGTGCCTTATGTCATTATTATTATCCATGTAATCACTGACTTTATCACCAAAAACTTAAGTAACAATGTTAGCAATCTCTCCATAGTTTCCCTATGTGATGAGAGCCTTATCCTTTACCCAAATGTCATTCCAAAATTTAATATGCCAACCATTTCCCAATTTCCATCTAATTCCTTGCTTAAGCAGACTTCTACTTTTTAGCATTTTATTCCATATCATAGATCCCTGGTGTAACCCTATCTGTTGAAGAAAGTTGGAACCATCAGTACTATGCATATATTTGGCATACATTATTTCCCCCCAATCATTATTTTTATGAATTAGGTTCTAGTTAATTTTGGAGAGAAGGGCTTTGTTCATGTTCCTAATAGATCTAATATTGAGGCCACCATGTGATTTCAGAAGACACACTTTTTCCCATCTAACCTAAGACATTCTCTATTTATCTTCAGTCCCATCCATAAGAATTTTCTTTGAATTTGTTCTAATTTATTAGTAAAATATGTAGGTATTTTAAAGAGAGATAGGAAGTAGGTAGGAATCCCTTGAAGAGAGGCCTGAAGAAGCTGCAGTTTGCCTACACTACTGAGAAGTTTCCCTTTCCAACCAAGAAGTTTTTTCTAAGTTATTTCTAAAATTCTATTCCAAAAACTAGGAGATACTTCTTTGACCATGAGGGGAAGGCCCAAATAGGTAGCAGGTAGGATAGCTTCAGCACATTCAAGGATGTCAATGATTTCTTGTTTAAGGTCATTATGAGTATTGAAGAAGTACACATTACTTTTTTGGAGATTTATGCTTTGTCCAGACTCTATGGCATAGTTATTTAAAATATTATTCCATTTCCTAGCTTCAATCACTGAGGAGATTCCAAAAAGAATGGTATCATCCACAAACTGTTGCACCACCATAACAGGAAGGGAGGAAGCAGGTTTGATGCCCACTAAATGTTTAGAGACAATATTGGCTTGTATGTATCTTGTCAGTGCCTTTGCCATTATGATGAATAAGTAAGGGGAGAGAGGGTCCCCTTGGCATATTCCTCTTGAAGAAGAGAAGAAACATCTAGGGACCCCATTGACCAAAACCAAAAATTTTGTAGAAGAGATAGCCTTCCACATCAGGCAAGACATTTTATCATTAAATCCAAATTTCTTGATGACTTGGAATAGAAAAGTCCATGAGACCCTATCATATGCTTTAGAAATGTCTAGCTTAAGAGCCATACCAAGGATTCTACTCTTATACATGGAATGAATAGTCTCATGGGTAGAGATCACAGCATCAAGAATTTGCTAACCTGGGACAAAGCCTTTTTGGGCAGGGGATATAATTTTGTCTAAAAAAGGTTGAATTCTCATAACCAACACTTTAGTGCAGAGCTTTTAAACATTGTTACATAGACTAATAGGTCTAAAATCCGTAAGGTGTGTGGGCTATGACTTTTTAGGAACAAGTAATATAAAAGTATTATTAGCTTGTTTCAAAAGTTTACCTGATCTAAAGAAGTCACGTACAGTAGCAGTAAGATCCGTTCCCACTATATCCCAATATTCCTAGAAGAATATAGGAGGGAAGCCATTAGGACCTAGGGATTTGAATGAACCCATAGAAAATAAAATAACATGAACTTCCTCTTCAGATATAGGCCTTAACATCTCTAGATTATCTTCCTCAGTTATCAAATAGGGGATTTTATCAATGAATTGGTTCATAGTTCCATCATTCCCATCATCATTATTTTTTTCAGTGAGAAAATTTTGAAAGAATACCCTGGCTTGTTCCCCTATCTCATTATCTTCAATTATAATGTTGCCTTTATCCAAACATAGCTTAGTTATATAGTTAGCCTTCATGTGTTTCATGGCTGAGAGATGAAAGAAGGCCGTGTTCCTATCCACCTCTTTGAGCCACTAAACTCTAGATTTCAATTTCCAAAAAACCTCTTCTCTATCCATAAGATTCTTCTAATAAAAAATCAGGACATTCTCTTCTTTAGAAGTATCTTCTTAATCATCACCTTGAGCCATCTGCTGCTGAATATCTGCAAGTTTTTTGGCTATGTTTTTCTTCTGATGAAAGACCTAACCAAAGCTATATCTATTCCATCCATAAAATTCCTATTTTATATGCTAAATTTTTTTGACTAATCTGAACATAGGAGTTCCCTGGATAGGAATTTTCCATCATTGGGCCACTAATTATCTAAAGTCCTTATGTTTGATCCACATAGCTTCAAAATGGAAGGGGAAAGGACCATGTTGTCCCTGATCTTTCCAACTGAGGAAGATTGGGCAATGATCAGACATGGTTCTAGGAAGAGCCTACATGTGCATATTATGATAATCATTCCAATTTCTAGAGATAAGAAATTTGTTTGACTTGACTTGAATAATTTGATCTCCTCTTCTTTTGTTAGACCAGGTGAAATTTTGATTTTGCAATTCAATATCCAACAGTCCCCAATCATTTATAAATTTATCAATGTTGAACATGTTTTAGAAGTAATAAATAATCCCACCCTATTTTTTAGAAGGGTATAATAGAATGTTAAAGTCTCTAGCCAGCATCCATCTAGTATGCTGGGTATTAGTCCTGAAGCTACTCAAATCTATCCATAAATTTTGCCTCAATGCTCTGTTATTCAGACCGTAAACATTGATCAATGACCAGTTCAAGGAGGACAAAGAGAAGTTGATAATCAAAAAATGTTTATTATAAGTAATAAGAGATCCCTAAATTTTAGCACTGTTCCACATAGTTACAATCCCACCTAAAGCCCCTTCAACTGGCCTAATGCAAAAAGCAGCCTTAGGCCATATGTAGTCAACTATTTTCTTAAAACTCTCCTCATTCATCTTGACCTCTTAGAGTAATAAAATATATAATTTATTATCTAGAATGTAGTTTTTAACCTCAAAATATTTGGAAGGACCGTTAAAGCCCCTCAAGTTCTAGGATAAAATTCTCATATAGAGGATTTGAGAGAATGGGTCTCCAGTGTTTTCTATTTACCACTGGCAATCTCTCTTTCTCTTGTTTCTCTTAGGGTTGGTCTCCCTTGTTTGGGATCGGTGCCAACATCTACATATTTCTTACCTTTGTAGTTCTTTTTCTTTGGTGTAACCCATTCTTCCTATTCATTGCTACTACCATTTTTTCCTATTTCACCTGTTACTGAATAATTGCTTGATTGGTCACCTATTTCTAGAGCATGGTAGATATTTGTGTTTGAATGTAAGGATACTTCTATCTCAGTATCTACTATTTTTGGAGGTAGTTCCACCTGAATATCTTATAACACTTTGCTTTCTACATCATCCCCATCTATCGATTGGGCACATATTTCTCCTTCCTCAGACATATTGGTCTATTGATCCAAAGAGTTAATTGTGCCTATTATAACCTTATAAATATCATTGTCTGATACCTTCTTGTTATTTTCCTCTAGGATAGCTTTTTCCTCATTACCAAGGACCTCCTCTTGACTAGCTTTTTCTCTAACCTTTTTAGTATTATCAGGGTTTTTTGCATTACCCCCCATTCCCTGACTGCCAGAGTTTTTAGATTTTTGAGACTGATCCTCACCTTCAACTAGGGAATCATCTTTCCTTCCCATTTATTTCACCTTAAATTGGGTCATTATATGTCCCTTTTTCTACATATTTGACAAAAAGTGGTAGCATTTTCATATATGATCAGTTGAGTCCAAGTCCCATATTTAGAGTTTCACTCTATAGACATGGGGAGGGTCTGATTAATCTCTACATTGATACACAATCAAGAATACACACATCTGGATTGTGTTCTGGTGGTATGGTCTACAATGATGTATTGGCCAATAGAGTTGCCAATAGCCATAAATATTTTTTCATCCTAGAATTCCAATGGGAACCCTGGTAATCTTACCCAAGCAGGAGCCGACTTGCTGAGGTCTGAGTTGGGGTCAAATCTCAGTTTCCATGAGCACAAGGCAAGCAAATGTGGACCATACAGCCATGGTCCCCTAGCAAGAATAGCTATCATATCCTCCCTATTCGTAAATCTAAATAGGAATAAGCCTCTTTCCATAGTAATGATCGAAACATTACCTTTAATTCTCCACTGAGACATTACCCATTTCCTAACCATCTCAATATTAGGATGGAAGGAGAAAAAAATACCTACCAATGCAAGTTCCATGGTCACCATGATTTCCTCAACCAGATCATCTGGGATAGTCAGGGCCGTACCCTCAGTGGAATCATTTTTGATAGGAAGGCTCAACATGTTTTTATTGGAACACATCTTTTCACCTATTAATGCTTTCTTCCATCTGTTGGAGGGAATATCCTCTATCAGATTCAAGTTTAGGTCCCCAGAGGCACTACCAAAGGTAGTAGCCTCCATTGGATCCGTGAGCACTCCGGTTGCACTTAAAGGGCCCTACAAGGTGAGAAAAAACTAGTTTCAAATTTTTTTGAGCTGTCCACAACTTCACAAAAAATTAGATATATTATAGAATCTACATGTTAATTATCCTTGTGGGGTATACTTTATAATAAAATGTGTTCAAAATGTGTCATTAGTCATTGAACTAATTCTTTATATGGTACCATTTTTTCTTCTTTGGTTTCACAAAAAATAGTTACTTATTTGTCTACTAGTTGGGAGTCTCCATATATTTTGATAGATTTTATTTGTAACGTATGTGTTGTGTACAATCCCAAAATTAGTGTTTCATAGTTGGAAAATATTATTTACATAGGAAAATCCTAGATGATAATAAAATGGCATTCATTTACTATGAGGCATAATAAATACATTACTAGCTCCAACCCTTATGGTACATTTAGATCCATCAAATTACATTGTAAAAATGTCATTAGCAATCGAATAAGAATCAAAATCATCTCTAAAATCATGATTTATTGGTAGTGTAAATTTTAATAGAGCTGATGTTAGCTAATCTACTATGACTTATCCTTTGACATATTTTTTTAAATGAATTTTAAGTCAAATTCCATAGGTAACATAAAAAATATGATGTTAGCTAATCCATTTTTCAGTTTGTCCTAATAGATGTGATTTTGACATAAAAAATATCAAAAGATACAATATTGTAATAGCCTATGTTTTATTTTTCAACATGTAATGTCAATAATTTTGTGTTGCAAAGATAAGAGCCAAACATAATTTCTCTATGACATTATAATTACTTTCATATTAAACCAAATTATGACTATTATAATATATTGCATGCTCTCAGTTATCATCATTGTATTGTGTTAGTAAATCACCTAGAGTGTGATTCATAACTAAAATATATAATAGTAAGGGTCTATCAAGGATAAACAACATAAGAATGGGTGGTTGTAATAAATATTATTTTATAACATTGAAATTATTTTGACAATGCTCATCCCATTTGAAATTTATATACTTATTTAGTAATTTTTTGAAAGGTTGTCTTATCAGTAAGTTGGACCTTGAAGTGTCAAATTTCCTATATTTTTCGTTTCAAGGACTGATTCAAAGGGTAAACACAACTTATCTCATACTTTTCTTATTCAAGATACACTTCCTTGGTAATGTCTCATTGGTGCATTCTTCATGAAATGGATTTGAGATTAATTTGATGGTCTCATGGTTTATAATGTCTTGATATTTCTTATAAGGGTCTAATTTTACCTCTTTTTCCATGGGCAACACTCTTCATCACTCCTTTCTATACTTACACAACTCTACTTGCACAAAACACGGTCTTTATAGCCTTTTTAAGGCATTTCTTATTGGTACAAAAATGTACAATGGAATTATGAGAAACTAATTATTTTTTTAGATACCCTTTTTCAATATTCAACTCTTGATAAGTTTTTAATACCTAATTCTATTTATATACCACCTTTCAATACCTTTTTAGGTCACTATTAAGGTCTTTAAGGTCTATCTTGCAAAAATCTACACACATTGTCTTCTAGTAGTATGGACACATATAAAAATATATTGAAAACATTAAAATCTATTCACCCACCTTAAATTAAATTTAATCACCAAATTTTATGAATTTTGGACAATTGAAATGGTTGTAATGGGAAATTTTCCTTTTAAACCCTAACATAGGGTTACATGTAGACAATGACCACCTGAGAAGGGATAAAATTCATTTTTATATATTATAAACACATTTAAACCTATATGACATTTTTTAAAGGTTTATTTAACTCATGTACACCTTTTTCAAGTTTTAGATGGTTCTCTTAAGGTCTCTATTCAGGATTTTTATAACATTTTTGGTCTCATTATGACCACAGTTGCAGTTTGTAGAATTCAGGAAATAAACTCTTTTTTTATAGACCTTAAAAATTGTTCTATAAACACTAAAAAATATTGATACAATTACACTATAGCTACACTCACCTCCTTGAATAAATAATCAATCATTATGATGCATTTTCTAGACTCTTACCATACTTTGTTCCCTTACTGCTTGTTCATGCTTAACCTTAACAAGGTATACCATCTGGTTTGTAAAATGAAATGAAACAAACTCTTGAAATTATAAACTCATTTAATGAACACAATAAATATTCACTAATTCGTATTCCAATTAAAAATCATAGTGCTTTTATATCATTCTTCTTAGATCAAACTTTTCACTATCTACAAATATGGAAATAAGTAGGGATTCTATCTGAAGTCCTTAAACAAAACCTCACCAAACACAATAAATAAAAATATTTAGTGGATATTAGGAACCTGATATATTTTATAAAACATTCACCACACATCCTAAACATATACCAAAAAAATTTCCTTTACAGATTATACACTTTATCTATGCATATACAAATACAGTCATTTGCCACTTGACACATTGTGATCTACAGTCTATATTACATTCCTCTTTCACAAATATGAAAAAAACTTTATGTCATAGAAATAAATTCAATATAATAATGAAATAAATTTACTAATGGTTTAATCATGAAAAATACATGTTTTTAACCAAGTGCTCTTACACATTCTTGCTTGCATATTCAAACTCATAGCACACTCAGGAAATATAGAGCCTATTAACATTTTCTCTTCAAAAAAAAAGCTATATATTAATTTTCTTGGGATTTTATTTTTTTACACCTTCAATTATAAACCCCACCAGTTCTCCTACCTTTAATGACTCTTTCAAATAAAAAAACTACAACTTTTTTTATTGTCATGTAACCTCTAACTAACTTGTAACTCCCTTTGTACTTTGAGAGTGCAAAACTACCAAACCACCACGTATTTTTCAAAATGACTAATTACATTATTTAAGTATGTAACAAGTTTTAATGAAATCCTATAATATAATTTTCAAGGCTACATTATTAATACTCCTACAAACATGATTCATGACCTCTAAAACCTTGAAAAAACATTCAAAATTTTAAATATTGTAAAATGGTAGTAAAATGCCACTATGACTCTAATTCAAATTATAAACACATCCTAAGACTCTTAATCAACCTAAAATTAATATAATGACTCCCTAATGAAATAAATCATGAAGAAAAGACAAATATGTACAAATTGGTCATTCTCCTACATCACACTATCGAGGAGCAAAATGAAACTTTCCTAGAAAGTTATAATTGGTTTGACTTTGATGTCCTTATTCAACACTCATTCAATATAATCTCTTCCTAGATCCCAAGGTCTATTTGAGACACATAAACCTTTTTGATGCTTAATTATCTTTGTGATGTCTCTTCTTTGATTAATCTCTCTCTTACTTTCTATTTGATATCATCTTCTTACACACTGATCTCCCACTTGATCATATTCAACACCTTTGTATGCTCAAATAACCAACCTACACATGGAACATAGAATTCAATGAAAACATTCTCTTACTTCTCCTCTTGGAAATAACTCTCTTAATTTTTCATGGTTGTTCTCTCTACACTTGATTTGTTGGTATTTATGTTGTTGTTGACGGTTCCACCTTCTCTACAACAATGCCTTCAATCTCTTTATCTACCTCTTGATACTATGTACTCTTTACTTTCTCATTGTCTTCTCTCTCCATGGAAAATTTTCTCAACATACCCACATTCTCAACAAAGTGTTCTATATATTCATTTCTTTGAATTAATGATAAGTGATATGACAAGCTTGTAAATAGTCCTTCCACATGCTCATCTAAAAGTAGCTTACCTCTTTTTTCTTCCTTCTATTATCTCAGTTGGTCCTTTATATTAGGTAGTTCTCTAATAATTATTTGTACTCTCTTAATCGAGTCCATTTCACCTTGATCCATCTCAATCAAGTCTATTTCACCTTACTCCACCTTAATCAAGTTTATTTCATCTTATTCCACCTTAAACAAGTCCATTGCACCTTACTCCATCCCTTATCAAAGATATCTCTTTGGATCCAATTATTTGAGAAATAAATTTACTCTCTCATTTTTATATTATTAATATCCTTATCTCTTCTCAATCTCTCTTGGATTTCAACCTTCCTTGACCAACTTCCTTCAATTACCTACAATCTTCTTTAACATCCTTTTTAAATAATCTTCATCATACTTTTAATGAAATTGATCAAATACATAACATGAAAATAAAAGTAGAGATGTACCTTGATTTTTTAAACCTTATTTTTATACTTCCTAATGACCTTCAAGATATAATACCAAATGATGTAGAGGGTAAACACAACTTATCTCATACATGTCTTATTCAAGATACACTTCCTTAGCAATGGCTCATTGGTGCAGTCTTCATGAAATGGATCCAAGATTTATTTGATGGTATAATGGTTTATAATGTCTTGATATTTCTTATAAGGGTCTCAATAGACCTATTTATCCATGGGAAACACTCTTCATCACTCCTTTATAGACTTACACAACTCTCCCTGCACAAAACACATTCTCTGTATCCTTTTTTAAGGCATTTCTTATTGGTACAAAAATGTATAGTGGAATTATGAAAAAACTATTACTGTTTAAAATACCATTTTTTAATATTAAACTCCCCATAAGTTTTCAATACATAATTTTGCTTGTATACCACCTTTCTATACCTTTCTAGGTCACTATGAAGGTCTTTTAGGAATATCTTGCATAAATCTACACACATTGTCCTCTAGTAGTATGGACATGTACAAAAATATCTTTAAAACATTGAAACATCTTCACCCACCTTTAATTAAATGTAATCACCAAATTTAAATAATTTTTTATGGTTGAAATAGTTGTAATGGTAATTTTTCCTTCTAAACCTTAACACAAGGTTACATGTAGACAATGATCACCCGAGAAGGGATAAAATTCCTTTTCAAATATTATAAACACTTTTAAACCTTTGTGACATTTTTTTAATGTTTATTTACCTCATATCAACCTTTTTAAAGTATTATATGGTTCTTTCAAGACCTCTGTTCAATATTTTTGTAACATTTTTGGTCTTACTATGACCATAATTATAGTCTATAGGCTTCACTAAACAAATTCTTTATTTATAAACCTTCAAAACTGTTATACAAACACTTTAAAGGATTGATACAAGTCCAATATAACTACACTCACCTCCTTGAATCAATAATCACTCATTATGATGCATTTGATAGACTCTTACCATACTTTGTTCCCTTACTACCTATGCATGTTTAACCTTAGAAAGATATACCATATGGTTTGTAAAATGAAATGAAACAAACTCTTGAAATAAAAAAATAATTTAATTAACACCATAAAGATTCAATAATTCATAAACCACTTCAAAATCATATTCATTTTATATCATTCTTCCTATAGCAAACTTGTCACTATCTACAAATATGGAAATAAGTAAGGTTTATGTCTAAAGTCCTTCAACAAATCCTCACCAAACACAATAAAGAAACATATTAATTGGATATTATTAAATTGTTATATTTTATAAATAATTCACCACACATACTAAATTCATACCTAATAATCTTCCTTTACAAATTATACACTTTCTCTGTGCATATATAAATACAGTCGTTTGCCACTTGACACATAATGATCTACAATCTATATTACATTCCTATTTCACAAATATGAAAAAAAATTCATGAAATAGAAATAAATTAAATATAATAATGAAATAAACTTACTAATTTTTCAATAATGATAAATCCATGTGTCTTTAACCAAGTGCTCTTACACATTCTTGCTTGCATATTTAACCTCATAGCACACTCAAGAAATACAGAGCCTATCAACATTTTCTCTTTAAAAAAAAACTATATATTTATTTTCTTGTGATTTTATTTGTTTACACCTTTAATTCTAAACCCCACCAATTCTCCTACCTTGAATGACTCTTTAAAAAAAAAAACTACAAATTCTTTTATTGTCATGTAACCTCTAACTAACTTATAACTCCCCTTGTACGTTGAGAGTGTAAAACTACCTAACCACCACATATTTGTAAACATGACTAATTACATGATTTAAGTATGTAAAAAGTTTTAATAAACTCCTAAAATGTAAATGAAAAGGTTACATTATTAAGACTCATACAAGCATGACTCATGACCTCCAAAGCCTTAACAAAACATTCAAAATTTCAAATATTGAAAAATGGTGGGAAAATGCCACTATGAATCTAATTAAAATTCTAACGACATCCTAAGACTCTTAATCAACCTAAAAGTACTGTAATGACTCCCTAATGACTCAAATCATGAAAAAATACTAATATGTGCAAATTAATGATGTTCCTGCATCAAAGACCAAAGTTGTTTGAGTTCCTTTGGTGGAGGAATGTCTAAAATAGATTTTACCTTTTTAGGATCCACTTAAATGAATCAGTGGGATATTATAAACCCTAACAACTTCCTAGTAGTAACTCTAGAAACACACTTGTATGGATTCAAATAAACATTATAATTATGTAAGTGTTCAAAAACTTTATGTAAATTTATGGAATGATTAACTCTTTATTTGGATTTTTCCAATAGATGATCAATGTAATCCTTGACTATTTTAAGTGTATAACCATGAAAAATATGTGGCATGGCACATTAATATGTAGCCCCAACAATTTTCAATCCAAAAGGCATTATTGTATAATAAAATGTTCTCCACGATGTGATGAATGAAATTTTTTCTTGATCTTTAGGGTTGATTTTGATTTTATTATACACTAAAAATCCATCCATGAATGATAAAATCTCATACCCTATTGTATAATCTAAAATCATATCAATATTTGGCAAAAGGAAGTCATTTTTGGGACAAGTTTTGTTTAAATAATGAAAATTAGTAGAATATTTAGGATCACCATTTGGTTTTACCATAATTACTATGTTAGAAACCCATGGGAAATAATTAACAGTCCTAATGAATCTTGCTTCCAATAGTCATTTTATTTCCTTCTTGACTAACAATGGGAATTTAGGATGATTTTTTCTTATTTTTTATTTAACAAGTTGTGAATCTGGATGTAATACATTATTATGTAGTGTTATCATTGGATCTATGCTTGATATATCAAAAAATCCCAAGAAAATAGCTTTGGATAGTATTTTTGTCAGGGGATCTCTAGCTCTACCAATCAGAGCACAATTGATTACTTCTTATATGCAATTAAACACGGAATTATACTAGAATGATAAAGTAGCTAGAAACTTGAGACAGCAAAGAATTTGAGAGACAATACACACTCTTGTATTAAATACTACTAGAAGAAAATACAATAAGGAAGATGCCACTTCTTCCTCCACCTCAAAGGCTTGCCACACCTCAAGACCTTCTTCTCTCTCTCTCTTGCTCAACACAACAACTCTAAAGCCTGAGTTGCTATTCCTCCTTGAATGCTTCAGCTGATCTCCTTGACCTTACACCTGTAGATCTCCTTGACCTTGCTTGCTTCAATGCTTTTACTTGCCTTGGAATTATTACAATACATGCCTTATGGGTCTTTAAATAGGATCCCATGCTTACAAAAATAGAACTCTAACTACTAAAATTAGAAACACAGCCCGTGACTTAAATTAACCCCTTAGCATGCAAACACTCAGTTCAACTAACTAACTGTTCGTTCAACGAATAGTTCTGGACCGCACAGGCGATCGACGTCGGTCCCTGTTTGTCTGGTGCTGCCGACGTCGGCCGACTCCCTACCGTCACCGGTTTCCTTCTCCACTGTCTGTGACCGACGTCGGTCATGTTGTCGATGTTGGTTCCTCTGGTTCTTCAGCATCCTTCCTCTTGTGTCTGCAAACAGTTGAAGCTTTTACCTCCACACCACAATAATTTTAATACCTAGTTCACATCAAAATATCTAATTCACTTTAAAATGTTGCTAATAAAACTTAATGGGGATGTTAGCTAATCCAATATTAAACTTAATTATTTCCTCATTAATCAAGGTGAATATATCTTCCACATAAATAATTTTAGGAATAGTATTGGACCATCAATCTAAATGTGCATGTTAGAATCATCAAGTTATCTAAATCATGCATGGGTATTGTGGGGAAACCTTTTCTTATGATAGAATGGATGGAAATCCTAGTAAACACGTAAAAATGAGACTTTTTAGTTTTTCATGGGGCTGAGAGTTTATATCCTAGATTTATAGTTCCTCCATGTTGATTTTAATTAAATCTTATATTTCAAATACATTATGTGTATCCATCTTTAGTGAGAATGGAAGAAAATGACTTCATTATTCCCTTTTCTCTAAAAATGGATATGCATAATGTATCTAAAATGTCAATTTCAATTAAAATAAACATGAATAAATCATAAATTCAAGATATAAGCACCCAAAAATTATATCAGAGTTTCATCATTATAAAAATTATCCAACATTGGTAACTTGTATCAAACTATATAATCTATCAAATCCAAATATAAAAACTATAATGTTGATTCATTGTGATCTTCATATATTTATTGAGGTTGTGATTTGGTAAAATGTGTATAAATATAGAATGGCATGGATAGATTTCATAGTAAGCAAATTAATTTATATGAATAGCTTGATCCTTCTTATTGTTATAATTTTACTGGTTGAATGGGATCAATAATACCTTGAGCATGTGCACTTAAACCCTATCCATCATATCCCCTTTGTTGAAGATATGTATATCTAAATTCATATTTATTTTAATATTTGATTAGAGCAATGGTGATTCACATAATTTCAATGAGTGATCATTTAGGTGAAATTATGGGATATAATGAGCCATTGTTTGCATCATTTCATAATGCTTGAATGGTTCTCTATCTAATGGGCACATGTAAATGTATCCTTGATAACTAAATTTTATACATGCATGAAGATTAGATGGTACTACATTCACCTCATGAATCCATGGTCTTCCCAATAATATGTTGTAATTCAAATCATTTGGCATAACTTGGCAAACTTTATGTACTATTTTATCCCTAATGTGATAATTAATGTGATCTAACCTAATAATTTTCTTGGAATATCATCAAATCCTTGAATTTTCATATCATAATAAATGAGATATTTGGCTTCAACTCCCAATTATTTTAGGGAAACATATGATACAAATATTAAGGCCTAATTCATTATCTACCAAAATTATTTTTACTAACTTATCATGAGTTTAAATTTTAATATATAATGGAAAGATATGCATCAATTATGTGTTTTAGTCGTAGATCTTATTTTGCAAAGAGATACTTTCTTCAATCCATATTATGGTGTTGAAAATGTAATAATATTATATATCTCATGGTAACATGGTCTCTCTTAATACCTTGTATATAATATCCTTATATATGGACATAATTTAAAGCAATTCCAATAAGGAAATATTAGCATGAGTATGTTGTAATTGGTCTAAAACACCATATGCCTTGATGACTCTTATGGGAGGGGGTTGGGGTTGAGGTTGAGGAGGGTTTGGTATAAGAAGATAAATAAATCTCCCTTTATTTTAATGAAAACCATACACACCCTTTGCATATTGAGGTATAAAATAAATAGGTAAAACAAATAATATTAAACAATAATTTTGATACCCAAGAAGGTGAGAACCTCAAGGAAAACTTAGTAAGATTTTTCACAATAAAGATTTATAGATTATAGGATATTTTCTTTTTTTTTTTTGAAATTTTAGGGATTTTTTGAGGAAAAAAATCAAATAAGAAAAATTCAAAAAAATAGAAAAAATTAAGTATCACCCTAGACTTGTTCAAGATTTATTAAAAATAGTAAATGGAAAAATTAAAAATAAACCATACATAATTTTGGTGAACAAAAAGAGGTTTCTAATTTTATCAACCTGAGTAGAAAAAAATTGATTAAATTAAAAATATATTTATTATAACCAAATAAAGTGGAATGCTTCACAATCAAAACCCTAGAATATAGTCAATAAATAATCAACAAGTGAGATAAATTAGGGATTAATTTTAGAAATCTAAGATATTTTTAAGTAAATCAGAGGATAAATGAAACCTATAAATTTATTGGAACATATGGACACCTTTCATATTTTATGTCAATATTTATTAAAACTAGTAAATTGTAAAATCCAAAAACTCTGTAATAGAATTTGAGTGAAAAAAGAGGTTTCTATCTATATTAACAAGAAAATGAACCTCCAAGGAGTTTTAAAATTTAGCTATTATGGATCATAAATGATCCAATCCAAGAAAGAAGGTAATCACAAGTGTATGAACATGAAATCCTAGTAACAAGATGAGGGTCAAACCTTAGGGTAAAAAGTAAAGTAATTGTCATTTTTGCACCAAAATAGAGGGTAAAATAGAGATAAATATGAAGCCCTAGGGAAAAAAGCATAAATTTGTAAAATAACATTGAAACCCTAATGGAAACTTAGGTTTGGGCAAGGTACAATTAATATGCAATTTTACCAATTTTTTTGTCTAAATTTTAATTAATATTTAATTATATAAATGGAATATATTAAAGTAGGTTATTGTAAATGCAATCCTAAATAGAAAACTAAACATAAATGACTGCAATAGATAAAGTAAAGTAGAAATAAACAAGGGTAAACTATGTAAAATAGATATATACTATGTTTTTTGACTCATAAAATGACTACATTAGAAAATAGAATGCAATAATATAAAGAATTAAAAAAACCTAGAAACCTTCCAAAACCTAAGCCTTAGTGCTCCTCGGGGTCCTTCACAAGGCAAATACATGATTTAGAAAGACCTCCAGTCTTAAGGATTATTCATACAAGTATGAGGATTGATAAAATAACCAATGATAAAGGTTTAGATTAGCTTCCTTCATCACCTCCAAAATTCATTTTCCACCATGCACGTCTTCCAATAAGTTCTAAGATTCATAATTAAACCTCTTGGGTTAGTCGAATATATGTAGGATTGAAAGAGTGATTTTGAGTAAAAAGGCCTTCAAATTATAGTTCATATATTATAAATTCCTAAAATTGGTTTTAAACATCTCTTATCAATTTATATGACACTTTTCTTAATCATTTTGACCCTTCAAATGGCTTAAACATACTTTGTCTCCTCATGAGTATTTGTGAGAAAATTGGCCTATTTGACCCTAATAGTCTTATCTTGTCTTTTCATCTCTAACCAAAGACTCCATCCTTTGTAAGAATATTTTTCATGATTTTATATATATCCTAATATTCCTCATAATTATCATTCACCTCATAAGTATCCTTTCACAATTCATTCTTCAAACATACATGTAGGTCATTGTTTGGGTCTTTTGACTTTAACCTAAGAATATATCCTCACTTCTGAGTCTTAGAATTTTGCTTCTCTAAGTAAATACTATAGGTTTAAATTTATAATCTTTTTCATCTCTCTAAAATACCCTTCACCTCACATAACATTCACAATTCTCCCTTTTATTTTCATACACAATCTTGTGTATGAAGATTTAGGCCTATTAGGCCTAATTAGACCTCTTGTTCTCTTTGATGGCATCAATCATCTTATGAGTTATTTTATCATTGTATATATTTGTTTCCAATATTTTATGTTATTCCTTTACACTTATATTAATTCAATACTATCCTTGGCAATGTCACACACTCCTTTTCATACTAGATTTTGACCTCTGATTAGGAATGTGGGCCTACAAGTCTGTAGACTTGTAGGTCTACATTATTATTCATATAGGTCAGTTTTAACATGACCCTTAGTATTTTATGTATTTAAAACACCATATGATTTCTTTACCTATTAGTAAAGTTTAACGCATTTTCAAACAACTCAAACTTGCAGGATGTTACTTTCATACACTCTGGCCTATAGGTGATGTTCTAAGCCTTTTGAGTGTTGGACATCATTGGAATATGATTAGATATATAATATTAGACTCTTTAAAATTTTAATATGGGTGAAAACCCTATTATTCTTCTCATTTCTCCTTGGAGTCCCTTAGACATCCATCCTTTGTGCATTATAGCCCCATTTTTATGAAATAACCCTGAGGAGACCATTTTGACTTGCAAATATGTTCAAACCCACTCTCATGTATATTTGTGATGAACTTAGATGAATTTTACCTAATTTACATTATATTCTTGTTTCTAAGAGTTCAATTCCCACTGGGAGAACATTCTTGAGTCATTTTTGGCTTCTCCATAATCTCTCTACCCTATGTAGACTTTACTTACATGATTGTTGCTCTTCATTGGACGCATATTACCCTGAATAATTTCAAAGACCACATAATGTGATGGATAATAGATAATATATAACCTAAGGATTTTATTATGAGGAATGATTAATTTATTGAAACTATTTAAAGATTACTTAGGGTGAGAAAATACTTAGTTTGATCAAACCTTGCTTGTGACTTATTATCTAAGTTTCTAACTCATTCACAATGAAGGTTTTGCTTCTTCTAAGAGTCACACGTACCAAATAAGTACTATAAAAAGTTTTTAAATGAATATTAAAAATCTATATGACCTTTTCCAATCATCCATTTTGTTTGATATCTCATTCATGCTCAAAAACTACTAAAAATTATTGGTTATGAGGAATGGGAAAGCATTTTGACTACTTGTACTTCTTCGCAATTGTTTATAGAGGAAGAATGCCAAGGATTGTTCATATTCTACTTATAAACTAGATGATCTGAACCAACAAGTGTTCTATAATCTTCTTCACACCTGTACGGACATGGGATGATGTGTAAACAACTCCTTTATACTAAAAACCTACCACTTTCTTACTATATTCCCCTTTTGAGCATTGAAAATGATCAAACAAGCAGTTCAAAGTGAGTTTTAATGTTAAAAATGGATTTTTGACTTCATTTAATGCACTTATATGTACCATGGGGAACATTAAATGATTTTTAATTGAACTACATGGCATGACAAAGACTTTTGAACCTTTGACCCTATTTGAACCCCTTGGTCATGACACACTTTGATTAGACAAGTATAATGTTAGGAAGACACTTGCCTTAAAGTTGTTAAAATTACCATAAACAATTCTAATCATGCATTTTGAAGTATTTTAAAGCTTGAAAAACAAAGTGAAGGCTTGACAAGGAAAGTTTTTTGTTAAACTAGTCTATGGTAGCCATAATTTGGCTAACAGTTTCATAAACATTTGTTACTTGTTTGAATACTAAATTGTAGTATCCATATATTTTGAGAGAATTTATTTTTATTGTATGTGTTGTGTGCAATCCCAAAATTAGTGCTTCATATTTAGAAATATTTTTGTACAGGAAAATCCTAAATGATAAGCAAATGGCATGGGTTATAAGAAGCATAAGAAATACAATACTAGTTCTAGACCCTATGGCACATTTAGAGCCATAAAATTATATTATCTAAATGTCATTAGTGATCAAATAAGAAGAAAAATCATCTATAAAATCATTATTCATTGGTATGTAAACATTAATGGATCTAATGCTAGTTAATTTGCTTGACTTTCATTTGACAATTTCTTTTGAAATGAATTTTAAGTCAAGTGTCATAAGTAACATGATCCATTTTTTTATTTTTCATGATAGATGTGATTTTGAAAAAATAAATCTCAAAGGATCCACTATTGTAATAACATGTGTTTCATTGTTCAACATGTAAAATCATAAATTTTGTGTTTAAAAGATGAGATCCAAACATAATTTCTCTATGGAACTATAATTATTTTTATAATCAACCAAAGTATGACTAATGTAATATATTGCATGCTCTCAATGATCATCATCACATTGTGTGAGTAAAGCACTTAAAGTGTGATTTGTAGCTAAAATGTATAATATTAAGGGTCTATCAAGGATAGGAAGCATTAGAATGGGTGGTTGTAATAAATATTCTTTGATAACATTTAAATTATTTTGATAATGTTCATCTCATTTGAACTATGTATCTCTCTTTAGTATTTTTTTAAAAGGTTATGTCGTATCATCAAGTTGTGTCATGAAGCATTGAATTACCTATATTTTTCATTGCAAGGACCAAATTAGTTTGAGTTCATTTGGTGGAGGCATGTCTAAAATAAATTTTACCTTTTTAGGATCCACTTCAATACATCATTAGTATATTATAAACTCTAACAAATTTTGAGTATTAACTCTCAAAACATACTTATATGGATTCAAACACATATTATACTTACGTAAGTGTTCAAAAAAAACATTTAAATTTATGGCATGATTTGATATTTATTGGATTTTTCCAATAGATTATCAACATAATCCTTGACTATTTTATGTATATAATCATGAAAAATATGTGTCATAACATGTTCATATGTATCCCTAATAATTTTCAATCTAAAAGGCATTATTTTATAATAAAATGTTCTCCATGATGTGATGAATGAAGTTTTAACTAAATATTCAAGGATGATTTTGATTTTAGTATACCCTAAAAATACATCCATGAATGATGATTTATCTTTTTTAGGATTATGTAATGTAACCCTAGTTGATAAAGAATAGAGTAATAAAATTAGGGAATAAAATACTATAATATCAACAACCACTGAATTCCACAATAATTGATTTATCTTAATATTCTATAAATAGAAATGAATTATAAAAGGTGTACTTAACTAGACAATATGATTGATATGGACAAGTGTTAGGTTAGGAAGTAATGCAGGAGCAAGGTAAAACATCATCAATGGAGAACAGGTGTTAGAACCCTCTTCAAAAAATAGCATGACCCTATTTGCCAATAGTGGATTATGTTATTGGCCTTTTAATGTAACACTAATGACCCTATATAGAAGGAATGGTGAAATAATGGGAGGATGTTTGATCTATCTTGGGAATCTTATATCTATGTGACTGAGACCTGGATCATCACCTATCTGTGCTTTGAATGATTTCACTATGAAACCCTAAGCCTATATTATTGTTAGGGTTTTGATGAACATAAGTGGAGGGAGAGTGGCATTAGAAGGGTAGGATGGGTGTCACCTCAACACCCCATGTGTTCATTACTGCCTACATACCAATACCTCGAAAGGGAATCAAGCCCACTGTAGTTCTCTCAATCTGAGTGCTAGTGAAAGTGAGAGTGATGGTAGTATGCCTGATTATGAATTCTAAATTGAATGTTTTGAGTGTGAATTAAGACTAAAAACTTAAGTAAAAATGATATCTAGGATTTTGTATATAGATGTATGCAAAAATAAGGGTAAACAGGGATCAATAACCTTAATTTTCATGACCATTTTTTATCATGTTCATGAGAATTTCCATCTATCTAATAAATGAATGAACAGTCTTTATATAGTGTTTTGATGCTTATTGGGACATAGAATGAGTCTAGGCTGACCCTAAGATGCTTCAAGAAGTAGAAGATATCTATTAGGGGTAAGGGAAGCTAAGGGTCAATAATAATGCCCCCTTTACCAATAGCACATTGATCTATAGACTAATATGGTCATGTTATTATTTAGCTGATGGCATATGTGAAAAAGGATCAAGGATGCCTAGGTGATGGATCAATGTAGTTCTTGGTATATATGGGAATAGGCTAGATGTTCATAAAATTTGGAAAAGGATCAAAAGAGGCCCTAAGATAGGTCTAGGGATAAGCCAAGGATAGGATGGTCTCAAGTGACACTCATTAAATTAAAATTACATTTAATATGACTATATTTTCCCCCTTTTATTTTATAAATGTAGCAAAGTGAAATGACTAGGATAAAGGAGAAACATACCTAGACTTACCTATGAGGTAAAGCCCATGAATGTGGGTTTGATTCTTTGAACTATGCTCAATTACATGTCATGTTTATGAAACATATATGAATCAGTCTTTACTTAAGAAATATAAAAATCAATTGAAAAAATAAGTAAATATATGTGAGAGAGAGGAAAATAATGAATACACCTCACTTGGTACATGAACCAATGTAAAAATCTAGTGAAATATTGTGTGTAAATAGTTATCAAATGGTGAATAACTTAGACTGAGATAATGGCTTGCCCAATCCGCATGTGTGGGTTGTTTAATAACTCAAACTAGCCTTGATTCCATCATTTCCCACCCCTATTTAAGGGATCATAATTTATGAATAACTTGGATTGGAATTATCACTTATCCAAACCTCTTATGTAGGTGGATCAAGAACTCAAGTAAGTCATGACTCAATTATTGCTTACCCATGTATAGTAGAAGAAGATGAAACTATGTGGTGTCATGAAGATTTAAAATACATCTCTAGGCCACTTAGGAAATTTAAAAATTAAAATGGATTAGGGGCCACTTGGGAACTTTTAAATGTGAAATAGCTCAAGGGCTACTTAGGAACTCAAAAACACCAAACACTACAGATGAAATGAGGCATTAATCTAGTGTAATCCTAGTGCATATGGTGTTTGAAATATAAAACATGGAGAATGACATGGAATTTTCATTCCATCTAAAAGAACTAGTGAAAAACTAAGCATATTGAAATAATGTGCCACATACATGCCCCCAATTTTGATATATGTGCATATGGATTCTAGACTGAGTTATAGTAGTCTATCTATGTGAGAATATAGAAATAAAATAGGAGTGATCAAGTTGTACATGGCACCCTTAATTTGGGTAAACTTATGTAATTCTATGTAAAAATTGAATATATACTAAACATGTCTGATAATCTATGACTAATATTGTGTAAATCCAAACTGTACCTACTATACCTTTATGATAATTTTGAAATTTTCTATTTTTGAGGCTACTAAATAATAGCATAGTAGGTGGACTATATTACATTATGCTCATGGAAATATATTTGGATATTTTCCAAAAGTGTTATTTCTAACAAAATTTGATACTAATCTATGTATGACTCTATTTCACTATATTTTCTTGAGTTTGATCTCTGTAATCTATGTATGCATGTTGAAAACTACGTTTTTAGTACACTACGATGCTCTAATATCTATGACAAAACCTTGTGAATTCCCCCTCTTTTAAGGGGAGTTGTTGAACCTTTAAAATAAATATCTTCAAAATAAAATTTATGCATCATGTGTGTTAGACTGAAAATATATGATATATGCATGATAAACCAATATAATGTGGATACATGACATCAGAATGTAAAAGAGATTGAGAATAAGTTGACAATGTATGATGTATGTTAGATCTAGCATTCACAAGGTTATCAAGATAGATATAACAATGTAAGCATGTATATGAACAACAAATATGAATAGAATCTGATTAAATTTCTTGGGGTGATAAGGCATGATATCCATCAAGTCACCCATGGATGAAGAGGAGATGCAAGAGGTCCCTTGTGGCATCACAAAATGGATGTGAAAGCAAAAAGCAAGACATAAGTGTCATGAGCATGATGCACACATAAAATCATAAATACAAACATATGAGGCACACACAGTAGGCCAAGGTGTCATAATACAATGAACATGGGTACATGTCACTCAGTATAAGAAAAGGCACATATATAAGGACATGTTCAAATATCTGCATACACAAAAGAGCACACAAGTTCGGATTAGAGCCACATGGAAGGATATGTTCAAATGTCCACATACACAATCAAGAAGCATACATAAGGACATGGGCACTTGTATAAAGCTTAAAAGAAAAGAAATGATAATGTCATATTCAGATGCCCTCAAATAGATGTAGAAGCAAAGAGACATAATCAAATCTAGATTAGTAAAGAAATAAATGAAAGAATGCAATAATCATGTGATACAAATTCATATAAAAACAAATATGTACATAAGATGAGTTTATAGTAGTAGTAGTCAATAAAAAATTTATAGTATAGGATGATCAATATCAAGATATAATCAACTATAAATATGTGATATGGAGTATATAAAGATACAACCTAGTAAATCAGAAGTTATGTGTACAATGTTCCCAATGGGCTAATATATCAATGTTGAATCAGTGTATCTATGTATGAGCCCTTGATGGAAGGATAGTAGAAAATATGGATATTTTTAGAGGACTAAAGTCCTATAGTAATATGTGAGCACTCGAAGGGAATAAGTGAAACATGTATGTATGATAAAATTGATTACACTAACATAGATAACATAAGTAGCACCTGGTAAATAGAAGGAATGTAAACATGGAAATGCATACAATATGAAATTTGTATTATCTAAGTAATATTTGAATGTTTTTTTATTTTTGAACATATTATATTTTTTCATGTGTTTTCTGAGTATAAGCTATGTATAATCAACATGAAAATGAAACTATGTACAAGGAACAATATAAAGGAAACTATGTACAAGTAAATTGGAATAATGAAATTATGTACAAATAGATTATGATTTATTTATATATTTAATCTCTATAGATGCATGATGTTCATTGGATTAAGAGTTATTTTTAGGATTATGGAATGTAACCCTAGGTTTATAAAGAACTAAGTAATAAAATTAGTGAATAAAATACTATAGTATCAAGAGCCACTGATTTGCACAATAATTTATTTATTTAAATATTATATAAATAGCAATGAATTAGAAAAGGTGTACATAGATAGAAAATAAGATTAAGACATATAGGTGGTAGGATAGGAAGTGATGTAGGAGTAGAGTAAAGTGTCTTAAGTGGAGAATAGGTGTTAGAATCTTCTTCGAATAATAGTGCAACCCTATTTTACAATAGCGCATTGTGTTATTAACCTTCTATGTGGCTCTAATGACCCTATATAGGAGGAACAATGAAATTTTGTGGGATGTTTGATCTATCTTAAGAAGCCTATATCTATGTTATCGAGACTTAGATCATCACTTGTTCTACACTTTGACTAATTTCACTATGAAACCCTAAGCCTCCATGCCTATTAGGTTTTTGATGAACACAAGTGGAATGAGAGTGGTGCTACTAGGATAGGTTAGGCATGACCTCAACACCCCATGTTCTTAGTGTTTCCTACATACCAATACATCGAAACAGGATCAATCTCGATGTAGTTCTCCTAATCTAAGTGTTGGTGAAAGTGAGAGTGATGTTGTTTTTCCTAAGTATGAATGCCAATTTGAATGATTTAATTTTGAATTGAGACTAGAAACTTGAGTAAAAGTGAGCTCTGGGCTGATGTAAATGGATGTATATAGAAATAAGGGTAAATAGGGATCAATAACCATAATTTTCACAATTTTTTATAAGCTTGTTCATGATAATTTCCAACTATTTGATAAATTAATGAGAGTGGTCTTTATATAGTTTTCTAATGCTTATTGAGACATTAAATGAGTCTACATCGATCTAATATTCGTTAAGAAGTGGAAAGATATCTATTAGGGGAAAGGGAAGATAAGGATCAATAGAATTGTCCCCTTTGACAATAGTGTACTAAGCTATAGACTAATAATGTTATGTTATTGCATAGGTTATTGACACATGTGAAAAATGATTGGGGATGCCTAGGTGATGGCTCAATGCAAGTCTTAGTATATCTGGGAATAGGCTAGACATGCATAAAATCTAGAAAATGATAAAAATAGACCCTAAGATAGGTCTAGGTCTAAGCCAAGGATAGGGTGGTCTCAAATGACATTCATTGAATTAAAATGATATTTTATATGACTACAAATGATAACATCTCATACACTATCGTTAAATCTAAAATCATATCAATATTTGGCAAAGGGAAGCCATATTTGGGATAAGTTTTATTTAAATCAAGAAAATTGGTACATCTAAGATCAACATTTGGTTTTACCATAGGAACTATGTTAGAAACCCATGGGGGATAATCACTAGTCCTAATTAATCTTGATTCCAATATTCCTTTGATTTCTTTCTTGATTAGCAATATGACTTTAGGATGCATTTTTCTCTTTTTTGGTCCAAATTTTTTTTGTATCTAGATATAATATAATATTATGCAGTGATATCATTGGATTTATGCTTGGCATATAAGAAAAATCCCAAGCAAATAGATCCAGATGGTCTTTTAAGACCTATCACACATCAAAATATTATCTTTCACTTAATAAAGTTGGTAATAAAACTAGATGGGGGTCATTTTCTATTCCAATATTAAACATAATTATTTCCTCATTAATGAAAATGAATATATCTTCCATATAAGGAATTTTAGGAATAGTATTTGGACCATCAATTTGAATGTGCATGTCAAAATCATAAAGTTATCTAAAATATGGGTATTATGGGGAAACCTTTTCTTATGATAGAAGGGATGAAAATACTCATAAACAACCAAACAATGAGATTTTATAGTTTTCCATGGGGCTGAGAGTTTATATCCTAGATTTATAGTTCCTCCATGTTGATTTTAATTTAATATAATGTTTAAGATACATTTTGTGTATATATCTTCAGGGAGAATGGAAGAGAGCAGATTCATTCTTCCCCTCTCTCTAAAGATGGATATGCATAATGTATCTAAAATGTTAGATTCAATTAAAATCAAAATGGATAAAATATAAATCCAAGATATAAGCACCCAAACATTCTAGGAGAGATTCATCATTAAAACAATTTATCCAACATTGGCAACTCATACAGAACAATATCATCTATCATATTTGGATATACTAACTGTAATGTTGGCATACACTAAACTTCATCTATTAGCTCAGGTTATGATTTGGTAAGATGTGTATAAATATAAAATGGCATGGATGGATTTCATGGTAAGAAATTTAATTTATATGAATTACTTGAACCTTATTGTTTTCGTAATTTAACCGGCTGAATGGGATCAATAATACCTTGAGCATGTGCACTTAAACCCTATCTAGTGTATACCATTTGTTGGAGATATGTATATCCAAATCCATATTTATTGTAATATTTGATCAGAGCAATGGTGATTAACCTAATTTTAATGAGTGATCATGTAGGTGAATTAATGGGATTTAATGAGCCACTATTTGCATCATTGCAAAATACTTAAATGGTTCTCTGTCTAATGGGCATGTGTAAATGTATCCTTGATATCTAAATTTTAGACATGCCTAAAGAGTAGATGGCACTTCATTCACCTCATGAATCCATGGTATTCCTAATAATATATTATAATTCAATTAATTTGGCATAACTTGATAAATTGTATTAACTATTTTGGGCCCCAATGTGATAAGTAATGTGATCTAACCTAATACTTTTCTTGGAATATCATCAAATCCTTAAATTTTCATGTCATAATGAATGAGATATTTGGATTTAACTCCCAATAATTTTAAGGAAAGATATGTTACATATATTAGGTCCTAATTTATTTATTATTTTTAAAATTATTTTAACTAACTTGTAATAAGTTTAAATTTAAATATATAATGGAAGATATGCATCAATGATGTGTTTTGTCGATAGATATTTTTCAAAAAAGATAATTTCTTCAGTCCATATTAGGGTGTTTAAAATGGAATAAACATAATAGTAATATGTATCTCAAATTAACATGGTCTCTTTTAATACTTTGTATATATCCTTATATATAGGCATAGTTTAAAGCAATTCTAGGAAGGAAATCTTAACATGGATATGTTATAATTGGTCTGAAACATCATATCCCTTAATGAATATTATGGGAGGGGGATGGGGTTGAAGAGGATTTGGTATAATAGTATAAAATAGTCTCCCTTTATTGTATTGACATCCATACATACCCTTTGGATATTGAGTTATAAAAAAAATGTAAAACAAATAATATAAAATAGCAATTTTTGATGCCCAAGAAGGTGAGAACCTCAAGAGAAACTTAGTAATATTTTACACAATAATGATTTATAAACTATATTATATTTTCTATGTTTTTTTGAAATATTAGATAAGATTTTCAGGAAAACATCAAATAAGCAAAACCAAAAAAATAGGAAAAATTAGGTATCCCCTACACTTTGTATGTTAAAATTTATTAAAACTAATAAATGAAAAAAAAATGGTACATAATTTTTGTGATAAAACAGAGATTTATAATTTTATCAAACTTATTAGAAAATAAATCTAAGTAATTTAAAAATTGAGCTGATATAAATAAAAAATAAGCCACACAAAATGGAATGTTTCACAAGCAAAATCCTAGAATATTGTCAATAAAGAATCAACAAGGGAGATAAATTAGAGATGAATTTTAGAAATCTAAAAGATATTTTAAAGTAAAATTAGATGATAAATGAGACCTATAAATTTATTGGAACATATGGACACCTTTTGGCTTGTATGTCAATATTTATTAAAATTAGTAAATTGTACAATCTAAAAAATCCATATGGAATTTGGGAAAAAGAAGAGGTTTATAGTTATATCAACAAGAAAATGAACCTCTAAGGAATTTTAAAATTTAGCTATTATGGATCATAAATGAACTAATAAAATAAATAAGTCAATCACAAGTGTGTGAACATAAAATCTTAGCAACAAGATGAGGGTCAAATCCTAGGTAAAAAGTAAAGTAATTATGATTTTTGCACCGAAATGGAGGGTAAAATAGAGATAAATCTAAAACCCTAGGTAAAAATTCATAAATATGTAAGTTAACGAAATATTTTATCTAAATTTTAATTAATATTATAATTAACCCATAATTAGATAAATGGAATATACTAGAGTAGGGTATTATAAATATAGTCTTAAATAGAAAAGTGAAGATAAATTACTAAAATAGATGAAGTTAAATATCAAAAAATAAGGGTAAAATATGTAAAATAGAGATTTATTTAGCTTTTTGACTCATCAAATGAATACACTAGAAAATTTAATGAAGGAACAAAAAGAATGCAAAAAACCTAAAAACCTTCTAGAAGTTGAGCCTAAGTTTCCCCAAGGTTAAGAATGCATAGTAGGATAGGAGAGAAGGTCAATGTTGTCCCTATTGGTTGATCTTGTCTTTTAGTAGAAAACTAAAAAATTTATAATAGTTAGGTGTGATAGTGAAAATTAGGTTTTCTTATGTTGATTTGATCTTCAGAAACTATCAAATAACTTGAATATACCTTCTTGAAGTTTCAAACCCTAGCTTTATGCCACAAAGAGATAAATAGATGTGAAGGATTAAAAAGGGGTTAGTGTTGGAGTTTTAATATACCTCAATACCCTACTTTATTGACCGTTACCTACATACCAATACTCTAAATATGGATCAAACTTTTATGTAGTTATCCCACCTAATTTATTTGTATAATTATGCTCCTTTGACTATATGAATGAATATATAATTGGCTTGAATAAATGAGCATGCTTGGCCATGGTTACATAAAATTAATTTAAAACTTTGCTTATGACTATTTGAAGTTTTTGGAAACTAATTCGGGAAGAATAAGGAAATTTTGTTCAATGTGCATTTGTGTAAAGAAGTTCTTATAATATAATTGATAATTTTTCCAAGATGTCTTTAATGAATGAATTGAATGTGATTTTATAGTGGTTCAATCATGAAAAAGACCCATTAGAGCATTTAATAATCTTAAGACCAACCCTAAAGATACTTTCTTTTTAAAAAATTGATTATTTGTATGGAAGGACGTGATCAAAAAATAAATACAAGAACATTAGGCAATCTTATCATATTGGTATTCTTATCCCTTCAAAAAAGGTGTTAAATTTTAGGTTTAAGTCAGATCTTATAGATGTGTAAAGATGTTTTCAACATTAATATCATTTATGTAGGTGACAATAGATGGCCTTGTGGTGAAATAAGGTCTTTTTTGGTACTTAGGATAGGTCAAATTGGTAAAATAAATGTCATTTAAATGCACGTGTCAATTAATGGTAAAAATAGATAAAATAGGCATGATCAAGTATTTATGATGAAATTTAGGATACTACATCATCAAAGTAGTAAAAGCACACTTAGTTTGCTCAATATGATGTAGAAATTCCATGGAGATAGACAAAGAAATTGAACCAAGTACCATATCACAATTATTCAGACAATTATTATGATTATCATAATTTTTAGTAAAGAAACTTGTCCCAAAAATAAGGATGTAAGCTTTTTTTAATTAAAATTTTATCCATGTATACTCACCACAAATGGTAGTTGAAACCAATCAAAGAAACTGTAGGAAATAATTTTGTTTTTTAAAGAATTTTTATACTAAAGTACTTGTGTGGAGTTGAATAAGTAGTTGTTTATCTTTAATGTCCAAATAATTTAATAAAACCTAAATTTGGGGAGATATAATTGTGTGATGTTAACATTTATTTCAATGAAACTTCTCTCAATTTATCAAATTATAGGTAGTTTTTCAATATAATACTCAAATAATGTGATAAAACCCCAATTTGAAAGATATGTGTAGAAAAATAAGATAACCATGAGTGTGTTTGGTGTTGTACACGTAAGAATCAAGTAACTAAAAATTGGCCTTGAAGATATTTTCCTCCCAAAAAAACTATTTATGGCACTTTATAAGTGTGTAAACAAGTATATTCCCTTGATCTACTTATAATTTTATATTTAATACAATTACTTGTGCCTTGTACAATGCCTTCAAATAATGAAATACAAACAATATTTTATATATATATAATAATAATTTATTTTAAATTAAATTTGATTCCTTCTTAAAAAGATGCACTTTAAACAAATGACACTAAAAAAGTGTTCCATAGTGTAAATAAATCACTAGTTGAAGTTAGAATTCCAAACATGAGCCTTGATGTCAAATTGTAAAAAATATTTTTTATGGGGTGTGATCACATATCAAATCAATTCCACACTATTGTATTTAACAATGCTCTTTGATGCTCTTCAGAGGGCCCAAAAATTAAAAAAATGGCTTAGCTCAATGGGCTAAGACAACATTGACATAGAAGGTTGAATTTATGGTATATGGTTGAAATGATCCTTTTTTAAGGTCAATGGCCCAAAAAGAGATAAACAACCCTTGTCAAAAATGTGTAACCTTGTGATAAGGTTGGCCATAAGAGGAAAGACAAAAACCTTGGATGCAAACAAACATCACCAACATGGAGAATATTGAGGTGTTATGGAAGGAGGTTAGTAGGGATGAAATTGATTCTAGGGTGGGAATGGACAATGGACATCAGTGAGAGGACAAGGTCCCATAGGATAGGGAACCCAAGTTATGGTTGGGAAGTGGACAACATCCAGAAGGGTGGGTAAATTGGGTTGAGGTCAAGGAGAGGACAAGTTCCAATGAGGAAGGAAATTGGGTTTGGATTAGGGAGGAAGCCTAGTTCTATGGAAACAAGGAGCTTAAGGTCATAGAGTTGGGTTAGTGTTACCCAAAACAATACGAGTAGATGAGGTGGGTTATATAGAAGTTGTAAGGAAGGCTAGGATGACACAAAATATATCAATCAATCTTGAAACTAAGGGTGGCCTAGACTAGAGGTCTTGCCCTCATCAAAGGCCCCAAAAAATGATTTTTCAATATAAACCTAATTAATGATTTCTAAAAAAATTGATAAATATTTGAAAAGGAGTAGAGAGTTTGAAATTTCACTAAGGGGGTAAAGGAGACTATTTGAATGATTTAAGCGTATTTTTCTCCCCTCATGGATAATTGAGTCTTTGAAATTTAATTATGTAGAAATATAAGCTATAATATAGTATATGAGTAGGTAAAATTTGTCGATAAACCTCAAGACCTCACAAAAATGTAATAAATCTAATATTCATACTTCAATAAAACTATTCATAACAAACATAAGCTAAAATATTGTATTAAACGATGAAAGAAACACTAAGAGAATGACAATATAATATAAATTTTATTGAAAATTAACACAACCTACTTTATTTATTTCTTATATGAGCTTCTCTAGATGTCCATGATGCTCTCATGCATCTTTATGTTTCCCTACCATGTTCAAATGAGTGAAGGAGCCTTTATATTCATAGAAAATGGATATTCTACCAAAAATCATGTGATTGGCCAAGTTACATTTAATATGATTAGCCTACTTACTCAACTCAATTTTTCTATGGCTTTTCCTATTATCTAACATGTGTTAGCTTAATTTTAGGAATGTAACTATCCTAATTAAATTTAATATGTAAAGTGTATGAATACACTAGGAAGGTGTATAATCAGACCAACAATTAAAGAACACTAGTCAATGTTGAGCCATCCAACATTGTACATTTTTTAGGAGATAAAACAATAAGTAGATCACTTATATCATCTCGTGTGAATTACAATAATAAATCCATAGATAACATCATGTTCCATGAAACTAATATCCATCAAATTAGAATTGATAAGGATATTGAGTTTTGTGTTTTCTTGGTAGAGCTTTAGAATAAAATAGTTTTGGAATTGATGATTTTGTTCATGCTTGTGAGAGTGAGATATTGTACTTGGAAGATAAAAATTGATTTTCAATCCTCCTCACATAAGCATGAATGTTTATTAGACCTCAAACCACCCCATTAATGCATTTATCAGTTTGGTGGTCATACAATTGATACTAGTTGTAATACCCTTGTAAACATTAACCAAGCATATTAATCAAGCATTGATAGTAGGCACATTCTCTCTTTAATTTTTTCTTAGGTGTTAATTGGGAGGGGCATATGCATGATGATAATAATATTGGATATTATCACTATTAATGTAACTCTTACTGTTGGAATGATGATGTCCATTACCAAATAAAGCTATGAGCTAGACATAGTATGCCATCATAGTGGTTTTGTATCAATTTTGAGACAAGACACTTGGTGATTCCACAATGATGTTACTTGCACATATTAAAATTATAATGGAAGAGGATTATGGTAAAAAGAGTAAGGGATAAAATTTGATCATGTAGTTGTGTGTAGATCAAGTTATAGTGAGCAACATAACTACTTAAGCATATTATCATTTTTGTTTTTTGTTTTTAATAGTTTTAAAAAGGTGTGGAATCTAAAGTTATGCATGCATGAAGGACTATGTGGTATGCTTACATTCATAGAGATGACAAAGGGAATGCTTAATTTTTCCAAGTCCTCATATTATCCTAGAGATTATTATATTTCACAATCCAATGATTAGAAACCCAGTTGTAAGATCCTAAAAATCAGGCTTGAAAAAAAGATTAAATGTGCCAAACTATTGTGAATCGATGACATAAAGGCTTAATATCCTCATCCAATATAGAGAGGATAGTGGAGGGGCCATATCCCATATATAGAGAGAGGGGAGGGTGTTGAAGTGATTATCTATAGTTTTATTTCTAATCAAGAGAGGTTCTCACCTAACGATAACCCTCGATACACTAAACACCATATAAAATAAGCACATTTTGTCTCCATCTGAGCCTCCTAATGATAACTGGGGGGGGGGGAATAAAACTGCTAGGAAAAGAGTTCAAACCCCATTAACTATTGAGCTTGTTAAGATCTTAGGAGATAGGGTTATGTGCTATATAAAGAGAGCTTGGAAACTAGTTTTTGAAAGGTGTATTGAAATTCAAGAACTAGTCTTTCCACAAAGTACATGATGGTTGAAAACCAAGCTTGTACATTATCACATCTGGGATAAGCTCTTGGATTTGGAATATGGAAAGCAAGTCCTAAGCAAGAAACTTCATTTTATAATGGGCCAAGGGGTCCGATCTCATGAAGAAACAAGATTACAAATGGTATGAATTCTCTTCATAAAAAGCCCAAGTGCATTAGTTCTTGAAGTCTCTTCCAAAGGGAAGCTATTGTTATTGACTCTAAGAGACCACAAGATATTTTGGTTGCTAAACAAAATACTATACTTGAATCCATCACCAACCCATATAAGGAACAATTTAAAATAGTCAAAGTTTTTCAAATAGTGAGAGCCACAAGTGTCCCTTTAATTTTAACTAAAGCAGTGGTAATTAAGGAGGTATGAATACCAAGCACATTCCACACCCTTTTACCATATGGCCCACCTACAAAAATGTAGTGTCTAAGAAGAATTTTCCATGCTTCAGATCCATCAATATCCCTAACCACCCATTATACATAAAGAGAAAACTAAGTTTATGGACATTGCTAGTGCCCATTCCTCCTTTGTCTTGACAAAGGCAACAAATCTCCCAAGACACTCAATGGAAAAAACAAGTTCGCTTGGCAGTAGCTTATAGAATCCCCTTAGCAACTTGGAAAGATGTTATAAGTTGCCTTACCCTCATTCAATTGTCAATGGTTAACGATCTCTTGAATGTGTAAAGTTTTTTGGGAGGCGAAGTCAGGGAAATTAAAAGGGTTATATTTTATAATTATTTTCATGATAATTGTATTACACTATTTAAAGTTATCATTAATGAGCACTGCGATTAATTCAATGAACTAGTAAACTAGAATATTGAACAATGCAAAACTTGCATCGCATGGGTTTTGTTTACCTTAAGTGTCCTTTTGATAGACTTACGAATTTCAAGCATCTCTTTTAGACTTGTCCTCATGCTCAAAGTGCTTGGAAGTGGATCCATAGCCTTTTCCCTCATTTCATCCTCACCCCATCATTTGGAGAATTCCTTTATTTTTGGATTCTACTTAACGGTTGAGTTACATAGATTTTATTTTGAACTTCTTATGAGTTGCTATTTTTTTTAGCTATGGAAGTCAATAAATTATGTTATTTTGGCAGGGAGCTTATATCTAAATATTTTTTGATAAATGAGAAAGTTCATGTGATCACCTTTGTGTGTCTATAGATCATGATTCAAGTTGAGAAAGTGGCCCTCAAGTTTCAACATTTGCATGACCCTCTCAACCATTAGGGAAGCATACCCTATAATCCCAGTTGACATCTCACCATAAGGTTCTTCACCTCTGGTGCCTAGATGGTGGTGAAGTGGCACTCACAATCACTTTTCCTCCTCCCCTGCCACTCAGAGTAGTGGTTGAATTTTGCATGGTCATGGAAAAATTGTTGTTAGACCTTCTTGGTGGGTGTCATTGATGCTAGAGATGGCAATTTTTTATGCATTTGCTCCTCTAATTAGATGGTGAGTGTTGGCTCCTCTTGCGCTTGACAAACATGATGGGCAAGATGGCTAGGTGGTATCCTATCCACGATAAAAAGATCTATTTAATTGGAACAACCTCCCTCTAAGAGATGATCTGCGTCTTCCTCCTCCTAATGTTGTAACATGTATTTGATTGTACTTTGAAAAAAAATCACTGAAATTATAAATTGATTTATTTTAAATA
Organism: Torreya grandis; assembly: GCA_037957365.1. Classification (NCBI taxonomy): domain Eukaryota; kingdom Viridiplantae; phylum Streptophyta; class Pinopsida; order Cupressales; family Taxaceae; genus Torreya; species Torreya grandis. Next base: position 2,700,093 of record JARHVA010001892.1, on the reverse strand, counting down.
TTTTGAAATTCTTACTTTATAAATTGCAAATACCAACCAGCTACTTTTTATTATAAACTATCAATTATATTTTATCTCTATATTTTTATTAATAAATATAATAATAACTTTCCAATCAAAAAATAAAATTTTAATTTAATTTTATTATTTTCTAAGTTTGACACCATAAAAAGGATATGTGAAAGATCCATGTCAAAATGGATGTATATTCATTATACTATAAAGGCAATTGATAGCGGTGGTTATGATTATGATGGGAAATGGTAATTCCATGTGGTGGGTATTAACGTCTTAATCATAGAGTTAAAGAGAAAAGTGGGCCATTTGACACCATTATTGTGTTTAACAGTCCAAAAAAACCCTCCACGTGATATCACCCCAAACCCCACTTATAATTTAATTCATTGTTTTAATCAAATATGTTGGAGTCCGAAAAAGACATCGTCTATTATGCAAGCAAAGAATGAAACTAAACTGTAAAATATCAAATTTGTTTCTTTTGTAGCCGACCAATTTTTATTTTTTAAAATAGGATGTGATTCGATTATGGTTACTAGTGTTTTATACGCCAAAGGCGTTTTCTTGTACCTTTTTTTATATAGTGAGAAAGTGGTTACAATTTTTCATTATTTATGTTTGTGATGAATTTTTCTATTCTCTCATCTTGTAGAGAAAGAGATTATTATACTTTCTATTTTCTTAATAAATTTTATTTAAATTGAGATTGAGGTATAAGCTTAGAAACCCTTGATCTCAAATTAGTAGACATTTATCAAATGTCATTTGATTTATGGGTTACATTTGGGACATTTTGTATATGAACTTTCACTCATCAGATTTGCCAAAATTTTGTTTATAAAAAATTCATATTTTTTAAGTTTTGAGGTTAGGTAGCATTTTAGTTTAACATTTAGACCCAATTTGTAAAATGTGGATTTCAATCTTATGATTATGCTAGAGATTAAATTAAGTCCTATGAAATATATTTATTTGTACATTACTTCCTTTTGAAATAATTTTAGATTTTGAGTATTTGGGATTTGTAGATCTTATATTATTATACTTTGTGTACCATTGAATGATAAAATTACACTTTGTTTATTTTTCAGTTTAGTCGTAATTCCAATAATTATAAGTATAAAATCCAATTGTATGATTAAGCTCATGTGTAAACCAACCCTTGTAAGTCTACTTACACTATGAATACTATTTGCACATTGCTTCTTTTGAGATAATTTTGCTTGCACGCAACATGGATTTCTCAGATCATATGCTATTGTACTTTGGGCACAACAAAGAGTACAATATTAAAATTGCATGTGTTTAAATGCTTTTTTTACTATGCCAAATGACAATTGATAATTGAGATCTGTCAGTGGGTAGTCATATGAGCCATAGATAGATTATGTGTTTGTTGAATCTCTCTCGGCATGTAAGAGATGATTTCTTATATTGTTTAGTTTAAATTATTCTCTAATTTAATACAGAGAGGGTTTAATGTATCCACTATATACAAATGTTATTTTTGTTAAGGTGTTCACATTATTAAGTCTTTAAATAACATAAATATTATTAGTTAAAACAATATTATATAAATAGATTTGTGTGGTATATTATTGTTATGAATAATAACAATGTTATGTGGGGTAGTTTGATATAGTTGGTTGGCTATTCATGTGAGAGATTGTAGGGATCTTACTATATTTAATATGGGAAACATATTTTCCATATAAGTGTCTTGTAATGCTTTGAATGAATATAGAGTGTGAGAATTATATTATCAATCTTTGTCTATCCTCTATTGGTGTTCATTTTACTGTATAACTTTGATTTTTACCAATATCTAGTATCAGAGTGGGGATCCTCTGATGGAAGCATAGAGACATAAGGAGTTTAGCCATGAGAGTCATTATGTTGCATACAACTTCATAAAACCCACCAATTCTGATGTGATTCTGCTAAGCTTTCATCTTGTGTTGTCTCCATTCAATATTCCATAATTTTCTGCATAGATCATCCACACCGAACAATATTAAGTTTGTCCTAATTATGGAGTCTTGAGGTATGTTCAAGATGAGAGTCTTTTGAATAGTTATTTCATAGTGTATAAGGTTTGCTTGAGAGTGACATATATTTATATCTGATTAATGTTATGAGATAATTAAAATCAATAGATCCTTGAGGATTATATCTTCCAAATAGTGTGCATCCATATTGATTCTCCACTACTTGATGGATTCAATGATGATCGAATAAATTCCTATTATCAGCTCTCATCTCACAAACCAACCATGTATCTAAAATCTACCACAAGGTATTAGTTTTATAAAGGTCTACCAGTTGCATTAGATTGAATACATGGATATTTTGAATTGGTATTGGGATTCTCTTTGATCATTATTTTTTTACTGTTTCTTTTTTTATTATTATCCATCAACAAATTTCAAATGTACTCCTGAACCATTCACTATGTCATTGACATCAGCGTTGGACTATATTTATTTATACGTGAAAGCATTCAACTAGTCACCAAGGCACTTTTCATCTTTCAATGGGTTCTCACCCATGTAAACTACATCAAGATTTGTTGTAAAGCGAATGTTATCAAACCATCCATGCTAGATCTCTACCTTGCACATTCTGGTGACACATTTCAATCTCTTTATGATCTCAAAGATATCATGTTAGTCACATATATATGCAGTTTTGAAATGATCTCTTTGAGTTTGAGCATCAGGCTTGTGGATACACATTTTTGCGCCAAAGTCCAATAAAAATGCATCACTCTAGAAGCAATAATCTCACTTGGAAAGATCTACATTTTGGAATTACTCCATTTATGGTACATTGAGAAACCATAGTGAAATGAGCATATAGTACTACAATCTACTCACCTCCCCGTGCATATCTATCAATTTCATGGTATGGTAGTTTTCTATCACTTTTGAATCAAGTGTAAACTTCTGCATTAGAAGCTAGAGATTTCATTCAACTCCTTCAGAAGCATATTTGAAGGTTCCATTTGGCTCTTTATTAATACTTGGTGTCACTTTTTATGTGTCTATTATCTTTATCAAAATTTAGGATCAAAAGTGTTTCTTCTCAATAGGTTCTTATTTTATGTTAATCAATTTGAAATTAGCTTTGAGTTGTATAGTTTAAACCTTTAGTGTTTCGAGGTTTTAGTTATATTTAAATTTTAGTAAGTCATTATTTTTATAATTGGTAGAAAGTAATTAAATATTATTTTATAGTCTATAGGTAAAAACATAGTATTATATGTATTTAGTCATTTTTATGTCAAAAATTGTTAAAATATCAAGTCTTTTTATGTCAAAGTTTCAATATTAAAGTCCTTATTGGTATAGAGTCATTATCTATAGTTGTTTTATCAAAAGTTTTTGTAAAGGACTCATTATCAGTGGAACTTGACATCCTATTTTAAATCTAAGGTCATAATGGATAAAATGAAAAAAAGGAAGAGAAAAAGAAAAAGAAGGCAGAGCAAAATGAAAACAAATATACATATATATATATATATATATATATATATATATATATATATATATATATATATATATAAAGTGCTCAAATAGGTTCACCCAAAAGTTGATATATATAACAAAGGTATGTGTATAATGAATTCTTTCATTAACAATATCTTTAAGAAATTGACTCAAGAGGCATCCATGCTCACTCATCACAACAAGAAACAAATTATTATATCCACAAAAATTTAGATAGTTGTACATCATGTTTTTCCATGAGAACTTATTAGACATTATTTTTGAAGGTACCAAGGCTATCACCATATTTTTCACTTATTAAGTAAAAATCTTTTTCTGTTGGAGGTCAAGAGTAATGAAGGAAGGAGGTTTTAGATCCTCTCATTAGCCACTAGTGATGAGGCCACTTTTGCTTTAGTGGTGTATTTGATTTTTGGTTATGTGTTTGATTTCAATTTTATGTATATAAGAACAAATGATGTATAGCTATTCATATTTATAATAAGTGAAATGAAAATTCCTCTGTAACTTCTCTAAATATGTCATAGTGAAGAGAGCTAGTAACTGTACTACACATCATGATGTGGTTTGTGGTGAGCCACTTGTAAAACTATCTATTTATAGTTATTGGTAATCCACTTGAAAACCATCCCATCTTAGTTGTTGGTAAGCCATATGTAAAACCATCAATAAGGTTTGTGATTGCCCAATGAAAGTCACCTGATCATGAGTATAGGCGCAGATATGGGATTGATGTTTTCCCCATATTCACATTTAGGGGGTGTAAATTAGGGATAAATAATGTTCACAAAGGTGTGAATATTAAGGTGTTCACACTATTAAGTCTTTAAATAATGTAAATATTGTTAGTTAAAATAATATTACGTAAATTGGTTTATGTGGTATATTATTTTTATGAATAATAACAATATTATATGGGTAGTTTGATATAGTTGGTTGGTTATTCATGTGAGATATTTTAGGGATCTTACTATCCCGATTATAGGAAACATATTTCCTATATAAATATGTTGTCATTCTTTGAATGAATATAGAGTGTGAGAATTATATTATCAATCTTTATCCATCCTCTATTGGTGTTCATTCTGCTGTATAACTTTGATTTTTACCAATAATTTCCAAGTCTAAAAGAGGTTCCTTAATTTTTTAATTTAAGATTTGATGTACCTATTTACTTAGAATCTAGGTTAAAGAATCTTGTTGAAACAATTGATTTATTTCCAATTCTAGCCATGTAATTCAACCTAATTTTCTCACTGCTTGGATTTGAAATGGGGTAAATTTTGAACTCTCTTTTAGGTAAATGTTGATTGTGGATAAGTCAACCCAATCGAGAAAAGCCTTAAAAAAACCTTGCTGATGAATAAATTAATTTTAACCATATGTAATCACAAAGTTTTGAGCTTCAAGGTTTGGAGCCATTTTTCTAACAAAAAATATTTATGCCATTAGATACCAAGGGTGATCATCCTAAACAATAAAAATAAAAATTATCCACTGGTGATATTTATAATAAACTTAGGAGTAATTGCAATGGCTCACAGTGTGATTGTTGCTTACACAACTTGGTTATGCCTTGGATTTGGCTCTATTAAAGACAATGCATCCCATATCTAAGATATGTATGATAGTTAAGATATATGTAATATATATCTAATAGTTTATTTCTTAATGATGCCAACTATTTTATTAACTTGGTACATATTTATTACAACAATGTTCTAAAAATGGTTACTTTTAAGTTGAAAAATCTTATATTAATTAGAAGGTTTAATCTATAGTAACATATAAATCTAATAAGGATAATATACAATCAAATTATATGAAGAACATATGACTCTCCAACCCAACACTATAAGAAAGCCAATCTAGAACATAATTTAGAAGTCAAAGTTTTGGACAAAACCTAAAGCCTTTTTATGGTTGGCTGCACAGGGGAAGATTCTCATAGGAGAAAATTTGAAGAAAAGAGGATTTAAAGGCCCATCAAGATGTGTATTATGTTACAAGAGTGAGGAAAGTATGGATCACCTACTGCTTCACTGCCACTTCACATCAAGCTTGTGGAATACTTTATTGCAAAAATTTAATTGAGATTAAACCAAAGCCTTATGGGATACCTTAAAGCCTGGAAGACCAATAAAAATATAAACACTTTTAATATATTTGAGATATGGGGCAGAGTATGCTAGCCTAGAAATTCTCTCTAGAAAGAAATGCTAGGATATTTAAGCACAAGGAAAGGGTCAAGTCTCTTGAGAAGATTTGGTTAGAATTGTAAATTAGCATTGGTCGATTATTGCAACATCATGTAAAGAGAAAATAAATAAATCTAAAATTGATACAAATCCAAAAAAATTGGGAAGGTATAAAGGAATCATATGACACTCTAAAGCTCAACAGTAAGTAGGCCAAGGAAGTGCTTTGAAACAAATTTAAAGGGCTCCTACCAGAATAGGGTTGGGTTAAACTGAATTTTGATGGTGCTTCTAAGGGAAATACAAGGGAATCAAGAATAGGATAGATTCTTAGAGATCAAAATGGTCAGATGATAGCATATGAATCATTTTACACATGTACTAACACAAATAACATTGTGGAAGTAGAAGATCTAGTTGTTGGGCTCAAATTGGCTATTAAGGAAAATGTTAGAAAATTAAAGTGGAAGGTGACTCCTTATTAATTATTCATGCCTTAGGGAAGATTGAGGGTGAAAATTGGAGAATTAAAAGCATAATTGAAGAAGCTATAAATCTATGATTTTTTTGAGAAATTTCAAGAGCTTTACACCTTGAGAGAAGGGAATAAAGCCATTGACTAGCTAGCAAACCTGGGCACTAAGGTGCAACTAAAGACAAGGAGTGGAAGAGCAGGAGAAGTCCCTGCTATCCTGAAAATGAAAGAATGTGTTTTTATATTAAGATCTGAATGCTCTTACATCCTAGGAAGGTTTTAATAGAAACATCCATTTTGGATGTGTGGTCTAGATCTCTTGGTAGCACCTTTATTTTTTTGAGGCCTTTATCAGGGGTGCACCATTGTTTATTAGGATTTGGGATTATTTTGTCTTGGATAGTGGCACTCGAAGGTGGAAATTTCCTTATTCGCACCCATGCAACTCCTCTTTTCATGCTTATTTTTTGTCTATTTCATTTATAACAGCCTTTGTCTATTTTTAAAGGTGGATCATTTAGATGAAAGTGTGAGTTGCCACCTAGATGTCTTTATGGATCCTTGTTCATCTTGATTTATTTCTTTGGTAGGTTTTCATATTATTAAGTTTAGTTGTTTTTTCGTAGTGCCCTTTTTGCGAGCTAGTTTCCAACTTGACGAGTGGGGTCCCCTCTTATTTTTAAGGTGTTGGTTGTTAGCTTTTTTCCTTGGATATTTTTTAGTTTAGAATGTGAGCCAACATTTTTTTTGTTGCATATTTATCATGTCTCTCCTACAGGTTTTCAATGCTTCATCTCTTTTTCTATCCTCACCCTGGAACACCTCAAATCTATCATAAAGATTGAGTTAAATGATCCATCTGATGAAGGTGGAAGGGCTGGTGTTGGTAGGTAGAATTATTCTACATCAAGAGAATCTATTCAGATGAAAGGCACTATAGAGAGGGAAGCACATTAGGTAAGCCATGGGAACATAAATAAGGAAAATGATATAGATTTCATACTGGAAGTCCTTCCCCCTCTCGTCATCACTTATTAGTAGAGGGATACATTAGTAGAAGATATTATGCCACCTACCAAGGAAGGTGGAAGTGGATTAGAAGAGAAGACGATAAAAGTCCAAATCAAGAAAAAAGCAAAGAAAGAGTTAGTAAAGTACATGAGCAAGATAGGCATGAGACTTGTAAAACAAAGGCTACGTGTGAGGAGGTTGGGCCAAAGCATAGGATACTTGACAAGGACACAGGTGGAAACTCTCAAGGGAGCAAGTGATGTGGGTGAGGGATGCCAAAGAATAAATGAGACCCTAATAGGCCTTAATAATTTGGTCTTGAAAAAAATAGTGAAAATATGGAATATCAAAAAGAAAAGGACGCTGTGATCAAGAATTTCAAATAACTTTTCATAGCTCACGTTCATATGACTTAAGTCATTAATGATAATCTACTCCACATTAAGAACATCATGGAAATTTGCATAAAGGAAGCAAGACTTCTCACGTAGATTCTATCCATGATAATAATTAACAATGACAAGAATTAAACCACGTAGAATTAATTAGAAAAAAAATTGTGGAAGATACAACCAGTGTTAGATTCATCTTTACCACTGGCACTGTTTACAGGGAAATGGAGGTCAAATTGCCTCTATAGTGGAAGTGATTGAAGAACCTGATCTTCCTTTGTTCAATTTTAGTTATGATGTATCTAGCTTCTAGAATAAGACTTAGTAGCTCTTTTGTTGAGTCTATTGTTAAGCTGAATGGTTTCTAGCTTTCTAGCCATATGGATATGTACTTTAATACTTCTAATTAAACTAAAAAAATTATTTTAATAAAAACATATAAATCTAATATATCATACTTTTTTATAATAATTAAGATGATATTATAATGGAAGTGTCCCTTTATATTACCTAAGTGAAAGAATAATAAAAGTACCAAAGATGAAATATATGAAGCCTAAAATATTTTTTCTCAAAACATAAGATGATTATAATATACATTTTCACTTTAAAAAATAAATGGATCCAACCTTCCGATTATATTAGGGTTTAAAGACTTTATTGACTTAATTCAAAGTTTCTTCTCACCATTTCGACATGTGAGGTGCCATACCTCTTTATCTTTTGAAACATGTTTAATGTTTGCTAACATCTATCTAAATTCTTTACTTCTACAATGCTCATCCTTTAAAACTCTAAAATTTTCTTATTTATATAACTTTTTATATAAACTAACAACCTTTCAAGTTATTGAATAAAATTTCAAATCTATTAATTTATGATAAAATAATGATACTAAAGAAAACATCAATTTATCATTATATAAACATCGTTTGCAAAGCAACCATTATTTTTTATTCTAACAAAAAAATAAATTAAATAAAATTTTAATATAAATGAAAGCCCATGTTAAGCCTTTGTATAAACAAACCAATATTAATTTATTTTGGCATCCATGGAAAAGGTAAAACTATATGGAGCTTGATTTCTATTTAGTTGGTTTATATCATGTTAAGCTTATTTTTTTCCTTTGTATTTTCATGGCTGCTTAGGCTCTAGATTTTATTTATTTAACATTATATTGAATCAGTTTTTGGGAGGGATAACACCGTTTACAATTGTCATTGGCATTTTAAAAAATTAAATTGATTTTTTAAGACATGCACGATGAAGACTTTCAAGACTTTTCGTCATTTTAGTATCCTTTGCTTTTAGGGAGAATTTTTGACATAATTTTGTCAATAGTTAAAAGAAGAAATCGAAATGTAATGCATATACCTTTTTTTATCTGTTGTAATTTGTGTGGGGTGTATTTCTATGACTCACACAGCCTTAATTAGTTATTCTATTTTTATATAGACTAATTTGGTTTTAATTATATATATATATATATATATATATATATATATATATATATATATATATATATATATCGATTATATTTTATTCATAAAATTATATTAAATTAATATGTTATAAAAATGTCCGTCAATTTTTTTAAATAGATTTCTTTAATAATATTTAAATGGATGTTAAATTTAAATTTAGAATTAAAAATGAACATATTCACTTTATTACAGTCCAACATCATCCCTTAAAATATTATTGTAGAATATCTCTCAACATAATAAATATAATATCATATATTATTAATAATATAAATATATTAATATTATATATAATATATTAGTATAATATATAATCTATAATATTTCTTATATTATTTATTTAATGTTATATACTATATAAAAATATATAATATTTTAATTTATTATATGTTATAATATATTAAATATAACACACACACATTTAATAAATATTATTAATACTAATGTATGCACCTAAATTTGTCTATTCTAATTATTCTATTAATCTCACTACTTTACTTTATATTATAATTTTAACAAATTAATTAAAATTCTATTATACAAGACACTTACATCCTATTAAGCTTTCTACACCCCCATGACCAATTAATCACCTCATTATCCTACTAACATCCCACTTAACTACTAATTCTACTTCATTAACTAGCCAGTAACCCACTTGCAAATTAAAAATTCATATTTATTCTAATTGCCACCCTAGCCAACCTACCTCCTAACTTTTCCTACATCCCTATGCGTGTTAAATCTCATTAAATCCTCATCTAATCCATATTATCTATTAATCTAACCTAGAAATCTCTAGATATAGAGAACCCTCTTTAAGATTGTAGAACTCTCCAAACTAGAGGCTTCTAAAATAATTTAAAAATATCTTAAAACTCCCTCTATCAACCTATCAATAGCCATGCTTGGATCATGACTAAGCTAATTAGAACTGTTGCAAGCTTTCCTTGCATCTATACTAGCCTCTAAAGCACTCACACTCTCTTGCAATCCACTCAACCATTCAAAGAAGCCATTAAAGCCATCATGAGGCCATTATCAAGCAATCCACATACAAGTCAAATAACATTGGATAATCAGTTGGAAAATCTTGGAAGAAATCTACAATGAGCAAGGTGATGGTAAAGATTTACTCCTAAATTACTGATTATTCGTACATTTCTCTCTTTTTGATGTTATTGTTCTTTTGGGTTAAGCTTCCTATTTATAATAGTTTTGATTCATAGCTCACAATTATATTTCATGACAAGAAGTTAGTACAATGACAAAGGTCCAAAATGACCACAAACATGATAACCAGAACCCTGCTCCTGGTGGAGAGAAAAGTAACTTTATTACAGTCAACCTGCTATCCTTTTACAAACCCTGGTGAGTATAAATCCCAAAACCCAAAAGTGTATCCTAATTATTTTCTTCTTCAACAATTTCTTCTACTAGATGAATAACCTGAGTGCTATTATTTTGAATGCAATGCGAATGGTTTAAGTTATCTTTCATGTTCATGGTGTCCTTTACTATCCAAGTCAAGGTGTTTTGCATTAATTCAATTTCATCTATATTTACACATATCATTATTAAGATCTAGTTGTGGAGTCTTGCTTCCTTTTTGTAATTTTTGATTTAGTTTTTTATATGAATTAAGTTATCATTCATTGCTTTAGTCAAGTTGAAATGTGCTATAAAAAATTCCCAGAATGTTCTAAATGAGACATCTATATCCTTATAGTATTTAAGATACTCATTATTTTGTTTAAGAAAGAGGATGTTAATACTTACTAAGGCCTTCTTGATAGAATGAATGTCATTGGTTAATTATTTGAGGGATTTTAGGATTTGGCTTCCTTGATTGACCCTATTATTGTATTTTGGACATGATGGTTCTTTGTTTACCCATTATCCAACATTAGACATTTATTCTATTTTAATGAAGAATTATTTTTTCATTGGCCCACCATGCTTTGTGATGTCTTTTTGTTTGACCTGCATCCTAAAGGTTATTTTTATTACTATTGTCAAATTTTTATTTAACTTTTTCTTGGTTAATCCTTCTTTGATCATTCCTTCTTATGAATCTTATTCCATCTTTCACAATGGCATAAAAGCATCTTCCCATGTGGGTTTGCTTAGTTTTGTTGCCTTGGAGAGAGGTTTTTGTCATGTTATCCTAGTTAGATCCTAAATGGATCTCTTCTTGCTGGTCACTAGGCATCCCCTTGCTGGTTTCTTTCACTTATTACTAATGACATCTTGATCCACTAACTAGATAGAGACATCTTCTGCACTCCTTATCTAATGGTTTTTGGACTTGTAGATCATCTTTTTTAGCTGAGTGTGGTGGGTGCCTACATTCTATGTCTAATTTTAAAACATCCTAGCTATAGATTCCTTAGTGGTTGCTTTAGTTTTCTCCAATCCATTGTTGTTAATTATGAGCATGAAGTCTAATACTTGGAAAGGATATATTGCCACCCAATATAATTGAGATGTTATGTTTACCAAGTTGTAGGAGGAGATGCATGTGACTATCCTAAAGATGGATAATAAAAGATGAGAACTAGTATAAAGGATGAAGAGTGCCCAAGGTATGGTGGTACCTAAAAAGAGGTAACCAAGTCACTTTGTAAAGGTTCAAAAAGTGTTCTAAAAATAGTGGGCAAAAAAACCACCAGTCCTCCTTCCATGCCATAATGGAAGGATACCAAATTAGAGGATGTCCACCTAGCTTGGAGAAAAATATGTTGCCACATCCCACCTGGGAGGGATAAATTAATATATATGTTATTTTTGATATCATTATTAAAAAACCAAAGATGGAAACTTAATAACCATTGTTGCATGGAAAGTTTTCCATCCACTCTTTCCCCACCTTCCTTATTTGGTGCAATATTGGGTAACTCATTTAGGAAGTCGTACATTCCTTTTTTTAAATGTATTTTAATTTTTCCATATCTTTATTTGTTGAGATATTTATCATATTTACTTTATTATATTTTGAGTGGGACTGAAGGCTGAAGTTTTCCAACCAAACCATTATTCAATTTCCTTCTCTCATGATATGACTTGGTTTTACTCCCTCAAAAAAGTTCTGAAGTTTTTTTCTTATTTAATTATTCAGTTTAGGTTTTTCTATTTTCCATGGCTCTAATGCTCATGAGTGAGTCTCCTTATATAAAAATTTTATTAATGTTTTCTTACAAAGCCAACAAAATCCCTAAATAAGGCCCTAAGCTTTCGCTATATTATTTGTGTTGACTATGATATAGACAATTTTATACGCTATCACTTGACCCTTGTGATCTCTTATCATGGCCTCTGCACCTAAATCCCTCAAGTTGTGTTTTGATGCCTATAAAAATTAAATTTATGTTAGCCTTGTTTTGGAGAGGACCATTTAACATTTTTCCTTATCAATTTTTCTTGCTTATTATTTGATTTCATAGCTTCGTATAAAAAAATTATTGTTCCCTAGTTTCAAAGAATTTTAGTTTTGTCTAGATTGGCCTCCTTGTTTTTCAACTACAAATCTTATTAATACAAATTTTTATTTCCATCTAAACTTTATTTAGGGGTTTTTGCCTACCATTATCCTCAAATATTCTTGTGCTCATTTCAATCCAAACTTTTTAGGTTAGAAGACTTGGTCCCATTTCCCATATGACCTTTTAAAATTTTATCTTATTATTACACTGCCACACTCTGAGGTGATTTGGGAGATTGTAATTCAATTCCAACTCATATTATACTTGTTTAAAAAATTATTCCATAGTCCTGAGGTATAGTTGTATTGGAGAAGATAGTGCTCTACACTCTCTTCATTATTGTAACATAGGACACATCACGATGGTCCCTGTAAGCCTTTCTTATTTAGGTTTTCTCTTGTTATAATCTCCCCATGTGTGGCCAACCACAAAAAATATTTTTCTTTTGGTCATGATTTTGTGCTCCATATTATGTTCCATAAATATTTTTCAGAAGCACTATGGTTGATCTAAAATAATCACATTTAACAATGAATGTCTTTGAAAAGTCTAGAGTAGCCAAAAATGGGATGGTGCACATAGCTACTTTTAGTTGCTCAAATGCTTTAGTAGATGCATCATTCCATTTGAAGGCATCCTTATTGAGCAATGCAGTGAGTGGAGATGCTATGTTGCCATATCCTTTCATAAATCTTTGGTAGTAACTTGTTAATCCTAGGAACCCTTGGAGGTTTTTGAGAGTTTTGGGCATTAGCCAATCCACCATAGCTTGGATTTTATTAGGATCAACTTTGACACCTTCATAGGATACAATGTGACCTAACCACTCTACCTACTGTACTCCAAAATCACATTTGGATAGCTTTGCATAAAGATGATATTGTTCCAAAACTATCAACACCTATTTCACATGTTACAAGTGTTCTTTCCATGTCTTATTGTAAGCCAATATGTCACCAAATAAAATCAACACAAATTTCCTCTAAAGAGGCATAAAAATAGTGTTCATCAAGCTCTAAAAAGTAGATGGTGCATTTTTAAGACCAAAAGGCATTACCAAAAACTCATAATGACCCTCATGAGTTCTAAAAGTAGTTTTATGAACATTTTCATCTCTCATTCTAGTTTCCATCTGAGCTTCATATCTTTCTTTCATCTAGCAGATCCCCATGTCCTTTCTATTCCAATTTAAAGAGTCTTTTTCTGAGATCTAAGGAATAAAAAAGCCTTGAAAAATGCCATTGAGAATCTTTTGGGATTCATTATGTGTTCCATCAACATTTTGTAAAGTTTTCCAAGTGAAGGTTTTATAGCCTTGCTCTTCATTTTTGATGTAATAGTATTTTGCTTTATGCCCCAATGTCTTATTCTTTAATCTCTAATGTCATCTAAAATTGATTCCAGTCTCAAGGGATTTTAAGTGATCCATCAACATTCCCATAAGTCTATTTTTTCCCCATTTATTTTTTTTTAGAATAATCCTTTCAAAAGAATATCTCTACCTTCCCTTATACTATTCCAAATAGCATATCCAAAAGGGATTTCCTTCATCATGGAGATTATTTTTGAGTTATTTTCATTGAGTTATTTGTCTCTTAGTTATTCACTCCATCTTTCAAAAGGGTTAGCATAAATTCTCCAAACTAGTTTAGCAACGAGGTCCATTTTACCTTATTTGGGTTTCTTATTCCGACACCCCCTATGTGATTTGTTTGTAGATTTTATCCCAAAAGAGGATAATTAATTTAGCCTTATCCCCTGTTCCTTTCTAGATAAAGTTTTTGAGAATGTTATTTATCTTTCTCATGATTCTCGAGGGATCCTTCAAAAGAGAGAACTAATTACATGGTTATAACTTACTATATTTTCTTTATGAGAATGGTACATCTTACATATGTCAAATGTTTTAATTTACATATACTTAGCTTCCTCTTCATATTTTTAGTGATTTTTTTCTATAGATGCCTTTTCAAACCCCAAGATCCTACTAAGGAATATTGAAGATTCAGAGAGATATTGATAAAGATCTTGGGTTTATTTCTATTTATTGATTGACCCTATGATTTTTCATAGCTTCACAATAGATCCTTCATTTATATGACCTCTTTCAAATTTGGGTGAGTGATATATATTTTATCATCCACAAATTAGAGGTGAGAATAGGTAGTTTCTCTAGTTATCACTTGGATCCCTTTAATCTTATTTTAATCAAATAGAGACTTTATGCATCTTTTTCCTCATTTTTATAAGAATCTTATAGTTTCATTGATGTGTATTTATCTTCCTCTAACATATCTATGTAATCATGACCTTCCATTCTCATCTCCTAGATCTCTTTGTTTCTCCTCAGTGGCTCTTTTTTGACCTAAAAGATGTTTCTAAATATAAGATGATTACATCTTTTTAAAGAATTTTTATCTCTCTAGGTTTTTAAGAGAATAGGTACATCTTAGTCCCATATGTTTTATTTATGTATTTCTATTTTGAGTCACTAATTCATCAAGGTCAAGGTTCCCAAACCTAAAGGGAGCTCTAACTAGCTACCTATCTTGCATAATATGAAGGGTTATCATCCAATGGTCAAATCCTAATTTTGAGCACCTCAATTTATTGGATGTTATTTCCCTCTATCTAATTTATCAAGGCCAAAAATATATCAATTATCTCTAGGACAAGTTCCTTGCATAATATTCTATTACCCCATGTGAACCGCCCTTATTTAGTTTTAAACTCACATAATTTTGTATTCTCCATGCAGTTATGAAAACATAGGTTGATCTTATCTCTTGTAATCCCTCTCTTATTCTCAGAGGCATCCATTCTTATATTTAATTCCCCCCAATGATCCAAAATGTGTTTCCTTATGATTTAATTTTGGCCTCTATATATTTCCAAGCTAGTTCTCTTTCTTCTTTGTTTTGGTAGCCATATATATTTACTAGAAATAAGTTGAGTCATGTCCTTAAAGAAACTGATTTAAAAATAAGATATTGATTGTGATCCTAAATGATTTTATGACTAGCTAAGTTTATACCCCATAGGAAACCCATGCCTCATGCCATACCTATAGCATCACTCCCTACCATTTCTCTTCTGAGACTTCTTAAAAGATCCTTGTGTTCTATCAATTTTTTTAGTTTAGTTTCTTGAAGGATCACTATGTCTAGGTTATGTTGGGTAATTAGTTACTTCAATATTATCCTTTTAGATGGGAAATCAAGACCCATTATCTTCCAGGATATAATCTACATCAAGGAACATTATTTTTCTTGGTGCCCACCAAGAGGGTATCTACTTGAGTTTGAGTCTTTGTTCCAATGACTTCTATTACTTCATCATGCATCTTTTTATTTTTATGAGGTCTCCCTATCCTTCTCTTTCCAAATTTTCCTTTGAGGTTAAAATTTTGAGTTTACATGATTCTCATGTTATCCTCATCCATCTTTGAATCTATCTCATCTTCTTCATCCAAGCTTGTCTAATTTTCTTTATTTTTCAAACCTTCTTTTGTGATTTTTCCATTTATTTGCTTACCTTGAAGCCCTTTTATATTTTTTTAAGCCAAGTTCCATGTGTTTGGCTCTTTGAGTGGATTTTACAAATCCTCTTTTAAATCCATAATTTGTTATGATATCTTTCATCTCCATGTTATTTTGTTTATCTTAGGGATGAGTTTCTAGGATAGATTTTATTCCTTCCATTGTGGTGGATTTTTGATTGATGATTTTTTTTTTTTTTTTGACACATATTTTTTAACCATTTTATTCTTATTCTTGATATTCTTATTTATTTTTTACTTAACAAATCCATTTGAATATTTTTTTGTTGGTTCAAGTGCTTTCTTCATGGTATTGTTCTTCTGTAATGTTGGGCATTCTCTTATGAGGTACCCATATTCATGGTAGCTTCTAAAACATAATGGGGCTATCTTACTCTAAGTCTTATACCCACTGCATTTATCTTGTTTTTAGTGTGATGTTATTTGGAAGGGGTCGTGTGAGATGTAGCTCCACACATATTCTATCATAGTTAGATAGGCCTTTTCCTTGAAATGGTTTTGATATACCAATAGTTTTTTCAATAATATTTCAATGATTTCAAAGACATACCTAGACTAGATTATTTTGGTAGAGCATACATTTGGATCTATACATGTGTCATGTTTGGAAGTTCCTTTGTCAGCTTGAAGGTTGTATGATAGTACTTCATGAATAGTCTTGTATTTTTGAATAAGGCCATCCTCTAAACACTTTGTCTCTATCTGTTTCATTGAAAACTATTCCTATGAAATACCCTTTATCATAATAATAATAATAATAAATTTATAATATTATATATATAGTATAATTAATAATAGATTATTAAAAATAATTTTTATATTATTAATTATAATATATTTATATTATATTTATTATTTTATATTAATATATTATTTATTATATATTATATTATATTAATATATTATACTATACATTTATTTATTATTATATAATAATATAATATTAATACTAAATATATATTATATATAATTATAATATAATACCAAATATTATTAATATTATAATTGTACTAATACTATATAATTATCAATTACATTATCAAGGTCTGCTAAGTGTGTAGGAAGGGTGGACTGGATGCTCCACCCTTTAGGGATGTTCAAACTCAACTTTGATGGCATCACTCGGGGGAACTTAGAGGTGTCTAGGGTAGGTTCTATCATTCAAGATTATGTGGATAACTCATTAGAGTGGCCTTGAAAAATATAGTGGATGGGATAAATAATGAAGCAAAGGCCCAAGCCATGGTTTTGGGACTTGAGTTTATATACCTATGCGGTATTGAAAAATTCACCATCAAGGGTGATTTGATGGTCATCATTCAGGGTTTAAGGAAGGGGAAGGTAGTTTATTAAAATCTAAAAAATATTTTGAGATGGGCTTGGGATTTTATAATGCTCTTAAATGATTGGGAATCTAATTAATTCTTTCAAGAAGTAAATTAGGTGGTAGATGCTTTCATGAATAAAGGCATTGATCAATTTGAGGATTTAATTTTTGATAATGATTGGGAGACATGGGATTTGAAGGCTTCATCATGATTATACTTCATTTGGGGATATTTGACCCAAGAGTGTTTATGGCTTGTGACAATCGAAACATGGGAAGAGTCTTTCTCATATTGTGTGGTGACCTCCCAAGTACTTTTAACCAAGAAAATGCAATGGTCAATGGGTTTATTACCAATGGTAATGATTTTTAACATTTGTGTGTGAAGGCTACTATAATATCTTGAAGGTGACTAAGTCAAATAATGGAACACATGTTATTGGTGGACCTCAGTGATCCCCTCTTGCATGTAGTGATGATCAAACATAAGATGAATTTCGAGGGGTGAGTCTTGGATTCTAAGATGAAGTGTATCTTCATCATGCAAACTCAAAATGTCTTGAATTCCATTAAGGAGTTTATTAGTTTGGTATTTCTAGAAATAAATAGCAAGGTCAAGGTGAAATCATTGGTGGCGTCATATTTTGTGGGGAAATTTCTTCAGACTTCCATGGACAAGGAGTTGGCTATGGACTTAGCTACTAGGATTGTTTGGAAGTGGTTTTATATGGGGTTGGAAGCAACTATGGAGGATTTTGTATTCAAGGATAAAGGCTCTTGGGTATTCTCTAAGTAGGTAGGAAATGGAACGGTTCCTTTAAGGGCATTTAGGAATCTAGAAGATAGATATGATAACCTCTTGGTCCACCTAGAAGATTTACAAAAGTGCCTTTAGAACCTTGGTCCCTCTAATTTCTAGGTTATCATTATTAGATTTTGGGTCCCTTTATAACCCATTGATGTTGGTCATGGAAACTCTATAAGGTAGGAATTCCCTTAGTTTGGCTTTGATGGTGAAGCTATTAAAGAGGTTATTTAGATTTTAATTGTCACTTACACATAAAGATCTAGGGATCTCAGGGGAAGGTACTTTTACCAGAGGACAAATAGCCTCAACATCCATACAGGATCACTTGGCATGTATGAGAGCTACTCCTGGTCCATGGGTAACTTTAGTATGAAACATGCAAGGCAAGAAGGAGGTAGAAATCAATGGTGCCACATAGTACTGGTGTGGAATCCTTGGTTGATGGTGAGGGATGAACTACTACTTTTATGGATACTTTGATGACTGGGGGTCTTTCTATGAACATAGTGAGGGGCATGGTGGTGGCACATTGGTGGCTATGGGTTCATCATAAGTTGGTGGTGGTGGATCCTTAGTTGTTTTTATTTATCATTTTTTTCCCCCTTAGTGTGTCTTTTGGGCCTTCTTGGGCTTGTGTGTATATCCCCAATTGTGTTATGGGATTGTAATCTAAATTTATTTTTAATAAAATAGGTGAGGGACCCTCCAAACCTATTTACCTAGTAAAAAAAAGAATATATATTATATAAATAACATATCCTATATTATTTATTTAATATTATGTACTATATATAAATATATAATATATTCTTATTTATTATAAATAATATTGTTTGTGTGTGTGTGTGTGTGTGTGTGTGTGTGTGTGTGTGTGGCATTGAGTCTAGATAGTGGGTGTTCCTCGATGATTCATCATCTCATTAACAACATCTCACTAAGGGGTAGATGCAAGATAATGGGGGAGAAAAGGTAGGGGGTATAAATTGACCTTTTTAAAAAAAAAATTATAGTAGTTAAACTTGGAGAGAATGTTAGAGACACTTGGAAAAAGAATGTTATAATGATGTAATAATATGAATTATGTCATTTTGAATGTAATTTCTAATTTTTTTCAGTACATAAATAATAAAAGTGTGCAAAATAGATGCATTTATGACAATGGCTTGACCCTTTTTTGTGAAAATATAAGGAGACTGCATGTGTACAAACACACTTTTTTGAATAAAATAATGAATTGATGTATGAAATTTCATATATACATAGATGAAATGTCAAAGATTGGTCAGGATATTTTTTAAATTAATTTTTTAATAAATATATATATTTTAAATAATTTTACAAGTCAAGATAGCTAGAAAATTTGAACTGGAAGTGTATGAACACAACTTTTTGACATTAACTTCATGAAAATCATTTTTTTTCAAATCATAACTAATGATACATAGATCGGCCAAGTATAAGTTTTATAAAATTTTGATTAAAGGTCAAAAAATTATAAAAGTATTTGTAACAATATGTATATAAGCCATAATGAGGTATGTTGTGTAGAAATTAAGTAATAATTATAAAAAACATGTTTTAACATTAAAAAAATTATATATTCAAAAATTGTGCTTTCCCCTCTACAAACCTGTATAATATATATTTAAATAATAAAATCTGATTGATCAAATATTTTTAAAAAGATGAAAAATAATCTTAAATGTCTTAAAAAATAAGTTGGTTTTAGGCTAGGTTCAGACCTCCAAAGTGTATACCCATAGAAAATTTGGAGGGAAAACATAGGAAGAAGGATTGAAATGTTTTAAAGGATGTATGACCTTTTCAAAACCAAAAAACTTAATAAATGTTTTGTCTATTTGATATGTGTATCAAAATAAGATGTGTGTGATTTTAAAAGGGTGATTGTCCTTTATTAATCATTAATTTATCTTGTTTGCCAATGAATTTCACTCATTCATATTACATTTTAAAAACTTCAAAGTGGTTTTTTATGTTGAAACTCTGCAAATTCTTCATTTAATTTGTCTCTAGATTGCTATAAATTCATCAATTTATACTCTAAATGTGGAATTATTTGCATAAATATAAATAATGAGATAGGGTCATAGTCACAAAATACCAATTAAAGATCTAGAAAATGAGGAAATTAAAGTGAAGAGAGAAAAATAAAGAAAAAGACAAATTAATATGAGAGTATTCATAAGAGCTTCTGGGCAAGGTGAAGGTACTTCCTCTACACCAAGTAATATTTCAAATGAAATTAACATGCCCAATTCCATTTAATTGAATTTATATTTTTATTAAAATGAGATAAGAGAACACAATAAATCATTGTTGAATGATGAAATTCAAAATGTAGAACATGTAACTAATGAATTTGTATTGAGTGATGAAAAATGTGAATAAACATAATATAATGAAACATCCATCCATAATGAATTTATTGAGCATGGTGATAATCAACATCAAATAATTAATGTAATTCATGTTTCTCTTGATGAAGAGGAATTCAATTCACTTGTATGACCTAATGTAGATAGTCAACCCTCTACTATCCCTGTTATGGTTGAAGTGATAACAACACCCAAATTTATGAAAAATATAGATCTTAAACCCACACCTCCAAGGATAGTGAGATGAAAACCAAAGTATTTGGTTGAAATGGATGAGAAAATAATAAAATCTATGGAAGATAAAATGTCAAAAATATTAGTTCAACATCATGCTTAATGTGTATAGGACTATGCATTTGAGAACAAAAGTCATACAAAATGTTGTCAACTATTTGTTTAATTAATGAAAACACAAAAAAAAGTACCCTTTGATGCATAATTTAGGGTTAAAAACATATAACATGGAGGGAAAAAATAATATAATAGTAAATAATCTTTTTAATGCATTTAATGCATTAGGCAATAAAAGTTAGAAAAAAGATAGTATTGTGGTAAGACGATAATAATGAAATCTATAGTGAGTAAGTCAACATATAAAGTTTGACTTCTTAGTGAAACAAGTAAATCCTTGAATTTTAATATAAAACTCTAATCAATACCATAAAAATAATAATAAGGCTTGATGACCCTTCACTCATAGATTGTTGGGCATTTAATGGTAGACTCCCAAGAAAAGATAAGGTATTAGTTGAAGGAATGAGACATTTGACTGTAAGTTTTTGAAACGATAACACAAGGGTCTCATCTAATGCAAAATATGTTTTTAAAATAATAAAAGGTTCTAAAAACTATGATCCACATGTAAAATATTTCTTAAACATGACCCAAACATGATTTTATAAAAAGTTTATTATAAAAATTAATGGCCAATTTATAATTAGCCAAAGGTAATTTGATATGTGCAAGCTTTTCTATGTTAAAATCAACAAATAACCCACCACATGTTATAGTAGGTTACACCTTAAATTTTCTATGTATTTTGATGTTTTTCATCATATACATTGTACTTTACATATTGACAAGATTATGAAGGAATGTATGGTGTCTTCCCACCTAAGACATCAAGAGAACTAATCCAAAATCATTTTTGTTAAAGACCTGAGGGATAATTATTTTCAAATGATGCACAATGTTTAGATGGAACTTGTAAAAATTGTCGTGGTTTTTCAAATTTGATGAGCTATGTACATTAATAAATTTCACATGAATTTGGAAAGCAACTAGTTGATTATAAGAAGTATAAATCTGTAAAGTGTGTGTTAAAAGATGGAAAAGAGTCATCAAGATGTAAGTTGGTTATGACCAAATTTTTTTTAATTTATTTCATATTTGAAATCAAGAAGAATATTATCTACCAATATGTAAGACACACACATAAATCAAAATAATTAGATAATCAATTCAATCTATGCAAGGATAACTTCCCAATTAGAACCATTATTTCAGTTGTGGACTTTGATGAGAAATACACACTATAACCATAGAATGAGGTTCAATCCCAATAATATAATTCAATTCAAGTTGGAGTTTTTATTCATTTTACATTCAGACATGCACCTGATAGGATAAATGACAAAAGAAATATTTTGAGGGAATACCACTTTTATATGAGCTATAATAGATCACATTCTATAGAGTTTGTCTAAGGTTATTTTGAGATATTTTATATAAATATGAATTCAAGGGAAATCATGTTCAATACACATTATATTTGGTCAGACAATTATGCATGGCAGTTTAAGAATTCTCAAATGTTTTACTGGTTAAGAAGAGTGCATAAGAAGAAAAGTGTTCAAAATTTTTGGAGCTTCTTTGAGGTTGGGAATGGAAAAATGGAACATGATGGTTCAGGTGCATATGTAAAAATATCCCTTAAAAAATAGAAAGAAAAGAACAAAGATGGTGTTAATTTGATTGATGATGCAAGTATTGTGACTTGGTGTAATGAAAACATTTGTCATAGATTAGGTAAATATTCTCATGTGAAAAGATTCTTTTGGTTAATGCAAAAAACACAAAGAAATGTATGAATATTATAGTATAGTTCCTAGATCAAGTGTTTTTCACTCCATTCAAATCTAAAATTCAATTTCATGAAATATGTATACTAGGGATATGTAATTTTTTTATTTTGCATGTATGGAATTTAATTGGAATGAATGTCGGTCAAAACAATGGGTTGATAAATGGTATTGTAGACCCATATCACATGTAGAGAGTGATGCAGGAGCATCTACAATAGCACCATGGAGGACTAGTTGCAAATGCAAATGAAATTCTAGCATGAAAATTCAAATTTTGGTTTTCCCTCCAAATTGTGTGAGATTTCAAATTTTCACCTTAAGAGTAAATGTAATGGTAAAAAGTGAAAAGTAAAAAGGTGAAAATTGATTGTTAGATTGTTGAGGAAATAAAGGGGAAATGGTTGAAACTATTTTAAACCTTAGTAAATTGTTAAAACTTAAAAACAGTCTTTTGTTGCCTTAAGCCCAATTTGGGCGTAGAAGTTAGAAGGAAAGTTCTTGAAAATAAAACAAAGAAGAATTCATTAAAAGAGGAAGAGAAGAAGAGAGGATGAGAGGGGTGTATAAGTGAAGAAGGATAGAGAGGAAAAGTCCTCTCATTCAAGGGAAAGAAGATTGAATGAAGAGAAGAGGAGAGAAACAGTGAGGGAGGACCTCACTCAAGAGATGTAGAAGAAAAGAAAAGGAGCAAATTTGATTGAATTCAAGAGAATGTTTGAAGGAGAAATCAAGGCTTTGAAATCCATGGAACATATAGATTGAATCTGGTATTAAATTTTAAGTCTTCTATTGATTTATGAAAGAAAGAATGAATGTATTTGTTTCACATATGGTTTCTTATGAATTCTGGTAACAATCTTGTGTAAGTGTGTGTATGATGGTTCTCTATGGAATATTGAGAGATATTCGGTATTTTTTATGTTGATAATAAGTTTAAACTGGTATTTATGTAAACAAAAGAACTTAAGAGCTTTGAAAGCTAAAAGAAGCCTAAACATGCCTAAACAAGATATTCAGGAATTTAAAAATACAGCCCACTGTCTTAAGTAAACTCCAAGTAAAAATCTTTGTATGGAGTCTAAAATGGTGTGGAAATAGGTCCCTAAGGAAAGCATAAAACTAGATCAAGAATAAACAGGCGTTAAAAACCCTTCTAATATCCAAAAACTCCACAGTTGGAATTCAGGCCTGTAGGTGACAGTATACAGGCAAGGGTCAGACATTTACATGTTTTTACAAGGTGAATGCATTGAAAAGGTCTTCTTTGTTATAAGTATGGGAATATGGAAATAATTTAAGATATGTACATGTTTTTATAACATCTTGAAGTCCATTTATCATTGAAATAGATAAGGAAAATCTTGAACCCTGCTGACTGTCATACAAATACAGTCAAAAGACACTGAAATGTTAAGCATTGGAAGGTACAGAGGGTTGATATGACTTGGATGATTATTATATAAGGTGTAGGGGGTTTAAAAATACCATATAAAATTGATTGGAACACTTGAAATATGATAGAACACTCCCAGCAAAATTAATTAGCTCTCGGCCTGTGACTGTCCAAGGGAAAATCCTGAATTAGCTTCTAGCCCTCAAAATGAGTTTTAATGCTTGAAAACTCTTGAAACTTTGGAATATGAACCTTGAATGTGTTATAAAAATTTTGGAAGTGGTTTGAAGGTGATACAGTATGGAGAAGTACGGAAAAGAACAATTGCCAAGTGGATCCTAGGTGTATGTGAAAAGAAGAGCATAGGCCAATATAGGAAAAGTGAATTTCTCTAAGGAAGTGCCCTAAAAAATGATTGATTCACCTGTAAGAAGGTAATGGGTATCTGGAATGATGCTTTTTTTTGCTTATAAAGTCCATAATTTACTCTGGACAAGGTGTTTTGCACACAAGGAGGGCTAATTAGAACAGGGCTTAAAGAAGGAAGTACAATTATGTACAAAGCAACCTCAAGAGATTTTTTAGTATGTTATAGAAGAGATTAATGGGTATCCAGAAATGGTTTTAATTTCATTATTGAGATAACCTATAAAAATTTATGGCCAATAAATAGGGAAAATAGGGCTACAAGGAATGAATGATCTAGATAGGTCTGTATCAGTTTGTTGATGGTTTCAGAGCAGTGTAAGGATAGGTTACATCATTTGGTATCAGAGCATACAGGGTTTCATCAGAGAGTAGCCATTCACTCCAACAATTGATGGATCAAGAAATGGAATCATGAATTGGCTTTGACCATATCTTAGATCTTGTGAAACCAGGTATAATTTATTCTTAATTTAAATGTACAACCTTAGTTCTATTTATGATATCCTTATTTTTTCCTATATGTGCTTATAATTTGATTTTACTTTAAATGAAAGACATGTTTTTTTAGTCATTATAACTGAGGACAATGATGAGGGAACAAACTAATACTTGTGTCATTATTTAGGGGCCAAAAACATTTAACCATAAATGTCATGGATGAAGAAGAGATAATTTATCCAACTAGATTTGTAGTGGTTACAAGAACTTGGATTCATAGGTACTATCATAAAAAAATAAAATAATTGTTATTTTAGGACTTCAAAACACATAGGGTGGTGCTTCATTATTCAAATCTAGTTATTTATACAAATATTCAAATGGTCAAATATCATGGAAATCTTCATAATATAATTTTTTGGAAAGTGCATGAATTTGACCATTAAATGATTCTTGAAACACTCAAAAATAGAGTTGATCCTAAAGGTACAATAAATTGAATTGGTAAGATTATCTAGCGTTTTAAATTAATATAGTTAAATTATTTTATTTAATGTATTTTAATTTTTAATTATTTTATCATTATGTGTTTATTTCTATTTAAATTTTTTACTAATAATTGTAATGAAGGTTAGTGGCACCAATTGAACTTCCACCTTCACACGGTTGGTGTTGTGAGTAGAGAATATTATATTCTTGAGATAAAGAAAAGTGAAAAAAAATCATATTAATGTTATCTACCTCAAAAAAATAGGTTTTCACCTTCTCTTTGTTTGTCATTTCAAGAAAATAAGAAAATAGTCTTATCTAAGACTTAAATATGGTCTGTAGCCTTGCTATTCTAAATCATTTCATGTAATCCTAATTTAGCATTCATACTCAATTTGACCCTATGCAATAAACAAATAGTTTCAAATATATTTTTTATGTGTAGTTAGTGATCATATTACCTTAATCAACCTTCATATAATGTTAAAAGCCAAAGAACAAGGCTAAACAATTAATTATTATCTTTTTTAGGTCTCTTGTCAAATACCTACATGAAACACAAATATATTCAATTGTTTTTTTTCCCACAATACCTCTCTTCAATTTTTAGAACTTGGATTAGATCTTCAATACCTCTTAAACACCCATCTATATGTACTCACATAGACGGTTCATCAATTAGGATAACAAGCTAAAAGATATGCCCCCACTGACCATTTTTTGGTCCATTTTGAGAGAATTGGATATGAGAAAAAAATCATTTACATGTATTGGTCACATTGAGTTAGAAATAATCCTTCTAGAGTTATTTATAAGACTTGTATTTTCAAATGTTGGAGTTGATAGATCATCTCTATCCCTCACGGTTATCTTGAACACACAATGGAAGTTGGCTCAATTTGCATACTTAGGGACAAGGAGATTCTCTTAAGGGATGCATCTGATATATTATAAATTTTGCTCTCATGTCCCAATGGAGACTAAATAATGGAAATTATAGCCTTAAAATTACCATTTAAATATCAGTGAAGACAGTTTTTTATTAGTCTGAGTTAGAATAGACACCCTTACTAACCAAATTTTGGCCCATTAAGAAAGATTTAGCCATGAGGGAAAACTCATTAACCAAAATTTGGCCCATTTAGAAAGATTTAGCTATGAGGGAAAACTCATTACCACATCTCAATCACATTAAGTTAGAGATAATCCTCTTGAGGTTGCTTAAATGACTCATCCATGTAAGTGTGAGAGCTGATGACTCATCTCTATCACTCATAGTTCTCCTACAATGCATAATAATAATTGGCTCAGTTTTCAAACTTAGGGACACTAAGATTTTCTTAAGGGATGCATATGATAAACTATAACCTTCACTCTTAAGGCCTAATGGAGACATGCTAACTTCTATTATAACCTTAAAATTCCCATCTAAATGTGTTGACAAATATGGTTAATCTATTAGGATAATGAGTCATAATATATGCCCACACTAACCAACTTTTGGTCCTTTAAGATATATTTACCTATGAGAGAAAAATCATTGACGTGTCTTACTTGTGTTGAGTTAGAGAGAATCCTCTTAGGGTTACTTAGAGGAAACTCTATGAAAGTGTGAGAGCTGATGACTCATCTCTATCCCTCATGGGTATCCTACAACACATGATGGAAGTTAGCTTAGTTTGTACACTCAGGGACACTCATATTCTCTTCAGGGATGCATCTAATCAACTAAAACCTTCACTCCTAAGGATCGATAAAGACTATAAAATATTCATTATATTCTTAAAATTCCCATCCAAACATGTTGGCAAAGGTAGTTCATCAATTGGGCTAATGATTTAGAATATACACCCCTTATTGACCAATTTTTGGTCCTTTAAGAGAGGTTTGGTTGTGAAAGAAAAATCATTGCCACATCTCTCTCACATTTAGTTCGAAATAATCTTCCTAGAATTGATTAGAGGATTCATTCATGAAAGTGTGGTATTTGATAGCTCATCTTTAACCCTCACAGTTATCTTGTAATGTGTGATGGAACTTGGCTTAGTTTGCACGCTTAAGGATGTTGAGATTCTCTTAAGGGATGCATTTGATCAACTATAACATTCACTCTTGAGGCCTAACAAAGATTAAAAAAATGGTATTTATAAAATTAAAAAAACCCATCCAAATGTTCATTAAATATAATTCATCTATTGGGATAATGAGTCAAAATATATGCCCCCACTAACCAACTTTTGACCCTTTAAGAGATATTTGGCTACGAGATATAACTTATTGTCACATCTCACTCACATTGATTTAGAGAGAATATTATTGGGGTTGCTTAGAAGACTCATCCATGCAAGTTTGGGATCTAAAATCTTATCTCTAGCTCTCATGGTTCTCCTACAATGTATGATAGAAGTTGGCTAAATTTTCACACTCAAGGATGTTGAGATTCTCTTAAAGGATGCATTCAATCAACTACAACCTTCAATCCTAGATCTTGATAAAGATAAAAAAATGGTCATTATAGCCTTAAAACACCCATATAGATTTATTAGAAAAGATGGTTCATTGATTGGGATAATGAGTTAGAATATACACCCCCACTAACCAACTTTTGGCCTTTTAAGAGAGATTAGCTATGAGAGAAAACTCATTTTCATGTCTCGCTCACATTGAGTTAGAGAGAACACTCTCAAGGTTGATTAGACAAGTCATCCTTTATAGTATGGGAGATGATGACTTATCTATATACCTCATATTTATCCTATAATGTGTGATGGAAGTTGGCATAGTTTACACACTCAAGGACACTAAGATTCTTTTAATGGATGTGTCTGATCAAACTTTCACTCTTGATGCCTGATGGAGACTAGAAAATGACCATTATAGCCTTAATATTGTAATCTAGATGTGTCAGTGAAGATGGTTCATTAATTGGGATAATGAGCCATAATATATGCCGCTTATTGATCAACTTTCATCCCTTTAAGAGAGATTTAGTTGTGAGAGAAAAATCGTTACCGTATCTCACTCATATTTAGTTAGAGAGAATCCTCCTGAGGTTTCTTAAAGGACTCATCCATGCAAGTGTGGGAGATTATGGATCATATTTATCCCTCATAGTTCTCATGCAAATTTTAAAATAAGTTGGCTTAGTTTTCACACTTAGGGATGTTGAGATTCTCTTAAGGGATGCATCTGATCAACTATAACCTTCATTCTTGAAGCTTGACAAAGATTGAAAAATGACTTTTAATCCTTATAATGCCCATCTAGATGTGTCAACAAAGATAGTTCATTGAATGGGATAATGAGTCAGAATATACTCCTCCATTAAATATATCTTATCCCTTTAAGAGATATTTGGTTGAGAGAGAAAACTCATTGTTGTATCTCACTCACATTGAGTTAGAGAGAATCCTCTTAGACTTGATTAGAAGACTCCTCCATGCACGTGTGGAAGATAACGAATCATATCTAGGCCTCATGATTTTCTTTCAATGCATGATGAAAGTTGGCTCAATTTTCACACTTAGGGATGAAGATTCTCTTAAGAGATGCATCTAATCAGCTATAACCTTGACTCTTAGGGCTCAATAAAGATGAATAATGACCTTTATAGATTTAAAATACCCATATATATGTGTTGGTGAAGATGGTTCATTTATTATATTAATGAGTCAGAATATTCTCTCCCCATTGACTAAATTTTAGCCCTTTAAGAGAGATTTGGCTAGGATAAAAAAATGTTGCCACATATTTCTCACATTGAGTTAGAGAGAATCCTCCTAGGCTTGCTTAGAGGACTCATCTATGCAATTTAAGGAGTTGACTACTCATATCTAGTCCTTACATTTATCTTACAATGCACGATAGAAGTTAGCTTAATTTGTACACTTAAGGACACTGAGACTCTCTTAATGGATGCATTTGATCAACTACAACCTTCAGTTCTTAGGCCTAATAGAGACTAAACAACATCTATTATAGACTTAAAAAATCCATGCAAATATGTCAACAAAGATATGCTAGAGTATGTATTTCATGTTTTTCTCACATTTTCTAGTGTATTAGATAACTATTTCATGCTTTTGTGAGTTTGTCCTATGTGAGTTTATTCCACATTGGCTAGTTAGGCTAGCTCTATGTTTTACTTTGCCTATTTATGCAAGGGATTTATTTTATACTAACATATCTTATTTTTTAATAACTCTTGATTTGATTTGCTTTGAAATCACTTATCTGTAGCTTCATTATGTGATATTTTTTGGTGTTATCATTTCTAAATATCAGGTTGTAATGCTTGTTTACCATTCCTAACATGGTACCAGATCTTTGAGGTATTGCTCCCATCTTTGTTTATATAATTTAATTTAGAAATTTCCCTTGCTACTACTTCTTTCCTTGTCATCCTCAACCTTTTTCCCCTCTTACCGATTCAACACTTTAATTAAATATTTGAAGTGTATGGTTTTTATTCTTGGAGGGAAGGTAGATATGAAGTGAAGCATTTATTTCCCTTGAGGAAAGAGGTGTCCCTATTGAAAAAGCATTGGGTTTGGAAGAGACACATCATTCTTCAAAACTTTTTTAAGCTTTTGAAGCTTTTTATATTATATTTTTCTTGATCTTATTTTGGCATTAGAAATCTTGGCATCATCCTTGAATATTTGAGTGTTGATAACATGGAAGGAGCCTTTCTTTGTTTCAAATATGCTTCTCACACATTGGCATTGGAAGTCTATTATTGGCATTTTTTAATTTGGTATGCTAGTTTAAAGACTTGCATTGTAGTCTAAGATCTTCTTCTTATAGCTAGGTGTTGGATCTATCTGCATAGAGCTGACACCTTTTTCTATTACTCTGTGTTAGATCGATCCATTGTATTAATTTGTCCATTGTCATGATCTAGTCAAGATCTGTGGTGTTATTGGGAGATCTAATTCTGGATTGAAGTTTATTGAGGCATTATTTTGGTAATTTGGCATTGGTATTCCATCTCTATTTTTAGCCTCTTTTGTTTAAGACTTCCCTTTGTATTAGATCTATAGTGGTAATCAATACTAAGAAAAGGCATTGGATTTAAAAAGGTAATTTTGTGTTGAGTTTTTTCCTTATTTACAAAACTTGTTGGGTGGCATAATTTAATCTAGTGTGGAGATCAAAAGTGTAGTGTGGCACTAAAATCTACTTCTTTTAATTATATTTATATCTATGTATCTAAGATTTGAGATGGGAGTAGCATTGGAATGCTTAAGAGTGAGGCATGATCTTTATTGGAGGAAAGACATTGAAAGTGGCATTCTATTTTGCCTACTACCATTTTAGCTTAGCATGTTATATGAAGTTCAACATCATCTAGATCTAAGTGTGTGGAAGAAAGCCTACCATTCTATTTTTTGGGGCACTAATATCCAATCTCTCTTCTCACAAAATCTTCCTTATAATCTTAGAGGTGATAGACAATAGTAACCAACATTCTTTCCTCTTAAAACAACTTTTTTAATTCATTATTTACTTCATATGTTGTATTTTTGTCTCAAGAGGTAGTAGCATTCACTTACATAAGTATAGCAGTAATTAGATGGATCTTTTTTCACTTTGGTTAGAATTTATGAGTCTATGTTCAATTATGGTTCTAACAAGTGGTTGGATGACTATATTATTTTTTGATTTGGTCACAAAAATCTATTTATAGTGTTTTATTAATGTTTTGACCCATTTTACATGAAGTCTTAACACTTATAAATTTTAAACTGTAACTTGGATTTGAGTTCTATTTTTTTCAAAAGTGCATGGTTTTCAATTATCTATCCATTTGTGTCATTAATTTATAAAAATGCACTAGTTTTATAAAATGCCAAATTGTGGGGGGAGTGGCGTCCTTAATACAATCTTTTGGGGAGTTGTCTCGGTGTCAATTTTGTGCACCCTTTTACATTCTTTTTTCTCTTTGGTGATTCATTATCATGGATTATAATTTTAGTATTGACCATTGTGAGCCTTTGAATACACATAATTACCATACATGGAGACCTTGAATGGAAACCATCATAAAGCACAAAAGATTATGGTCCCTAATAAATGAAACTCAACCATAGTTTACACATGAATTTGTAAAATTTCAGCACCAATGTAAGTTTGAAGAATGTATGGGCTTGATTGGGGGTTGTCAGTGATGGTCTTTTCTTTTATTTGGATGGGTGTGATTTTCCATTTAAAATATGGGCTAAGCTAAATGGTTTGTTTTGGAAAATAGATCACTTGAGAGCCATGCAACTTGAAGTGGAGCTTATTTCACTAAATCCGGATGACTTTGCCTCTATTTTAGACTAATTCACTAATTTTAAGTAATTATTCACATAGTTGAAGGGTAGTGGATGAGATAAAAAGGATGAAGAGTGTGTGCACTTGATTTTGTCTAAGTTGAGTGGCCCATGCCAAATATTTGATTATAAATTTTTCTATGGTATGGATGCCTTAGGTGCCATATTCAAAATGTCATATTTAGAGTTATTTTATTAGATACTTATTAGGGAAGAATCTAAATTGTCTCACCTTGACTCTTCTACCTTTCAAAAAGCATTAGTGGCCTCACATCTTAAGGACAAAGGAAAAACTAAGGGTAAGTATAAAAACACTCATCATCCACCTAAAAATGCACCTAAGCCTAACATAAACACATCTAAACCCAAATCATCTTCCAAATCCAATAATAAGTCTAACCTATCTTGATCCTATTATAGGGGGACTGGTCATGAAGTATCTAGGTTTTTTGAGAGAATGCAGGCTTGAGGATGCCATTGGGAAACATAAGATTTCTATCTCCACTCCTCCATCTCATGAGCATGGGAAAACACTTAATGTTATTAGGAGATCATAGTTACCTATTTTAGATAGTTGGGTTCTATATTCTAGTGCTTCACACCACATGAATTCTTCCAAAGAGTCTTTTATATCTCTTGGTCTGAAGTTCTACTTCCAACATTAAGGTTGGATATTCTTACTACATTTTTGTTAAGTGGAAGGGTGACATGCATTTGTATGGTGGCCACATCAATGATGAATTATATTTTCTAGACATCATCACCAATCTACTTTTAGTTTTTCGGATTTGCCATTCTAGTCAAGATAAGATAATAACTTTCACACCACAAGGTGCTGAAGTTCAAGTTTTGTTAGATCCACACACACTTATTTCATAGGGTGTTGTTGATCATAGTTATTGAATCTACTATTTTGAAGGCTTTGATGATACTTCTCCTTTAAGGATGTGTTTAGTTTCTCATGTATATTCTACGAGTCAAGTTTGGCATGAGATATTTGGACACTTAAACTACAAATATTTGAAGGAGTTGAGCACTCAACAGTATGGTAGAGGGTCTTCCTATAATTTTATGACTTGATGGAATTTGCCCTAGTTTTGAATTAGGGAAATAACACTAAGAACCATTTCATAAGGGTATCTCCCTAAGAGCTTCTTCACCACTTGATATTGTGCATAGTGGTTTGATGTTCTTTCCTAATCCTTCTTTAAATGGAGCTAAGTATGCACTTACCTTTATTGGTAATTTATTAAGGTGTTCTTGAGTTTATTTCCTCACATTCAAGAGTGATGTATTTTCTCAATCTAAAGTATTTAAGTCTTTAGTTGGGAAATAGTCTTAGATTTCCATCAAAAAGCTTTGTACAAATAATGGGGTGGGGGGGGAGTCATTCAAGCAAGATTTCTTTGATTTTTTAGCATCCCATGGTATTATTCACCAATATTCTATTACACATACTCTATAAAAAAATGGATTAGCGAAAAGGAAGAACCAAAATTTGAAGGAGATGGATAACAACATGATTCATTCTCAATATTTACCTCATATCTATTGGGTAGAGGTAGTTAATTATGTGAACTATATTTATAACTACACACCACATCGAGCACTTGAGAATATAACTTTGGAGGAGGCTTGGTTTGGAACCAAGCCTGATGTCTCATTTTTTGGAGTCTTTGGGAGCCTTGTTTGGGCATTTGTACCAAAGAATATAAGGAAAGCATTTGATAAGAAGAGAAAACCTTTGAATTTTTAGGGTATTACGAGTATAGGAGAGCTTATTACCTTTTAGATCCTGATACTCATGATGTTCATTTTCAAAAACATGTATAATTTGATGAGCACTCCACATCTCATGACTCTTCATCTTATTCCATGCCTTCTTATTCTTTTGATGATTAACCTCCTCTCAAGGATTCATTCTTTGAGAAGATAGTTCTGGAGATTCCTAAGGAGGTTATAGAGGATGAGGATCCTTTTCAAACTGATGTTTCCACTATGATTAGTTGGAATTATACTATAATTAATGAGGGAACACCTTTCATATAGGATATTCCACCTAATCTACATCATAATGCACATTCTATGGGTACTATAATTTATGTCAAGCATTCTCTAGGGATCCACAGTCTTTTTCATAGGCTTATGGGATATAGGAGTGGGATGATGAGATGACATATGAGTATTATTTATTGATGAAGAATCACACTTGGGATTTGGTCAATCTTCCTAAGGGAATAAAGTTGGTTAGGTGTAAGTGGATTTATCACACCAAGTATTCAGTTGATGGGTCCATTGATAAGTATAAGGCATGTCTTATTGTAAAGGGGTTATTTTAGGTTGAAGTTATTGATTACTGTGAGACTTTACACCCATTGATAAGATGGATTCTATTCACCTTTTAATTTATCTTATTGCATCACAGGGTTTACCAGTGTATCAGATGGACATTAAGAGTTCTTTTTTACATGGATAATTACATGAGGAAATATATATGAAGCAACTTGCTAGGTTTGTTCATGATTTTTCACTTATTTTTTGACTTAGGAGGTCTCTTTATGATCTCAAACAGGTGCCTCAAGCTTGGTATGAGAAGATAGATTAATTTATTCTCTCCATTGGCTTTGTTCACTACCATTTTGATCCCATAGTGTATATTTAGTGTATTGGAGAGGACATTCTTATACTAGTATTGCATGCTGATGATATACTTCTCATAGGTAGCTCATCGTCTTAGAATTAGACTATTTAGTAGGCACTTTTAGCATAGTTCAAAATGATAGATCTTAGTCTTCTTCATTTCTTCCTTGGTTTATAGATTTCATAGTCAAATATGGGGATTTATTTGAGTCAAAATAAGTATACCCTTGATAATATTTAACATTTTGACATGGTTGATTGTAATAAAAATCCTCCTCTTTAGTCTAGAGTGACTCTCACTACCACTTACACTACTCTACTTTGTGATCTTACATTGTATAGGAAGATGGTTGGGAGTCTTATCTATTTGACCCATACTTATCCTAGCATTTCATTTATAGTTAAACTGGTATCTAGGTTTGCACATGACCCTCATGATAGTCATTGGTAGGATACCAAGAGGATTTTATGATATCTTTGAGGCACTACTCATTTTGAATTACATTAAACCAAGGATTCTACTTAGTTGGATATAGTGATTCAGATTGGGTAGGTTCTCTTGATGATAGGTGTTCCACTTTTAGATACATGTTTTATCGTGATTCTTCACCTATTGCTTGGTTGTGAAAGAATTAATAGGCTATTTATCTATCATCTATAGAGGTTGAGTACAGGGTAATAATTACAATAAGTTAACAAATTATTTGGCTTCATTAATTATTGATAGAGTTTAGATTCATGTAAGATTTTCCCACTATACTTTGGTGTGACAAAGAGAGTATAATTCACATATCTCAAAACCCAATTTAGCATCAACATACCAAGCACATTGAGGCACATATACACTTCATTTATTAACACATTCAGGATGGAGTTCTTAGCTTAGAGTACATTTCAACTTAGTAGTAGGTTGTAGATATCTCCATAAATCCTTTTGCATCATCTTGTTTCCTTGAGTTGCATGGTATGCTTGGGGTTTTATAATTTATCCTCTTACTTCTTCATTTTATGGATACATATTGTACATGAGTACCTTATCAGGCTTAGTTACTTGGACTCATACTATGGATATGCCACTATTTATTTTTAGGCTTTTGATAGCCCCTAGATTCACTTGAGGGGGAGGGGGGTGTAAGAGCATGTATTTATCACATTTTATAGTGTATTATCTAGTTATTTCATCTTTTTATGAGTTTATCCTATGTGAAGATTTATTCCACATTGGCTAGTTAGTCTAGATCTATGTTTTGCCTTGCCTATTTATGCAAGGCCTTTCCTTTATACTATCATATCTTATTTGTGAATAACACTTTATTTTATTTGATTTTTAATCACTTATCTACAACTTTATTATGTGATGTATTTGGTGTTATCACTTCTAAATATTAGTTTGGATTGCTTGTTCACTATTCATAACAAGTTGGATCATCAATTGGGATAATGAGTCAGAATATACACCTCATAGTAATAAAATTTTGGCCCTTTAAGAGATATTTGGATGCAAGATAAAAATAATTACCACATCTCGCTCATGTCAATTTAGAGATAATATTCCTAGGGTTGATTACAGGACTCATCTATGCTAGTGTGGGAGCTTAACACTTGTATTTGGCCCTCATGGTTTTCTTTTAATGCACGATATAAGTTGGCTTATTTTGTACACTCAGGGACACTAAGATTATCTTAAGGGATCCATCTAATTAACTTCAACCTTCATTCTTGGGGCCTAATAGAGATTATAAAATAACCATTTTAGCCTTAAAATTCCCATATAGATGTGTTGGTGAAGAGGGTATTCATTGGGATAACAAGTTATAATATATTCCCCCATTGACCAACTTTTGGCCTTGTAAGAAAGATTTAACTATGAGAGAGAAATCATTTTTTCATCTCACTCACATCAAGTTAGAGATAATATTCTTAGGGTTGCTTAGATGAATAATATATGAAAGTGTAGGATATGATGGCTTATCTCTATCCCTCATGGTTCTCCTAGAACACACGATTGAAGTTTACTCATTTTTCACAATCAAGGACACTCAAATTCTCTTTAGGGATACATCTGATCAATTACAACCTTCACTCTTGGGGCTCAATGGAGATTGAAGAATGGTTGTTATAGCCTTAAAATTCCCATCCAAATGTTTTGGTGAAAATGGTTCATAAATTGGGATACTAAGTTAGAATATACACCCCACACTAACCAAATTTTTGCCCTTTAAGAGAGATTTGACTATAAGAGAAAACTTGTTGCATCTCACTCACATTATGTTAGAGAGAATCCTCCTAAGCTTTATTATAGGACTCATTTTTTCAAGTATGGGAGATGATGGCTCATCTCTATCCCTCATAGTTCTGTTGCAATGCATGACATAGTTTGTCTTAGTTTTCACACTTAGGATGCTTAAATTCTCTTAAAGGATGTGTTCGATCAATTGCAACCTTCACATTATGGGCTTGATGGAGACTAGAAAATGATAGTTATAGCCTTAAAAAACCCATTTAGATATGCTACAAAATATAGTTATTATATTGGGCTGACAAGCTAGAATATAGACCCCTTACTTCCCAATTTTTAGCCTTTTAAGAGAGATTTGGCTATGAGAGAAATCTCATTGCCACATCTCACTCACATTGAGTTAGAGAGAATCCTCTTAGGTTAATTATAATACTTATCTGTGTAAGTGTGGTGGATGAAAAATCATCTTTATCCCTCATAGTTATATTGCAACATGTGACAAAAGTTGGCTTAGTTTTCACACTCAAGGATGTTGATATTCTCTTAAGGGGTACATATGATCAACTAAAACCTTCATTTCTAAGGCTAATAGAAACTATAAAATAGTCATTATAGCCTTATAATACGTATACAAATGTGTTTCTAAATACAAGTTATTGATTGGGCTAATGATTATAAATATACACCCCACACTGACCAATTTTTATCCCTTTAAGAGAGATTTAGCTGCAAGAGAAAACTCATTTTTTCATCTCACTCATATTAAATTAGAGAGAATCCTCTTGGGGTTTCTTACAAAACTCATCTATGATATTATGGGAACTGATGGGTCATCTCTAACCCTCATGGTTCTAAAAGATGTGATGTAAGTTGGATCAATTTTCACACTCAGGGATGATGAGATTATCTTAAGGGATGCATGTGATTAATTGTAACCTTCACTCCTAGGGCCTAAAAAAGAACAAATAACAAATAAAAACAATTATAGCCTTAAAATACCCATCCAATCATGTTGACAAAGATAGTCAATTGGGATAACAAGTTAGAATATACGCCCCCACTAACCAACTTTTAGTCCTTTAAGAGATATTTGGATGTAATATAAAACTCATTGTTATGTCTCACTCACATTGAGTTAAAGAGAATACTATCTATTTTTATCAGAGGACTCATATATGTAAGTGTGGGACATGATGACTCACCTTTATCCTTCATGGTTATCCTACAATGTGTGACCAAAGTTCACTCATTTGAACACTCAAAGATGTTTATATACTCTTCAAGGATGCATTTGATAAACTACAACCTTCACTCCCAGGGATCAATAGAGACTTAGTAATGAATATTCTAACCTTAAAATACCCATAAAGATGTTCTAGTGAAGATGGTTTGTTGATTGGGATAACAAGTCAAAATATATGCCCCCACTAACCAACTTTTGGCCCTTTAAGAGAGATTTGGCTACAAGATAAAACTCATTTTTGTGTCTCGCTCACATCAAGTTAGAGAAAATAATCCTAGGATTTATTATAAGACTCCTCCATACAAGTGTGGGAGTTGATGACTCATCTCTATAACTCATATTTATCATGAAATACATGACTAAAGTTTGATTAGTTTGCACACTTAGGGATGCCTAGATTCTCTTCAGGGATGCATTTGATCAACTACAAATTTCACTCGTAGCTATTGATAAAGACTAAATAATAGTTGTTTTAGCCTTAAAATTACCTTATAGACATGCACTCATATATGGTTCATTAATTGGTTTGACAAGTCAAAACATATGTCCCTTATTGGCCAACTTTTGACCCTTTAAGAGAGATTTTGTTGTGAGAGAAAACTCATTGCCACATCTCACTTGCATCAAGTTAGGGAGAATCCTCTTGGGGTTTCTTAGAGGACTCATCCATGAAAGTGTAGGAGATGAATAATAATCTCTATCCCTCATGGTTCTCATCCAATGCATGACCAAATTTCACTCATTTTACACACTCAAGGATGCTCAAATTCTCTTAAAGGATGCATCTGATCAATTATAATTTTTGATCTTGGGGCCTAAGAGAGACTAGACAATGAATGTTATAACCTTAAAACAAACATATAGATGTGATTTCATAAATAGTTCATAAATTTAAATAATGAGTTAGTAGATACACCCTCCACTAACTAATTTTTAACCCTTTAAGAGATATTTAGTTATGAGAGAAAACTTGTTATCGCATCTCACTCATGTCAACTTAGAGAGAATATTTATAATGTTTTTTAGAGGACTCATCCATGAAATTGTGAGAGATAATAGATAATCTCTATTCCTTACTTTTATCATACAACACTCAATTGACTCATCTTATTCAATAGTATAATCATCAATAATGTCGACTTTTTCTAGACTTCTGCTTGAACCATGTACTTTGACTTTAATTTGATCATGTATGAGATTTCAAATAGTTTACAAGCATATTATTTATTTTAATTTGGAGATTTAATTGACAAGGGTAATGAAGGTTTTAAGGGTTACAAATCTCTTCTTGAGTTTCCATTAGATAATCATTCAGTTAGACTTTTAGATCACTTGGATAAGTTCCATATAGTTTGAATGAATTGAATCAATGCATATTTATCTTAAATTTGTCTTAGAATACCCAATTCCTCAAAACTACCCTTTTGTTACTATTAATCCTAGTGAAGCCTAATGGACCTTGAATGAAGATTTTTTTGATGGTTAAAAGTCATTTTATGGTGATAACCCTAAATAAGGGTTTTGAAGGTTTTTAGACAGGCTAAGAGTAATAATAATTTCTCTTAGAGCATTATATAGTGTTTAAAGACCTTAAATTTAGTGTGGATGTTTACAACATCAAATTCCCAAAACTTATAATATTTATGATGTCAATCTACAACATCAATGACATAATCTCATGTAATTAAAGACCCATACCCATATTTCACTTTTACAATCTTGATACAAATATGACTTGTAAATATAAAACTTATCAACTTGTCCAATTTCCTTTATACTTGCTTGAAAAGTCTAATTTTAATTTATAGACGTTTTCTTGGATTATGAGATATTTTGATAATCTAGCATCATTATGAATATGCATGAAGTTTCACAAGCTTAGTAACATCATATGCAACTTGAAATGAGGTTTTAAAATAATTTATAAATGCCTTCTTTACTTCAAACTAGAACTTAGATTCAAATGGCTTGTAAAAGCTACAAAGATTCAAGCTCAAACTAAAACTTTCATGAAATGGACTTCAACTAGATATTTTATATCATTAGAGAGATTTATTATAACACAAACAAGTCAATCAATGTAATTTTACCCTTTAGTTAGGTTTATGGAGGCCAAAATGCTTCAAAATTATCCCTTTATATTAGTAGGCCTAGCAAGATTAATGAACCTTGAATAGATGGATTAAAAAATAAACTAAAGGAAGTTTAGATATTTAAATCATTTCCACCTTAGCCAACTAATAACATAGAAATTTTGATCTTAAAATGGCTTACAAACCCCAATTATCCAAAAAACAAATTATCTTAGGAGATTAAAAGGCTTAGAAAGAGGATTTCCATCCAAATTGATCCCAAATTTGTTTTCATTATTTTGTGAATATTTATTCATACCAATTATACCTT
Organism: Torreya grandis; assembly: GCA_037957365.1. NCBI lineage: Eukaryota > Viridiplantae > Streptophyta > Pinopsida > Cupressales > Taxaceae > Torreya > Torreya grandis. Next base: position 2,659,756 of record JARHVA010001892.1, on the reverse strand, counting down.
ATACATGTTAAGTCCCAAAACTTATGATCTTAGGTCTCTAACTCATTCAAGAAGCCAAACATGGCTAAAACTAGACATTTAAGCTTTTATCCAAACTATATCTTAATGATGCCTAACTTGATATCCATACAATAAAGATATAATTATAATATTTGGATTCATGATTAAAAGGTGCACAACTATCCAAATTTCAAAAAACTTATCTAGTTCAAAGTTGATTTTTGTCCAAATTACTCTTAATTCCCTAATTCTCTTTTTACACAAGTTGAGGGCTCTTTATTTTAACTTTTTTAGACATTGTAGTGGTTTAAAGACTCCAAATTTGATGTGAATGTATATGAAAACATTCCTAATATTCTCATAATATTATAATGGTAATATAATCCCTTTTTATGCAAGAAAACATGAAATCTTAGATGTAAAATATAAGAAAACAAGGTTTCTTAATCACATACAGACTAAAGAGCTCCCAAATTAACTTTTAATGCTTTGTAAGTATTTTTAAAGATAGATAAAACATCAGTGAGGCCTTTTAAACATTTATACACATTAAAAACTTCAATATAACTTCTATGGAATGTGAAACTAATTAAACAAGCTTATTTCCAAAAAATTTGAGTTATCAAAACTCTATTTTGATAACTCTTAAACCCAAATAGTGAATTTTATTGATTGGCAAATGGAACATCTTGTATCATACTATAGACACCTAAAACATACACATGATAGTTTTTAGTGTCACACTACCTTTATAAATTTATCTAGACCCATTTATAACTTAAGATTACCAAACCCCCTTGAAACACATCACCTAATTCACCCCCTTTTCACCAGTTTTCCTCTAGGGTTATGACCGTTGATGATTAGGGTAACCATCAATGGTTTGCCTAATATTCAATGGTTTTTTTCTCCACCTTACTTTAGAAAACTTAAAATCATTACCAATTCTTTATGTAATATTATTAACTCCCAAAAATGGCAACTTGTCTTTAAAATAAGCTTTTAAAGCTACAAAAATAGGCAGCTTTATATTTTATCAAATTGGTAACTTATTTTATTTCATTTAGTAACTTTTGCCTATAAAAGGATTTGAGGAGGAAAGGAAAAGGAGAGAGCTAAATTAGTCATCAAGCATTCAAGCTTTCTTGTAGGCATTCAACATCTATATTAGCAAGCAAACAGCCTCACTAGAGATCTAAAACTCTATCAAAATTACTTTGAAAGGCCCTAAGTATCATTACCCTAGCTACATCACTTCAAGATTCCTCCATTCAGTTATAGTGTTTGTGCTATATGTAGGTCATTCCTTCCTAGAAAAAGAAGAGTTCCCACCTTCATCTGGATTTACATGCACATTTTATTAGGCATTCTTCCACACCCTACTACTAAATTTCTTTTTACTTTTAAAATTAAGAAATGAAGAAAATAAATTGAAACATTTTGGCATGCCTAGTGAGACCCAGTTCCCTTTTTTTCTTTTATTATCTTCTCATCAAATGAAATCTAAAATTTTCCTTTTAAGCATAGAATAAACCTTCTGCATTCATTGATTGCTTGTTGATCTTAGTTCATCTGGTAACTTAGGAGGCAAGATAATTTATCATAGTTTTCGCATTTGTTATCACACACTAAACCAAACCACAAAAAAAATTAACACATCAAAACATACTTGAGACAAGACCTAACTAGGATTTCATCACCTAGCAGTAACCTTACCCCTTCCTAGCTATCCTACTTGGATTTCACCACTAAGGGGAGAATCAACTTAGCTCTCTGGTTGAGTATAAACTCTGAACTTGGTATATTCTATCTAAGCACTTGACACTCTTATCACTATGAAGCTGTGAAGTGATGGGTTACGCCCCAATATCAAGCCACATTCCAAACTTTAACACATATTTTTCTCTCTTGAGCACTTTAACCTAAAATGAACCATAGATTACCTCTTTAGTACCTAATTTGTTGGGTCATTTAGTGATCCAAAGGTAATTAATTTAGTTTGTTTTTATTTATCAGGTAGTTTTACATGTTAATTGGTTTTTCAACCGACTCATATTCTCATAAGCCTTTTATAAGCTTTGTAAAATAATGAGTTTTTATATTGAAATCAATTTTGTTTTTTAATTCCTCCTTCCATTAATCTGATCAGTGGTATCAGAGTGAGGTAGTTAGGATCAAAGAAGTTAGAATAGATCATAGAGAAAGAGGCAACACACACAAGTGCACATCAAGAAGACAAATGTAGACCTATATGATGATGGCATATGTGTGAAGAATCTATCTTTCACATAGGTTCAAAATTTAGTTGTTGTCTTTTTTTCCTTTGACTATGTTCTTTACCAAATTGGTCGTAGCATAATATTTAGGGATTTAGAGTTTTACGACAGAGGTTGGAAAACCTGAATAGAGATGATTTTTTTAAAATGGTGGTGGACACCCTTGATGGAAGTTAGGGAAAACATAATATTCTATCACCTATCCATGTTTGTGTTTATCACACAAAGAATATCTTGAAATTCTTTGTTCTATATAAGCAATATTTTTGTTGAAAATTCTTGGTTCACTCAAATTACTATAGATATGGCAAGAAAAAATTCATTCATATTCAACATAATTTTTTTAGTAGATCATACGACACTCAGAAAGAGAGATCAAGTTTTACAGCTTATCACTACATAAATTCAATGGAGTAACGTTTAATTTCACTTTAATTACATATATCGTGGGGTCTACAGAAAGTAAATTGTTATTACTTTATAAGTGAAAGATTGGTCAAACTTTTCCATGGATATTCTTTCTTTCACATTTAAAACTTAGAGATAAATTTAAATCCTATTGTATACTCTAAGTGATTAATGGTAAATTAGTTTTGTCACTCTCTTTTTAAACATAGAGATTAAGGGTTCAAAACCCACAAATGTAATTTTTTGATCAAAATTTACATTTGGAGTAATAAGGTTATAATTTTTGATAAAAAAATGGAGAAATAAGGGGTGAAAAAACTCAAATTAGTTTTTTGGATTATTATTGTAATGAATACAATTGTAATCATGGTGATATAAGGGTGTAATATGAGTTTAAGGTGAATTCTTTTACAAGTCCCAAGAATTTTGTGTAATCAAAAACTATTTTTGAAGGTAAAGGCAAAACCTCAAAATAGTATTTCCTTATCTTGTTTTGACTTTTTTCTTTAGAACCATGGCAAAAATCATGAGTTTAATTTCCAAAAATGGTAAATTGTCACCTAAAAATTACAAAGAATGGAGTAGGAACATGGAAAATACACTCATTTTTAATGACCTATGGGAAATCACTAAGAAAGAAACCACACCACCAATTGAAGTTGTAAAGTTGATTGAATATTAGAAATGTGATAAATGTGCACTCGCACTTTTGAAGTCATCTTGCATTGAATAGGTAATCATTCATATTGAGGTAGTTAAAACTAGTGCATGGAAATTGTAGAGTAAAAAACTCTATATTTTTTATTTTTTGAGTTTTAATTGTGCACTCCAAATTTTGTCCCTGCACATTTTGGTTCGAGGTGGTGAAGTTTTTTGACTTAGAGCACGAGCGCAAGTTTCTTTTTGCCTAAATTTTGTCTAAGTATCAAAGTCACACAGAAGTTGCCAAGTGTCATTAGTCAAGGCACATTTTATAATTTCTATAAGTTACTCAGAATGTGACATGTGTCCTGTGGTAACTTAGCAGAGTGTGACAAGTGTCAGCATCTGCATCTCATGTTTCTTATACGTTTCAAAATCTTCTTTCATTAAGCTTTTCTCAAGATCAAGCAAAAGATGCCAAGTGGCAACTATGGAAGGTTTTAATATGTTTTTCTAAAAGCAACGAAAGATGCCCGTATCCCTAGCTAAAGAAAATGGAAGCTACCACGTGTCAACATCCAAAATATCTTCATTTTGTTTCATCGATAAGTAAAGACTATGGTGGGACCTGGGTTTTATTTCTGAGAAAAGTGGAAGCTGCCAAGTGTCACCATCCGTGTAAATCTAAAATGAGGCCAGAATGTTTCTATAGTATAGCCAGAGTGACACAGAGACCGACACATGTCATCTTCCATAGGATTAACAAAAGGTAGATAAAAGCAATAGAGACCACCACGTGTCCCTTGTTAAAGATGCGTAGAAAGTGCCACTTGTCCCTATTTTATTTTTAAAGTTGCTCAAGCAAGAAGTGTTGTGGGTCCCATTCTCTATAAATTACTAAAGTTTTGAAGAAGTGGACTGTGATAGATGCCAAAGATGGAATACTCTTGAGCAAAGACATAGTAAAGAGTATAAGTTATGTGGAAAGTGCCGTGTGTCTTTGGTAAGTGCCTCGAAAGCTACCAAGTGTCATTTTTTAGTGTCACCTAAGTAATAAGATAGTTTTCAAGTGAAAAGTGGATACTGCCAAGTGTCCTCACCCATTTCACAGTGGGAAGCATCATGTGTATCTATTTCAGCCAATGAACTTGTAGGGAGACAAAACATTTCAAATCCAAGAAATATCTTTTGTTAGACACTTCTAGTTCTGTTGGAGTTCAGTTAGACAGTTGGATTGGGAATGTGCAAGGAATCTAGAGCTAGTCTGATGCTATAAATATGAGTGCAAGGGATCATCATAAAAGAATCGGAAGATAGAGAGAATTTTATGCAAGAGATTATTGTCAAGAAGTTTTAGACTTTTTTAGCTATGACCAGGAATATCATTTGCCTTTATTTTATATTCTTGAGTTAGAAAGTTTGTATAACTGTGCATGTCTCTGTGCCTTTTATGTTACTAGAGAATTAATAAGAAGACTAAGTTATGTGCCTTTGTTGATATTTTTCTATGTCACTGCAAAATTAGTCTAAGTTGTGAGCCTCTATTTCTATTGTTTTCATCTTTTACATTGATCATGCATTGATTACTCTTTAATGTAATTGAATATTACATATAGCTTCACTGTGCTTAGAATTAAGGGTCAAATTAAATTTAGGTGCATTGCCATAGTTAGATTTTCTTTCATTGCACTTGTGTTTCTATTTAATTTCTATCCTTTTCCCCATTATACACTGGAGATAAAGAAGAGCCAGCTTCTTTAAAATCTAGAGATTATTTCAGGTCATAAGTCCCACATTCCTAAAACTTCCCATTGTTGGTGTTGGAAATAGTGCAATTCTAAGCATCAATAGTTTTTGGCACGCCCGGTGGGACACCATCTTGAAGTTTCTTTCAAGACCGTATGAATTAGAGAGCTACAAGGAGTTAGAGTTGTGGACCAGTAACAAGATCTCAATCTATTGTAAATCTAGGTATTCTTTTTCCACCATTGATAACTAGTCCAAGAAGAAGGGTCAATTAGTTTATACCAATACCAAGAGCAAACATGGGAGCACCTATACCCCCAAGAAATTATGCAAGTTGGAACACTGATAGTCCTTTGATTCTACCAATACCACCAGCCACTTGGGATCCTATCCTAGTAAATGCCCTAAAAGCTCTACCCAAATTCAGTGGGCAAGATTTCAAAACACTTGAAGAACATCTTCAGGATGTATCTGATGTTTATGTTATACATGTGGTTACATAGCAGAATGTAGCTATAAGATTGTTAGCAACTTCTTTTAAAGGGAAGGCTCTGGAATGGTATAGATCTTTGACTCCAAATATGATATCTACATGGGATCAACTTGGAGATCTTTTCTTTGAAATATTTGAAGAAAAGGGTGATAAGTCTTGTTTATTACAACAATTGATTAGTATCAAGAGGGCACCACAAGAAGTAATGACTGACTTCAATTCAAGGTTTCAAAAGACTTGGGAAAGGATTCCTGCTACAACAAGACTATTACCAGGTATGGCTATAGTATTTTATCTTAAAGCTTTGAATTTAGATATATCAATAATGATTTATTCACTTGGAGGTCAGACTCTGCCAGAGGCTTATGACTATTTAGTCAGAGCTAAAAATAATTTAATAGATACTGGAAAGTTGCCCCCAAGGCCTCCCATGCCCATGTTTCTAGAGATTACCTTACCATTGCCTCAAGAAGCCCCTAATCCCATAACCCCACCTGTGTCTATGTAAACATATCCTCAAAAACCTACTAAAGATCTTATCCCTGCCCAGTCATCTGAGATGGATGATATCAAGAATATCTTAAGGACATTTTCTAATGAGTTAATCAACATAAAAAAGATAATAGAGTACTTATCCAAAACCCCAATATCAAGTCTATCAAGGAAATATATTTCCACCACAACCAAACTAGTATCAGGGTTCTCAAAAGCAAAATAACCTTCAGCTAGCAAACTAATTAGTTGCAGTCCCTACACCCTCACAGACTGTTTCCCCTAATACAAATAGGGAGATTATTCAAGGGTAGAATAATTATGTAGATGGCACTAATGCCTGGTGTTTCCCTTGTAATAATGCTCATATGCCCAGAGATTATCCCATGGGTAATCTACAACAAAAGGTAGCAGAGCAAAGAAGAATGGATGGACAGTTTGCAAGTACTTTTGATACTCAAGCCTACCAATCCTCTAGTATGCAAAATTCAGTTCTAATGGCTCAAATGCAAGGGATGTCTTTACAACAACAAGAATAAATAGCCCCTAAACATGCTTTTTTTTCATGGGTTGAAGATGAAGATTCAGTATTCTTGAATGAAGCTTCTACTTCCAAGAAACCAGTGGTGCAATCATACTACTATACCATATCAAAGAGAAGAATGGTGGAATAGCCTAAAGTTGAAAATAATGAAGTTATGGAGAATGCTCCATTTCAAGGTCATCAAAACATAGCTGTTAGACAAGAAGTGCCTCAGCCAATGCAGAACCAAGTGATTTTTTGACAAGTTCAAGAAAAAGCAAGGTATCCTTATTTTCTAAGAACCCAAACTCTGGGACTAATGAATGTGGTGGATCAACTGAAGAGGACCCCAACACAAGTGTTAATAGGGGACATATTATCTATTCCTAAGCAAAAGACACTATTACAAGAAGCTCTACAAGATCAAGCAGTGCCTAAACATACTAGTATCAAAGAAGGACCTGCTAAAAAAGAAAAGCTCAAAGACACAGTTCACCTACAGACAACAGCCCTAGTGAACAATGCACCAGAGGTAGGTAAATCCAAACCAGAACCCTTCTATTTGACACTAATAGTTGGCAAGAAATTGTTACATAATGCAATGATAGACTCAGGGGCCATTACTATAGTAATGCCTAAGCAAATAACTGATGCTTTAAAAATAAAATATGAGCCACTTACTAGAGGAGTTATGTAGGTGGATGGCAAATCAATGCAAACAATAGGGAGAATTAAACAACTCCCATTGCAATTATATACTTTCCCTAATATAATTATCAATCAATATGTGGTAGTCATAGATATACCCTCTGTATTTGGTTTATGTTTATCCAGAGACTTTACAGCCAAGATAGGAGGATATATGTCACTTGATTGGTCTCATCTCATCCTAAAAACCAAATATGGTTCAAAGATGAAGATATTATCTGAGCCACTATATAAGGATCACATCACCAATGAACCAACCTCAAAATTAGAGGTAGCTCATGCTATGTTGAATAAGGAAGAAAGAGTTTTTGTTGAGGAATTAGGTGACTGGACTGAACATGATCAAGAAGAGGAAAATAATCATTTGTTAGCTATGATACAAAGTGACCCAAATGGAAATTATGACTCCACTGGTCTGGGCACTTATGTCATATTTGATGAAGATCATAAAATCCCAAATGTTTTAAGGGAAGAAACACCAAAAGATACCTCTTCTATCAATCCTCAGGTCTCTCAACATGAATTCCAAATTTCAAGTTAGAAGTCACTAGCTTATGCCTTAATCTCTGATGAGGAAGAGATAATTTTTGACTTTCTTCTCACTTTGCAAGATGATATGGAGGAGCATGGACACTTCCTTGATCATGATTTTAATGACTTGTTTGAAGTCATTAAGGCAGGTTATACTATTATTTAGGGAGGCTGTGAGCTAGTTGCGGATGGACAAGACAACATTGTGACTCAAATAAATATGCAAAATTACTGCAAGCTTTCATATTTATCCTTTCAAGAGGTTGGTGAATTTGAAGATGATATTTTTAAAGTCATTAAGGAGGATGATCATGCAATGGAACATGATTTTGAGGTAGAAGGAGATAAGCCAATAAATGATGTATATCAAAGGGCTTATGGTGATGAGCAAATAGCCATTGATTTCTTGATGAGACACATCAGTATGAAGAACCAACATTCGACAAGCTTTCAAGAACAAAAAGAGTATGTATATGTTGGAAGCATGTTTGACTCTGATCCACTCAAATGTAGGACAATCAAGGTTGCATGCAAGAAGAGCAAGTCGCCAGAGCTTCATCCCATTTAGTCACTTGTATGGTAACATAAGTCATCTCGCTATGAAGGAGACTTCAAAAATTCTTCTTTTGATCTAGGAGGGAGACAAAGATACGTAGTTAATGTATTATAGTTAGATAGTTTCCTTTTCCTTGTTGCTTTGTTTTCACATTTTTCTCTCCCACTTTTTCTTTTAAATAAGTGTTCTTTAAACACGTGGCCATGGCTCAGAGTCTTTTTCAAAATTTTCAAAACTCTTGATACATTAAATATCTCCCAAATCCTTAAATTCCCCAAGGTACATTGCGCAGCCACTTTCATGATGTGTTTAACTCACTGTCCCATGAATATTTAGTAAGATTTGCTAATGGTTATCTAATTTTAATGCCATTTTGAGACTTGATGGATCATTAAATACCATATAATAAGAGTTAAAGATTAATAGTGTCTCAAACATTCCTACGTCTGCTAGAAAACCCCTATTACTTGCATTTTTAGTTCATAGCAAACCTGCTTAGTGAAAGTGCCTTCCCTATTGCAAAGCTCCATACCTGTTACCATAGTTCACTATTTCAGAATATATATATATATATATATGAAGGGAACACAGTCTTTGCAACAAGGTTCTAGGATTTATGAATCCATTGACAAGTTTCTCGCAAGCAAATCATATGCTTCGGCCCCTACACAACCCTTAAAGACCTACCCATGGACTAGAGTCCCTAAAGTTGGTCATGCAAATGACCCAACAAAGGTGAAAGATTTTGTAGACAGAATCATGGACCCAATTCTTCAAAGGCCTAGCAAAACTCTCAGAGAAGGGGCACATCAAAGGTGTATTCAAAGGGCTAAGGTTAGACAATATGAAACATTCACAATGAGGATATGGACTTCCCAACTGGCATAATTCATTGTCTCAGGTGTGCATCCCTGCCCTGACTTGGTTGAAATATGTGCTAGGTTGTTTCATGTACCTTTTATACCATACAATAGGGTGCATTCACAGTGCAAATTACACCAAAGGTTATAAAAGACATGTTGGCCCTATATCATGACAAGATAGCCACGTTTCCCACCATTGCCAAAATATAGAAAATGTGGGCAAATGTCAATACTCAATTGAGGTTTTTAAAATCAGAATTGAAATTAGGCGATGATGATACCACTATGCCAACACTGCCAACAGCAAGAGTAAAATTTGCACAAGCTAATCAAGATGCACTTTCCATGATGGCTTTCATTTTTGGAATGAAAGAAGATACAACTATCTATGAAGAAAAAATGGCCATCCTCTTCATATTGAAAACTGTTGACAAGACTCAAGAGTATCAGCTTGATTTCTCTGAGCATATTGCATATTCAATGGTTGAACAACTCACCCAATTCAGATCTAAAGGGATTTTTAGGTATTCTTCTTATCTATTTCACCTTATGTTGTATCAAAACTCTGGCATCTTTTCCCAACACATGCATCTAAATATGTATGACCCAAGCTTTGATCTACATAGGAACATTCCTATGTCTACATGGACACATATCTTGTCTAAAACTAGTGACCCATACACATTTTGGGAACTTTTTGTCATCTGAGCCTAGAGCTGGTTGTGAATAGATTGACTCCAAGTGTTTCAGGCCTTATGATCAATTGTACTATTCCTTGTGATTACTTTTTTGGATCCTATCATACTATTATTAGAGTCCATGCTTTTAGTGGATAGCCAATGTTTCTACCTAAGATTTTGACCCTTAGGTTAGCATTCTTAGAAGTCACCGGTCAAGTGTCTATGATGGATAATGAATATGGTACTAGGAAGAAAAAGAAGAAAATGTATGATGTTTCATGGGTGACAAACAACATAGCCCTAAAGGTCAGAGATGCTGAGATCTTGTTGCTAAGAAAGCTAGCCTTCCTAGGTTTTTCTCTAATTGAAGATAAATGGGGATATGACCCAAATGGTTTCATAACTTCATGGGTCAGGAATAATAAGGTTGCTACCAGCATTGTGCATGAAGGCCATCCCTTTTAGGAAAATGGAAGAAATCTCAGGGAAGATATTCCTAATCTTTATGTAGAATTGATAGATTTTCCCCTTCAAGAAGATAGACCATGGGAAACTTTTTATGTTAAGCAAAGGGATTTTGATCCTAAAATTAGAATGACTTTTGGTTTAAGAAGAGCATTAAAGAATAAATACTGAAATGCTAAGAAAATAGAAGCCTATTAGAAATATAGGAAAGAGATTTGTGATACAACTCACTCTTTTAGAAATGTGGATTCAGATGAGAAATTGGAGGAACTATGGGATGAATGTCATCTATCTCCTATCTCTATCCCTAATATAAGCAATTTACAGACACAAGGTGGAGAGCTAAAAGCCAGAGCAGAATCTAGTCAAACATTACAGACTCTAGGGCAAACCTCAACTTTAATAGCTGTAACTATTTGGCCCCAATCTCTTAGTACCATTGAAAAACAAAAGAGTGTGGTATCTTCACCACTAAAAGCTTCTCCATCAACGTCAGCCCTTAGGGTTCCCAATTTTACACAAGCACCACTAGCAGCAGTAGTAAATGTTAAAGAGAACGGAGCACATCCAGAAGAAGAAACACCAAGGAAACATAAGAGGCTAAGGTTTTAACATGATTCAGAGGAGAGGGTAGAACCCTCACAACACTAACCATAGAGTACCTTGATTGGTCATTAAGTGTTGTTTCTCCTTCTTTTTCTCAATCTCCTTCTTCTCCTATAGGGGTGATGATTCCATCGAGCCAAATAATATCCCCTACCATCTTTTTAGTGCCCATTTCTCATTTTGCCCCATCTATACATACTCAGGCCATATCATTACCTCATTTTTTCCCCTCTATCTCAAAGAGAGTACCTCCTCAAATTTTCACTAGCCAATATTTGGCTATTCCTTATGGCTTGCCATAGGGTTATCCTTTTACAAGTGGGCACATTGTCTCTTCTTCTACCTTCCAAACTCAAATAGATACTGCTAAGAAGGATAGAGAAGCCTAGATGGAGAAAAAGAAGATGAAAGATAATAAAGCCTTGGCTACACCACATATGAGGTCATAATTTGATCTAATCCAGTAGCAACTAATGGTGACCCATTTGTCACCTAATATAGTTAAGCCAAATGAGCAGATGCAACCCAAAGATTACACAATGAATGTAGTGGCTATAGACATGTCCCTTTTCAGACCACAAGATAGGATCAAGTTGCTAAATCAATCCACTTCTGTAGTAGCTAAAGATTATTTGAAAATATCAAAGAAGCTACAAAAGATGGAGGCTGATCTAGCCGAAAAGAGAAGGCAAACTGTAGCAGTCTGACTATAGAGATCAAAACTAAGAATATTGAAATAGAGATTCTTAATAAATAGTTGTAAGATACTATTTCTCTTCAGACTCACCAGGCTATTCAGGCCCAAAATGATTCTTTGAAAGTAGGGCTAATGCAGGTGAAAGATGCAGGATAACCTTAAGGCAGGAAAAGGCAACATTATAGGAAAAATGTGAAGAAACCCTGATACAGGTTACTCAACTTCAATAGAAGCTACTGAATGATTAGAACAATACCACTGCTATATAGGCCCAACTTCAAGCTAAGCGACAAATGATAGAATAATTGACACTTGAGTTGGCTAATAGGCCAAAGAATGCAAGGGTGTTGAATCTGGTTAAGGAGCTTTATGAATCAATATGGAAAAGAATCTCTAAGGAGATTATTCAGATCAAACCTTCTCTAAACTTTCTGCTAAATGCACAAAAATTGTGTGAAAAGGTGGAGACTTCAGTTGAAGACACTCTATCTACTATTTTTGTGAGAGTGTTTGACTCTCAAATGTTGCTACAAAAGCTATATGATGCATATGATGGAATGTTGTCAGTAGCAAGGATTACTGACAAAATGATCGCCGCTAAAAGAGTGAATGAAGTTTTTAATTACAACTCCATAGCAATCAATTATAGAGAGCTTCTAAATATGGTGAAAGAAGGAATCAAAGACATGAAATAACACATTGAAGATCTGGTGAAATTAGGTCTTCCTTCCCCTTTTCTTGATAGCAACACTGTGTTGATGATTGATGAAATTAAACCTTTGTTGTTAGCCAGGCAGAATGATCAGGCAGTCTTTCAAGGTTTAAGAGATGATTTATTAGTGCCTAAAGTAAAAGCTATTTTGATTCCCTTTTCCTAGCTTGAATTTAAATTGAAGGCTACACTTCATATTTTGTAGAATTTTTCACACAAGGATATCATCAATCTTAATTTAGCCTTCCACAAATTGCAAAATAAACAGGGATTATGTGATGATGAGTGGTCTGCTTATTAGATAGCCTTATTAAAGTTGTCATTTTTGTCACATTTAATCATGTGGGAGATTGAGGATTATTATTTTTGAGTAGGCTCAAAAGTCCTCGAGGTCACCAAGAATTGTAGAGTAAAAAACTCTACATTTTTCATTTTCTGAGTTTCAGTTGTGCACTCCAAATTTTGTCCCTACACATTTTAGTTTGAGGCAGTGAAGTTTTTTGACTCAGAGCACGAGAGCGAGTTTATTTTCACCAAAATTTTGTCTAAGTATCAAAGTCACATGGAAGCTGCCAAGTGTCATTGGCTAAGGCACATTTTATAATTTCTATAAGTCTCTTAGAATGTGACACGTGTCTTGTGGTAACTCAGTGGAGTGCAACAAGTGTCGACTTCTACATCTGATGTTTCTTATATATTTAAAAATCTTCTTTCATTAATATTTTCTCAGGATCAAGTGAAAGATACCAAGTGGCAACTGTGAAAGGTTTTAATATGTTTTTCTAAAAGCAATAGAAGATGCCATGTATCCCTAGCTAAATAAAATGGAAGCCGCCACATGTCAACATTTGAAATATCTTCATTTTTTTCATCGATAAGTAAAGACTATGGTGGGATCCAAGTTTTGTTTTTGAGGCAAGCAAAAGCCACCAAGTGTTGCCATCCATGCAAATCTAAAATGAGGCTAGAATGTTTCTATAGTATAGCTAGAGCGACACTAAGACTGACACGTGTCATCTTCTACAGGATTAATAAAAGGTAGATAAAAGCAATAGAGACCACCACGTGTCCCTTGTTAAAGATACGTGGAAAGTGCCACCTATCCCTATTCCCTTTTTGAAGTTGCTCAAGTGAGAAGTGTTGTGGGTCCCATTCTCTATAAATTGCTAAAGTTTTGAAGAAGTAGACTATGACAGATGTCAAAGACATCATACACCTGAGCAAAGACACAGTAAAGAGTATAAGTTATGTAGAAAGTGTCGTGTGTCTTCGATAAGTGCCTCAGAAGCTGCCAATTGTCATTTTCTAGTGTTTCCTAAGTAATAAGATGGTTTTCAAGTGAAAAGTAGATACTTCCAAGTGTCCTCACCCATTTCACAGTGGGAAGCATCACGTGTATCTATTTCAGCCAATGAACTTGCAGGGAGATAGAATGTTTCAGATCCAATAAATATCTTTTGTTAGACACTTCTAGTTCTCTTAGAGTTCAGTTAGACAGTTGGATTGGGAATGTGTAGGGAATCTAGAGCTAGTTTGATGCTATAAATATGAGTGCAGGGGATCATCAAAAAAGAATCAGAAGATAGAGAGAATTTTCTACAAGAGATTATTATCAAGAAGTTTTAGACTTTTTTAGCTATGACCAGGAATATCATTTACCTTTGTTCTAATTTCTTGAGTTAGAAAGTTTTTATAACTGTGCATGTTTCTTGCCTTTTATGTGATTGGAGAATTAATAAGAAGACTGAGTTCTATGCCTTTGTTGATATTTTTCTGTGTCACTGCAAAAGTAGTCTAAGTTGTGAGCCTCTGTTTCTATTGTTTTCATCTTTTACATTGATCATGCATTGATTGCTCTTTAATGTAATTGAATCTTACATATAGCTTCACTGTGCTTAGAATTAAGGGTCGAATTAAATTTAGGTGCATCGCCATAGTTATATTTTATTTCATTGCACTTGTGTTTCTATTTAATTTCTATCCTTTTCCCCATTATACACTTTAGATAAAGAAGAGCCAGCTTCTTTAAAATCTGGAGGTTGTTTCAGGTCGCAAGTCCCACATTCCTAAAACTTCCCATTCTCGGTGTTGGAAATAGCATAATTCTAAGCATCAACAAAAATCTTGGAAAGCATTAAAATATTTGTTTGACAAACAACCTACATACAAGAATATTGACCTTCTTATGCAATTGTTAAACAATAAAATGTTAGATATTGAAGACATCTCTAAATATATTTCTCACATGAAAACATTGAAACAAGAATATTGCATAACTGGTGGTAAAATTGATAATGATATGTTGATTTCCATCAAATTGAATGGTCTTAATTCTGAATACACCATTTTTTTTTGAAATGCTACAACTTAGTGATAAGCTTAACAATGACACATTTGACTCTATTTTTGAGTTATTAATTTAGCATGAGAGACAGTTTGCAAGGAAAAAGAATACATCTATTGAGGAGGCACACTATTCCAAAAAAGGAAATCCATTGTATGATCCTAATAGAAGACACAAAAAGAAGCAAAGGCATTCTTAGAGTCATGGTTATAGGCATAAAATAATTTTGGTTCTTCAAAACATAAGCATCATTCTAGACATAGGGATTATTCAGGCTCTCCTAAGCATAAACATCACTCTAGTTCTCTGAAGCATAAGCATTACCACAAATATTCTAATGGACACAAGCACAAGCATAGGCATTCTTCTTCATGTGTCTATTCTTCCTCTAGTTCCAATGGATGTGAGAGAGAATGTTACAATTGTGGTGGCATAGGACATCTTTCTATAGATTTCCCCTTCAAAAGGAGGTCCTCTCGACATTGACAGAAGGTAGAAGCAAACATTATTGATCACTCTAATCACTCCAGTCACTCTTCTAGATATTCTTTTGCATCTTCTTCTGATTGATGGAATGAATAAAAAGTTGCATGCTCCACATTTGATGACTATATATTCTGAGCTAGTGACACACCCATCTTGTGTAAGCTGCTAGGCTCAAGATTGAGATTTGATGTAGTATCACTTTTTTGGCTTGTGTACTTTGCTTTCATAGATGTAGTGTTGATATGATCTTTAATGTGGAGCATTATAGTGTTTTATACTTGGTTTATTTGTTGCATGTCTTCTTACCTCTCACCTAATAATGGGATAAGATATTGCATATTGGTTTTTCAATCAGTCTAGAATGCACAATATACCAGTTGTAGTTATGACATAGTCTACATGGATGACTCACAATTCATTGCTCTAGTTTTTCTATACCTCTTTGGATTAAGGGGGAGTTGTTGGGTCATTTAGTGATCCAAAGGTAATTAATTTAGTTTGTTTTTATTTATCAATTAGTTTTACCCATTGGTTTTTCAACGAACTCATATTCCCATAAGCCTTTTATAAGCTTACTTTATAAAAAAAATGAGTTTTAATATTGAATACAATTTTGTTTTTTAATTATTCCTTCCATCGATCTACCCATGATTTTCAAGCCAAAATCTCTCTTCACACTCTCTAAGGTATAAGCCAAAATTGATTTAAAATAAATCCTAGGATAAATGCACTTTTAGTGTATGCATTGATTGATTTGAGTTATTTTGGTTGCTCTTTGTTTGAGGTGTGAGTCTCAT
Source organism: Torreya grandis (assembly GCA_037957365.1). Classification (NCBI taxonomy): domain Eukaryota; kingdom Viridiplantae; phylum Streptophyta; class Pinopsida; order Cupressales; family Taxaceae; genus Torreya; species Torreya grandis. Next base: position 2,643,731 of record JARHVA010001892.1, on the reverse strand, counting down.
CATAATATCCCCAATTTATCATATGGTCTTTACTAGACAGCAACTAAGAAATCAAACCAACCAACCACCACCATCCTCTTCTTCCTCCATGGAGTACACTTATGATGTTGAGGGTTCCCCTCATTCTCCCCCTCCTCCTACCTAGATTATAGTTGTTTTTTAGGGTGATACAAACTTTTCTACCTTCCTTGACAATAATCTGGCTTCCTTTCAACATTATCTAAATAGCTTATCCAATCATTCCTCTATTTATTTGGTCCCTCCAATGGATCATTCTTATGGTATGCCTCATCATATTATGGTGGGGGTTACCTCGACCCAACCCTCACTAATTCAAGCCTCTTCTTCTTCCAACATCCCATCTACTATTGCTACCCAAATCCAACATTTTATCCTCCAATAAAATACCTCCTAGAATACCCCACACTTCACATGTAGGTTAAACTCTACCTTTATTCACCTATACTCCCCCTACCATGGGGTTATCTTCTACCCCGACTTCTTCCCTTCCCTTTATCTCAACCAATCTACCAACTTCTACCCCATTTTAGAATCTAGTGTTGTCTATACCTCAAACACTTCCACCTATCAGCACTAGAGTCACCACCCAACCTCAACTTATCCAACCTCTACTTTCCACCTCAACTATACCTTTAATCTAACCTACATCCATCCACCAAGAAGTACCTATTACAACCTACCAATATGGGTACATAGCTCCCTCCACATAACCATTTATGCTAATCAGCTTGTATGTGGCACCATCTCAACCTTTTGTTATTACTTATCAATATGTGGCCTCTTCAATGCCTTCTACCACCTATCTTTGTATAGATACCACTCAACCCCAATATAATGTCTCTCTCAATCATGCATCTTCCTAACCTCAACTAAATTTGATCAAGATACTAATGGATAGAATGACTAAATTGGAGTCATATATTTTCAAGTCTCATAAAATATTCTCCTATGACCAAATTTGTAATGAACCTATTCATCCATCCATTCCCATCCACTCTTATCCTCCCAAATGGGAATTGCCTAAATTTTCCAAATTCTAAGGCAAGGAGGATCCCCAACAACATTTGAGAACATTATGTAATTCTTGCTACTTAATCGGATATGATGATTCTACCCTCCTCCAAACCTTCCCAATGTCTTTATCAGGATATACCCTTGATTGGTATAGCTCTCTCCCTACCCATTCCATCTTTTCCTTCTCCCAACTAGCCCAGATATTTTTAGAACATTTCTTAGTAAACATAACTAAAAAGGTTTCCATAATTGACCTCTACTCTATCAAACAATTTGATGAAGAGTCAATTATTGATTTTGTGTCTAGATAGAGAGGCCTCATCAATCAAATCTCTTGCATCTTACCCCAAACTAAATTAATCAAACTTTTCTCTAGGGTTTATGCCAATCATATTTCACCTACTCTTCAAGTTTAAACCTTTTGAATATCTGATGAGGCATTCACCATGGCACAAAAACTCAAAAACTATGTCATTGATGAAGGGAAACTAAAATTATAGAACAAGAATTATACTTTCAAACCTAGTGACCCTCCCTGTACTAAAACTACTAGCCAATCCAATACTAAGGAAAAAAACATCCACAAATTTGGTGGTTCTTAAAACTTCCCCACCTCCAACTATTAACCAATCACATCAAAATAATCCTTCCAAAACCTCCTCATCAACAAAATCAAACCCAAAATTGAGCACCTCTAAGACAATATACTCCTATTGGGGAGTCATATGCATCGATTTTGGATAAACTAATCAAGGCCAAACTTATCCAACTTCCACCAATTAAACCACCCTAACAATTTGATTCTTCTCACCCTATACCTAGGTGGTATAACAAAAAAGACCATTGTGCCTTTCACCGAACTATTGGACATGACATTGACAGATGTAATACCTTTAAAAGTCTTGTTTAAAATATAATTAATAGTGGGTATCTCACATTTTATAACCCTAATGCACCCCCTAATCAATCTCTAGACATTTTTTGAAAGCCTTTCTCAAATCATGCTCCTTCCACCCAACATCATGATAGTAAACTTGAATCATCTAATTCATATGAGGCACATACTATAAATGTCATTAGTAATGCGCCATTATTGAATATATCATTACCGTTATTACTCAAATCAAGGGAGCCAACCTACCATTTATTACTTCAGAGACCCAAATGAAGGAATCATCTATCTCTCCTTCTAGACTTGATGTGACCATGGCTTTATCTACCCCTCTTTTGGTAGAAACACCCAAGGAGGCAACCATTGCTTCAACCATTTATTCTACCTCTCCAATACAAGAATCACCTACTTATTTAAACATCCAAGTGAGGTAAGAAACCATACCCATTCCTTCCCTTGAGAATATCACACTCACCTCTACTATCATAAAACCATCTTTGGAAACCATTCCCCAAAAGGAGGTCACCTCATCTACCCAATTGCTACCTTTAGAAACTTCCACCTAAGACACCAATACTAAAACCACTCCTTATTCACCTAGGGGTTTAATCTTTGAGACAAATGATCAAGGAACTATCCCCATTTATAATCCATTCTCTATGTTGGTCCAAACTTTAGAGTTTACATCCCACCCTAGCTTTGATAAAGCCATATTTTGGCATCAACTTGGCCTTCCTTATCAAAACAAATCTGACTCCTCAACTTCTCTTGAGTCCATGCTTAAACCTATTATTGCTACCCCACTAACTACTCCTCTAAAGTTATACATGATCCACCTCAAATACATCCACCTAAAATTACCAAGTTACCTCATGCTTCTTTCATCAAACCTATCAAGAATCTAGGGATCTTTCCCACAACTAGTCATACTCACCCTCCTTTGAGATTGGACTTAACTACATCAAACCCACTGAAGCCTAATCCAATTAATTCCCTTACTAAGGAAGTCATACCCAAACCTTCACCATAAAATAGACCCATACTACCTCCTTTTAGCCTACCTTCCATTTTAGAACCCCATCCTTCTACCATTCCTATCACCTATTCTTCTTCTAAAAAAACATCTCTTTTTTCTTTACCTATAATCACCAAACCCTCTAGTACTTCATCATTCCTAGCCAACCTATCCCCATCTACCTTCCCACCTATAACCAAACCTTTTGCATCTAATTATTCAACCACCAAGCCAATCTTATCCAAGCAAACCTAATCAAAACCCCCAATCAAGATCATTATCCCAACCACAACTTCCTTAAAGAAGCCCATGCCCATTCCTAAAAGAAAAAACCCACAACCTTCAACACCATTGTTGGAGTCCTACACAACTATTTTGTAAAGGTTGTTGCAAACATCCTCCATTAGCTTGCTTCTAATTAAACCTTTTGACCTCACATGTCCTAAACCAACCTAGTTCAATGATAATTTGATTTGTCTTTACCATAGGACTCTTGGACATGTTACGGATAATTATAAATCTCTCTAAACACTTGTCCATAATTTGTTGGAAGAAGATGATCTATTGGAAGAGCCCTTTTTACCTCCACTACCAATCTTACCATCGATCCAACCTACCCAAACTTTACCTACTATACCACTCCTACCTGAGAGTAAAAAGGAGGAACCAAAGCAAATATCAAGTCCCCTTATCCACACCATTCATATGGTTGCCCATTCTTGGGCCCAATAGAGGGATAAGGTAAAAGCCAATGTAACCATCCCCTAGACTTACCCTTTGGCCTCTCAACCTACTAACCAAACCCAAGTATCTCTATCTCCACCCTCATAAACATTAAAACCAATAGTCTCCATTTTGGGAACTCCACCTCCCAACCCCATTCCATTCATCAAACATCTTGTGTTGAAACAAATTTCACCAAAAACCAATGAAAATGAGACTTTATGATTTAATCAACACCTCACCTCAACATCACTAAGCTTTAATTAAGGCTCTACATTCCATAGAGGTTTAAATAGATGATCTAAAACCTCTTATATCTTTTGTTGGATACCTCTAAAAATCTTCCCTTGTCACTTATTTATAATTCCTACCTTTTCATACTGAAGATCTTGATCCTCTCTCTTCATCATAACATACATCAATCAAACCCATGTTAAATAGGTAATGATTGATAGAGGTGTTAGCATCAACATCATCTCTTCCCATGCATATGATCAAATTTACTTACCCACAAACATCATATTTGAGAGTACAATGGTCCTTCTCTCTTTCAATGATAATATGGCCACTACCTTAGGGACCGTGGTCCTCCATATCCAGTTGGGGCCATGAACCATTCCTAAGATATTTTACATTGTCAAGGGTGAGTGCCAATATAATGTGTTACTTAGATGCCCTTAGATCCATGCAATGGGTTTTTTCCCCTTTAATTTACATTAATGCATCAAATTTGAGCATGAGGGACAAGTTATTACAATTAAATCTGATTTTAGTCCCTTTTGCTTCCTGTAATATGACATATCAGCCTAATCAAAACCTACTTTTGATAAAACCACCACATCACCCAACATCAATAACATTTTCCCTCACTATAATGATGAAGCATTCACTATCTCATCTATTCCCTCATCACAAATTCTGGTAGAATATCCTCTGCAATCAACATTTCAATGACTCTTGCTGAGGGAATACCACCTTCTCGCATTATATACCTTCCCTACTCTACATGAATATGAGAATCTTCAAAACAACCCTTCCTATGAACCTAACATTGGTACTATTATCCCCTTCAAGATCCCCAATAGCCAAAAAAAATTTATGGGGGACTTGATCAGCCACTTCTTGCTCCTACCACCTCTCCATATATCCAACCATTCACCTCTAACTTTTCTTACCTAAGCAACCTAGCCTTTGCCAAAACCTACCTTTATCAGTGTGATTGGAAGGGGTTTGGTCTTGGCCTCTATGAATAAGGACCTCATGATTTTCCCATTATCCAAACCTAGAAACCTCATGAGTTCTTTGGACTAGGGTTTGAACCACCAAAAGAACCCATTTACCAAAACCTATCGCTACCACTACCAAAGAAATTCCATCCTTTTCAACCCCATCTTCCCAATTTGAAGAGTCTGACACCATCCCATCTAACATTTTTTTTATTAATACCATTATCTTATGCCCCCTGACATATCAAAAAGAGGGTTGAACCAAGACCACTCCTCTCGTCCACCTAAAAATGATTGAAAATGACTCACCCACTATTAACACCATTCACCATTAAGATGATAATACCACTATCACCTATCTCAATATGGGGGATTATTCTATCCATAAATATATCCCTCCTAAGGACCAAACCATTCTCAATGAATCAATCATTTATATTAATTTAGGTACTTAAGAGGACCCTTGCATCATCAAAATAGGCCAATCTTTAACCGCTAAAGAGCAGTATGACTACCCTTATTTCCTTCATGATCATAACATAGTGTTTACTTGGTCCTATCAAGATATTCCTAGAATCTATCCTTCTATTTATCTCCATAACATCATCACTCATGCTAAAGTTAAGCCAATTTGATAAAAACTTTACTGTATGCATCCCTGCATAGCTCTTCTCATCAAAGAACTTCAACACCGTGTATCTGTTAACTTCATCCAACCCATTGACTATCCACAATGGGTTTATAACACCATTACCATTACCAAACCTATAAGGGGCATTCACCTCTAAATTGACTTTCATAACCTTAATCTTGTAATACCTAAAGATGACTCTCCCCTCCCTAACATCGACCAACTTATTGATCTCATGGCTGGTCATGAAATGCTATCTCTCATGGATGGTTTCTTGGGGTACAATCAAATTTTGATTACCCCTAAAGATTAGTATAAAACTTATTTTATCACCCCATGGGGAACTTTCTGCTATCAAGTTATGCCTTTTGGACTACAGAATGTAGGGGTAACCTATCAGTGGGCCATGACCTATATCTTTCACAACCTCATTCATAAAATTGTTGAAGATTATGTAGATGATATCCTAGGGAAATAAAAACATTATCAAGACCATCTAGATGTTCTCATCATCATATTCAAATGATTAATCCATTACAATCTCTAGCTCAATCAAAAAAAGTGTATTTTTGGAGTCTTATCAGGCAAACTCCTTGGCTTTATTATCTCTTTTCATGGGATTGAAATAAACCCCATCAAGGTCAAATCCATTTTGGATATGTTATCTCCTACTAACCTTACCCAACTTCATAACCTACAAGGTAAATATTATTTGATTCGATGCTTTATCTCCCAACTATCTGACAAATGCTAACCCTTTTACCACCTCCTAAAGAAAGACATCTCCTCCAAATGGACAAATGAATGCCAACACACATTTGAATAAATTGAGTATCTTCTTTCTCCACCTATTCTCATTATCCTAAAGAGGAAAAACCCTTTTATCTATATATATCCACCACTGATCATTCATTGGGGGCCATGCTCACTCATTATGATGAACATAATAAATAACAAGCTATCTACTACATCAGTCACACCTTAATCAAATATGAAACTTGGTATACTTATCTTGAAAAAAAATTCCTTGCCTTCATTTTCATAGCCTCTAAGCTCCATCATTATCTTCTTAATCATAAAACCTATGTCATCACTAATACTGACCCCCTCAAGTATATGCACTATAAGCCATTTCAAAACCAATGTATGGCTAAGTGGCTCATTCTTCTAGTTGAGTTTGTTCTTGATTTTTTCCCATAAAATTCAATTAAAGGATAGGTCATAGCTGACCAATTAGTTGAAGCCCCTCTACCTGATAACCAACCTCTTCCTTTTACCTTTCTAAATGAGTCTATTGCAACCCTTTTTCTGGAGAAGCCTACTTACCAAATGACCATGTTTTTTTATGAATCTAAATGCCAAAATGGTAGGGGTGCCAGAGTAATCCTCATTCCCATTAATGGTAAACCTCTTCCCCTTTCATTTAAACTTGACTTTGAATGTACCAATAATGTATTTAAATATGAAGCCTTAGTTATAGGTCTTTAAATTGCCTTAGCTTTGGGGATCAAAATAATTAGTGTCTTTAAAGACTCCCAACTCATCATCAACCAAGTGATAGGATCTTATCAATGCAAAAATGAAGTCCTTTTGAAGTAAAAACAACTTATATATGTACTATTGGCATCATTTGATCATTACACCATCCAATCAGTTCCTTGATCCACCAACAAATTTTTAGACACCATGACATCTCTCGTTTCCCAAATTCCATCCCAACTGGTCAAATCTAAACTATTTTATACCATTCATCATTTTATCACACCTTCATATATCAATGCAAACCTTCCCACCATTTGGAATGTGGAAACATCACCTCATAACATTTGGTATGATCAAACTTTCAATTATCTTAACCTTGAAATTCTCCCCTTGATCTTTCAAAGAATGCCTATAGAGCCTTTATCTAGGGTACCTCTCATTACACTATTCTAGGAGGAATCCTTTATATATAGGGTTTTGATGGCATCCTTTTCCATCATCTCCATCATCATGAAGCTTTTCATGCCATCAGGGAAGTTCATGATGGCATTTGTGGGGGACACTTTAGTGGCCTAGCTATTACCAAACATATCCTTCACCTAGGTTACTATTGGTCCAAACTTAATCAAGATTGTGTTGACTATGTCAAAAAATACATCAAGTGTCAAAAACATGTTAACCTTCATCACACACCTCCCCATGGTCTTAAAGTATTGCAATATTATTGGCCCTTCTCATAATGGGACCTTGACCTTATAGGGGGAATCAACCCCCATTCTTCACAATGACATCAATATATCATCACTATTATAGAATATTTCACTAAATGGGTGGAAGCCATCCTGCTTACATCAACCAAAGCCAAAAATATCATTGATTTCATCAACCACCACATCATCGATCACTTTTGTGTCCCCCATAAAATCATCACTAATAATGGCAAATCCTTTAGAAAAAGAAAGGCCAAGAGCTTTATGATGCTTTCATAATCAATTTAATATTTTCCTCACCTTATCATCCACAAGCCAATGGACAAGTAGAATATACCAAAAAAACCCTCATCAAAATTCTCACAAATGTGGTCAGTGATTTTGGTCAAGATTGGCACCTCCATATCTCCTTTACTTTATGGGCTTATCGTACTAGTATCTAAACCACTACGGGTGCAACACCTTTTTCCCTTATCTTTAGAGCCAAGGTAGTCTTACTTATTAAAGTCCAAATTACATCACTTAATATATCCTTACATGAAATAATCTCTAAAAGTGACTATCATCAAGAATGCCTCACACACCTAGAGCTTATTGACAAGCATCATCGTGTAGAGTTGAATCATCTTCATGTCTATCAAGAGTGAATCAAGTGCACATATAAAAAAAATTTGAAAAAGTGAAAATTCAACATCAAAGACCTCATCCTTAAAGAAAATCAAAATTTAACTAACATGGAGATGTCCAAGAAGGGCAAGTTTTCTTTTAACTGACTAGGACCCTACATTGTAACCCATAAGTATGGATCTGGTGCTTACAATTTTTCCTCTTTTGAAGGTAAACTAGAACCTAAGCTAATTAATGCTTCACATATAAATCCTTTTTATTGTTAGATGGATCAAAATCACTTCTATATCTAACTTAAGCTTGTCCCTTGGTTCATAAGACCTTTTGACCCCTCTCACTTACATTTTTTTTGGAACAATTGATTACAACTTGGAACCATGTGATTCATCCATCACAGAAAAAGCTTGATCCTAAGTATGGATACCCTAGCTCTACCCATAACATGGTTCTCATGGATAATTTTCATCTTTCTATTGATAGAATCCCATGATCAATTGTTTCTCAACCCATCCCTTTCATTTACCAAATAACCTTTTATGCTAAAGTCTTACCTTCATATAGGTGGATCTTTACTCCTAAGTAGACTTGTCCATGTCTGAATTCACATTCAAAATCATAGTGTCATAGACTTCTCCCTTGAAGGATAGTTTCCCCATAATTTCAAATTTCTTAAAATAGACTACTCCCTTGAAAGATAGCTATAAAATTCAAAATTTTAGACCACTCCCTTAAAGGATAACTAGGAAAAAATTGTCAGGATTAGGAGCACAATTGATTACCTTGTATAAGCAACTAAACACGGAATTTAACAAGAAGTAACAAGTAACTAGAAATCAAAAACAACACAGAATTTGAGAGACAATACACAATTGTATTCAACTCATCTAGAAGGAAATACAATGAATAAGTCACACTCTTCTTCCCACACCTCTAGGGCGTACAATAATCTCCCTCAAGAGTTCTCTCTCTCAATTACAATCACAACAAACAACTCAAACATAGAGTTGTTGTTCACCTCCACCAGTCAGTAACAATACTACTAGTAAAACAAGTACTCCAAGTAGATCTCCCTGATCTTGCAACAACCTAAAAATCAAATGATCTTACTTACCATGTAGGTCTTCTACCTGATCTTGCACAACCTTCAGATCACCCTAATCTTACAATTAGAAGGATCTATTCCTTGTCCTTGATTACAATACAACCCCATGAGTCTATTATATAGATCCCATGTAAACAATAATTAGACTTCTAATTATAATAATTAGACTTCTAATTATAATAATTAGACATGTAGACTCAAGACTAAAATTAGTCTTTTACATGTAAACAACTGGTTCATTAAACAAATTGTTCATGAAACTAGCAATTTTAGAACCACACAGGCGACTAACGTTAGTCGTTGTCTGTCTAGAGATGATCGACATCAGCCAATCCATGACTGATGTCGATAGCTTCCTGTCTACTCCTGACCGACATCGGTTGGCCTGACTAATGTTGGTTACTGTGACACTCAACAACCTCCTCCATGTTTGTATCAATGAAGCTTTTAGCTCCACAACCTAACAATCTCCCACTTGGAGATAAACAGCTGCACCTATACCTGTACCTATACATCATCTAATTTGTTTCGTAGCTTGTATCCCTCTTCAAGTCCAATCATGAAAAACAACCACCACACATCTTGTGGTGCAACACCTGTCATCCAAGTCCCATGTCACATCCGATTCTACATACTCATGTAGAGAAGTACTTGACCCTACATCGCATGTATACCTGCTACTGGTCCCTCTTAGATACCTAAGAATCCACTGAACTACTTTATAGTGCTTTTTTCTTGAATTGACCCCAAAATCACTGACAACACCCACTGCTTGGGCAACATCAGGTCTAGTACACATGTACTTAACCTCATCATGTGAATTGGGACACTGTTCTATGAACTATCCATCCATAGGTGTGCAAACTGGTTCTACATCCTACATCTTAAACCTCTCCACTACCTTATTCACACAATCATCCTGAGACAACATCAACCTGTGATCTTCCCTATCTCTAGGAATACTCATGCCAAAGAATCTTTCTACTCCTAGATCCTTCATTACACACCTCTGAACTAACTTTACCTTTAGCTCAACAACTCCTTGCATGTGTAACCCTGCAACAAGCATACACACCACATACAGTAATAGGATAATGTAGCTAATATTATCCAACCTGGTAAAGGAAACATAATGATTACATTGGCATTGACTAAAGCCATGCTTTGTCATACACCTATCAAACCTCCATTGTCTTATAGCCTGCTCAAGACCATATACCCTGGCCTTCTGTCTCATGTGTCCATTCTCTCTCTTCTTTAACTTGGGAATCCATTCATCTTTTAGTGCTTTCTTTCTAGCTGGAAACTCTACCAAATATCTCATTTAGTTCTCATCCAAGGAATCAACTTCCTCATTCATGCCATGCTCCCACTATTTCCTGGATTCTACCTGCTCTGCTACTTTAAAACTTCTTGGTTCTTGACCATCAGTGAGCAACAAGTAGTCTAAATAAGGGGAACAATGAATTTGAGGCTTACTTACCCTTTCATTCCTCCTCATGGGAATTTGAGACTCCTTGACAACTTGCTGTCCACCCAAAATCCATTCTGACAGTGATTGACCTTGGTCACCTCTCAATCTGCACCCAATCGACGTCGGTTCCATGCAATTGACCTGACTGTTAATGTTGGTTCCCTGACCAACATCAGTGTCTACCTGCCTGACACCACTGACTCTAGACTACACATGATCGACGTTGGCACCTGCCTGTTTGATGCCAGTTCCACCTGACCGATGTTGATAACTATGTTTTCCTGTGAGTGATGACTTTTTACCCGCGAGCTTACTTTGGATCATACCCTTGTCCAAACTGCCCTGCTTAAAATTATTTAGCCCCTATGACTAATCTCTATCCATCATCTTCTCCTTGAAAACCAAGGCTTTCCTATTCTTGTCAAAAACATTAGATTTCCTCTTTATGCAATAAACCCGATCCTTTCTTGTAGCATGTGTTTCAAGAAACCTCACTTTCTTCTGTTGCTTACAGAAATATTGATCTATGCTCTCTAAATTTGAACTCTTACTTTTTGACTCAAGAACATGCATCCCCTTCTCATTCATGTGACCAAGCCTACAGAGCCACATCTTTGAATCTACAATTGAAGTAGATAAACCAGAAGGAGAATCAGTAATACAAGTAGATAGATAAAGAGTACCTACTTTCTTACCTCTTGCTAAAATAAGTGCACCCTTGGAAACTTTCCAAGAGTCTGCTGTGAGAGTTACTGTGCATCCCTCATCACCCAACTTTCCTATAGAAATCAAGTTCCACTTTAGGACTGGGACATGCATGACCTCCTTCAACACCCATGTGTTGCCCGTCTGCAATTTCAACTACACTTTCCCTTTGCCAACTATTTGACAAGGCTTACCATCCCCTAAATAAATCTCTCCAAAGGCCCCTTAGACATAATCATGAAAAGATGCTCTATTTGGGGTTGCATGGAAAGAGGCACCAAAATCTAACACCCAAGATTCCACTTTATCCAAGGAACATACAAGAGCATCCTGTGCAACAATATCTGTAACATCTACTTCTTCATTTCCTTCATGCTAATCTTCAACCGACTTGTAATTTTTCTTTATGTGCCCTGCCTTTCCACAATTCCAACAGATTACTCTGCCATACTTGGATTTGGATCTCCTGCATATCTTTAACCTTGATTTCCCTTGCTTGATCTTCTCTCTTTGCCTTCCCCTACTTTCAACACTTAAAGCATTCCCTGATGATTCACCTGTGCTTTTCCTGTGAATTTCTTCATTCAAGATTACACTAACAACATCATCAACTTTCAAAATATTTGAAGCAGACACAGTATTACTAACTACCATTACCAAACTATCCCAACTTTTAGGTAGTGATCATAAGATTAAGAGAGCCTTAATTTCATCATCAAAAGCAATATTGACTGAAACTAACTGATTAACTAATCCATGGAAATCACTAAGATGACTATGTACCGATCCACCTTCCAACATTTGCAAATTAAATAATTGCTTCATAAGAAATACCTTATCTGAAGCTCAGGGTTTTTCATATAAATTTGCCAAAAATTCCATTAACTCTACCATTGTCTTAGCCTGTGATAAGTTGGAAATCACAGACGATGGTAGGCTCAACCTTATAGATCCCAGAGCCTTCCCATCAAGAACCTTCCATTCTTCATCTTTCATATCTATGGGCTTGCATGCAACCCCACCCAACGGTAAGTACAGATCTTTCTGATAGAAATAGTCTTCTATCTGCATCCTCCATAATTGATAATTCTTGATGTTAAAATTCATTCTTAGCTTACTTTCTTCTGCCATTGCTTTACTCCCACTCAATTAGAAACCCCTGAGAGTTACCTGTAATCAAACACAAACTTGCTCCCTGCAACCTCACTCTGATACCACTTTGTCAAGATTAGGAGCACAATTTATTACCTTGTATAAGCAACTAAACATAAAATTTAAATAGAAGTAACAAGTAACTAGAAATCAAAAACAACACAAAATTTGAGAGACAATACACAATTGTATTTAACTCATCCAGAAGGAAATACAATGAAGAAGTCACACTCTTCTTCCCACACCTCTAAGGCTCCCACACCTCTAGGGCATACAATAATCTCCCTCAAGAGTTCTCTCTCTCAATTATGATCACAACAAACAACTCAAACACAGAGTTGTTGTTCACCTCCACCAGTTAGTAACAATACTACTAGTAAAACAAGTACTCCAAGTAGATCTCCCTAATCTTGCAACAACCTGCAAATAAAATGATCTTACTTACCATGTAGATCTTCTACCTGATCTTGCATAACCTATAGATCAACTTGATCTTACAATCAAAAGGATCTCTTCCTTATCCTTTGATTACAATACAGCCCCATGAGTCTATTATATATATCCCATGCAAACAATAATTAGACTTCTAATTACAATAATTAGACACACAGACTCAAGACTAAAATTGGTCTTTTACATGCAAACAATTGATTCGTTAAACAAACTATTCATGAAACTAGCAGTTTTGGAGCCACACAGGGGACTGACATCGGTCGCTGTTTGTTTAGAGATGACCGACGTTGGCTGATCCATGACCATTATCGACAGCTTCCTATCTACTCCTGACTGACGTCAATTGTCCTGACCAATGCCAGTTACTGTGACACTCAGCAACCTCCTCCATGTTTGCATCAGTGAAGCTTTTAGCTCCACAACCTAACAAAAATCATTTAAAGCTTCTTACACTGATCAACTTCAACAACTTACTCCAATATAAAAATTAATGTACAAAATTTTGTCAAAATAAAAAATAAGTTGTAATTAGATCTTTAACATGCCATTGGTAGACTTCCTGCATTGATCAACCTACTTAATATACCATCAAGATGTAATCAACTCTTATACATAGCACTGGTAGACTTCTTGCATTGATAAGTCTACACATTACTATAAGGCATGGAATTATCTCTGATGGCCTCTTGGTCACCTATAGAAGGGGAAAGTAGAACCACATCAAGTTACTACTTCCCATTCATTCTATTACCTATCATCTATGTTGCTTTCATTTTACTACCTAAACTTGAGGGACTATGAGCTTACTTGATGCAAAATGATCATGACAACCTTGTTTTCAATCTAGGAACACTCCTGTAAAGCACTTAATAAGCTCATATTCACTAAGTATATCCAACTATGGTTTCCTATTATTGGGTTCTTACTAATCCAAACAACATGCCTCTTCCTTATCCATTTAGACATATGTGTTTTCCTTCCACATGATCAAACATTCTCATGAATAAAAAAATCTTTCACCCTCTCAACACAATAACATCATACCAATACCAATCTAAATCACATCAACACAAGAACATCATACCAATATAATTCTAATAATATTATCATATTAAACCTATCCACTATGCTAACACATCATACTAGTAAGACATTTTTATCTACCTCAATGCATCACCCTAAATATCATCACATCCATTATTTAAACTAACTTAAATTAAAATAGTCTAGTCACCACATTATCATCATCATGTCTCAACTAGCCAATTGACATAAAATAACCAAAAATACTCATGATATAATAATAATTAATCCAAATAGTTATAACCATAATGACATCATCATCATACCTAAACTAACAAACCATAATCACATCATAAACATCATCATAACCATAATCACAAGAATAATCATAAACATCATCACAATCATAACATGAATAATCATAAACAACATTAGCATCCTAATCCATGTGACCAAAATGAGCATGAATGTCATCATAAATATAATCATCAACATCATCATAATAAAAAATAATACATGTGTCTCTCTCATAAATACATCTCACCTCATTGGCACGCAGGCTAGTATCAAAATATACATATTAAAAAATATACATCATCGAGATGTCATATATCAAAGACTTGTAACACTAGAATGAGAACCACATGTACCTTCTCCACCATTTGGTGGTGGACCCCCTAATATACCTACCTATGTTGCAATCAATTCCTACTAACTTGGTGTAGCTACTACTAGATCCCCATCTAGGCTTTCCCTATACTCCCCATATCTCATCGCATCTAGAAACTGGGCTAACACCATAGCCTCATAATATCAGAGATCCTAAAAGGTGGCTACATACAGTGTCCTCAAAACTGAGTTAGGTACTCCTCCTACCATGGTCACCCCTACTCTCTATATCAAAGCATCTCACTCCTATGTGGCTAACTCGAGGCTGACCCTCACTATATCTTGATCTCCTATCAAAGTGGCTACCTGTACTTGTAAGGTGACTATCTATGCCTGTAACATAGCTACTTATCCCTATAAACCTATCACCTAAGCTTATGATTCTATAAGGGTTTCCATTATTTAGCCATTTAGTCCTCCACTTGTATCTATATAAGATCAACATCTATAGGCTACTAGCCCACATCCCCCAATCTAAAATTTGTGGATGCATACCTAGCCTAATACCATCCAATATATTCATCAATCACTCCCACATCATCTATAGGAACTCTCACTGGAAGCTCCTCATAATCTAACATAATGACATTTGATTGTGGTTCCAAAAGTGGGTACTCTACATCTTCCTCCTATAATTTTAAACATCTAGTGGTGTATCTAACATCAACCTAAACTACCTCCAAACTTGATCCACTCAGATGCACTCAATCTTGCTATCCTATTGGCCATAAACCCACAACCAACTCTACAATGATAGCATGTGGTTCCTGTAACCTATCCATAGGGGACAACTCACATAAAGCCTCCATATAATGTCTCCCACCACCAATACCTTTAGGGCATTTCAAAACTAATCTATATCCCTTGATCTAACACAAACCCCTATCAATGCATAATAACCTCACCACCTCATGAAGCTAACCCTATAGTCAGTCGATGCATATCCATCCCATGGGATCCCAAGTAGTCTTAGTAGTCATATGTGTTCATATGGTCAATAGTGGAACATGAAGCCAACACTAATCTCATATCATCTCCATGCTTTGAAATCCTAAAGCTCTCTCTATATATGTATAAGCAACACTAGGGCCCATCTAAAAATCATACCTCCTAAAAGCATCTCTATCAACACTCCCAAAAACAAACATGGAAACTGATTACTACTCAAATTTGGTAATGTAAAAAAAGATATACCCATCATTATCATCATTAGAAGGCATCTATCCTATGGTTCCCTTAGGTATAATGGCCTATAGTACACTCCACCAGTATAGTACCTCACCTAAACTTTATTTGTACCATATATCAAGTCCATGAAGTAATCTTCCTCATCACTCTCAATGTGATATATTGGCTCCCCCCTAATTAGAAGTTACATGATCTTGTGAACATCCTCCAATACAATAGATATCTCTCTGATCAGCAATAAGAAGGTGTTTGTGGTAGGGTCCCATCTCTCAATGAGTGCCAAAATCATCTCCACGTCACATGGAAGGTGTTGGTAGTGTCTCATGGCCCTTAAGACCACATCTTCAATTTTCTTCCACTTATCACCAGTCATCCCATTGCACATCTCTATGAATATATTAGGGACTTGGTCCCTCATCTAAATTTGCTCACGAGCCTATACAATAATCATAACAATTTTAATATTTTTAAAGTTGCCCTCTCCTACTTGACATACACCCTTCACCTTTATTTTCACCCATCCTTGTTAACCTATAATTTTTACCTAGGATCCACTTTTTCCTCTTCCAACCCATTTACACCCTAACATTGATTTATTTCTTCATAAACCCATCATATACTTTTTAAAACATCATTTTACTCACCTTGTTGCCTTATGGGTTGACCCTCTTTTAGACAACCATCGACAATTCAAAGAACCATCAATGGTACCTAGGTGTATTTGGACCCTTAGGGTTAACCTTTGATGGTTGGGTCCAACCATTGATGATCACTATGTGTGACCATTAATGGTGAAACCCTACAGCTTGGCCCTGTCAATATAAGCCCTAATTGAGCTAAACATGCAACAAATACATAAATTCTTAATTATTTATTTTGTATTTTTAGTTACTCACCCTTCTCCCTCATTTTTCTACCCATTTTGCCCATTTTCACCTATAACTAAACTTAAGGCATCCAGGCCTGGGCCTGGTGTTTTCCCCAACCTATTTTTACTTTCCCCAATCTTCTCTACCCTTTTCCTATACCTAAATTATTACCTTTATATAAAATTTGAAACAAACCCTACCTCATTTTTTAATCAATAACATGGTCAGAGCCCTCTCACCAATACTCAACCATGTCCTCATCCTCCCTCCATCGCACTCAAACACATACACTCGATCAATCAAGACCTTCCACCTCAGCACACATGATGATTCACACACTTGATCAAATTACTCAGGACACCAAGCACTATTCATCAAAAGTAAATGCACGAAAATAACTTATTATTTTTACTTTTGACATTCAACTTTCTAGGGTTTGACCCTAACCATTGATGGTTAGGGTAACCATTGACACTTGCCCCTTGGGCCACCCTAACCATCAATGGTTAGGATCCCTCACCTTATCCTAATGCTCTTCTAACCTAACCTTTCATCATCAACCTATCTCCTACCTAGAACTACATTTGGCCTAAAGTTTTTTTGGATGTTCATATCTATGGAATTATGCAGGCAACATCCACTCACCTTGTGTAGTCAGAGTCAGCTCAACCACCTCTTCACACCAAACCCACCCACCCTATATCATGCCACATCCACTTCAATGTTGGTTTATTTTTGACTTGATCTCTTCATGTATTTAACACTGACTTTGCACTATCTTTTGACCACATCAACCAAATTTACTAATTTTAGTATTAACATTTTGCACAACCTCATACCTAACCTGACCACTTGGGTTATTTTACAAGAACACTTCTTAACCTAGATACTTGAAATCTACCTCAACCTTGCCTAGATGACTTGATAGGCATAGCCTGATCAGCTATGAGCAATGCTATGGATCAATTACCCTCTCTAGTCTTTCTAGAACCTAACCTTATTTTACAACATTAGCAATTTTCATCATTACATGATCTAAATATCACTTTTCATCACCTTTTATGCATGAGATCGTGTCTCCACTACTTAGCCTCTTTTGTGTCACCCACCTTATACCAAATATAAAACCATGACCCTATTTTATCCATGCCTCAATTGTCTCCCAATTTGAGGGGGAATACCTCCTCTCCTACCTAGGGTAACTAGACCTAGACTTTGACTAGCTTCTTATTTTTGTTCTATATCTTGCTTAAAGCTACACAACAAAAAAGGGAAAAATATAGACACTTAAAACCTACACATGATATTTTTAGTGTCACACTACCTTTAAACCTTTATCTATACCCATTTATAACTTAACATTACCAAACCCCCTTGAAACACATCATCTAATTCACCCCCTTTTCACCAATTTTCCTCTAAGCCTGTGACCATTGACAGTTAGGGTAACCATCAATAGTTGGCCTAACCATTGATAGTTGGGTTCTCCACCTTGATTTAGTGAACTTTAAATCATTTACAACTATTTATGAAAGATTATAAACTCCCAATAAAGGTCACTTAGCTTTAAAATAAGCTTTTAAAGTTAAAAAAATAGGTAACTTTATCCTCTATCAAATTGATAACTTAATTTATTTCATTTAGTAAATTATACCTATAAAATGATCTAAGAAGGAAGAGAAAAGGAGAGATAGCAATTATTCATTAGGAATTCAAGCTTTATTTTAGGTATTCAACATCCATATCAACAAGTGAGCAGCCTCACCAGAGATCCAAAACTTTGTCAAAATTACTCCAAAAGGCCCTAAGTACCATCACTCTGGCTGCATCACTTCAGGATTCCTCCATTTAGTTATAGTTTTTGTGTTATCTATAGGTTATTCATTCCTATCCAAATAGGAGTTCCCAACTTCATCTAGATTTATGTGCACATTTTATTAGGCATTCTTCTACACACCTTATTACTAGATTTCTTTTATTTACCTTCAAACTTAAGAAATGAGGAAAATAAATTGAAACACATATATATAAATGCTTAAGGAGGAGGATACCTAAATAATAATATCATGAAAACTTGTGTTCCTGATATAAAAATATCACAAAAATTGAGAAATACAATCTACCTTAGAACTTATGTAAGATATTGAAAGTGAAGTCTAAACAAATCAAGGATTAAAACACTATCATTCCATACCTTAACACCTATTCAATGAATCAAACACTTCATACTAAAGGAAATAAATTTTATTTGATAAAAATATAATGAATTATTGTCTTCCTTTTCTCCTTCCTCTTTCTATTCTTTCAATCTCTCCTTATTGATTCAAACAATCCTCTTGTATGTACATAATTACATTATGAAAGTCTAAAGACTTACAAGAATACCTCATTCACTATATCATTACTCTTATCTATATGCCCATATTAGTGTATTTATTTTTCTCCCTTATATTATTCTAGTTAATCTCCTCTAACAACTTGTGTAAACATAGGCTTCTTGATAGCTAAAAAGCCTAAATTCTCTCAATATCCTTATCTCATGCTTATTTTGCATTGTCCAACATAGTATCCTTTCTATAAGGTGAATGATAAGGTGTTTAAAAATTTACATAGGTTAGAAACATATTTTTTACAACATTCCATATACCTTTTATATCATTACATAAGGTCATACCCTTTAACATTATTCCTCAAGGGTTATAGGCCTCCATTAACAAATAAATAAGAGTGTCCACATGAATAATGACACTCTTGTACTTTTCAAACACTATCCCAAGATTATTTGAACCATAATATTATTTATTTTATTTAATTTATCATTCAATAACACATTTTAATTATATATTACCAATTTGGAGGAATTATAACAAAGTATTACCAGAAGTACATAAAATGCTTTACTTAGCTAGATTCCCCTATATGCCTTTTCATGCAAATTTTTGACATTATTTAGTTTTAAAAGTTCCTGAAGACCCTAGGAATATATTTCATCTTAACACATATGATCCAAATGGTTTTAAACTTTTTTTTTCAACCCAAACACTTACTTCCTTCTTTAAGTCCACTCTAGGCCTTGTAACCCTCCTAGAAGAGTTTTTTAGACTTTATTTTCAAACCAAAATATTTCTTGACAAAATAATCACCATTTTAGATACCCATTATGTAATTTTTACACTTAAATTTTTTTTTGTATCCATATTTTATCTCTGTAATAATCAAATTACACAATCTTAGTTTATAATTAGGCCTAGTTAACTCTATTTGAGCATGCAACACCACCTCCACAAGTGTGAACCATATCTAATGGAAATTAAAACACATACATACTCTATATAAATCCAAAATACATCATATTAATTTTTTTTTAAATTTTCCACCATGTGGTTAGAGATAAAAGTGACTTCCATTTGTTGTTGAGCCCTAAGGACAATGTATGATAGACATAGGATTGAGATTCTTCATTTTTGAGTGTTATAACCACTTTCAATGACTTAAAATTGGATTTTTATATCTTTACTATCTCCTTACACACTCAAAAATTCTTAAAACCCATCAAACAACCTTAATTTTTCCCAAAATGAAATTTTGCTCAAATATTTAGCTCTAGATTTGTTTAGGACAATAAGTAGGTTTTTTATAAATAATTTTATAACTTGGACAAATTTGTAATTCAAGACCTAAATTTTAATTCTAAAGTTCTATATTGACATCCCTAAACTTTTCTCTTTTTAAACTAAGGCTTGATATTGCCTGATTTTTTCCCAATTATAAGATTTACATGATTTTTAATGCATAAAACCTTGTTTTAACAAGCTTAAACCAAAGGAAACATTATAAAATATAAATATTAAGTAAAAAAATGACTAAAATAGTCTTAAATAACCTTTTACTTGTTTTTATTAACCTTATCAAGATGCACAAACTGATCAAACACTCTTTAGCATCATCAATTGAAACTCTTCTAGCTCAAAAACATAGAAATGCATAAAGAACATCTATAAAGACTAACACATACCATCCACAAGGATTATGATCTTATAAAGGCATTCCAATGGCATTATTTTTATTTTATTATTTATAAACAACTTATCTAGACACAAATTAAACACTCTACTATATACAAAGAGCCTACTAGAGGCATATTTCCTCAAGAATCCTCCTTAAGACAATGTTTTAAACCCTCACCAATTCTTATCCAATGCTATAAATGACTGTATTAGGCCTCAATTTATATTATTTTAGGAATATTATCAAGTATTTCAACCCATATCTAAAGAATTCAATATTTATATGATTATTTTGGGTGATAAAGTAATCCCCAAACTTTCTCAACTATTTGATGGTGGTTATCAATCCCCTTCATTAAATAATATCAATCTAGGGCTGGTGTCTAAAGGCAATATGCAATAGGAGAAAGAGATTTGTGGTAAACAGTTCCTTCTACCAAAATACACACATGTAAGAATTTAAAATCTTTCTTACAAACATTAAGTCACACATGCATGAAATTAAATCAAACTTGCAAGAAAGTAAATTACTAAATTAAAAATAAATGATAAATAAAGAAAACCTCTATAGTTTCACAACAAACTATATAAAAAGGAATGCTTTCATGACACAAAGGATAAAAATAACAATTCACAATAAATAGATAATTGCATAACTAAAAAATTAAACATAATCACATTGATCCATCTTCCTTGGAATGAGTGGCAAGTTCATTCATTGGAAGAAGATTTTTATCAAAATCACAAGCCTTTATGCCACAAACTTCAGAATGAATTGTTTATAATAATGGAAAAAAAAGAGATTGATTGAATCTATGGTGTGGGAGGCTACATTTATAATCTCATGCTTCCAACCAACACCTTATTCAGGAGTAACAACCTAAGTATTCTAGCCTATCTCAATATCCAAAAAATATGGAGAGAGACATTATTATATGAATGGAATTCTCCAAATTATATAAGTCTGCATTTAGATAT
This sequence comes from Torreya grandis, assembly GCA_037957365.1. Classification (NCBI taxonomy): domain Eukaryota; kingdom Viridiplantae; phylum Streptophyta; class Pinopsida; order Cupressales; family Taxaceae; genus Torreya; species Torreya grandis. The sequence goes on along the minus strand of JARHVA010001892.1, from coordinate 2,621,770 downwards.
AGTCTATAAATAGATAGTATATATATAGAAATATTATAAATAGAAAGTGTTCTGAGTTAGCTGAAAATGGCCTTGATCATCTTGGGATGTACCAATTAATCATAAAAATTCATTAGAAATGCTTTCCAAATGAGTCTATAGTGGTTCTATCTAAGTCCATAACAAGTTTGATGAAATATGTAGCGTGCCTGATGAAGTCCATAACTCACTTGTGGAAGTTTGTATCTCAGCAAAAAATTCTAGATATTTGACTAGAATATTCCTCTAATCCCATAAAATCATGTAAAGACTTTACTATCAATTTTTTATCTTGTTATATTACCATTCCTAGAGATATATATTCATGAAAATGATCAATTCCCAAGAGTAGACAATAGTGGTTTGTTAACCATCTCAAGAGATGAGTTATGAAAGTGATCTCTAGAGATCTTGTGATTTACCTTAAATTTGATCCTTGATTGGTAACTCATGATAAAATTCTAATATGCCTCTTTATGGGCTAAAAATACATACATTAACATCTTTCCCCAATAATTAGTAATAATAGTTAACAAAGAAGATGATATTGATTTCTTAAAAAATAACCAAGACATAGTTTCTATACATCATTATAAATAAATAAAAAATTTATAAACTACACTAAGATCCACTTATGAAATCAAAAATGATGTTATTTCATGGATATAATAATCCATTCTATGGTCTCATCACCATTCTTAAACCACTTCAAAATTTCCTAATTTTTCCTTAGATGTTGTAATTCTTCCTCAAGGTACTTTTTGATTAGTTTAAAGGTGAAACATGTTTAAAATAGGTAATTTATCCTCATCTCACCTTTTAAAATTTTATACAAGGTATTTCATGCCTTAATAACATTATTTAAGCATTCAAATATTTGAATTCTTCACTTGGAGAAAAACTCCCCAAAGTCCTAAGATACACATCTAATGCCTCAAGTAAGGATTATTAAGACAAAAAGACTTATTAAGATCTCCTAAGACCTTAAAAGGATATTTAAAATTAAAATCAATGGTATTTACATCATTTAATGAAGCACATTTTGATGCTCCTGCATGAATGGACTTATGGTAACTTAAACATTATCAAGACTCCTTACTCAACACAATCTTATATAGCCACATAGAAGAATATGTAAATGATTATAAATTTGTTTGTTTTGATGCTCTTGCATCAATTAATAAATCAATGAAATTTATCATAAGTCCACTTACATCACAAGTCCAAATTGACATATAATAAAATGTAAATGAAACAAGTAAATACTAAATATCACATGTAAATGTAAAATATAAATAATGATGAAACACCTAACTTAGAGAAAAACATGTTTTTTTAAAGCCCCATATGAATTAATAATGATCACTTAGCAATAATATGCATAAACAATAAATTATCAAAATAGAAAATACACAGGAAAATTAAGTTTATTTTTCAAATAGTAGATATATGTGTATATGCAAAGTTTTATGTCATAATTCAACATAACAATAGGACATATTAATATAAAAATTATAGACCATAACATGTACATATGTAAAATGTGCCATATAGGCATACAATATCAGCCATATCAGCATATAACTTGGGCCATATTGGCATATAAAATCGATTATGCCTACAACTGGACCCCTAACACAACAGCTAGCTCTCTTGCTCCTTATTGCCCTCAAATAAATTTTGATTTGTTGGCATAGATGTAGATCTAGGGGTGTTGGATGCCTTAATACATGGAGATACTCTCCTCTCAACATGGGAGTCATTAAATATTTGATCCACAACCTCTAAAAATTATTGTGTCTACACAACATATGAAATATAAAATTGAATTCTTTAAAATTATATATGGAAAATGATAATTTTTTCAAGAACAAAAATTGGTAAAATGATTCTAGACTCACCATATTCCATCTAAATGGATATCTAGGGATACAATAATGTATATACAACCATGATATATAATCTTATGGAGCATACATATATCATTAGAACTAGATGTGCATATATTTATGTAAATATGACATCAAATATCATTACCTAAAGCTAAAAACATTTACTGCACTCTCTCTAGTCTTTGTCCCTGAATCATGACCTATTTCAGGGATAATGGATCCACAGATGTAACTCCAACATCATGAAAATATTCTTGTCATCCATGAGGGATAATGATAACATCCCTCATCATCTATAAAACTAATAAATGAATAATGTGTGAATATAGTGAGCATGATAAAAAATCTATGACTATAATATATATCTTAAAACATAGTTTTTTGGTCAAGGGATAATAAACATACATGAATAAATATGTAATTTGAAAATTTCCAAACTTAATTATAAGGTACACCAATGCCAATTATGGCCTCTACAATATAATCAAGGTTTGTTGAGCTACCCACAATATCATTAATCATCTATACAATCAATAAATAAAAATTTCAATCAAATAAATTAGTTAATTAAGTAAACACATACTATAAAATAAACTTAATATTATTTTAAAAACATAAAGAAACTATAATTAATATTAAAAATGTGTATCAAATATAGATGGTGAATTAGAGAACTCCTCCACACTAGACCATTATGTTCTGAGAAGAGTGGATGAAGGACTACAACTAGCATAGTGTCTGGCATGCTTCTATCCTAAATTGATGAAACATCTATAGGTGATGTATGCTCTAGCATGCTAGTCTCTAGAGGTCTTAAAGAAATTATATAAGGAATACACTTAGGAATCCTGATGTCATGAGGTACTAAAGGAACTATATATGGAATATAATGAGAATTACTAGCATCCTGAGATGCTAAATTAATTGTATATGACATAAATTATTGGGTACTAGTATGCTACACAAAGGTAGGTCTAGTCTCCATAAGTGTAGTCTATGTATGTCAAAATTAAATAGGAGGTCCTAAATACTTCCTCTAACATGATATGCAATAATGCATAAGAACTGTAGCATGAGTAAAAAGAGGAGGGACACTAGCACTAAAACCACTAACGACACTACCACTACCACCAATACCACTACCACCAACACCACTAGTACCACTACCACTAGCAAATATACCGCTACTAGATGTATCACCACATATAAGCTTAGCATATTTATTCAATACATGTATACCATGGTCAATCATAACTTGTGTTAAACTCAACTATATAAAGGGTGTCCATTTGTACACTATGATGCAACATTTTAGGGATAGAAGCACATGTTATTATCTTTATGTTTCTATAAACTTGGTTATGAATGTTTTGGTCTCTCCTAGTACTAGGTCTATCAAATGAAGACCCACCTCCCCTACCTTGAGAGGCCTTCATGTAAAAATAATTTGTGATTTCTAGCAGCACAAACTCACAATATATTTTTCTCAAAAATTATAATGAAACCTAATTATTGTTTCATGGAGGCTCATCAAACACCATCTACCACCTATCCGAAAAGTTATTTTTTATCCCCTCATGAATACCAATCAATAATAATATGTTTACAATTCACTAGTGGTGGTTAGTTGGTTTTAGGCTTAACAAACAAAGCACACAAATCTTATTTTGTTATTTTTTATTAACATCTTCATATGAAAATTTATCAGAATAAAATTATTTCAGGACCTCTCTTTGATGCAACATTGCATCAAGTTGTGAAGTTACATTTCCCACTTTGTTAAAAATAGTCTCTAATATATTGACAAGTGAATCATGAGAAGTATTAGCTGAGGAGTGACATAAACCATTGATAATTATTTGTAATTATTGACATTTTGCATTGTATTGTTCATAAACTTGAAATTATTGTGTAAAATTCAATTGTTCATGGTGTTTTTCTAAATTTTCTTTACATAATAGGTCCATCATTCAATTGCGTATCTAGAATTATATAAATGTAGGTTATTTTAGGCAATGTAAGAGAATCTAATGAGATTTTAATTTAAAAACCCTACATGTATAAATAAATATAAATACAAATGGAAAAAATAAAATTTAAAAATAAACATACCTGAGATAGAAACCAAAATGCAAAAATCCATTGGCAAGATATAATTTCTAATAAATCATGTGGTTTATGGGAAAATGGAGAGAAGGATTGATTGAAAAAATATCCAAACCTATAAAACACATCACAAGTTTTAGAAGAAGCAATGAATTTGAAGAAACATTTAAGGGCGCCTACCCTTATAACTTTACAAAAGGCATATGCCCTTTGCAAAGGGTGTATTCCCTTTCTAAAACTTAAAGGGTGTATTCAATTTAAGTTTGATTAAAATCTTGGGCCTCATAAATTTAAAAAAAGGGTATATGCTCTTTACAAAAAAAAATTCAAATTTGGGGGATGTCACCTTTTTGTCCCCCAACTTTGTTCATCAACCCTGAGATTAGACCTCCTTGAGTCTATCACCACATTGAAACCTACCTCATCTCCCAAGAGAACTATAGATTCTATGTAAGACACATACAATTATATAGATAAGGGATATCCTCTTATAAATATAATATAACCTCAAGTCTATAGGGATGTCCCATATGGACTAGACTTTATATGGCCATAGAAAAACTATAGAGGGGTGTTGATTGAAATATAAACTAGACTAAACAAGAATAGATGTAATTTATGGATATATTTATTATATTATATGATTTATATATGTGAAATGAGTTGTCTTATATATCTATCTACCTGGGTGAATATTAAATTATAGACTAGCTTGCCTAGTATGTAGCCATATAGATTTATAGGGCATGGTAAGATCGATTTTTTGAGAGAACAATAGGTTAAAGGTTAGAATAGGACTATAGATAATCAACCTATTGATAGGGATAGGGATCGAGTTCCTCCCCAAAATCTCTATGGGGAAGGAAGTGTTGACTATATATTAGTGCTTAGGAGGTCGAGGAGCTATCCAATAGTGCTTGTCTAAGAGTGATCAAATTAGATAAGAGAGGAGTAAGCCTCATAATAATAATAAATTATTATTATTATTATATTATAAATATATATATATATATATATATATATATAATATTATAGGTGGCCCTTTCTTATAAAAAATGAAGAAGCAAAAAGGATCCTTTGAAGGGTGGATTACAATAAGTTTCAAGAACTAGATCCAAAAATATGAATAAACCTCAACCTTGAGAATGGGAAAAAATATAGATATAATTAAAATCCTTTTCTGAAAACTTTGATAAGTTTGGCCAATGGGAAAGAACATTGTCCACCAAAATGAGCTTAGATTGAGAAATATCATAATTGGCATGGAAATTCATCACCTTGTTGGCCTCATGAAAATAATCATGAGTTTCACAAACTTGAAAATTGTCCAAAGGGATTCATGCTCTATGAAGAATGTTATCTAGTTTTTTAACACTATGAATCCTTATTCCTATGAGTAGTGAGCATTACCATCAAATAACCTACTATGATGAGATGGTCAATACCATAATCCCAAGCCAACTAGATCCTAAATGAAAAAGATTGAGCTTCTGCATCATTATTTGTTCCATTTAGAATATAAAACTAATAGTTTATAATCAAATAGCTAGTAAAATCATGAATCACACATTCAAAACCTAATTTTATAGGATTTTCATGAGAAGCCCCATCAAATTTTAATTTAAACAACCCTGTTATGGGAGGGGTCCAAAAAGAATTCAAATGATGAGCATCAGAGTTTAAAGATACAACATTGATTGACATGGAGAAATTAAAATCAAATAATTAGTAAGCAAAATTCCCCAATCATAAAATAGAGAAGAATAATTCACACTATTAGATAGAACCACCTCCAGTATAGAAGATTTAATTCAAACAATCACGACGGTGATTGGGCTAGATTTATTTTTTAAGAGGTGATTATTCCTCTCCCACTAAATATTCCATATTAAAATATAAGGACTAAAAATATATATAGGAAAAAATAGCCTCAAAATGAAGAATAGGCCAAAAGAGAAAAGCTTGACATAAGGAAGTAGGGGTGGTTCAACCCATGAGCAACTTTTGGTGCAACCAATCCTAAAATTTCCTTTCAAAAAGGTAAATTAGAAACAAATGGGCAATATCCTCCTCATGATCATGACACATAAGGCACAAGGAAGGTCCAATAGCACCAAAATGTTGCCAATGGTCCTGACCAATAATGCATCTTGAACTTGCTAGCCATGCAAAATTACCAACTTTTAGAAGACATTCCATTTCCCAACAAATGATAATTACTATATATATATATATATATATATATATATATTACTAATATATATTATAATTTATAATTATTTAATATAATATAAATTATATACTATATACTATTTAATATATTATTAAATTGATGTAATATTAATGTATATTTATTATTTTATACTAATATATTATTAATACTAAATATAATAATACATATATTTATATATTAAAATATAATATAATACCATATATTATTAGTAATATCCATATATTAATATTGTATATAATATAATAGTATAATATATCTTATAAAACTAATATTATATAATAATATATAATTTATAATATTTATGACATATGTTATATTATTTATTAAATATTAAATATAAATATTTAATCTTTAATATTTAATATAATAACATCATATAATATTATAATATATTATTTATTTATAATTATATTAATATTTATATTATATATGCATAATAGTATTAATATATTATTATCATTATTATATTATAAATGTTTAATATAATAATTATATTCCCCCAAAAAAAATTATAACATCATATTAATAAAAATAGGAAGTTACAATTTGAAGATGCTAGAAGTATATCAAAGGGAAAATGTCACAGAAAAACAACACCAAAAGCATGAAAATGAGCAGATTATCCAAGAGCCCAAGAAGAGACTAGAAGACTCAAAAAAGCAAGGTCTTGATCAAATGAATTAGAAAGAGCACCAAAGAGTGGATGCCACAAGGTCTCCATCCCCAAAGGAAGCATGCAAGGATGACCCAGATAAATAATTGACACAAGATGAAAAGGTGCAGAGTACCCAAAATAAAAAGAAAAACAACATAGATAAAACATTAGTCCCTCAACACTGAGAGAATATTTTTGGATGAAAAAATTATCTATTAATTCTTTGATATCTAGAGATCTTTCTCTGACTACAAGCCATCCTTTGATAGAATGTCAGACACGATGTTGAGATCCAAAAATATATGAGACAAGGAAATGAAATTGAAAGTGCTCAATAGAGACTAAGTCAAAGTGAGAAGAAAGTGTAAGAATAATTATGTATATGAAAAACTCCCATTATCCAACTTATAAAAAGTTAAGAGTTCACAAAAACTTGTAGCTTGCTCACCCTTATATCAAGTGCAAGATGAAGAATAAGCTTCAATTTCATTAGCTTAGTAAAATTATTTGAACCTTATCCTAATCTAGCCTTAAAATAAATAAAATTCTTGGAATCTAATAATAAAGTGTTTTCGACACTAAAAATAGCTAGAGAACCTTGACAAGCAACATAAAAAAACCAATTTTTTTTAATCAATAAGAGGGGGACCAACAATTGATGTCTTTGAGGTTTTGGGATTATTTTTAAGTGCTAAAAAAATAATTTAAATTTGGGATATGTATAAAAAATTAGGGATAGATTTACCTTGAAAGATAAAATCATTTATAGCAAGATAAATTCCTAAGTACACAATCAAGGGAAGTGCATTGAGTAGTTTTAGTTTAGACCTTTGATGCCAATTCTCAAGACACTTAGCCACATTAAACCCTTGCCAACAGTCCCAGACCCCTAAATAAACTTCCAACTCAATCCAAATCTTCTTGGAATAAGGATAAGTGATAAGGAGGTGATTCATAATTTCTAAAGCCTATAAATACATATTACAACACCCTGAGCCTTACCAACATCTTTTCTAAATAGCCTATCAAGTTAGGGCTTTGTTACTCAAAAAAACCACATAAAGAGTTTGGTTTTGAGAGGATATTTTATCTTCCATATTTTATTCCAATACCACATTCTCTCTCTACGCACCTCATTGATGAAGGTAGACTTATATCCAAGCCTCACATAATAATCCCTTGAAGTGGAGTTCATGATCTAGACTAGGACATCATCCTCTTCATGAAGATGAATGTGGCTCCAACTCAATGTAAAAATAAAAGTGTCCCATTAACAACTTAACTCCCTAGTTAAACCCAAAAAATGAGCACTATTCCATCCCTATTATCAAGGGTTAGTAAGAGTATAATCTATGGCCTAGGCCAAATATGTTATACTCTTATATAACAAAGTATTAATTAAATAATTTAGAAAAAATTTAAAAATGCCATAACTGACCTAAAGGTCAATCCTAACTCTAATTGTTTTCTAGACCCCACCTTCCAAATGAACTAATTAAGAATAATCATATAGGATTTAACATATTATTTCCACATATTTGAATCATTATGACATGTTTTATTGGGACTTATGATCCAATATTCAATGTCGAGTTGTTTAATGTATTTATAAAAGATGATTTGACTCCAAAGACCCACATTAAAAATAAGTCTCTACAGACATTTTACCACAAAGGACTATCCAAAAATATTAATATATTTTAATCCCCAACATTTGTATGTCTTGGGTTTAGCAAGGGATGAGGGATACCATTCTTCTATTTTTATCCATTCTAAAAGAATTTGAATATTTTTTTATAGATATTTTTGAGATGTCATTTTGGAATATGAGAAAGAGAAATCTAGTAAAAAGGTATGACCTCCAACACATATTTCATAATAATGAGTCTACCTCCTAGAGATAACCATTGATTACACTAGTAGTTTATTTTCTTATCCACCTTATCAATTAGCCAATTGCAATCATTTTTATAAAAATCATTTAGATTCAATAAAAAACCTAAATACTTAAACCACTAAGAATATCAATTGATTATAAGGGGAAACGACCCAATAATCTATTGTATTTGATGTTATTCCAATCCATGAAAAGAAAAGATATGATGATTTTTTGCACATTTAATTCCATCTATTTAGTTGCACAAAAGAGATATAGATACTCCTTAAGAGAACATGTATCTATAGAGACATCACCAAATAAGAGAGAATCATGCATGAAAATCAAATGTGTGAGTAATAATTCCCTACCAACCTTCATGCCTTTGATACATCTAGTATGTTTGACTTCAAGGATGCTCTAACTAATCCCTTTAGCAATAAGAAGAAATAATAAATGGGAGAGAGGACATACCTACCGTAGACCATGAGAGGAGAAAAATAAATCAAAGGTAGAGTCATTAATAAAAACAATAAATTAAATATAATATAGACAACATAATAAATATTTCACCATCTAAAGATGAAACCTTGTATGTATGTGAATAATTCAAAGGTAAATCTAATTCAATTTATTAAATGCCATAGATAGGTTTAAATTTATAACAATAGTTAGAAATTTCATAATTTTTATAGTGTGAAGAACTTTTTGGGCCATGATGATTACATAATAAATTTGTCTCTCATGTAAGAAACCAAATTTCTCAGTAGAGATAGAGTTAGAAAGAATGCACTTAAACCTAATGGAAATTATCTTTACAATGATCTTATAAATGCAATTATAAATGGAAATAGGTAAAAATTCATCAAAAGAGGTTGAAAGGATTTTATCAAGAATAATGGAAATTAATGTGGAGTTAAAGGATCCAATAATTTTCCCCAAACACCTAGTCTCCTTAACAACTCTAAATAGGTCCCCAACCAACAAGCCAAAAAGTCCACTAAAATTTTTCACCATCTAGCCATTAGGACCAAGAATTTTGTCCTTATAAAAAGTAGTTAATCCAGACCTCAATTTTTCTATAGTTACTTCCTCATAAAGATAATTGTTGTTATCCTCCATAACAAAACTAGGAAAGAGGTGCATATTTTAACAATCTCATCTATATTCACTTTCCCAGGATCCTTGTCTAGCCCATAACAATGGGAGATGCCTATAGTAGAAATATTATAAAAATAATGCATGGTAGAACTAGTAGGATATTACATTTATCAGATAGTATTATTTTTGTTTATGATGACTAAAAATCTTAATAAAAAATTTGGTGTTCTCATCTCCATTATCTAACCACAATGCTCGACTTCTCAATCTCCACAGTGTTTTAGCGTTTGCCAAAAGGTCTCACTTCTTCTGTCCCAAACCTTTGAGCCTAGTTTTAAATATTTTATCATAGACCTTATCTAAGATGTATAAAATATATCAATAATCTCTTTTTCTAACAAAATAATTTCTTTTTTAGCATTCTGACATTTTTTTTACCCAACTAACAACATCTTTCTTAACTCTTTTTAGGTTGTTGGCAAATTGAAGGATAGCCAATGACAAGGAAGTTAGAACATAGGATTTCTACACTTAATATCTTAATAAAAATTATCATCATGTAACTATGAAGGATTAAATTTGAATGGACTTGGAGGATTTTTATCCTCTTTTTCAATCTGGAGAAAAATATGAAGGTGATTAGAGTCTCCCCCTATGGACACCCAATATATGATTTTTTTAGTGTCACTCAAAATGGAGTCAACAATAAGGATTTTTTCAAGTCTTTTGGCAATATGATCAAGCCCAAATCTCATATTCATCTAAGTAAGAACTAGCTTAATCAATTTAACATCCACCAAATTGTCCACAAATTTTTTAAGTACTCTACAAGAGGGTTGGCTCTTGTAGAGTCTCCCATACTTAAAATTTATTTGTGGTAAAGTTAAAGTCACCTCTTAGAATGGTTTTTTCTACACACAAATACTTTTGGTTAAATAAGTGCTCCCAATAATCAATTCTCTCCTCATATGGGCCATATACATTTGTCACCATAAAAAGTTTACAAAATTCCATGGAATGAAATTCCACCCCAATGCTAGAGGAAAAGAGTGTATAATTGACCATTCTAAGAGAAGTGTTCCATCCCAAAACCACCCCACTAAACTACCACAAGAATCAATATATAATAAATACAAACCTAAGAGGACTTTAGATAATTACCAAATAAACTTAGATCCTGCCCCCATTATCACTTGAATTAGAATCAGGTCTAACACTTGTAGATGAAATAGTCCCTTAAGAACAATGTTTTTAGATGGATTACCCAACCCTCAAATACTCAAGGACATAATAAGCATTATTAACAATTGACTAGGGCATGCCCTACTTTAAGGGCTAAAAAAGATTTTTTTTCCTACCCTAATGGTTTTCACTAATAGCTTTAAATTTTTCATGTGAGAGTAAGGATTTATTACTTAGTTTCGATAAGGATCTCCATAATATACTTTGTACACAAATTACTCCTTTAATAAAACTATATAAAATGATTTTGATCTCTATTCATGATATTAGAGGATTAAAAAAAATAGTTAAGTGTAGAGTATGAACTATCAGATATAACATATGAAGAGTTGTCTTTGGGTTAGGCTGAGCAACCTCAGTTGTTATCAGGGATGAACTTATTAGAATTCAATAAATCCATAAGTAAAATAAATGTGATCACATGATCCTCCAACAAGATCATAGTTCCTTCTCTAATTGACTTAGATCATTAGAAAGACCATTTGAATGTGCCTTAAACCTTAGCCTCAACATAAGGGTGATAAGTTTAGGAATGTCCCAATTTAAAGTTTAACTAACAAGAGATCCATCTCTAAAATCCATAGAGAGGGAGTTTTTGATGATCACATTGACATGGTCAACAACATCTAGGTTTTGATGGTTTTGATGCATAATAATCCCTCTTGTAAAGAGATCCTAAGAACTCCCTAAGGTCTCTTCTACTTGGTCTAAGTTCACTAATATTCACTCAGTAGCTCATTATGACCATTAAAATTTAAGGGGCCTTTGTTGGTTAAGCTAGAGTATTTTAGACAAGTCAATATACATTTAAAATATGAGTTAATGCCTGAGTAATTAGCATAATGATTTGAATATATGAATGAAAATGATTCAAATAAACATATTTATTACATGAATTCAATAGTGTATAAGCAATAATAGATAGAGTGAGAGAAATCAAGATATATTGCTTAGATTATAAACTAACAAAGTTGGTAAGAAAATAAAAAGAGAGGAAGGCATGGAGGAAAAAAGAGCCCACTTTGTAATGGATCCATCTAGTTCCTTTTGAGTATACATATCTTGAAAGAAACAATTCCTTAACTGAGCCAAACCTAACACAACTCTAAACAAAATATGATGAAAGAGTTTGAGGAAGGTTGTATCCATTCAAAATAGGAAAATAGGGTCACCATAAACATTCATAGACTAAGTATATCAAATGGTAAATCTTTTACATAAAGATATTTCTATGAAAGGTAATTTGGTATTAATCAATACTATAATGGATTATAGACTCGGCCTCAAATAACCTTTACTCAATAATATAACCTTTAAAATAAGATGATACATGAAATAAAATGATTGGTCTATTACTTTAAGACTAAGACTGAAAGGATCTAGCTAGGTATAACCTTATATAATATTGAAAAATACTAATCCTTACTATAATGTAGGAGTTGATCTTATATATACCTCTAATTCCATGGATTTTCAAATTCATCTCACTATTGGGTGGCTAAAATAAATAATCAATGTGATTAGAAGGTGTAGTTGAGGCTTTGATAGACATGCCAACTTGACCATGCTATTGTAGATAATGAATTGAACTTTGGTAGCATAGGGTCACCAAGATTACTTTGGGATTTCCATTTATATGTGTTTTATGTAATTAGGTGACATTCCTCTTGAAGGATAAATTTGTCTTATATTCTTTGCTTAATCCCAATGTGCATACCACACCCATAAATCACATCTTATTCATGATTTTAGTTGAATCTATCCCATTTTGATCTTTGGGCTAACTAAAACACCTTAAATTCCATCATTTATCATCATTATATTATTTTAAAACTTGATTTTATTGTTGAATTAAAAGCGTAGTCACATTTTAGATTTTGACAATTTTGACAACCATACGGGCCATCAATCTTAGTCCCTTCATCTTTTGATGTCACCATTGCCACATGATCTTTTCTCAACTTCTCATTCCATTCCCATTATTATGATTTTGTCTTTGCCCATAAAGTCCCACTTTGCCACTTTATAATCTATCAACGTTGTTGGGCTTTAATTTATTATCTTCCTTTATCATTACAATGGCCACATGACATTTTCTTGGTCTTTCATTCTCTTCATGATTTAGGCTACTAATTTCAATGTCCTAAGCATCTAAGTTAGTGATATAATCACTCTAGGATATAGGGATTCTAAGAGATTTCCACATGGTGTCTTTTTAGGGATTTGGGTCCATGATCCTTTTCCAATGTCAATTAACTCTTGGGATTCTGAGTTAATTCCTTTATACCCTTCAGGTTCTGAGACTATGAGATTATAAAATTCTAAGGTTCTAATTGTTTGTTAATGCCTTCAATCCTTTGTGCTCCTAATATTTTTGGAGGGTGCTACATGGCATCTTCTTGGGGCCCTAGGACTTTAAAAAGACTTAGGCATTTTTCCAAAAATATTTTGAAAACTTATGATAAAATAAGAAAGTTGGCTAAGTAAATGTTTTTAAAAATATAATTTTTTCCAAACAAATTTTATGAAATAATTAGTCATTTAATATAGGAAATAAAACTAGTCATTCACATAAAATTTAGTTTTAAGCCTGAATAGTCAAATGGGTGAATACCCAAGCATTTTATCAAGGAATAAGACTTCATAGGATTAAAATAAACTTGAAAGTTAGACATTAATGTTCATAGATGAAATATTAGATTGAATTGATCAAAATTTAAAGGCATTAGAAATGTGTATCAATAGTCATTTGTAACTTAGCATCTAGTAAGCTGATAATCAAGAATAGTTCAATCAAACAAACCATCACAACCCCATATAAAAATATCAGATAAGAAAAGAGGGTATCTATTTTTTATTTTAAAATGGGGCATGTTGGTGAAGGAAATAAGAAATGGTGACTCCTATTGGTAGATACTCCTGAACATCTAAAAAATCTAGTATCTCTAGTTCTTACATCTAATAAACAAGCATTATCTATAAATGATTAATTGAGGTAAATGTTGACTATTTTGACCACAAGTAAAAATAGGTCAACCCCCTATAGTTTATAAATTAATATAGGGGTCTACTAGGGTGTGATATGTCTCCCATGGTCTTAAAAAAGGTCACATAATGTATTTTAGCTTTGTCATTAGCCCTTAATGTCATTCTATGTCATTTAGGGTTACTTTTGAGTCATTAATAAGACTAGTATAGTTTTCCATAGAAAAAAAGTGTGTCAAGATGTCATTCAACATACATGTGTCATTTACGTGTCATATTAACTATCTTACACTGACAAACTATAGGTTTCAACTTACAAGAAGAAGTTAACTACAAAAAGAGAGAGTTTGGGTAGTTGTATAGATTACAGGATAGTCTTGATACATGTGGCAAGTTTCAAAATGTCTCTTTAGCTTCCTTTAACTCACTTACACTACTTGTGTAGCCTTGAAAATATCAAAAATTGTAAAAAACTATTTTTTACTCCATCACTCTCCTTTGCATGCAAAAATAGTCAACTGATCTTTGCATTGTTAAGGTGTGGAGCCTAAAAGCTTCACATATGAGCACATTACCAAAGTTGCAGGTTTACACAGTCACCAGCGTCAGTTAGGAGCAACTGACATCGATCAGGTGTAGTTGAAGAGACGCTAGTGTCGGCAGAGGATTGGCTGATGTCGGTCACAGGCAAGTAGGCAAGAACTAGCATCGGTTACCTGTGCATCCAGAATGCTATTTTCGAGGATAGAACTGAGTGTTTGCATGATGAGTTTAAGTCTTAGTCTTAAGTTCATGTTTCCATTATTAGTAAGATTGTTTTTAGATCCCTTGTTCAAGAGGCTTAATTGTTGGTTGTAAGTGCATGCTCAAGTCTCCTAATTCTATATGTAGAATTAGATCTTCTTAGCTTAGTGTGATTATTGTAGTAGTTCATTGTATGTGAATGTTGAAGAACAGTAAAGAGTTGTATCAATCCAAGTTGTTGGAGTTCCTCCATCTTCAACTCAATCATGAAGACCAACAGAAGTTGAATGAAGATTCAACTTATCCTTTGTAACCGGCTTGGTTAACATATCTGCAGGATTCCTATCTGTATGGATCTTCTCCAGCTTCAAATCACCATCTTCCAATACTTGCCATATGAAGTGGTACCTTAGTTGTATGTGCTTGGTTCTTGAATGAAAGGCTAAATTTTTAGCCAAATGGATTGCACTCTGACTGTCACTATACAATCTGCAACTCTCATGCTCCCTTCCAAGCTCTTCCATGAACCGTGTCATCCATATCATCTCTTTGCTAGCCTCTATGGCTGCAATATACTCTGCTTCTGTAGTTGACAAGGCAACAACCTTCTGCAACTTAGATATCCAGCTAACTGCCATTCCACCTACAATGAAGACATATCTTGTGGTGCTCGTCTTACCATCCAAATCACCTGCCATCTGAATCTACATAACCATGTAGAGAAGTATCTGAACCTCCATAGCACAAGTGCCTACTGCTGGTTCCTCTCAGATATCTGAGGATCCACTGAACTGCTTTCCAATGTTCCTTACCTGGATTGGACATATACTTACTTACCACTCCCACTGCTTGGGCAATATCAGGTCTAGTACACACCATTGCATACATTGAACTTCCTATTATAGAAGAATATGGAACCTTACTCATGTACTCTACCTCATCATGTGAATTAGGACATTGTTCTTTACTCAACTTAAAATGTCTAGCCAAAGGTGTGCTTACTGGTTTAGCATCCTGCATATTGAACCATTTTAACACCTTGTCCACATAATCCTCTTGAGACAATATCATCCTATGATTTTTCCTGTCTCTCTTAATGATCATGCCAAGGATTTTCTTTGCTACTCCCAAATCCTTCATAGCAAATGTTTGAGCTAATTTCACCTTAAGCTCAGAGATATCCTACATGTGTGATCCTGCAACCAGCATATCATCTACATACAACAATAGAATAATATATCTACCATTATCTAATCTCTTGAAATACACACAATGGTCAGATTGACACCTACTATAGCCATGCTTAGTCATAAACCTGTCAAATTTCAAATACCACTGTCTAGGAGCTTGCTTGAGGCCATACAAGCTTTTCTTCAATCTGCACACTAACTTCTCCTTACCTTTGACCTCAAATCCTTCTGGCTATTCCATATAGATTTCCTCATCCAAATCTCCATGAAGAAATGTTGTCTTAACATCTAGCTGCTCAAGATGCAAATCCTCAACAGCAACCAAAGACAGTACAATCCGTATAGAAGTCATTTTAACAACAGGAGAAAAAATCTCACCAAAATCAATACCTAGCTTTTGTGCAAATCCTTTCACTACCAATCTGGCCTTATATCTCATCTGTCCATTCTCACCTTCCTTCAACCTGTAGGTCCATCTATTCTTTAGTGTTCTCTTACCAGCTGGAAACTCAACCAAATCCCATGTTTGGTTCTCTCTTAAGGACTCCATCTCCTCAACCATGCCACACTCCCACTGACTCTTGGACTCCACTTGTATTGCTTCTTCAAAACTCTCTGGTTCTCCACCATTAGTTAGCAATAAATAGAATAATGAAGGAGAATATCTAATTGGAGGCTTACTTACCCTTTCTGACCTCCTAATGGGTGTCTGAGACTTGTTCACAACACGCTGTCCACCCAAATTCTCTGACAGTGACCGACCTCGGTCACCTCCAGACCTGTTACTGGCCGATGCCAGTTCTTTCTGATCGACGCCGGTGCCTGTCCTACCGACATCGGTCTCTATATGACCAACATCAGTTTCTATTCTACTGACACCGGTTCCTATCCTACCGACGTCAGTCTCTATGTTTTCCTGCAAGTGAGTATTTCTTTTTCTCGCGAGCTCATTTTGGACCGTCACTTCGTCCAATTCACCATTGCTCTACCCAGATTGATTTAGCTTCTTCAGCTGATCACTATACATCACTTTTTCATTGAAAACAACATCATGGCTCCTAATTATCTTGTTAGTTCCTAGATTCCAAAATTTGAAACCAAAATCATCTGAGCCATAGCCAATAAATGTGCACCTTATAGACTTAGCATCCAACTTCTTTCTATTTTCCTTATCTACATGCATAAAGGCTTCACAACCAAAAACTTTGAGAAAAGAGAGATCTACCTTTTTACCTGTCCAAGCCTCTTCTAGAATTCCAACATCCAGAGTTGTAGAGGGTCCTCTGTTAATCAAGTATACTACAGTGTCAACAGCTTTTGCCCAAAACTCTAAGGGCAAACCAGCATGCAATCTCATACATCTTACACGCTCCATGATTGTTTTGTTCATCCTTTCAGCAATTCCATTCTGCTGAAGTGTCCTTGGAACTGTCCTTTGGCTACGGATTCCATGCATATAACAATACCAGTTGAACTTATAACTGCAGAACTCTCCACCATTGTCAGATCTCAGGCACTTTAATCTTTTGCCTATTTCATTCTCAACCATAGCTTTCCAAATCTTAAAAGTCTCAAATACATCAGATTTCTTCTTAATACTATAGATCCATACCTTTCTTGTAGCATCATCTATGAACGAAACATAGTACTGTGATCCTCCAATAGAAGCTACCTGAGCCGGTCCCCACACGTCTGTGTGAACAAGCTGCAACTTATGCTTCTTCTTTGTAGACCCAGTCTTGAGAAAACTAACCCTTTTCTATTTTCCAAATACACAGTGCTCACAAAATTCTAGATCCATGCTTTTCAAATCTGAAAGCTTACCTTTAGACTTAAGAATTGACATCCCCTTCTCACTCATGTGGCCAAGCCTTGAGTGCCACAATTTTGCATCCACATCTGAAGTAGATAATACAGAAGGAGAATTGTTAGTAACACAATTACACAAATAGAGAGTACTTACTCTCTTACCTCTGGCCATAACAAGTGCACCCTTGGTCACCTTCCAAGATTTTGCTGTGAGAGTTACTATACAACCCTCATCCCCTAACTTTCCTGCAGAAATCAAATTTCTCTTCAAGCTAGGAACATGCATAACTTCTCTCAACACCCATGTGTTGACATTCTGCATTTTCAGCTACACTTTACCTTTGCCAATAATCTTACAAGGCTCATTTTCCCCTAGATACACTATTCTAAAATCTCTCTGGATATAGTCACAAAAATATTCCCTATTAGGGGTAGCATGAAAAGATGCACCAGAATCTAACACCCAAGATTCTATATTATTATGCAAAGAGAATATTAAAGCATCTTGTGTAATACTTGCAACCTTTGCTTCTTCTTTTCCTTTGTGCTGATTGTCCTCCTTAGGCTTTGACTAGCAATCTCTGCTTATGTGCCCCATCTTTCCACAATTCCAGCTTGTGGCTTCCTGCCATTTTTGGATTTAGATCTACCTCTCCCCTTAGACTTAGATCTTGATCTCCCTTTCTTGCTCTTCTCTTTTTGCCTTCCCCTGCTCTCAAAACTTAAAGCATTCCCAAATGTCTCTTCTGTGCTTTTCCTACAAATTTACTCATTCAAGATAACACTAACAACATCCTCTACTTTTAAAATATTTGATGCAGATGCAGTATTGCTAACTGCCATTACTAAGCTATGCTAGCTTTCAGGCAAAGAACATAATATTAAAAGAGCTTTTATTTCATCATCAAATACAATTTTGACTAAACTTAATTGATTTACAATACCATGGAAATCATTCAGGTGATTAGATACAGATCCACCTTCCTGCATATGCAAATTAAATAGCTGCTTCATAAGATATACCTTATTAGAAGCTGAGGGTTTTTTGTACAAATTTTCTAAAGTAGTCATCAACTCTACCGTTGTTTTTGCCTGTGATAAATTAGATATCACAGTAGATGCTAGACTCAGTCTTATAGACCCCAGAGCCTTTCTGTCAAGAACTTCCCATTCTTCATCCTCCATGTCTGTGGGTTTCTTTGCAATCCCACCTAACAGTAAGTAAAGATCTTTCTGATACAGATAGTCCTCTATCTGCATTCTCCAATGTTGATAATTTTTGCCATTGAACTTCTCCATTCTCAATTTACTTTCATCTACCATTGCTTCTCCCACTCAAATAGAAATCCCTGTAGAAACTCTTGTGAGCAACTTGTAATCAATACACACTACACAGATATGAACCGCCTGTTAGTGAACCTGAGCTTTGATACCAATTATTGGATATCAAACTCTAAACCTACAACCAAGGATCTGATACCACTTGTTGGAGATCAACCAACAATATGATTACACTTATTAAAGCAATAAACCGCAAAATTAAATCAGATAGATAAGTAACTAGAATCAGATAATAGTAAAGAACAAGAGATACAAGAAACCACCCTAAAAACTTGTATTAAACTCTTTACAAAAGGAATACAATTGAAGAAACTTCTTTCTTCCACACCTCTCTCAGATGCACAAGATCTCTCTCTATATCTCTATCCCTCAAGAGCTCTCTCTCTTAAGTATAATCAATCCAGGTTGTTGGAGTTGATTGTACTTGAGAGAGAGAGCTCTTGAGGGATAGAGATCTAGAGAGAGATCTTGTGCATCTGAGAGAGGTGTGGAAGAAAGAAGTTTCTTCACTTGTATTCCTTTTGTAAAGAGTTTAATACAAGTTTTCAGGGTGGTTTCTTGTATCTCTTGTTCTTTGCTATTATCTGATTCTAGTTACTTATCTATCTAATTTAATTCCACGGTTTATTGCTTTAATAAGTGTAATCATATTGTTGGTTGATCCCCAACATGCATGGTACGATCAAGAGGAGTTGAGTCAAGTCAAATGCTCTTGAAGAATGAAAATAATATTTTTTTACTAAAATTTTATGGAAATATTTCCAAGTTTAGTGAACTAGGATTTATGAACCAATGCTAATAATTTTACTACTATTTTATGCTTGCTCATCCCCATAGCCTTCAAGTTTCTCTTCTTTTTAGGTTGTTCTATAAAAACCAAGTATTACACATGATTTTTAAGAGCATGAATAGTAATCTCACGTGAATCTAAACCTATTTTTAATGTTTGGAAGTTAATATAAGCATGAACTATCTTAATCTAGTAGGAGGACACCATTAAAGTTGTAGACCAAGGTTTCACCTATTACAAGGCAATTCTCATACAAGTGCCTTCAAGACAAAGGGGAATATGTTTTTTTACACTTATCATATGTCATGGTGATCAAATCTCCTTTAAAAGCTCAGTATCAAGAGTGTTTCATGTGAAGAACACATTTAAGAAGCATACATACATAATCATATTTCCTACAACAGTCACCTACATTTAGGTGAAAAATATATTTAAATAATCATGGTGATGGGATGCAGAGATTTCAAGGTGTTAAATACACTATCAAGGTGTGAACAATAATTTTAAGTTATCTAAAATGGTTTAAGATTGATTGTGACAACCAATACTTATATATACATAATCTTGTACCATATCTCCACTTATAAGTTTCTAATAGTGATCTAACTATAACTCCAACAAAGGTCTGAGGGTGTTGTATTAAGATGTTTGAAAGAATTTGAGACCTTAAAATAGGTAAAATAGGATAGAGAATCATCATAGTGAGACTGATATATGCATATAGACTTAAAACCATGCTCATGGGTGGAGAAAGTTGTTAAAGGGACACTTTACCCTAAATTCTCTGAATCTGATTTTATTCATAGTTTTGATCCTTCCATAGTAGGGTGACATGAGGTATAGACAAGTTTGAGTGATTCAATCATATAGCCTAGGCATTGGGGCAATTATTTGACATGATAGGTCGGTTTCTTGATCAAAATAGGGTAATATAGAAAGGCCTCCATGTCAAGAAAATCCTCATTATAGATTTTCAGTATGATCTACAATATTGTTTCAGCATTTGAGACCTTAAAATAGGTACAATAGGATAGAGAAGCATCATAATGAGACTGTCATATGTATATAGACTTAAAACCATGCTCATGGGTGGAGAAAGTTGCTAAAGTGACACTTTACCTTAAATTCTCTGAATCTCATTTTATTCATACTTTTGATCCTTCCATAGTAGGGTGACATGAGGTCTAGACAAGTTTGAGTGCTTCCATCATATAGCCCAGGCATAGGGGCAATGATTTGACATGGTAGGTTTTTTTTTATCAAAATAAGATAATATAGCAAGGCCTCCATCTCATGTAAATCCTCACTGTAGATTTTTAGTATGATCTACAATATTGTTTAAGTTCAAATGGCTTTTCAATGCTAGATGACACTTTGGTTGCATCCCTTAATACAAATGACTATATTTGAATAAGGGATGATATATAAAATCAAAGATTAATCCAATGCATTTAAATCCATGTTACAATAGGAAAATCCACCTATAGGTGTTCCTTTGCTCTCAGAATGGTCACCTATAATGGACTATAGATTGACATGATATTGGGAATAAGCAGCTTAGGTGTAGGTTTATCCCTAAAGCATAATGTGAATAGGCTCAACTATGAAATAATCTCATAGATTTTAATAATGACCTAAGTCATGGATAAACCACACACTTTCATCTATAATAACCTTATTTTCATAAGGTAAGTACACCTACATTCAATATAGTCTACCAACTAGGTTTAGGTAAATGGAGAGAAGTGCAAGTTGGAGGTTGATAGAGAAGCATAAATGAATTCACCATACTTAGAAAACCTTCATAGTGGTAGGGACAAATCCATATGTTCTTATAAGAAGAGACATAGATCAAGGGTAAGTCTCACACTTAAGCCCACAGTCAACCAAGAAATCTTACACAGTCATCAAGTCTATCTTGAGGAAGTTTGAGTGTTGAGGGTGATAGAAGTATTTTCTAGACTTGTAATTTTGTAAATATTGTATTTAAATACTAACATAACCTCCCAAAGTCTCACTTTAACAAAATAAATAGGAGAGATTCTCTCTATTTTTTCTTAGATAGAGGGCACTCCTAGATAGACTATTTTGCAAACAAGGTATGAGAATGGTAAAGGGATGACATAAGGAGTGTTAAAGCACTATATAAGGGTGTGTTAATTTGTGTTAATCATAAAAAATGTGTATAATTATCTTCAATTAACATTAACATTCAAAGGACATTAAAAGCCATAAACACAGTAAGAGGCCTAAGACTAGGCCTAAAGCCCTAATGGGGTATAAATCCACTTCTAAGGAAATATAAACTCTCCATTCCATTTGATGACCTTCAAGGGGAGGTATTGTTAAGTTTAAAATACCCCAATTTTTGATGATAGGGACCCTTTTTTAAAATCATGTAAATTTGTGCTATAATTGAATATTCAACTTGATCAGGAACCAATATTAAAAATCATGTGTTGATCTAGTTTGCATGGGTCTGTTATAACATAATCTTCAGTTGACTTTGATCTTATTTGCTAACATTGTATCTCTATGTTTTAGGTGGTAGGTTTAATGGAGTTAATTGGAATGGACAATGTTCAAGATTTGGGGTTTTAGTGTTAAATTGATCCTTTTACTAACCTTTGCTCTATTGAAGACTAATTTGAATCTATGTTTGACTCATTTTAAAATCCTTAGTCTAATTGATTTAACTTAAGTACTTATTTTGAATTCAAATTTGGTGGGATAAAATTTACATGGGAATGCTCATTTTCAATTTTAGACTTAGCTTATATTTTATCCTAAGGTTTTAGTCATGTTTTTTAACATGAATAAAACCTTAGGCTAAGACTTTATCCTAAGTCCCTTATGTTTCCAGAAAACTTTAGGATAAATCAATTTTATTAATCGCATGGTCTCTTTTTATTATGTCTTAAAACTTATCTTAAAGACTTTGGCCTAAAAATTTATTCATATTTATTAATGTGAATAAAAAACCTTAGTCTAAGACTTTATCTTAAGTTTTATATATTTTCAAGCTCTAACTTAATTATCTTTATTATCTATAGGAACCAATCATGCCTAACCTAGAAGATTAAAATCCAATGATTCACATTCACCTAAGTGAAGATGATCGAATGGTACTTGAGCAACATTGAAATGTCAAAGGTTCTAAAATCTCTACAAAAGTAACAAGTGTCACCATCTCAGTAGGCAGTCTGAGATCTAACATCCTGTGATAGAGTCAACATGTCAACAGACCTATGAAGGGATCTAAGAATGAAAAGTGAAACCATCTTGAGTGACCAAGTGGTATATAAATGGTTTATGGGCCCTTCTGTAAGTCAATAAGTCAATAAGCCTATGAGCAAGCATGGAGATGATGTGTGTCATAACCATGGTGAATGGAAGAAATATTCACTAATAACATTCAACCTCCTAGATCTTGATTTGATGGTGTAAAAGGAAAGTTGGATTTTCAAAGAACTCAAGACAAATGAGAAGCCTCTACATGGTGAAAAGGCAATAACCTAGCAGAGACTAACTATGTAGAGTATGAAAATCCTGTAGAACTACCAAATGGCATGATATCAGATGCTAGGTATAAATATCAACCAATAACATTTGACTTACTAGATTTAGATCAATGGTATGAGGTAAAGGTAAAATTTTCAAAGGACTTGGAATGAATACAAAACTACAAAGTGGAAAAATCTCAAGAGTTTTAGGCATATCTACGATTTGTGGTAAAGATCAAGGATAAGGACTCTAAAAAAAATTGATGGAGCTTGGTTAATTAATCTATAGGATTGCACAAGGTAAGGACATGTGTTAAAAGGTAATAGAGGTCATGTTTCAAGATCAAATGAATATATCGGCTAAGGGTTTTTCCACATAGACATGACACATTGGATTGTAAGATATAGTGGAATTAAAAGTGAATGAGAAGAACAAAGATCCTATAGTAGAGATAAAAGATTACAGAAGTGTCTCAAAGGCAGTTAAGTTGACTTAGTGTTTTCTTTCCAAAGTAATATTTTATTCTATAAAATTAGGAGTAATATGGAACATATATAATCTTTTAGGTTAGTCACGGTTAAAGGATGTCACTGGTTCTAAAGCATTTGTAAAGGGATACTTGTCTATGACACTTGTATAGTTGCATGTTGAGAAGGAATGACCATCAAATCTCATGAATTATCTAGATAAATGAGGTATTTCCAATTTTAGGGTTGAGTTATTAGAGATAAAATTACTTTTTCAACTTAGAACAAGCAATACAAGAAATGAATTCTACAAAGTTTGTCCAATATATGTTTGTGTGTTTACTATCATGACTACTTTCTCAATTTTCTGATTTGATGTTCAAAATTGAATCATTTCCATGAATTTTAGATGTGCTAATATGAATGCAGACTTTCTAATTTATGCTAATGCTAGATTAATTTAGCGTTATTAGGTTTACTTCAGTTTATTTGCTCTTCTTGCATTTGGGCTAATGCTATTTGCTTGTAGGTGTAAAATTTTTAAAGTAAATCTTGTTCTTATTTACATTATCTCACTTTTCCTTAGACCCTCACTTGATATGTACTAGGATCTATGCTTATGTAATTTCATGCTATATATTGGTTAAATGCATGTTTAGATGAAATCTAAACTTTGTCATAATGTTTGGATTATAAATTAGAAACACCTACTTTCTACCCTACCATTCATTTTGCTCCTTTTTAACCAAATCACTATAGTTAAGCTTGTCATTATAAATATCCATATTATATTAGGGTTTAGACTTTAGGTTTTAGACATCAATCATTGGACTTAATTTAGATCACTTTCAACTTCACAAATATTTAATACCATGGTTACTCTGAATAACCATTTATATATTCATTTTGTGAAATATTCATTTAGCTTGGCCATTACTCCACCACAGATCTTAGGAAGATCACAACCAATAACTCATGTAATGGATCTTTTAGATTCAATAATGAGAAGTGTTTCTTAAACACTATATGTTGACCTAATGGTACACATTCAATCATCAACAATTGGCACTAGAAGGAGCGATTTTAGCTAAATATTTGTGAATTTTTAGTATCTTTGCTAAAGTTTAGTGGATTTTGTTCAAAGATCAGTTGATCCTTTGCATATTTGTGTTATTCTTGGCTTAAGTGTGTAAAGATCACTGATATTCATGGTTTTAGACCAATATTTAGGCCTATTTAGCTAAATATTTATATTATTTGAAAATTTATGTGAAAATTTTGCAAAGGTTGTTTAAGCTTTGTTAAGGATCCATTTGTATTTACAAAGATTTGGTTTATATGTTGTATTGTGAATAGGATTTAGAGCTGAAATGACCACAAGTAAGATCTTCATCAAGATATGGAATGGTTAGGTATATCATCTATCAATGTGCCTAATCAGGCACATGATTTTCCTTAAAATCCTAAAAGGTAATAACCTTCTTTTCATCTTACTAGTGTTGTGACTACTAAAGAATATGTCGAGAGCTTTAATAGCTACCTTAGGATTATTAAATTTGTTCATGAATATGTTGCTTATAGATTATTTCCTTTTAATCTGAAAGATGAGGCATATGATTAGTTTCTTAACCTTCCTAAAGATTTCATTGTCAACTGGAATGATTTCAATAACCATTTCATTGATCAATTTGGAAAGATCATAAGTCCATATGTCCTTTATCAACAATTCATTACTATGAAGAAGAATTCAAATGAAACCATTAGAGATTTTAATGCTAGATTTCAAAAGATGTTAAAGAGGACTATAGCTCCTTATATTTTTTGAGGCTTTAGCTTTAAATATTTATAAAGATGCATTGGATCCATTAACTTTTGTGTTTTTAAAAAGATCTATTAGAGTCATTAATGCATGATGTTTAGTCTGTGCAGAGGTTGTGTTAATTAATGACCAAATGTAACCCCAGGGTCAAATGGAATATGTCATTCTAAATATCAATCCTAATTTTCCCATGTTGAATGTCATTCCTAATGTTAATCAAATCATTCTTACTTTAAATAAAAATCCAGTTTTAAATGAATTACCTTTGAGTCATGCTTATCCTAGACAAAACCTAGGATTCTTGAATAATATTGAAAGTGGATCTCATCCATAAAATCAATGAACTATGGTGCCAATAGCTGGAATTAGTCCTCAATTTCACAATTTTGAGGTAGCTAAAAATGAAAATGACTCCATTTTAAAATTAGTCCAAAAGCTAAGCATTAATTTTATTGAGATACAAAGGCAATTAGGTAACAATGGGGAAAGTTATGATAGAAATTATTATATTCATGGGTTCAATAGACCCACATTTAGGTTTAAAAATAGCAATGACAACTATAGTAGTGAGCCATATAAAATTATGAATGTACTTATGAGGTGCCTTTGGCTAATTATTGTAGGGTTCATAATAAATCTACATGGTCATCCAGTTCTTTTGAGACATATACATCTTCCAAAAATAGATCTTATGGTAGGGACCTATGATTTTTCATTTCAAGATGAAGATGAATTGGAAGATACTTCAAAGGAGGGATCTACTACACCAATTGAGGAGGAAGACCTTATCCTTTCTGAAATAATCAAAGAAGTTGTAGCTGAGATGAATGGAGTTCTTAAAGATGTCATGGAAACACTTATATGAAAAGAAGATGAAGATGAAACAAATATAATAGATCAATAACTTTCACATGACTCCATTAAAAAGTCACAAATGTGTGATCAACATGTTTCAAATGGTAATATTCCAAACAAATCTCATATCCTTTCTGTTGATCATGATGATGATACCTTTTGGGATGACTTGGAGAGTTTTTGTGCAAAGATTAATAGTCCATCCCCACTTCATGTGGAGATTGAGGAATGTGTTATAAAATGTACTATTACATCTATTATTCAAGAAGGAAATGATATTCTGGAGAT
The DNA here is from genome assembly GCA_037957365.1 of Torreya grandis. Taxonomy (NCBI): domain Eukaryota; kingdom Viridiplantae; phylum Streptophyta; class Pinopsida; order Cupressales; family Taxaceae; genus Torreya; species Torreya grandis. Next base: position 2,594,855 of record JARHVA010001892.1, on the reverse strand, counting down.
CCCAATGCAAGATGAGTTAAAGCCTAATGAAGACATCAATCCAAGTATACCATCTAAGTTTACAATATAACCATGGAAGGAGAATGAGACAAGACATGATTAGTCTTTGAGTGAAGTAGAGATATATTTATTGATGCAAGAAAGAATAATTTAAGGAGAATATGATTATATCTTGGATACATATCTTCAATCAATGTTCTTGAGAATAGAGGTGGGAAGTTAAGCTACATCATACAAAAGACACAAGCATATAAGTGATCCTATCCACAAGAAGAGGCCATTGAATGGAAGCAATCATGATTCAAGGTTCTATGGTAGGCTAAATAACTTTCCATTTTATCCTAGAGGTAAGTTCTTTATGAAGTTAGTGTAGGGATTAGATTAGTTTCTTTCCTATTTATTTCCTTCTTGTCCCTTGTTTGTAAGTAGTGTTTGTAAATATTTATTTGCTTGTTGTTTGTTTATTTAGTGTGTTTGATTTTTGTGATTTGTTAATTGCTTCTAAATAAGTTCTTTTGGACATTCCTCAACTCAAATTTCACCTAATTACTCAAGAAACTCACCAATCAAGAGTCCATGTATGATCTTCAGGCATTGGTTGACCATGGATTATTGAAATATGAGATAGATGTTAGGATTTGGAGAAACTAGTAAAGACTAATCGTTAGGATAATTATTCCTTGATATTTTGAGCATTGTTCTAATCTAAGCTTGATTTTAAGAATGGTTTCACATGTAAAGTGAAAGGTTGAATTATTGAAATATAGTCATGTTTTCACTTAATAAACATTATTACCTAGGACAAAGTTACAACCAAGGATGATTTTATGAAAACCAAAAATTTGACCAAATCCCAAAACCTAGCTAACCTAGTTCCCAATATTTGTTAGAAAGTCAAAAATGATTTAAAAAACTACAAAAATAAGAAATTATTTCAAAATTCAAAGTCTATCCAAGAAAAGGTGACTCTGTTAATCTCCATCAGGGCTATGGATGTATGGTTAGCAGTGGAACAAGGCCTTAATTAGAGCCAAAGGCATCTCTATTTGGGCTATAGATGCTTGGATGGGAAAAATGCTCAATCATTACTTATACAAATCATGGTTATTAATGAATATCTAAATATGTTATAAGTCAATGTTAATAGTCAAGGTCATGAATCTAGAAATTGTTCCCTAAATACCATGGTAAACAGTAAGTGGAATCAAAGAACACACAAAATATGATTGAGTTTTGATGTTTGGGCCTAATTATACATATGTAAGGATTGTTTTAATTATGATTTTATCTTAATGATGGTACTTGACCAAATGGAATGACTAAACTAGATATTAGTTTGAACCAGATTCTTTGAATTCTAACATATTGTTATGTTCCCCCAGAAGTTGCCATTTATTGACGTCAACATACCCCAATTTTTAAAAATAGGGACCCTTATTTAAAGTCATGTAAATTTGTATTATAATTGAGAATTCAACTTTATCAAGAACCAATGTTGACAATCGTGTGTTGATCAAGTTTGCATGAGTCTATAAGAGAATAATCTTCATTCGACTTTGATCTTATTTGTTAACATTGGACCTTTGTGTTTTAGGTGGTAGGTTTGATGGAGTTAATTTGGAATGGAAAATGTTTAGGATTTAATGTTTTAGTGTTAAATTGATACTTTTACTAACATTTGGTATTTTAAATTCTAATTTGAATCTATGTTTGACTCATTCTAAAAACCTTAGTCTAATTGATTTAACCTAAGTACTTCTTTTGAATTCAAATTTAGCAAGATCAAATTTACGTGGGAATGTTCATTTTCAATTTTAGACTTGGATTATATTTTATCCTAAGGTTTTAGTCATGTTTTTAAACATGAACAAAACCTTGGGCTAAGACTTTATCCTAAGTCCCTTATGTTTCTTGAAAACTTTAGGCTAAGTCAATCTTATTAATCATAGGGTCCCTTTTTATTATGTCTTAAAACTTAGCTTAAAGACTTTATTCTAAAAATATATTCATATTTATTAATACAAATAAAAACCTTAGTTTAAGACTTTATCTTAAGTTTTATATATTTTTGAGCTTTGACTTAATTATCTTCATTATCCATAAGAACCAATCATGCCCAACCTAGTGGATCAAAATCCAATGATGCACATTCACCTAGGCAAAGATGAATGAATGGTACATAATCAAAATTTAAATCTCAAAGGTTCTAAAAGCTCCATGAGAGTGACAAGTTTTACCATCTCGATAATTAGTCCAAAGATCAAGCATCACATGATAGAGCCAACATGTCAATAGACCTATAAAAGGACTTGAGAATGACAAGTGGCACCATCTCAAGTACCTGAGTGGTAAATCAATAATTTTTGGTACCTTATATAAGTCAATAAGTCAAAAAACCTATGATTAATCATGAAGATGATGCATGTCATAACTATGGTGAATGGAATAAAAATAAACCAATAGCATTTAACCTCCTGGATATTAATCCAATGGTGCAAAAGGAAAGTTAAATTTTGAAATAACTCAAGCCAAATAAGAAACCACCACATGGTAAAATTTCACTAGCTCGATAGAGATTGACTGTGTAGAGTGTAAAAATCCTATGGAGCTACCAAATGGCACGTTCTAGGATGCTAAGTACAAATATCAACTAATAATGTTTGACTTGTTATATCTAGATCAATGGTACGAGGTAAAGGTGGACTTTTTAAAAGACCTAAAATGAATAAAAAACTTCCAAGTGGAAAAATCTTATGAAATTTAGGTACATTTATGGTTTATGGTAAAGGTTAGGTATAAATAATCTAATGAAAGTTGATTGAGGATGTTTAATCAAGCTATGAGATCACATGAGGTAAAGACACATGTTAAAAGGTAACAAAGGTCATATTTTGAGATGAAATGAGTAGATAAGCATGGGCATTGACACATAGACATGACATTTTGGATTGCAATATTTGGTGGACCCAAAAATGAATTAGAAGAATGAATATACTGAAATAGAGACAAAGGATTACATAAGTGTCTCAAAGGCAGTTAAGTTAACTTAGTGTATTCTTTCAAAAGAATATTCTATTCTATAAGAGTAGGAGTAATATAGAACATATAGAATCTTTTATGTTAGTCATAGTTAAAGGATGTCATTGGTTATAAAGCATTTGTAAAGGGATACTTGTTTATGACACTTGTCTAGTTCCATGTTGATAAGGAATGACCTACATATCTCATGAATTGTATATATAAAGGAGGTATTGCTAATTGTAAGGGGGAAAGATTTATTAGAGCCAAAATTACTTTGTAAACTTGGATCAAGAAGTACAATCAAGTAATTTTAAAAAGTTTGTACAATATTTATGTGTTTTTACTATCATGGCTACTTCTTTAATTTTCTAATTTGATGTTCTTACTTGAATGGTTTTCATGAATTATAAATGTGCTAATATGAATGTATAGTTATTAGTTTATGCTAATGATAAATTAATTTAATATTCTTATATTTACTTCACTTTATTTTCTCTTCTTACATCTAGATTAATTTTATTTGCTTGCAGGGGTAAAATTCTTAAAGTAAATCTTGTTCTTATTTACATTATCTCACTTTTACTTTGAACCTTGTCTGATATGTAGTAGGGTCTATGCTTATAAAATTTCATGATATATATTGGTTAAATTCATGTTTGGATGAAATATAAACTTTGTCATAATGTTTGGATTGAAAATCATAAATACCTTCTTTCTGACTTACCCTTATTTGTGCTCATTTTAGACCAAATCACTATTGTTAAGCTTGTCATTGTAAATATCCATGTTAGCTTAGGGTTTAAAATTTAGGTTTTGGACATCATTTATCAAAATTAGTTCATATCAATTTCATATTCACAAATATTTAGGATCATGGTTTCTCCTAACAACCATTTACATGTTCATTTTGTGAAACATTCATTTAGCTTGGCCACTACTCCACCACAAATCTTGAAAAGATCACAACTAACAACTCATGCAATGGATCCTTCAGATCTAGAAATGAGAAGTGTTTATTAAACACTATATGTTTACTTTATGGTACACATTTAATCATAAATAGGTATAAGGTTGTTTAAAACCAATGGCTTATAGGGGAGCTACATAATTCAATCAAATTTGGCCTATTTCACCTTAATCTTGTTTAAGATGCACTCAAGAACTCAAAAATCCAAATTAAAGCATCCAAAACTATACAAACACATTTAATGTAGACCCACAAAGTTGGGGAGAGATGAAGGAGGTCCTAAAAAAAAATTAGTGGAATTTGTTCATAGTTTCAATGTCTAGCTTTTATGAACAATTGTTAACACTTCAAATATGATAAAACCCTCCTAAACCCTTGGTTTTGAATCGATGGAGAAGAAATTGATGGAGATGAATTTAAATGGGGTATTATGGCCTATAAATGGTTTTTAAATTATTGAGTAATCTACCATGATATTCCTCAATTCGTACCCTATTTATACGGATAAGGAACAACATAAGATTTTTTGGCAAGTTTTGATTGTTTTGCAGGTGCAGAAGAAGATGAATAGGTGAAAGCTATTAGAAGGGGTTAATTGAGACATATGAGTTAGGGACACATCTAATGAATTTTATGGTGTGTTTTTAACCCCTCCTTGACATTTAACATGTGTCAACTCTCCATAGTCTATTTTTTAATAGTCAAAATATTCCTAATCATGAAGGAAGTTTCCAAGAAGATAGTTAAAGGCCCCTATGCTAGTTTTGGAAAGTTTCATGCTTTAGATGGAAATTTTTCAAAAAAAAAAACTTCCAAACATATATTATTCAATTCATTACTCTATAATGTAACTATTTTTAATTCCTTGACATGTGGAATTATGACCCTTATTCTCCACTTTCTTCTCTCTCTTCTCACATTCTATAAATGCAAGCCATTTTAGCTCATATGCTAATTGCACACCTAGTATGGCAAAGCCCTGTTGGTTTGATATTATACTTTGCCTTTGAAATAATATATGAAATATTGTTTTGAGTTCATAAAATAACTTTTCTAAGTATATAAAGTGATGTATAGTGAAAATTTAAGTGATTGATATATATCCTTACTTTCTCTCAATCCTTCCATGTTTGATCCAAGTTGTTTCACTCTAATAAGTCACATGAAGTGTTATCAAGTATATGTGTCTATTTTAAAGTTTAAAAGTAGATTTAGTGTCTTAAAATGATATTTTTTTAACTTACCTTGAGTATTTTCATGCATATCACCTTCATGTTTAAAATACTAATGTTAGATCAATTAAAGATTCTAAGACTAGTGTTGTGAGTCATGTATCTAATGCAAGAGTATGGTAGTATAGTGGAGATATTTATGGAATATCACCCCCTTATAATATCTTAATTTCAAGTCTACTTATATCCATTTTCATTTAAGCAATTAGTTAGTGTAGGTGATAAGTACTTAAGGATCAATCTAGCGAGTTAGCCCTTAAACCTAAATGTTTACCTCTACCATAGGCAACCCATAGGTCTAGAGGTATTCCAATGTTTCCCAAATGTTAGATTAGGATTGAAAAACCTATTATAGGGTGAAATATTTGGTGAAAATATTAAAATTATAAGTATAAAATCACTAAATTATACCTCAATATGTGGCATACTTAGTTACAATCCCATCAAAGACCATCCATGTGTGTGATCAAGTTATTAATTCATTTTGTTTTCATGCAAACATAATATTTTGGATTTGTAAAAATGACCAAATTTTTTGAAAGGAAATATATAGATATTGGGCTTGGGAGGAATGGTGTGGATATTAATCTACCATTATTTAGGCATTTATAGCCCTAATAGAGATACCTTTGGTCCCTTCCTAAGGCCTTGTTCCACTACCAAATAGGCCAATAAGCCTATGGTGGAGGTTACCAAGATCACACTTTCAAGGAATATTTTTAGATTTTTTATTTTGGCTCAATTATTTTGGAAATAAGACTTTAATTTTATATATGTGGAGGGCTAGGGACCAATCCATGGGTTCAATAAAAATTAGAAATTTCATGATCAATTAGGACAAACCTATAAAATGTAATGTTGCATTTTCCTTAGATGTTTTAATCAAGTGTATAGATGTATTTAAATGAGAAAACCAAGATTTATAAATACACACATTTTATTTTGAATTATTGGTCTTTACAAGTTTTAAAATACATGAGATAATAATAAAAATTCAAATAAGTGTTCAATCAAGTTTTTCACTTGTGTTCTTGAGTGCCATTGATGCTACCTACACAACATACTTTTTATTTAATTTTTTTGATTAATGGAGGAACCTTAAGGAAAAAAGATAAGTACCATAAAAAATGAAACAAGAAATAAAAACTAAACTAATAATAAGGGATGGGAAGAAAAAATCAAAAAGAAAATAAGAAAGGAAAATATAAATTATTCGTAGAGGTTTTCAAGAAAATGCATGTTTAAAACTAGTTAAACACCTGGGTCTTTTCAGGATTTTGAGAAGGGTAGAGGAAAATATTAATTTCTTATATGTTATCTTGTATGTTTGTTGATGCTATACCATAAATATTTATCTATGTTATTTTCATGTGATTTGAATTATAAGGTATTTATGGAATGTAAAACCCTAGGTTGTTGAAGTGCTATAATAATAAATTAGGGAATTAATATAACAATATCAACAACCTTTGATTTGTAAAATAATTGATTTATTTAATTATTATATAAATAAAAATGGATTAAAATAGATGCACTTAGCTATAAATTGACTGAGAGAGACAAGTGATAAGTTGAAAATTGGTACAATAACTATACAAGGAGTCATAAATAGTAATTAGGAGTTAGAAACCCTTCTAGACAATAACACAATGCTCTAGATAGTAGCTCACCATGATAGTGTCTTTTGTGATATGCTAATTTCCTTTGGTAGTAGGGATAATGAGATTTTGGGTGGACCTTTACTTGGTTCTATGAGGCTTGTGCCTATGTGAATAAATGTTGGTTATATCTATTCCCTCTTTTGATTGATTTCAAAGTGAAACCCTAGGCCTCGATATTTTTTAGGGTATTTTAGGAGCACAAGTAGAAAAAGAGTGGATTTAGTGAGGTAGGATGGACATGACCTCAAAACATCATTTGATGAGCATTGCCTACAAACCAATACCTCAAAAGGGTATCAATCCTGATGTACCTCTTCCAATTTAAGTGTGGGTATAATTGCAAGTGAATGTTAGTATGAGTGCTAGTTTTGATTGTGACTTGAGAATAGAAATCTAAGTAATCTAAGCTCTGGGATGTTTTAGATAGGTGTATATAGAAGTAGGGTAGAATAGGTATCAATGACCTTGATTTGTACAATTGTTTCTGAGTTTGTGAGTATTTGCATATAATTATTTATCTAGAAGATAAATGAATGAAAGTGGTCTATATATAACATTTTGGTGTTTGTCAAGATGTGAAATAGGTCTAGGCCAACCATAAGTTACTTTGAGGAATGTAAATATACTCGGTGGGAGATTAAAGAGTAAGAGGCCATTGGTGTTACCCTTTGGTCAATAACACAATGCACTATAGTCTAAAGGATCATGCTAATGGATAGGTGGAAAAAGTAGGCAAAAAAGAGACTTGGGTGCCTTAGGTGTGAATTAGTGTTTCTTTTGGTATATCAAGGAATGGGTTGAACTCAAACAAAAGATGGAAAATGATAAAGAGAGGCCATAATATAGGTCTAGGGCTAGGTTAAGGATAAGGTGGTCTCAAGTGACACTCATTACACTAAAATGACATTTTATATGAATAAATTTTGCCTCCCACTTTTATTATATAAATTCAAGAAAGTTAAATGACAAGGATAAAGTAAAAATAAATGTACCTAGACTCACCTAAGAGGTGAAACCCATGAATCTAGATTTGAGTCTTTGAAACATGTTTCAGTGCATGTCCTGCAAATGAAATATGAATAAAATAATTCCCTGCCTAAGAGATATCAAAATAAAAGACAAATATAAGTAAAGAGATGAGAGAGGGAGGAAAGTGATGAGTACACCTCATCAGGTATGTGAACTAAAGCAAAAACATGGTGACATATTGTGTGTGTGTAATTAGTGATCAAATAGTGAATAACTTAGACTGAGCTAATGACTTGCCCAATTCTCATGTTTGGGTAAATCAAGAACTCAAGTTGGCCTTGAATCCATCATTACCCATCCCTACTTAGTGTATCATAATATGTGAATAATTTTGATTGGACTAATGTATTGCCCAACCCTCTTATGTAGGTGGATCAATAACTCAAGTTAGCCTCCATCATTGCCTACTCTTTTTTGGTAGAAGATGCATATGAAACTAAAATTCCACAATGTAACTGAAGCTATGTTATGTAACTAAAACTATAACAAATTAGGGGCCACTCAAGAACTCTAAAATATAAAATAGTTTAGGGACCACTCAAGAATTACAACCATTGTAGATGGAATAAGGCATAAATATGGTGCAAATGGTGTCTAGAGTAATAACTTAGATAATGACATAGATTTTCCATTCCATCAAAAAGTACTGGTGCTAAACTAAACATATTGTAATAATGTATTGTGCACATGCCCCCAACTCTGATATCTATGTCTATGGATTATGGATTGAGTCATAATAATATATGTATAAGTACCTAAAATTTAAATAGGATTGATCATGACATACATGATGCCCCCAATTTGAGCAAACCTATATAATATATGTAAAAACTAACTATATGCTAAACCTATCTAATAATCTATGACTGAGATTGTGAAAATATAAAATATAACTACTATAACTTTTTGATAATTCTATAATTTCCTATTTTTGTGGCTACTAGATAGTAGCACAATCCATTAGTCAATAATTCAATATGATAGTGTCATGTGTTGTGATATTGACCAAATGTGTTGTTTTTGTGAAAAACTAAGACTAATCCATATATGACTATTTTTCACTATGTTTTCTTGAGTCTAAGCTCTGTATTTTGTGTTTATGTGATAAAAACTTTGTTTTGAGTGTATTCTTATGGCCTCATCTCTATAAAAAAAAACCCTATGAATACCCCATCTTTTGAGGGGAGTTATTGAACCTATGCAATAACTATCCTTAAAATAAAATCTATTCATCATGTGTGTTAGACTAAAAACATATGATATCTATGTGATAAACTAATATAATGTGTATACATGACATAAAAATGTAAGATAGTCTGAACATAGATTGGTAATGTACAATGTAAATTAGATCTAGCATTCCTAAGGTTTTCAAGATATATATATAATAATGTAAGCATATATATAAACACCAAATATGGATATAATCTAAGTAAACTATCTATGGGGATGGGATATGATGTCTATCAAGGCACCCAAAGAGGAATGGGAGATGCATGAGGTCCCTCATGGCATCATAAATTGAGTGTGAAAACAAAAAGTAAAAGACAAGTATCATGGACATGACGCATACATCAAATCATAAATACAAACACATGAGGCATGCAAAGTAGGCCAAAGGGACATAATACAAGGGACATGGTCACATGTCATTAAGTATAAGAAATTAATAGATACAAGGACATGTTCAAATTTCCACATATTCAAATAATAAATAATGTTGGCTTAGATCCACATGGAATGACATTTTTAAATGTATGCATACATAATCAAAAAAGAACACACAAGGAAATGGGCACATGTCCAAAACATACATATAATGTAGCAACATTTAGGTGCTTGAGGGACAACTAGGCAACTGGGGCAACATTCAAGCACCTTTGAGCAATTTTTTGCATTGGAGTTTGAAAGCTATCTTTAAAAAGACTTATTAAAAGCAGGGAATAAAACAAAACAAAAGGAAATAAACACACAACCAATAAATAAATAAACAAGTAAACAATTATTTACAAGAACTATTTACAAATAGGGAACAAGAAAAAACTTAATACAAACCTACCTACACTAACTCTAACTATTCTTACAAATTACTCCATGTAGACTTGAGGTGGGGTAGTTGAGAAGTAGTGCTCGAGGTATTGCTCATTTATTGGCAAAGTAAATTTTTCTCCTTTCAAGTCTTTGAACTCGAAGGTGTTGTCTCCTAATGTCTTAGTAATCTAATAGGGACCAATCCATAAGGAAGTGAATTTTACATATTTTCCCTTAGGTTTAGATGCTTTATCCCATAAGAGAACTAGGTCACCCTTCCTAAATACCTTAATCTTGGAGCATTTTTAAAACCATCTCTTCACTATGGTTTCATGTCTCCTAAAATTGGAAAAAGCTTCCTCCCTTACATCCTTCATTTGAATAATGTCAAGTAACCTTGAATTTACAAGATATTGATTTTCTTCCATGTACTCTTTCATGAATTTTTAGGTTGGTAGTTTGAGAGTAATGGAAAATATAGGTTATTTACCATATACAAGTAGAAATGGTGATGCCTTTAGGGCTTGCTTAACTCTAGTTTTGTCTTCCCAAAGGGCATACTTGAGTAACTTATTCCATGTTCTTAGTTTTTCAGTAATAAACTTCCTAATAGCTTTCATCAAATTTTTGTTAGCTAATTATGACACTCCATTACCTTGAGGATAATAGTTTGATGAAAAATTAAGAATAATGTTGTTATAATATGCCCACTTCATCATATCAATGGATATAAAGGTAGATCCATTGTCACAAACTAAAGATACTAGTGTTATAAATCTAGTACATATGTTCTCTTTGAAGAACTTAATCACATCTTCAGTGTTACATTGCTTGGTTGCTACTACTTTTATCCATTATGTGCAATAATTAGTAGCCGTAAGGACATATTTATGTCCATATAAATAATTGGGGTTGATAACCTCCACAAATTATATTTCCCATTGAGAAAAAAGTTTATCAATCATAACTGGCTTCAATGGTATGGCTACTTTTGGCTCTTTAGTGTTGAATATATGACACTGATGACATTCTCTCACATGTTTGTGAGCATTTTTTAATATTTTACACCAATAATAACCAACCCTAAGGATATTATGATTTTTTGTCCATCTGAATGGGAGTTCACTTCTAATCTTTTCATGTAAAGTACTTAGGATCTTAGTTACTTCTTTAGAAACACACCTTAAGTATATACCTTCATAACTCTTCCTAAAAAGTACTCCATCTTTGATCAAGAAATGTGTTACCTTGAGCCTTAGATATCTTATTTTATCTCTACTTAATACTTTAGGATAAGAGCCATTAATTAGTAGATGAATAATTTAACCATACCAATCATTGGGTTAAAAAATCTATTACTCCACCTTCATGACACTTAATTTGGGGTTGGTGTTAGCTATTAAATAAATTAGTCCTTGATACCTTACCAGCTTGGAATTTTTTATTTCAATATCATAGTCTTGGAGTATGGACATCTATTTACCTCTTCTCTCTCCAAGTTCACATTTACTAAGCATGAGTTTAATATCAAGGTCTAGTAATATTACATGTACCTTATTCCTAAGAATATAGTGCCTAAATTTCTTGAGTACCTTAATTAAAGCACATGCCTACTTGTCAATTAGAGAATAGTTTAACTCAAACAATTTTTAAAATTGGTACTCATAAATTCAATAATATGATCACCTCCATCTATTTTTTGATTTAGAACAACTACAATTGTATGATCAAAAGCAAAAGAATAAAGGTAGAAATATTTAGTGAAATCAGGACTTATCAACACCAGTGCCGGTATTATTGCTTCTTTAATGTCCTTGAAGGATTTACTTATTGATTCATTCCATTTGATCTTGGTATCCTTATTCAACATGTAATTTAATTGTCTCACAATTTGTACAAAACCAAAAATGAACTTTCTCACAAAACTGATTTTTCTAACGAAATATTTCAATTCTTTTATACTAGTAGGGATTTTTATCTTGGATATGGCATCTAATTTATTAAGATCTATATAAATTACCTCTTTGGTTATAACATGTCCTAATAATTTTCCCTCAATAACACAAAAAGTGCTTTTCTTGCGATTGAGAAAAATTCCATACCTCATACAACATTCAAATATTTGTTGTAAGTGCATAATGTGGTCCTCTTTATTTTTAGAAAAAATAGTGAGAGCATCCATATAAATTATAATTCACTTACCTTTGAGGCTATAAAAAGTGTAGTCTATATCTCTTTAAAAAAATTCACCTACATTTATTAGTCCAACTGGTATCTTTTTGTAGGCAAAAGTTCCCCACTTAGTTGTGAATACAATCTTTAGTCTATCATCTTTGTTCACAAGAACTTGGTTATAACCCAAAAGACCATCAATAAAAGACATCATAGTAGAACCAATAACAATTTGAATGACTTGGTGAATTGAAGGTAAAGGATAATAATCCTTTTCAGAAGATCTATTCAAATTTTTGAAGTCTATGCATAATCTTATTTCCCCTTTCTTCTTCCTAACTGGTACTAAGTTAGCTACCCAAGTGGAGTGTCTAATGGGAAACACTATTTTTGCATCTGGCATGTTTTTTTCCTTCTTATAGATCAATTGTTCTAAGATAAAGTTGATTGGACTTTACTTTTACCTAAAATGCTTGCACTCTTCCTTTAATTGAATGGTATGGGTAATGACTCTAGGATCAAAGATCTTTACATATTCATAGGACCATGTTATAACTTCTTTATACTTGGTTAGAAACTCTTTAGATTTTTTCAATTCTTCATTTGTGAAGGTTGTACCAATATTTACTAACTGAGGTTGATCTTGAGTTCCTAGATCAATTCCATTATAATATTTCCCATTCACCTTGGGAATTTTGATAATCTCAGCTAGTTTGTCTATGTCAAATAATCTTTCTATGGAAATCATGCCTTTAGGAATTTTGTTGTCACTCAATTACACAAACTTGTCATCAATGTCCTTATCAAGATTATTTTCATTGACCTCATAAATGATGTGAGACTCAAATACTTTAGAGTTATTAATGAAGTCTAGGATCTATTGATCATCGATGAATACTTGTAAGTAATTTATGTTATCAAGAATTGAGGGACATGGAACCAACTCAATACTAAGTTTTCCTAGTTTAGAGTATATATCTAGCATCAAATTGGCTACAACTGAGGCTAACTCATCAACAAGCTTGTTTTATTCTCTAGGAATTGAAAAAATGTTAAAAGCATCAAAGTACTCTATCAAGTCCCATATTCTAAACTTATACTTCTTAAGATAAGATAATTTAAATTGGTACTTGCTTCTAACTTGATGAACTACTAGTTTAGAGTCACTATAAACCAAAAATTCTTTGACCTTATGATTTATGGCAAATTACAATCTTAAGATTAGAGCTTCATACTCTACCAAGTTATTAGTGCATGAAAATTGAAGTCTATAAGAAGTACTAAATTTTTTTCCAATGGGATTGATTAGAACAATTCCTATTCTAGAACAAGCTTTACATCTAGCACCATCAAAATATAATTTCCACATTCCAGGCATAACATGAGTATCGTTAGAGTCACATACCTTAGAAGTGTCAAGAGTATAAACTCCTAACATAGAATTGACCAAGTTGACCCTTTCATTTGTAGAATTGTATTTGGTTATCATGTGTTTCATTTTATGCTCTATTTCAATTCAAATATGATTGATAACTCCCTTCCATGGAAGCCACATATGTGAATAGTTAGTGGACATGTAACCATTTAAATATTTTGTCTAATCTCTACTCAGTAGTATTCTATAAGTGTTAGGAATATCCACCACTTGGATGTCTATAAACTATTGTATCCTTGGCTTAGTAGTAAGTTGCATATGAACATTCAACAATTATCCAATTACTTTAACTCTATATTTATCTAATTGAGTAACAAACCTATCATATCTAATTGGATTTAAGCCAAGCTTCTAACAAATACCTTAGGGAATGATGTTAGGATAAGCACTTGTATCTAACAAATATTTATGCAAATTCTTACCAAAATTTTTGACTATTATCAAGAAAGGTGGAACATCTTCTTTATTCTTGTACATAATTAAATTGACATTTGTAGTCTTTAGTGTCTTACTAGGCTTCTTAAATAAATATTCAATTAATAAGTCTCTTTTCTCAATGATTTTAGTCAACTCATGTAAAGTAATGTTATCCTTAATCCTTTTCATATCCTCAACTATATTATATCCATTCCTAGTATAAGTACTATATGTATCAACATTATGCTTAGAGGTACTTCCTTTTGGAGATTCTGGATTGTTGTTAGCTATAAGATTAGGAGGAATGTAAAAATTATTTGGTGGAGTTGAAGTTGTCAAAGGTTATTTCTGATCTTTATTATTTAGAGGATAAGTCTTCTTTAGATACTATTAAAAATCATGCACCTCTTATGGGGTATCCTCAGGCTCATTCACTTTTTGGAATGGGAAATCAAATGTCTCCACCATCATGGTTGTATCAGTAGATTTAGATGATTTTAAAGATCTAGATGTACCTACAGTATTATCTCTGTTAGTTCTACATTCACATGTATCTATTTCATCTTGAAATAATTCAAAAGCATTACAAAATTCAATATATTCAAACTCACCATGCTTTGAATTATTGTGAACCCTCTAATCTTTAGTTAAAGACACATCACAAAGATTTATTTCATGATTGTTCTTATTAGAAGATGATGCATTGTGGTTATTATTGTTACAATTGTGAAACTAGTTGTTAGGTCTATTGAACTCTTGATAAGATTATTTTATATTAGAGTTTTCACTAGTATTTCTTACTTATTTTTGAAATTGAAGGAAGCTAGTGCTCATCTGTTTAACCATTTTGAGTATGGATTCATTCTCTTTCTTTGGTGCCTCTGAGTTATGAACTTGAGTACTATTGCTAGTTGTTGGCACCAAAGCTATTTGATCTTGTGGATGAAATCCATTTGTAGTGTTATTCAAGAATCCTAGATTTTGGCTAGGATGAGCATGACTTAAGGGTGATTGAGTCAACACTAGTGTTTGATTTAAATCAAGAAAATTATGATTGGAATTAGGAATGACATTCAGTGTAGGGAAATTAGGATTAACATTGGGAATGGCATATGAAAGCTGACCTTGAGGATACATTTGATAATTTATTATTATAGATTCAATATAGGCTAATGATAATGTGTTTATAACTTAAACAGACCTTTTCAAGAACAAAAAAGTCATGGGATATAAAACATCCTTATAGATTTATAAATCCAAAGCCTCATTAGGTCTATAAGGAGCTATGGTTTTACTAAACATTTTCTATAATCTAGCATTAAAGTCTCTAATGGTCTAACTCGAATATCTTTTCACAATGGTAAATTATTTATAAAGAATGCAAGGATTGATAATTTTACCAAATTGATCAATGAAAATTTAATTAGAATCATTTCAACTAGTGATATAATTATGAGGAAGGTTGAAAAAACACTCATATGTAGCATATTTGAAAGTAAATGGAAATAATCTACATGTGACATCTTCATGAACTACATTCAATAGTATTAAAGTAACTTTGAAAATTTTGATATGTTCTTCATCTATGATAACACCATTAGGATTGAAAGATGGTAAATATTTCTCAAGATTCCTAGGTAAGTTGTGTACTTGACCAGGCACATTGATGGAAGATCCACCTAACTAGGCCATACCTTAATAAGGATTGAACACATGAGCACCACGAATAGGTGAAGTAGGTTGAGATTTAGAAACCCTTCACTTACCTTTTTTTTCTCTAGCTTTCTTCTGAACTTCTAATGAAAGGAGAGCTAATATTGATTCAAACCATGACCTAGTCTTGACTCTTGATAGTTCTAGCTTGTAAACCTTGAATCTTGTTCAAAATATAACTTATAGAACTTATATTTAAAAAGATGAATGATCAAATTCAATTCTTGTAAATACCAATCCAATTCTTACCTATGAGTAGATTTACACGTTTAATATTCTTAAGTTAAGAAAGCTTTGCACAAATTTATATAAATCTCTTCAAAGGATAACTATCTTTAACCAACTTAGCTCATAGATATGTCTAAACTTGAGAATATTAATGATATTTACACATCTAAGTTCAAATTAACCTAAATTTGAAAACAATCAATTAATATTTGAACAAATTTTCCATCACTAATTTCAAATGTAAAAGATTTACCAAGCTTAAGGTACTTTTGTAGTTATTTGCCATGAATCTTAAAAGAATGCCCATCTTTAGCTAAATGAGCCTAAATATTGGTCTTAAGCCATGAATATCAATGATATTTACATAATTTATCTAATAACACCATAAATATGCAAATAATTAACCGATCTTTGAAGAAAATTCACTAAAATAGAAAAGACACTACAAATTCACAAAGATTTAGCTAAAGGCCCTCCTTCTAGTGCTAGTGAATATTTGTCTTATTGATGCCTGAAAGTGTATCACAAGTGGTTCAAATTTTTTTTAAAAACACTTCTCATTTTTGGATTCAAATAATCCATTACACGAGTTGCAAGTTATGATATTCTTGATATATTTAGTGGAATAATGGCAAAGCACATGTACTATTTCATAAATTTATAATGTAACTATTAGGTTGTTGGGAGAAACCATGGCCTAATAGATTACTTGTGAAAATTAAAATATTCTATACTAAATTAAGTGAATTATGCTCAAAATACAAGGTCTAAAATTTAATCTAAAATGTATATTTATAATGGAAGCTAATCTAAAGTGAGTTGATAAAAAAATAAAAATTAAGGGTAAGGTAGAGAATAAATATGTCACTGATCTTAATTATATACATTATGAAAAATTTCAAATTTCATTTAAACATGAACTTAAAACCAATATATAGCATGAAATACCTAAATCTCAAATCCTCCTGTACATCAGGCAAACATCTAAGGAAAGTAGAAATAATGCAAACAAGAACTAGATTCAACTTAAAGATTTACTCCTACAAGCAAATAGCATAAGCACATCTAAAAGTAAATTAAAAAATGAAATGAATCTAAGATCCTTAAATTAATATATCATTAGTAAAAATTGACAACTTTTAAAAGGTGCGCATCTAGAATTCATAAGAACCATTCAAATCTAAAAATTAGACTAGACAAGTGAGAGAGCATCCATAATAGTAATCACACAAATAAAATGAGACATTCTTTTTATAATTATTTACTTGTATTGACTACTCCAAATTTGCACAAAGTTTTCTTGCTCAAAAATCCCTCCTCTTTTATAAAATGATAATACCCCTTATATAGAAAATTAAGGAGGTATGTTAGTCAGTCATGTCAAATTATAATTGTATAAATGTCATAGACATGTGTCTTTTCTATAATGTTCTATAATTATGACATATCCTAATAGACTAACCTATATACGATGTGATTTACAAGTTTCATTTGTCTTTACAAAAAGAATATTATCTTTTCAAACTATTATACATGTCAAGTTACAAAATAATATACTTAAGTCAAGTAATTTGACTTTGGGACTCCTTTGTTGTTGTGGTCCCTTATTTCTATTGTGATATCTTCATTTCCTTTTCATATTTTTTATAAATCAACTTGAGGTTGATGATAGGTTCCATGAACAACTCATCTTTTTTATCTACTAGGTCTCTATATTCCTTGTAATCTTTATCTAGTGATTCTCTAATGCTCCTAGCTTCACCAATTTTTGCCTCTACATTTAGGATCATGTCTAAGATCCTACTATTTTTAGACCCTATCCTTCTTTGGCTTTGATTTATTACCTCCTTCATAACTTGATTAGACCTGAGCTTGAATTCCTCATCAGTGATTAGACCAATAGGGATGAGTGTAGTTGGGTCTGTGATCAAATTCACCAATATATGATTTATTATTATCTCTAACTTTTAACCATCTTTAGAAAGATCTTCCAAGATCTTGGAACATTTACTCAAACCCTTTATATTCTCTATCAATACAACCATATATATGATCAAGTGGGTTAGGCTAACTATATTGAAATTAGGAATTTCATCTTCTATCAAAATAGTGACCAAGTCTTTCACCTTCTTGTATAATCCTACCATTTAGCTACTTGGTTCTTGGTGATAGTATCCTAGTTTCTCACTACATCTTGTCTAGACTTCATTTATTTCAAGGATTTGAACATATCATACAAAGTAACTTCAAACATATTGATCATATCTTGATGAATAGATATAAAAGACTAATGCTACAAATTATTTTTTTGTTGTTTCAATACCTTGATGGTAGCCTTCAGTTGTTTTGTCTATGCTTCAACCAACTCCAAAAGAAATTCAAAAATTGTATCTTTTCTAGGTTTATGTCTTCCTACTTGAGTTAGATTGGTCAATGATTCCACTTTTTGATATATCATCTCTTCACCTCCTTAGATGACTTTCTTCTTTGTTATCCTTTGTAAACTAGTAGTCTTAGGGTCAAACTTTATACCTATTAAATATTGTCTCACTTGAGGAATAGGGATCTCCATTTATGATGAAGTTATTGAATTAATTGGTGTAGCTAGTCTTCTTGCCTCCTCTTCTTGTAGTTTTATGATCCATAGATTCATTTTTTGATGCACAGGAATGTTCATGGATTTCATCATAACCCAAGGATGATGCATAATAGGTAATTTATGCAATCTAGGTTCATACAAGAACCATTATATAATGGGTGGACCATATAACAAGTTTTATTCATTTAATAAGTTGACCTCACTTAGAGGAGTAATGAAAGTCACTTTGGGTCTCTTTGGTTTTGGAACAATGGATAGCTCAGCCTTGCTCTTTAAAGTGTCCACAGGGACTAAGTCTAATACTTTCTCTTTTCCCTTCTCTTCTTCAACCCTTGTTTCCTCATCATCTAATTCATAATCCATTAATAACATCTTACGTGCATCATCAATAGTCTCATTAGGGTTTAGTATTATCATATAAACTTATTCCTAATGCAGTTCTTGTCCCCTAACTTTGATGAAGAAGAAGAAATCTCATCTAGCCTTCCTTCCTTTGGTTTTTGTGTTTCTACTTATGCACTAACTATTGGGGGTCTAAAAGGTTCCCCACTAATAAAATGGTATTGTTTAGGTCCTGATTACCATCTATCATCCACTTTTTTATTTCTTTCTAATGTTGACTCAGGCCTCATGTTGTGTTCTTTCAATCTCTTGGTCACTTCAAAGTAGGATAATGCCTTGGTGTAAGTAGGGTCAAATGCAATAGGCTCATGATCATAGGGCACATTTATAATCCCTTTATTTTTCAAATGTTCCTTAACTTTCCCATAAGGATCCTACTAATTAAGTTCATAAATCTATAGGTTTAAGGATGATCTATGTTTTGATGTAGCTTAAATATTATTCCACTATCTAAATAGAGTCTTTCCAATTGTCATTGGTAAGTTGTGAAGGAGTCCTTTTCTCTTGGTCTTGCATAAACCATAAATTCCATGGAATAGCTGGTATGTAACCTCTTTCTTAGCTAGATTATCAAGTACATGAATAGGTAGCTTGAGAGGAAAAATTCTAGTTCCCTTATCCCTTATAATAGTGCAGTCTAGATATAACCATATATCTCTTATAACTTTAATAGATTTCCTGATTATTGGGGTAATTCTTATCATTGGGATGCCAGTTATGGCTTCACTTAGGGTATGTTAGACACAATCACATATATATTGCATTTATTCCCTATACATGAATATGTGAAACTTAGAATAATATTGGGAAAATATTTGTATCCCTTTTGATGACCATTCCCTTTGGTTTGGAATCTTTGTTGTTTCATAAAGAGAATCTAAGAGATATGACATCATGAAAAACTGGGTTTTCTTCTTATGCCTAATTATATAGATTTGTATACTTAATTAGATACTAATAATTTTAACCAAAGGGGGAAAATTTTCCTTTTAAATTATAAGGTAGACTATGGGCACCCATACTAGGTCTACATATAAAGTGGTTGCATTTCCACATAATCTATTTAACATTTTCATTATCATCTTGACCCCAGTTCTGAATTGGTTGATAAGGATGTTTCTATTAAACTTTCAAAAGACTTGGTTTCAAAAATCTTCCATATGGCAAGGGTCTCTATCAAATTATTTTCTTTGGCCTAGGAATTGATTGAAGATATGACAATTTAGGGTTAGGGTAGTTTGTAATATGACTCATATGTGATAATAGAAATATAAGCAACTTTTCTCATATTGTGTTCATTAATTATCATGCCCTTATCTATCATATTTTCCTTGAAAATAGGATTAATAATGTCGATTTAGTGGATTAACATAGGATTCACTATTGTATAATGGAGATTGGTCATTTGAATTATGACAATGTCATCATATAACCTCTTAACTGAGAGATTTTTCTCCTTTCTTGGTAACTGTTGGTTGATTCTTGATCGTCCAAAAAAATTCAACCAATTATTATCTCATGTTTTTAAAGTAGAGTCAAAAAACTTGGTGTCTTTGAAAACATGGCCTTCAACATCTATTATTAAGTACAACTCTACATCTTCCTTTGAAACACTCTTTCAAGCTATTATTGCTATGAATTTTGTCAAATTGCTCACTAACAGACTATAATTTAGTTTTTGATTGAATTATTTTTTGTGAAATGATAATTTAATCCTTAGCTCAATCATAATGAAACAAGGAAAAGCTAAATATTTCATACACTTAGGGATTTCTTGGAGGTTTATGCAGATCTTCAATCAAGTAAATTAAATTCAACCAATGAGTTTATGTGACTTAGATTTTGCTTGGATCATGCATTTATACCTTTCATGTCTATGAGTCCACAAGATATTTTGAAATAACTTGTATTACTTATGTGGCTCCACCATGTCAAATTTTTTATTAATTTTGAAATGTGGCTATTTTTCCTTTTTAAAACATGTCACTTTATCATGTTTCCTCACAACTTGATTAAACATGTTCTATCGATCTTCTACTAAGTCCTCTAGATTTTATTTATCATGGCCCATTGATATTTGATATGGACACTTAAGAGTGTGCCATGTGGCATATCTATGGGCTCTCTATGCTTATTGGAAACATGCTCCATCATTTAATGCCTTTGTTCCATGTGGTAGATTTTAGCTCCATTTGGGCCCTTTAAAAATTTATATTCATCACTTTTTGTAGATCTTGATCTAAGAGGTTGAATGAAATTGGTTGATTTTTATTTAATTTATTGTGGTTAAAACACATGTTGATACCACATTCATTTTTGATCTTTGAAAATTTAGCTTCTTCTCTGTATTGGATTTTCCTTGCACTATTAATGTGCACCATTGATTGTGATATGATTTTTATTGTTAGGATAAACATGGACCTTTGATTTTGGGCCTAGTCATTGAGATTGTGTCACTTGGTACTCTCAAATTCCTCTATATAACCTTGACTTATTAACTTTTCCCCATGTCATTAAATCTTTGTTTTATGTTTTAACATGCTCTATTAATCTTGATTCATTAGATCCTATTCCATCCATTATGGTTGTGACACTTGTCACTACCATGTTCCATCTCTAAGCTTTAAAAATTTGACCAGGTGGATGCTTGTGTACCATAGATATTTCTATTGAGATCCAATATCACACCACTTATCATCTTTACATTGATTCATTCTTGCAGGCAATAAAAATAAACAAGTTAGGGCTTAGGTAATATAAATAACTTAGGATAAAGTTTTAGCCTAAGGTTTTAGTTGTATTAATAAATACAATTAAATCTTAGGATATAACTTATACTAAATCTAAAATACAATAAAGTGCTCCCACATTTAATTAATCTGTGAACAATAGACTTGGTAGGATCTCAAGGACATAAAGGACCTAGCATAAATTTTTTAGACTAAGGTTTTGGTCATGTTGATAAACATGACTAAAACCTTAGGAAAAAAAATTAAAATAAGCCTAAGACAAAACAAAATTTTCTCATGTAAATTTGACCCACACAAATTCTAATCTTATTTAAAAAGACCTAGGCTAAAATATATTAGACCAAGGTTTTAACATGATTTAAACATAGAATCAATTAATCAATAAGAGACCAAGGGTTAATCAGAACAAAGGGTCAAATTAGAATTAATGTATAAAACATTAGATACTATTCACACAATTGGGACTCCATTAAACCTGCACATAGATATACAAAAGTTCAACATTAGAAATGTTAGATCAAGTCAAATGAAAATCATATATTGTCATGTCAATGGAAGCTGAAGCAAACATGATTTTCAATAATGCAATTTTGATTAGTTTTAATGTCAATTCCTAACACAATTTGAAAAATTGAACAATGGTCCTCATTTTTCAAAAATGGGGGTATGTTGACCTCAATAACATCTTCAACATAACCTTCTCTTCTTTTTGTTTTCTCCATTGCATCTAATCTTGCCTAGATTCATCTCATCATCTTTGTCAAGTTTATAAATCTAAGTTCTCTTGATCTTACACCTCTTCCAATGTGATTACCTTTTGTGTCATCACTTAAAACAAATGTAATATTCTCTTTTAAAACTTACTAATGACTTAACTAAAGTCTATACATAATCATCCTAGAGAGGGAAAATAACCTTACTCTCATACCAATTTAGTGTAGGTGGGAGGTACAAGGGACCAAATTAATAGTTTATTCATTCCCAAGCAATGATATTCTCACTTTATAACTATCAAAGACACAAAACACAAAATGTACATAGAGACAAAGACTCTCTTTATTAAATTTAAGACAAAATTATGCTCATAGATAAAAGTGGGATCACAGTGTTCATGTTACACTTGTAGGCCTAAAGCTCTACATTATTCTCTTTGTATTATCCCTTATCCATTTTTATCTCTACCAATTTATCTCTTTAATTTTTTAACTCTCCACTTATCTTCCATTGCTTTCTTCTGAGAGGAAATTCTCACTTTTATCCTTCGCCTAAAATCTTTTTTATTTTCCCACTTGATAACCTCCTTGAAATTACTCTCTAAGTTCACAATACTTGAGTAAATACTTATAATAGTGACCCCATGGTAAAGTTAAATATCTCATGGACACATCCAACTAAAATACATCTTCAAAATATTTCCAAAAAAAGTGAAAACTACCCCACCCGGTGCCTTCTTACAAAAATTGTGGCTATTTCAAATTATGTTATGGTGTTTTCATTCACTACTATCATATTTGATAATTATGGATGTAAGGTTTAATGATATTACTCCACATGTCATGATATTAAGTCTATATATAATGTGTTTAATATTGTTCATATGATCCGTTTATCTTTTTCATGGAATAGTGGAGTTATAAAATCCATTATGTGGAATATTGTGCACATTCCTTTAATAAAATTATGGCCTCCATGAATAAGATGTGATGTGGTAGGGACACCTGTCATTATCTATAGAGTCATATACCCCATGAATATTTTATATTATAACATACCCCATTTTTATTTACAAACGTCTAGTACTCCATGTTGATTTTAACCAAGACACATGTACTCTATGACATCATGGGGATTTACTGAGGCCAACCACTTTACATTGATTTTGATAGCAATACCTAACCCATTTTCATCAAATCACAAAATCTATAAATTATTTGTGGTATTTGAGGACTTCATGGGGATATGTAAAGTTTTTGGGCCCTATGATTCTATTTCATCCACAAACTTCAATCCATTCACTTTGTTTCATGCATGAACTTTGTTTTATGCAATGAAGTTCATGGACTTTATACTTAGTTTTAATTGAGTCTTAGAATATATGTAGTTGTGGTTAACTTAAATAAAACTTAATTAATACATAAGGACTTTATGAAACATATATAAACATGCATAACCTCCATAACAATGCAACTTATATTTTTAAGGAGTGTGACCCAAAATATGATCAACAAGACCTCAATGATTTCACTAACTTTATGAATCTAGAACTTAACTAAGAATGATTATAAAACACACAAAAAAACTTAAATATTTTGGGTGATGAAATATTTAGTATTGACCTTTCCCCAAGACCAAGAGTCATATTTTAAGAATCTTATGTCTTTTATTTTAAACATTGACAAATCTTAATGAAGAAGCTTGTGCACAAGGGAAAATGAAGATACCATTCAATAAAAATGATTTGTAGTTATTAGAGATATATGAATGTATATATACCAATTTTGGCCAAAATTATGAAATATAAAGATAAACACATGATCCAAATAATTTATTTATTCCTTAGACACATCTTCTCACAACTCTAAAATAGGAATCACTACAGATTTAGGCACCTAGAAAGCCTTTGATCCAACTTGTATGACTTTTTTTTTTTGTTCTTAAAATCCATACCAACATTTACACCCTAAATATTATCTTATTAAGATCTAACATCTCTTGTAATAAAAAATTATCCCAAATCAAATCTCAATGATCCCTCAATACTAGTTGCTCCTAAATTTCTTAAATTTCTCAAGGGAAAATGAGATTTTAATAACATGTTTACTTGGTTGAGAAGGCATAGACAAAAATTTACTATTATTATAAACAACTGGAAAATTTTAATTTTAATTGACCCTATCAAGAGACATGGTTTTCAAAATCACAAATCTATGATTTGAAAGCACAAAGCTAGATCGAGGAGCACGGTAGGATTCTATTAAAGATTGGACCAAAATAATGTTAAAGAATTAATCCTAAGTGGGATTATTGTCCTTTAACCTTGGAAAAGTTATTAAATAATAATAATATATTAATTATTAACAAAAGGTGAAAACCTCATAAAAATAAATAATAAAGTTATAATTATTTAATAAGTTATCAAACTCCAATTAAATGGATTTATCGAGATGGATGGACCCATTATTTTTACAATGGTCACCTCCTTTGATATTTCACTATAAATATCACTTACCTTATTGTGAAAGTATCTCTCAAATATAAAATTATTTATCATATTCAACCTATAAATCTTGTGAACAAAAATTGACAGAGAGAAGTGAGAAGAGGAAGGAGATGTATTGGGCTTTGGTTTCTCAGTAATTTGAATAATCACCATTGGTGGGTTTTTTATCTTGCAAGGTTTTTCCATGGTAATTTTGTGTTATCTCAACTAACTTGTGCTTTGATTATTGAATTAATTTATATATCTTATCATATGCATTGTAATCTATATGATATATCTATTTTATAATGGAATCATAACAAATAGGGTGAATCTAATTGGAAAGCATATTACATTGAGTTAAATATCAATAATCATTTTTTTTAATTCAAAGCCTAGGCACTATTTTTAGACTTGTACGACATTTGGTACAGGCCTCTATGGTGTATGGTAGATTGAAAATATCATAAAATTCTTTCAATTGCTATTTGAGCATTCTAGATCTCTATTAGAACAACAACTTATCAATTCAAGTAAATAAATAAGCTTGTAACTCCCCTTGGGTACCATTGTATGGTCTCCTACAAGAATAAGTTTGGAAAAACATTGTTCCCAAGGTTTTTGATGCTATTTTGTGTTGTTAAAGATTGATTTAATCATCATATTATTTGTCAAGACTTTGTCAGATCCTTAGGAGGACTCCTACTAGTTTATGGTGTTTTCCAACTTGGGTTCCATAGTACAACTTGGTCGAGTGGAAATATTGTTTTGTACACCAAAAATTATTTTTTGAAGATCTATTCTACCTTATATCAATATTTTAAGATGATTGATAAATTTTCAAGCCTTCTCATGTCATATTTAGGGTGTTATACAAATCCAAACCCTTACTTGGGTGTCATTACTCTCTAGGTTGCATGCCATAGGTAAGTCAAATTTCTATAGTTTATAAAAAGTATTTAAAAAATAATTTATTTCTTAAATATTATTTTCCAACCCCTAGGTCCCACATTCGGAGATAGAGACTTACCAAACATTTAAAAAAATTATTTTTTTCACTATTTAAAAATTCATGCATTATGTATATATAATTATATACATATGTATGTATATGTATATATGTGTATACACACACACATAGATACATATTATTTTCTAACACCTAGGTCCCACCTTGGGAGATAGACTTACCAAAAGTTTTTAAAATATTTTTTCATTGTTTGAAAATTCATGCATTGTGTATATGTAATTTTGTGTGTGTGTGTGTGTGTGTGTGTGTGTGTGTGTGTGTGTGTGTGTGTGTGTGTGTGTGTGTGTGTGTGTGTGTGTGTGTGCGCGTGCACAAACACATACAATTACATATACACAATGCATGAATTTTCAAATAGCATTTTTTTTAATACTTTTGGAAAGTCTCTCCACACACACACATATACACACAATTGCATATACATAATGCATGAATTTTAAAACAATGAAAAAAAATACAAGCTTTTAACTTATAGAAAGTCTCTCCCTCCCAAGTTGGGACCCTTTTAAAATCAAATAAAATTTTATAATTATAAATTAGTGCATATCAAATCTCAAGTAAGATTATATATGAGTTGGTGACATTAATTTTGTCAAAAGCTTGTAACTAGCATAGTTCTGTGTTCAAACCCCCTATATCAACTTTTTGATTTAAATTTTTCAATTTTATTAAATTTAGTTTAATTTTTCTTTGGTTTATGTGGCAAGTTTTGACACATTCAAAACCCTAGTTGACCTGTCAATCTTGTTTCAACATTCAACCTAGTGAATGTTTTGTCAAACATAGTCATGTAACTAGTTAATCTCTAGTTTTTGGTATGTTATGAATACATTGGCGTGGTCCATTTTTTTTGAAACATATTATTATAGTCTTTACAAATTTTTTAATAATAGTATCTATGTGATTATTATGAGTGTGACTCTTTCAACACCTATTTTAGTATAACTCTAGTTCAATTTTTTGTATTATTTAACATCTAGTTTGTAAATTAACTATAATTGTACTTGTGATTTACTTTATTTTTAAAAATTAGTATTAAAACTCATTAAAAATGGTTATTTTTATTAATTTTTATTACATTAGTGTATTTTCATGATACTTGTAATATCTTATTTTGTCACAATATTTCATAATTTTCTTGCATTGTCTAGCATTAATGTAAAAAATTATTGTGTTTTTTCATTTACAATATTTTTTAGTATCAAATAAAGTTAAATTGAAATTTAAAATGGTTCATTTTAAGTATTGTTTACTATCATTCTTAAAGGGAAGCTATGGCTTTGCCTAACTTTATATAGATAAATATCAAACGCTTAAAATTTTAAACTATAATATTTACAAAAAATCATGTTAAAGAAAAATTTATGGATTGAGATTTATGTAACATTGTTGTCTAGAATGAAAAAGTCCCATTAGAATAATATGAAACACATGAACTTTCAAATATGTTTTAACATAAATAGAAAAAAGCCATGTCGATTATATTGTAGAGTGTTAAGGATGAATTCCTACTCCACATTGATAATAAGGAGTCTACTAGTGATGCTTGTAAAATCATAGAATCTATACACAAGGGCACTCATCTCTCAAAGACGATTAAATTGATTCTTGAATTGTTGACTACACTTATGAAAGGTGATGAAAAAGTTGTGAATTTTCTTACTAAAATTAAGAATATTAAAGCTTAGTTATATGGTTATAACTATAATTTGATTCAAGATCAATTAATTTATTTTATTATTCAGCTTAACATTCATTAAAAAATTCATAATTTTATTTCTATTTTGAATTCAATGTACCAAATAGAATAAGATATCCTAGACCTCACTACCCTGTCAACTCTTCTAATTCAATAACAGCAAGTGCTGTCTAATTTTGATTTTAAAGATTATTCTACTCATCCATTTCTCTCTCTTAACCCTATTTTTGAGAATAATAGAAACCAAAAACCTAACCCTAATTCTAATAAAAGTAAAAATTGGAACAAGAGATTTGGTAATAATAATCATAAATCTAAGTTTAATGGGAATTATAATCTATGTGGTGAATTTGGTCATAGAAGGGAAATTATTTTAAAAATAAGGATAAATTTAACAATCAATCTTACAATAATAAAAAAATGGAATAAATTTAATAACAACAAATAAAATAATCAAAATCCTAATTAAAATAGTAATCAGGATCAAAATTTAAATGATATTGCTTTATATACTATTATATTTATTTAAAATGAGAATGAATGGATTCTAGATATTGGTGCATCACACCATATGACTTTCTTATCTAATATTTTATATGATTATAAATATATATTTAAAAACATTTACTTAGGAGATAATCCTTTTTTATAAGTAATTAAGCAAGAAAAGGTAAATTTTGCAAATGTTGTTATTAATGATGTTTTTTATGTACCTAAGCTTAATAAAAAATTTATATCTTATTAAAAATTTATGAATGATAATTTCATTGTAAAATTGCCTAAATATATCTCATCTATAAAAAATCAATCTAGTTCTTTAATTGTTGAAGGTGTTTGAAAGAATGATTTATATATTTTTACTGCTTCTTCATGTTTACTTTCATCACATAGTAAGATTGAATCAAAATTATGACATTATATATTAGGACATATTAATTTTACAAGTTTAAATGATATGTATTCTCATAATATTATTATTTTTTTACCTTTTATCTCTTGTCATCATGAAACTTGTGAAGGTTTCTTACATGGTAAACAACATCCTATCCCTTTCATAAAAATCATGATATGAATACTTCTTTCCTCTATAATTAATTCATAGTGATGTTTTAGGACCTCTTGAAGTTATATATATTAATTATTCTTTGTATTTTTTACTTTTATATATGATTATACTAGAATGATTTGGTCATATTTCATTAAAAATAAATTTGAAGTGTCTTCTAAATTTAAGTAATTTAAAGCTATTATTGAAAATGATTCTACTTATTCTATTAAGAGATTAAGATGTGATAATGATGGTGAATAAATTAGTAAAGAGTTTGATTTTTTTTGTATTATTTATGGTATTCAAATTAAACTAGCAGCTCTTTATTCCCCTCATCAAAATGGTATTGTTGAAAGTAAAAATTGTACCATTATTGAGATGGCTAGAATAATGTTGCATTCTAGAAAGGTTCCTAAATTATTATGGGTCAAATCCATGAATAATGTTAAGCATATTATAAATAGATTCCCTAGCAAAACCTTTAATAATTATACTCCTTTAGAATTGTTATCTAAAAATAAACCTAGTGTGGATCATATTAAGATCTTTAGTAGTCTTATTTCTTTCTTTATTCCTAGAGTTAAAAGAAATAAGCTTGATCCCATTTATTATTATTGAAATTTTTTAGGTTATGAGGTAATACAAGAGGTTTAATATTATATTATCCATCTAAAATTTAGATCATTAAGAATAGGAATATTCTTATTCTCAAAAAATTATTTTGTGAGCCCTCTGTGGAACATCCTCAATGTTGTTATTTTGATGAACCTAGCTCTCTTATTTATTATTATGAAAAAATAGATGCCCTAGAGGGATTTGATCCATATTTGGATAACTTATAGTCTAAGTAACCCCCTAAGTTTCATGTTCAATCTAAAAGACTTGAATGTGTAGAATCCTTAATCCAATTCTCTAATATTAATAAATTAATTAGAAGTCAACATTATCATCATGCCTTAATTAATATGTATTAATGTGAACCTCAATATTTTGAAGAAGCCATTTAGGATGATATATGGAATGTTTCTATGCAAGCTAAGTATAATTCCTCAATTAAAAATTATACTTGGGATCTCATCCTTCCTTTGACAAAAAGGCATATCATAAATTTTAGGTGGTTTTATAAGATAAAGTATAATTCAATTGGTAAAATTGACATGTTTAAGGCAAGCTTAGTCACTTGTGGGTTTACTCAAAAACCCAAGACTGACTATGTTGAAACCTTTGATCTTGTAGTTAAAATGAGTATTGTTAGATTACTTATTACTCTTACAGCCCAAAATGGTTGGGTTATCCACTAAATGAATGTCAAGAATGATTTTTTTAAATGGTGATTTAAAAAGGAAATCTACATGACTCAGCCTAAATGTTTCACTAATCCTAACAATAAATATTTTGTGTGTAAGTTAAATAAATATTTAAATGGTTTAAAATAAGTTCCTAAATATTGGTACTCTAAATTTACTTCTTTTTTCAAAGAACTAGGTTTCTCTAACTGCTATTCTAATAATGATCTTTTTGTTAAAATTTAAAATGGCCATGTTATCTTAATTATTTTATACATTGATGATATTTTAATTACTAGTGATCTAACTAATTCAATTCATAAATATAAGAATAAATTAAGTCAAATGTTTGAAATGACTGATTAGGAATTCTACATCACTTTTTAGGAATGGATATATTTTAGGATAAACATTTTATTATTGTATTACAATCTTAATATGCATATAATCTTCTTGTTAAGTTTAATATGCTTGATTATAAATATACATTTAATCATAGTTAAGTTGGTGTGAAACTTGATCCAAAACCTTCACGTGAAAAAACTAACCCTACTTTATATAGACAACTTATTGGTAGTTTGATTTATCTAACCATTACTACGCCAGATATTTCATATGTTATTGATGTTGCTTCTAGATTTATACAAGATACATATTTAGATAATTGAAAATTAGCTAAACATACTTTTCATTATATCAAATTAACTATTAATTTTGGTTTATTTTATTCTTCCATTAATATTACTAATTTATATGGTTATTTTGATGCTAACCATGTTAATGATATTATAGATTATAAATCTACTTCTAGATAAGTGTTTAAGTCTAGTGCAGGTGCTATCACTTGGAGTAGCAAGAAGTAACCTAATGTCTCTATCTCTTCTATAGAATTAGAGTACATAAGTGCTATGAAAGTTATTAAAGAAGTCATGTGGATAGAAACATTGTTGGAAAAGCTTCATTTATATGTTTCTTAAAGTATCATCATTCATTATGATAATCAAAGGTATATAACTCTAGAGAAAAATCTAGTGCAACACTAAAGAAAAATATATTAAAGTTCATGTGCATTTTATTAGATATAAAGTCCTAAATGGTGATATAGATTTGTAGTTCTATCAAATAGATGAAAAAATGGTAGATATATTCATCTAACCACTTGTTGATACCAATTTGTGTTAGTTTCATGAAATATTGGGCCTCTCAGAGTTGCCATTGAGGGGGAGTGTGCATGACAATACCACTTCCTAATGGCCATGTGTTTCTTCTTATTATCTATACTTATTCTCAATTGTAAACCAATGTAAATTTTGTGTGGAAGTTACGTAATTAATAAAACTTCATGTGGGTTTTTAACCTTTGTGCTTAACATATAAAATCATACTTTGTAATGGAATTTATTATGTTATAAATGGCTCCAAATATGCTTACATGATTATTCAAGAGAAACTATGAGATGTAGTCTCACGATCATGCTAGATTAAACTTATTTTCAAGTAGTTTATGGATTATAATTAATTTTGTTTCAAAAGGTAATGTTTGGCATGATGAAGGATTTTTAAATAATTCATTTTTGTACATAGTATAATTTTTTTTAATGTGACTATGACATTTATCCCCACTTAGCATTAAAGGGGAGTGTTAGAGCATTTAATCCTAAGTACACTTATTCTTAAGCCTTGGTAAAGTTATTAAATAATAATATATTATTTATTAACATGAGGTGTAAATATCATGAAAATATATAATAAATTTATAATTAATTAATAATTTACCAAACTCTAATTAAATGGCTTTATCAGGATGGATGGATTTATTATTTTTACAACAATCACCTCCACTAATATTTAACTATAAATAGGTTTTTACCCTATTATGAAAATATCTCTCTAATATGAAATTATTTATTGTATTCAACCTAAGAAAATTGTGAAGGAAAACTAATAGAGAGAAGTGAGAAGAAGAAAGAGATGTATTAGGTCTTAGTTTCTCAATAATTTGAATAATTAACATTGGTGGGTTTTCACCTTACATGGTTTTCCCAACATAATTTTTTGTTGTCTAAATTGACATGTGATTTTCTTATTTAATTAATTTATAGATCTTATCATGTGAATTTTAATATATATTTTATATCTATTTTATGAAAAAGATTTGTGGATGGCTTTATGGGATCTAAATACAACCAATGTCACTAAAGTTTCTTTACAAGCTTTAACAGAGTCATAAAATGGTTTTGAATTTTTTATTCTTAAATGCAAATCAACAATGACCAATACCTAGGAAAATTTTATAGGATCCACTTAGAACAAGTTGTATTCTATAAAAATCTATTGGAAATGATGCAAAAATATACCCTAGATCTAGGATTTAATGAAGCATTCTGATATTCAATATTTTCATAAATGTTATTTGATGTTTGAATCTATCATTTGTCTTAGAAAATAAAATATAATAAACTACATGAAAAACATAAGGATCAAAAGGAAAATCTAAAACATAAAAAATTAGGCATGTGTAGTAGCAACAACTCAAAAGAAGAGTAGATAAAAGCTCCATTTTATGACAAAAAATTTAAATACTAATTTTGATTCAATTTTAACTTGGTGTGAATAAGTTAGATATTCTCCACAAACCTAAAAAATAATATATTAGACACTAACATAAAAAATTATGTTGATAATTTTACTCATAAAATACCCTCCTTTTATAATTTATACTCCTTCAAAAATGGTATATGTATACCCTGTTGATAAGTCATTTTTAACAAATAGAATGTATTGAAAATAATTTAACATATTAAAAAAAAAAAAAAAAATCCTCCCAACATAATTTTCAAGGTTTGTAGTTTAATATCAGACAAGAGAAGGGAATGCTTAGCCACCAATCTCTTAACATACTTCTACTTAGAGGAGGGGAGAGGAGGAGACATGTTATTAAAAGTTAAATATTTCAAGCTTTAATTAGAGTTTTATAGGTATGGAGTGTAGAATAAACATTTTTTATTTTAGTATTAATAATTAAGAAGTATTTATTTTAGACTCAAACTTAATTTCATTTCTTTTTAATATTTATGAAAATTTATACATTGATGGATTGTGTACCAAATCTCACTTTACCTTCATTAAACTACAACCTTTTAGATTAAAACCTATTTAAATAACAATAATACATTATTTTTTTCAATAATTATAAATTTAAAATGAAATTATTTTTGTGCATATAATTAATAAAAAATTATTATTTTTATACAAGCAAATTAATGATAATTAGTTGTTTTTATCATCAAGATGATTATTTTTTAATTTTTAAGAATGTCTAATTTATATTTGAATTGCATTATTATTCTATTAGTTTTTTTTATTTTGGGCATAATTTGTCCACTTCCCTTGATTATTAGTTCTTTAAATCATGTCTTAATTCATAATTCAAATGTTAAGAGATATACATTCATAATCAGTATGACATGATATTATACTTGATCAAAGTATTTTTGATATTAGCTTTCATTATTATAATAATGGATTACTTAATAATATTATCAAAACTTGATGAATGGGAATGGAAAAATATATTATTTGATCATATGATGGAGATGATATGAAAGAAGGAATGGATGCTGGAAATATTAGAGAAGATCATGGGGAAGAGGTTCATAGAAGAAGAAAATCAGAAGGATCAAATAGAAATAGGGAAAGACCAAAATAAATGGAAATAAATATTTATAATATGGTTCATGATTTTGAATAATAATATGGGTCTAAATATTATTAGTAGTTCTTCAAAGGAGTAAACAAAATTTCTTAGATATTGATATAGATTTGAGTATGAGGAGGTTTTTAATAATTTTTTTATGAAATAAAAAATGATTGAAATATTAAACCTCTTTTTTGCAATAAGGAACTCAAATTATGAAGAATATAGTGAATAAAATCTATTAAAGGATGAATTTGAAAGAGCTACAAAAGTTATTCTAAAAGAATGAACAAAAGTTGGAAAATTTCAATTTTCTTAAGGATAACCTAGAGAAATAGTGGAAATAAAGTAGGAGAAAAATGTTGAAGGAAATAAGGTTTTAAAAATATATCTTTAGACTTTTATCCATGAATTTGAGGAAGAATATGGTATCAAGGTTGGGCTTAACATGATGAAAGAGTTTTCAAAAGAAGAAAAACATATTCTAAGATATGGGTATGGATCTAAGTTCAAGGAGTTTTATTTGAAAAATTTGAAGGAATAAGTTTTAGATATAGATATGAAAATATCTAATATCATTCAAGGAGAATGAGATATTTCAAAAGTGAAATAAGAAGGATTGTAGTTCAATATTTTGAAAGATATCAAAAAGATTGTAGTTCAATCTTTGGAGGATAGTTTTCAATGGAAGTATTTTACAAGAATAAATAAAGAGGTTTGGATAAGATTATGTGATTGCCCATATGAAAATTAACATCCTAAGATTTTTAAGGTTATAGGAAACTCTCCAAGAAGATTTCACGAGATTGATCCAAGTTTTAATAGTAATAAATTTGATATATTTAAAAGGTTTAAGTTGGAAATGGGCATGAATTTTCCAATACCAAGATCTATCCCTTTATGGTTCAAGATAAGGAATTAATCAAAAATGTTGATTACAAAAATCCTTTGAAAAAATGATTTTATTAATTTTCCAATGGACATATTTCTAAAGATTGTAGAAGGAATACCTAGACTAATAAATTATATTTTACCCTAAATTGGTTAAAAAATTTGAGGATGAGGTTAGAAAATTTTGGATCCCAAGGAGAAAAAATAAAACAATCCTTTGAAGTATAAGGGCAAATATCAGCAAAAGGAGAATGATGACAAATTTGAGTCAAGAAGAGGTCTAAAGGCTAGATCAAATAATGACTCCTCAAAATTATTTTACTAGAAATTTATAAAAGTTAATGAGATTTTGTAGAAGTTAAAAAATTAAAGGAAGACTGAAAATATTGTTGAAGAAGGATAATACAAGGAAAAGTTTGAATAAAGGTTAAACTAGGTAGTAGATAAAGAATCTGATTCAAAATACAGATCTTTAATGGGGGAATAGAGGTTGGGAGAGTATTTTTATAATAAACAAGGTGAGGATCTAAGTAAAATTACCTACTCTAAGGATGATTTATCAATTGAATATTTGAAGGAATTGAGGGAAAAATTACAGTAAGTTATCATATGTAAAATGTCATAGTCTAATTTCATAACACCTTAACTCTTAATTTTTTTAAATAAAAAAGAGGTAGGCTAATTAAAGTGGAAAAAATATAGGAGTAATATTTTGTAGATGTAATAAATAGGTCTCAAATAATTATAGGATGTGTTTTAAAAAATGAGGAAGGTTTTCCCTTTATTCTATTGAAACTCAATTTTTCACTCTTTAGGGTAGTTTAGTAACCTTATAGAGAAAAGTTGTAAGAAACTACTAGGAATTTAGGGTGTTTTGTAAGAATGGATGTTAATTTAGTGAATTTTTTTGGGGTAAGGCATATTTTTGGAAGGGAATTATTATTCATTAAGGATAACGAGAAATTTGTAATCAGATTCCTTGTTTCAATTAAATCTTCCAAAGTTTGGGTCATATGGTCTTTTGAGGACCTATGGATACAATATTAAATTTTAAATTTTCATAAGGATTTTGAAAAACTTTCTAAAATCCTTTTAGGTATGTTCTTAAATCAATCTAAGGACATCTTATTTTTATTTGGAAGTGATAAGTATTAATAATTATTATTTAATTATTTTAGAGTGAAAGGATAGCTGGCAAAAACTTTTACCATAAAAACATGAGCAAGGCTATGTAGGTGGAGACAATTTATATGTGGCATTACTAAATTGATTGAGGATGTACAACTTTGTCATGGGAGGTGAATTAGACAATTATAGTTATAATAATGTTATATTTATAAGACCTGAGATAAGTGTTAAAAGAGATTATATTTCAAAAAGATTTTTACTAGATTATAAAGGTGTTTTTAGATACTAAACACCAATTTAGATTTTCAAGAGTTGGAGGAGATAAGAGTAGTTTTTAGTTTTGAATCATTTTTGGTTGTAGGATAAAGCATTATAGGAGGAGAGATAAATTATTATGAGATCAAAAATATTTAATCATTGAAGAACAATATAGATTTTTTCAAAAGCCTTTAAGACACTAAGAGGGTAGATTAATTTAGAAATTTTGAAAGTTATAATGAAGATATGGATTTATAATTTTATTATATTTTTAAAAATGGGAAAATTAAGATTGGGGGCTTATGTTCTAGGTGAAAGAAGGAGTGTTGATTAGGATTACATGTTTACCACCAAAAAAAGAGATGGCATATTATGAAGAGAAAATGAAATCAATACAAAAATACTTTCCTTTTCCTTGTATAATTTGTGAATGATACTCTAAAATGGATTACAAGGAATTATCTTCCTCATCCATGGCCAAAGGTTGCAAAACAAGATAAGAAATATGTCACTTATGAAATAATGTATTCTGTATTATTCATTTAAATTTTAAGTTATTATCCCATCTTAGGCATGAGATGTTGGTTAATGTACCTTTATTTTTATTTAAACTACTTGAAAGGAACACCATATAGGTTCAAAATTTTAATATAAAACACCTATTTCATCATGGGTTAATCAAAATTCTAGTATTAAATGCTTTAAAAGCTAAGAAACCTATAATTTCTTCGGTTTTGTTTTTATTAAATCCTAAATTCAATGTAGAAGGATCTTTAAAGAGAAAGAGAAGGAAATTGGTTTTTACAAAGTCTTTATATTTTTCTAAAGAAATAATACAATAATATGATACTAGGGAGTATTTATCCTACACAAGATCAATTAGACTAGTTCATAAAGTTTTTAAAACTAAAAATATAAGGACAATTGACTTAAAGACAAAGAAGCATTTTATTTTGGGAATAATATGGTTTAAATTCATAACAAAATTTTTAAAGTGTGAGTTTATAAATGAAAAAATAGGAAAGGGAAATAATTTGGAAAGGAAATTAGTGGACCAAAAAAGAATGAACTAGATATTTTTCTTTATTTAGAAAAAGAACTAGAGATTATTAAATCTCAAAGGTTGGAATTAGGCATTCTACAAAGTGGAAAAAATAAGGAAACATAGGAAGGGGTATAAAAGTGGATACTATTTCTAGAATAGTTGGGGGAATGGATAAGGTTAGAGGAGAAAGCTTGGACGATAACTCCATTTTGATGAAAACATGATAAGAGCATATTAAAATGTGCATCCCATATGATCTTCACTATAAGTATCTACAATATCTTAGGCATCAAATTTAAGGTATGTTAAGTGAGCTAAAAGGAATATTAAGGTTGTTAAAAAAGGAGAATAAAAAATTAAAGGAATAATTAGAACCATTCAAAATTAAAAGTTCAAAATATTTTATAACTAGAGAGTTATTTCTAAATGAAAATAATACAAGTAAAATTTGTAAACTAGTTGCCCAAATTTTAGAATGTAGACCTCCAGTAAGGATATATACTATATTCCTAAAAAATTAATGGTTAATATTTTACATAGTGTGGATTTATTTAAAATTACCTATGAAACCATTTTTGGGGGTTTGATTTTCTTATTTATATCAATGAAAAATAATAATTTTTAAAGCTTATTTACATGATTATGCATTGTCTTTTTGTATTGATTGGAATTAAAATCCTTTGTGTGGAACCTATTGATTAGATAAATCATGTCTTACCTTTATAATTGACAATCCAAAGATCAAAGGAATCCTTTTTATGTCTTAGAAGGAGAATACTACCCCACTTTTGCTAAGAGCATGGTACATTTGGCTTGAAAAGACTATGTCAAATAAAGTTGATCTCCTTAAAAATGGGAACATCAAACATAAATCCTTTAAAATGTAGAGGAAAATGGTGGAATACTATCTTAAAATTTTTCCAAAGTTAAAACTAAGTAAGTTTATATAGGAATTTATGCCAAACTATCTAATATTCTTCTTTCTTTGAGGAAAAGAGAGCCTCATCCTCCCTTCAATCTACTTTATGTTTGGGATAGAATGGTTTGTATTTACACTATGTTATAGTGGATAAAACAAGATATATTGGACTAAGGTTCTAATACCATCCTATTTGGTATCTAATTCCTATTGGAAAGGGTCATGGTCCATGGATGTTGATGAAAAAGTAGAGAATTGGAAATAAGTAGATACGGCCAAGGGTTTTGTGCCTCTATTGAAGGATCTAATAAAATGTGAGGAACACATGAATAATTATGGAAATTAGGATAAGATTTATAATATGAGGGTGAAAGATGTGATTTTTATATAATATTTTATATAAATTATTTTATTATTTATATAATCATGATCGTGCCTTTCAAGATTGATCTATAGTATATTTATAATATAAAAAAATTAATAATTTTTCTTCTTTGGTTTTTTGGTTTGAATATTTGATATATCAGTGCCTCCAAGATTTTTTTGGAAGGGTGAGTTTTGAATTTAGTTTTCTTTAAATTCAACATGAAGTTTTTTTGGGAGCTCTTGAAGGATGCATTTTTACTTTTCTTCTTTTAAAAATATGATTGTTGTGAAAGAAAGGATGATATGATAAGATTTTTTTTTTTTTTAAATCTACTTACATTGTAGTATTTAGTATTTAGTGTTTTGATAAAAAATGGGTTAGAAATCTTTCTAATTTGCCTTATGTAAGATATTTTCTTATTTTTTTACAAAAAATCTCTTTATGTAAGACCTTTTTTTAGATCAATACAAGAACAAGGGAACCTCTGACTCTATTTTTTACAAATACAAAAATATTATATTACTTAAAAAATTATATCCATTATGAATGGATTATTATTAGTTTGTGATGTAGAGATGATACTATAATGATCAATTTTCTTAACTTTTTTATTTTTTAAATATTTTTCATGAATTTAGCCTAAAGGGAAGTGTAGAGGTTGTGTTTAAATTTTATCATTACCACATCTTAGTTTATCATTAAACTTTTTGGGTAGTATAATCCTCTTGATTTTTTTAGTACACATTATATGCTACTACCTTGGTTGCATACCATAACTACAAGTCTTTATATTTTTTGATAAATAGAGATATCTGATTAGTAGAGATACCTATTAATAATGGCATCTCCTTTATGGTCACACTAAATTTGTTGATATATTCCTTAACATCAAGATTTTATTCATCATCTTCATAATTTTTTGGATGATGTATGTGGTGTTTTGGTATGGTTGATCAAGGTATAGGGTGTCATTGTAAAACTGCTTGAGTGCAATTTTGACAACATCACACAACATGAAGATGGGAGTTCAATTTAAGTGTCTAGATTAAGGCTCTACCATCATTTTTGTGTGACTAGATCCATCCAAATAATTTACTATCATTCATTCTCCAATAGTGTGTGGTTGATTTTTCCTAGCCTCAAGTGGATATAATTTTGTACATTTTTATAATGTTCCACTTTAGATTAAACCCTAGTGAAATATCCCTTCAATTATGAGAGGTACGATTTCAATGAATTATTTTTATGTTTGGGTCATGTAATTTATTTTTATGGTATGGTAGGTGGAGCCTCAATTTATATCATGCCTTTTATTCCTACTCTCTAAAATCACATACATGTTTTTGGGCATGCATTTTTATTTTTATTTTTTTTTTTGTTTTATCACTTTTGTAGTTTTAACTTTTGTTTTCCCCTTCTTCCCCCTTTACTATTTATATATTTTCCACTTTTTACTACTTTTTTTAAAACTCTTTTTTCATTGGTTATTTTTTATCATTCCCTCCTAATTCACCTATCTATTCTATACTTCAATTTCCCTCCTTTCTATTATACATGTCATATATGTATTTTCTTGAAATTTGATATTTGAAAAATATCATACTTAGTGTTAGTCACCCACTATCTACCCACTCATTATGCTTAATTGAACTAATGTCATAAATAAGATGCCCATCCAAATATTATTAACTTAACTTCTTAGAAGAGAACCCTTATGGGTTTTCACTCTTGTACTTCACTAAGTTATAATTTATCAATTTTCAACTTAGTACTCAATTCATTTTTATTTTGATCCATTTTCTTAGAATTTTTTTTATAATTTTTTCCAAAATAGTTTTAAATTTTATGATTTTTTTTTCAAATTTTTTAAAACTTTTTTCATATCTTTTCCAAAATATTTTTAATTTTTCTTTCCAACTTATCATATACAACTTATCCCTTGTGTCATTTATGTAGCCATTCTACATCATGCTTGATAACATATGTAGTTTTATCACACCTAATTCCAATATGTGATCAAAAAATAATATTCATAACCATAAAATTTTCAATTTGCATGCCTTCTTATACTTGTTTTCATACAAAAATATATTATCTTATGACAAAAACTCCTTACGCTTATATTTTTTGTCAAGCCATGAATTTTGATACCTCTTATCTTATGTCTAATTATTGGCCACAATAAAAATTTGCTCATCTAAGTTATCTAATGCTATAAAACTTTCCTTCATTAATTCCTCTTCATTCATCCTAAAATGTATAATAAGTCTCAAACTTGTGTGATATACTTCATTAGTTCCATGACTTATAATCCATACACTAGTTTAAAATAAAAATACTTAGTGAGTGCCTTATAGGTTTCAAAATATACCCAAAGAACTGCATGAATATTTATGTCCTAGTTAGCTCTCTCCATGTTACTTATCTTCATCAGAATATTCTTTGATAAATTATTAAAATCTTTCATGGTACTATTTTCCTAATGATGGTATCACATGATCTTATTGTGGTTTATGAGGAAGTGTTTAAATAACTCTTATATTCTATGATTAACAAAGTGATTCCCCTAGTCGCTTATGATACTGATAGAGCACCCAAA
The DNA here is from genome assembly GCA_037957365.1 of Torreya grandis. Classification (NCBI taxonomy): domain Eukaryota; kingdom Viridiplantae; phylum Streptophyta; class Pinopsida; order Cupressales; family Taxaceae; genus Torreya; species Torreya grandis. The sequence goes on along the minus strand of JARHVA010001892.1, from coordinate 2,554,033 downwards.
CCACCTTATGATATTTTCATCTACAAACTTAGTCACAATATTTAAGTAATAATCCTTAGTGAATATTTCTTCCATCCATATTTTCAAATATGATGTCCCTATTCTTATGAATTTTGCTTGTCTTTTCCTTGTTACAAGCTTGATAGGCCTATGAAGTCAATGGCCCATTTTTTTAATGATGCCAATGTAAGAAAAAGTATTAGCAACATCTTATATCTATTAATAGGATTTCTTATCATTTATAAATTATTTCACAACCTTGCATACTTATGGGAATCTTTGATATATTGGTGTCCATAATAGCTCAACCAATAGCCATTTTTTTCCCTTCACATCACCTAAATTATAAGCTCTATGTATTCCATCATGTGAATATATCAGTATGGCATATATTTCATGTTGTAATACCACTCTCCTTAGTTTCTCATCCTACCCTATCTTGTACAAGGATCCATATATTATTTTTAGTTATAAATCTTATATCAAATTATTTTATGATTTTTCTTACTTTACTCTACATGGTACTCCCCTATCACTAACCATTTTATAATTTTTCCATTTATTAAAATACCACATCAATCTACAAAATATGTGTTCTAAGTAAATCATCTATTAGAAACTTATCCTTACCATTATTAATTTTTGACAAATAATCTGGTCACTAATTAGCTTTTCCTTTATTTACCGCTATTATGAGCTCAACCACCTAGAATAACATCAACCACATACATATTTTCCCTTGTATTACTATCTTATTAACTAGATAATCCAGTGTCTCATGGTCATTATATAATATAAATGGTATTCACAATAAATAATATATCAATATTTGTAAAGAATATACCATGGCTAGAGATTATTTCTCTATGGTTGTATACTTGATTACTAGTTTTGCCAATTTCCTACTATTATATGCCAATACACACCATTTTGAAAATTTAAATAGGGACCCATTATTACAAGAGATATTCATTTATGGTACATATTAATCTTAGGAATTCTATTATTTGTTTAATATACATAAGCCTAAGGTTGTTTTCAAAGTTTAATTTACTTTGTAGAGTTCTAAAATAAAGAAAATCAGATATTAGGCATCATTCATGATTTATTTAGAAACTTTGATTATTTTTTGCATGCTTATTCAAGTTGGGTTTTGATTTAATTTACTAATTCTACTAATGAAAACAATTTACTTTATTTAATCTTTGATGTGAAATGTCTTATTTCTGAGCTTCAAATTTTCCTTGAGTTCCCCATATCATGACATATGTTGGTATCCCATTTACTCATAATCAATCATGTTTATATAAAAAAAATAGTCTAAGTCCCTCTAAACATTTGAATTCCCTAGATCAATCCATGTGGAATCATATCATTCACTCATTAATTTTAGATCTCATTACATTCAAATTCCTTGGGTTAGCATGAGAAATCCATGTTTTAAAATATTGTTTAGCATGAGAAATCCATTTTTTAAAATATTGTTAACTCAGGACTCAGTCAAGCTTCATGAGAATTCTAAGTCTTTCAAATTCTTAGAACCCTGATATTATGCCAGGAGTGTAATATTATTAACTTAGATCCTAGAAAATCAAGGTAGTTCTAATACATTCAAAGTTCATGAGTAGCCTAGTAACTAAGATCACAACAATTGGCACAATATCATTCACTATGGACCTATTAGTTACAAGTATAGTGCCAAATTTTCTAAGTCTCTAGGTTAACGAAAGTCATCCACAAGGTGAAATATCATCAACTTAGAACTAATCAGTTGAAGTTGAATTTACAATGTTCCATTTTCTCTTGATTCTTGAGGACCATACACATGTTTCCATCTTAGACCTCTATGACTTGTCAAGAGGAAGGTACAAGAGTAAGATATAAAAGTGTTGTATTCAACATACCCCACTCTCAATATTCTTTTGAATATGGACCCACTTTAGCCTAAAAAGAACTCATTCTGATGATAAAATAATCTATTGACATTTATATGTATACTTAACAGGGTAAGATTGCCCAAAATTCTTATGTTTAGGTTTCTTTTTAAAAATATAATTATCCTAATATTAATGAAATTTCCATATTCTTAGTTATCTAAAATTTCTATGCTTTTTTTATTCAAGCTAACCTATTAATGGCTTTCAAAAGTTTTTGAATGTAACTAGTTTTCAAAATTTGTGTAAATTTTTCACTTTGGCATTTTTTTGGCATGGTACTTTATCATCATTTTTTTTTTGGCATTGTAATTCACTAATTTTTGTTCTTTGACATTTTTTCTCAACAACACTTTTTTCACTTCAAAAATTTTATAGATTTGTAACTTCTAAGCTTTTACAAACTTTTGGTCTTCAACACTTTTATCTAGCATGGTACTTCATTGACATTTTTATTTGGCATGGTACTTCATGAACTTTTGGTCTTTGGAACTTTCATTTAGCATGGTACTTAGTCAAAAATTTTGTTTTGTGTGGTACTTCATGAACTTTTGGTCTTCAACACTTTCATTTATCATGGTACTTCATAAAAAAAATTGTTTGGTATAGTACTTCACAAAATTTTGGTCTTTGACAATTTCATTTGGCATGGTACTTCACAAACTTTTGGCCTTTATCACTTTCATTTAACATGGTACTTCATTTGTATTTTTGTTTGACATGGTACTTCATGCATTTTTTCTTTGGTGATTTCACATGACATAGGCTCTTTAAATATTTTGTTTAGCCCAATTTTTTCAATTTAATCTTCATACAAAATAGTTTGTGGTGATTTCAACAAAAGTCTACATACCCAACTCTAAGAAATCACCATGTGGCATAAATATCCTCTTTATAAAATTAGTGACAAAATGACACTTGGTAAATAGATGACAATAAGGTAGTCCTATTAGCATATGTGAAGCCTACATGGCTTACCCACCAAATCAAAGTGGTAAAGTTTTACTTAAAGTAAATGAAATCAAACTTCTAGCCTTTGGGAATTAATGGCACACAAACTATAAGTAAAGTCACAGCCTTGAGATATATGATCTAATTATGAAGAGACATTATGATTTATCAAATTTTAAATAACTTTATCTCACTTGCATTTTGAGAGAACTAAAAACCCTAGTGACATGTATTTACTTATAAATTACTTTTAGAGAATGATCTTCCAATTGAATTACCAACAAAATTTTATCTATGCATACTTAAGAAACATCAAAAAGATCATTGAGGATATATATCCACATGTTTGGAAGGCAATACATGAGACCCACTTCCTCAAAGTATCTAAAAGTATCAGCAAAACCTTGTGTCTAAGGGGAGATTATTGGTTGTATCTCAATTACATAATGATCATGGTGTGGGGAACAAAGGCATCACCCTTATGTCTTCCTAATTACATTCCTAAAAAATTATAAGAATAATAAATAGCCTACCAGATCAAGTGGAGCATAGATGAGGACTTGAAGAATAAAAATAAAGTTGTATATCTTGTCTCTTTATTGATGATTAGAAAATGAGTTATACCAATAAGAAGCACAATAGGGATGTTGGGAGAAAATAATATTTTTACCCATTGACCTCACTACCACATATGTATTAGGATCCCCATGGCTTTGTTTAGAAACATCTCAAAGTCTTAAGCATTCCATATGAACATGATCCATTCGAGCATGATTTCATCTTCATTAAAGTCAAAGATGATGAGATCCTTAAGAAGGAAAACATGGCCAACCATAAAAAATACCTCTTGAAGTAAATTTAGAGGGATCCCTCCCTCTCTATTAAGGAAACATAACATAAGCTTCCACCTCTAGGTGGATGGGAATCCATAGATTATTATTTTTAAGGTTGACACAACATACAAAAGTTCATGGGGAGCCCTCTTAACCATCACTAAATGTGGTGAAGGTTGTTAATAAAGATCCTAGTGTTTAAGAAACCCATGTTATCACTAACTCTCAAGGAGGAGAGTAAGAAACACTTAATATCAATTCATCAATTATGATGAAGATGCAAGTCCTTGAGTGGTAAGCCAAGCTCCCATCATTGCAAGCCCAATTATTATACCTCATCTTCCTCAAAAAATTGTTCCTCCAATAGGGAAACCAATGCTTCACTACAAAAGAAGACCCAAATCTCCAAAATCTCATGGATAGTCATCAAAAACCCATACTAGTTCAATCACTAATGCATTATCATAAGTGGGGACTAATCATCAAGTTAAATATCTAGCAGAGGTAGAGATAACTATGCAAAATAAGATAGCTTTTCTAGTGCATTATCTAGATGATGAAGATGAGGAGGTTTATCTAGAAAGGGCCAAAGTTCTAAGCCTTAAAGAGTTGAAAGGAAAAGTACCATTAGAGCCCTAGCCATCAAGTAACCCTACTTATGTTTATATGGTTATTAGTTCAAGTCATGTTATCTCTATCACCCCTATTGTTTCTATACCACTTATAGTATCTCTTAATTATATTATTACTTTTATTCCTATTGCTTCCTTAATTCCTATTATCTCTATTATTTCTTCAACTATTATTGACCCTACTACTCTTGATCTTAAGAAATTTCATTTTAAGGCCACCAGAGTAGCACTTACCACCTAAAAACCAATCCATAAATTATATTTGGGCCTTCCCATACTGGCTTCTTCTACCACCCCAACTAATACAAAAGTGACATCCAAAATGGATGGTAAGAAGACATATTTCATAGTACATCCCCTCTTAGAAATTGGAGATGTGTATTGGTAGAAGATAATCTTTCCTTCTTTAGAGGCCCCACTCAAGGTGGAGACATTAATGCAATCTTCCAAGGACACCCTAACCTTGAATTATTCTAAGGACACCCCATAAATTTACCCCTCATAGTTGGTGATACCATAATGGGTAGTAGACCTTAAATCCCAAGACACAAAGAGCCAAACTTGATGATCAAAGATTTACCTATAGTGAACTCTATCTTTGATCAAGCCATATGGATTATATAGAGAGTGAGGAAGATGAAGATTCAACATGAATTAGGTAGAGGAATAATATTATAAGATATACATGATGTCTTATCATTATGTAATAGAAAAAATAGGAAGATAGGGGAGATCCCTAAAATAAAGACTTTTCTACCTATTTAATGACCCAAATTGAAGCCATCAAGAATTGTATTGGGGAACTAAGTAGTCTAGACAAGAGCTTCAATAAGAATTGTAATGAATAAAAAAATAAAATAATGTTATTTATGTTCCAAAAGAGATATATGAGAACATTCAAAATTCAAACCTCAAATTATATAACATTATTGAAACTATTGAGGTAATGAAAGGTAAAATGTCTCCTTAGCTCACTAGTACATATAAATTGTTTAATTATTTAAAATAAGATGAGAATAAACTTAAATCCCTAGTGCCAATCATGACTAATAAGGCCTTTAGACATTTATATCTAATGAAATAAATTAAAGTATCTAATTCTCTCAATTTAGTGTTAGTTATAATGCAGGAAGCATGTAATTGTGTTTCAAGTGTGTAGGACTTGGTCCCCAAGTTGTTGGTGCATGAAATATGGGTTTTACAAATTTTGGATGAGCTCAAATTATCTCAAGTCAAATACATAATAGGTAAGATAATTGTTAGAGCTAGTTTTAATAACTCACTATAACATGCATCTATCATTTTCAAATAGGGACTTCAAGGACGTTCCTTAGAATAAATTGGCCAAGAACTTAGCTCTATGAGGAGGAGAGTAATATAAATAGGAATTTTTTGGATAGAGTTTATGGCAATGAAAATTAAACATGAAATATTATTGAAAAGGTAAATATAATCAACAAGCCATCTTTACTAAACATAGACATCATCTGAGCCTAACATAGTCTTGGATGTAAACATTTTCAAGGTTGAAGGCAAATATACATGCATCTTTAGGAGAGATTCCCCCACCAATCATTTCAAATATGACTAAATTTATAATAATTGGGCTCACCATTGCAAAAACTTTTGTTATAATAATGACAATTACCAACACACAAAAATCACCATATATAATGACCTCCTCATAGGAAAATTAGTTTGTCATTTTTTATTGGCATTATATCTATAAGTTTATTTTAATTATTTTGTCTCTTTTAAATGGTTTGTGGAATCCTATCCATACTTATCATACATTCTCCTTTGTGGGATATTTTAAAAACAATGTAACTTTGAGAATGACTTGAGTGTTGAGGCATCCCTATCCCAAGCCTATATATACATGTAACCTCCACATTTCATAGGTAAGATAATTTTATATATATATATATATAATGACCTTTTTGGTTGTTATTAAAATTTTGTGTTGCATATTTTTCTCTTTCATGTCTATGTTATATTTTTTATACATTTTATATAACTGGTAGCTTAGTTTCTTGATACATGCTATAGTAGTTTCAAGTAGCTCGTGGTTAATTATTAAGATTTTTATCAATTGAAAATGTGTAAAAAATTTAGGTTGATAAATATTATTTTCTTACAATGAGTTTTATACGTTACTCTTTAAATTTGTGTATAAATGCCATTTGATGTAACTTCTTAGACTATGTATATCTATTCAAAGGTGATCTTTGGGATTCATTATAATATTTTATTATGAAATGATATAGCAGTCTTAATAATAACAACCTTTAACTGATAACTAGGAGTTAACTACATTGTATTCCTCAGACCTCTTTTTCATGTTTGTTAGTTTTGTGTGTTAAAGTATCAAGTTGAAATAATTAGTCCCTTGGTGTTTTTCCTTGTTCTAAATCCAGTTAAAAATAATTCATGTTATATATTTACATATCATTTTTATTTCCTTACCCTTACCTCTATTTTTGGTTTCTTTAAATCTCACCCACTTTAGTTAAGTCCATCTCCATTCCATTCAACCCAAGTTAATCTAGGATTTATATCCATACCCAAACCATCCTATTTAATAGTTTCTTTACTCACCACCATTCCACCACTAGTCACTAGAAGACCCAATACCTATAACTCATGCCCTAGAGTGGAGTTAATCTTCATCGATATTTCAAAATTTTATAGGTTACTTCCTAATTATTCTTGTGCACAAAATTCACAACAATATAATAATATAATTTGGCACTAAAATCATGGCCTCTTTTGTTACTCAAATATAAATATCACCAAATTTTTAATGGACATACCTAAAATATTAACAAGATTAACATCTGACAACACCCTACTACATCATCCCTTACAAGCCCACCAAAAGGTTAGGTTAGATAAAGGTATCTTAAGGAGGTCCCAGGCTCAATCATATTCCCCAAATATAATACAACCCCCTTTGAGTCAAATGACCCACCCATGGTTAACAAGTTCTACCTTTAAAACTGTAAGAGGTATTCTTGATCTACTTCAAAATCTTAATAAATACCTCCCTCTCTTTTCCCCTTCAGGAGGTAAGATAGTTGGATAACATGTCAAAGGATTTAAAACTACTTTGTGAATATTGAATATGATCCATGATGATGTATCTTGCATGATTTTTCCATTTACACTTTAAGATGTCACCTATGACTAGTTCCTTAATGTTGGTGAAGGGTTAATAAAGTCTTAGAATTAATTCTAAAATATTTTCCTAGGATAGTTCGGACAAGTTACCAGCCCTAGTGTGGTGTACTAACACTTTGCTAACATTAAAAGAGAGCCTAATGAACCCACTAGTGCATTTAATGAAAGGTTTAAAAATATATATATGTAAGTAAATAATTCATAGAAATAGGATGCTTCTTTGGCCCTTGAAATGTATAATATTGATTTAGATCCTACCATCATAGTGTTTTTGTCTAGGGTAGCTGGTGTTACTAATTTGACACAAGCTTATGCTAAAGAAATAGAGGTTGATAGGAAAATGAACCCCTAGTATCAAATCTTAGTAGGGCTAATTGTGTATCAAACATACCCCATGATAAATCCAATTCTAAATGTTAATAAAAATACTATGGCCCATAATCAAAACCCAAGCCATATGTATTTGCCTCTATCTCATACTACACCCAACTAGGATTTAAGTTTCTTAAATAATTTTGTAAAATCTACCAATCCCTATAGAGTCAAATATTTAATCCCAATTAACACTTTCACCACCCAAGGTGTTATTTTTGACTTTAATCAATCTAAAATAGATACCATTCAAAGGATGGAATAGAAATTGAGAAATGATTTCTTAAGCATGCAAAAAAGGATGGGAAATGCTATAAGATATAATACCAACTAGAACATTGGCTATCCAAGGTATAATAAACCATTCAACAAGTCTATAAACAACATGGAACAACCACCTATCAATGGGCCCAAGATAAATATTCCATAGGAAGCTATGCCCAACTAGTGTAAAGTTCATAACACATCTTATCATGGAGAGGTGAGTTTCATAGAGTTCTACATAGAATTTGAGATCTTTTAATAAGAAATGGATAGGCAAGAAGGTTTGATGATTTAATCTAATCCTTCTTATTCCAATACCTCTGGCCACTCTAGCATTGTTATGGTCTTTAACACATGATTTTCTATTTGTAGTTGAAGATGAAAATGAACCAGAGGATATTGTAGATGAAGTCCATATCTTCCATCAATTCTAGAGAAGTAATTACAATCTAAAGATAAAACAATGTTTCATTAAATCTACACTTCCAAAAAATAATGCCATCACTCCTCCAAATACAAAAAAATAATAATAATCCACCTCCCCCAAAGGAAAAAGATAAAATGCAACCCATGGTGTCATAGAGTAGATGAAGGTACAATATTGTAAAATATATGAAGAAAATCAAAGCTAACATCACCCTTCTTGAGTTAGCTTATTTCATTGAATATAGGGAGATACTACTTAAATCCTTGAATAGAAGATCATCTATAGACAAGACTAAGACTAACCAGGTGAATTTAATTATTTATAAATATAAACCTAAGGTCCTACCCTTCTTTTTGACAAGAAAAATGTTTGGTAATAATGTTCATAATTGTCTAGTAGACTCAGGAGCATCAACCAATGTGATGCCCATAGATGTATGTAAGAAACTGGGTTTAATCCAAGACAAATTGGAAAGAGTGGTCCTATAGATATAAAACTTTGTAGTACCTTGTATTTGGTAATTATTTAATGTACACATATAGTTGGCCTTAGATCCATATATATAATAGTACATTGATATCCTAGTGGTTGACATCCTAGAAGATTATGATCTTTTACTTAGTTAGGATTGGCCAAAAACATTGAATGGGTATTATTATCTATCTAATTCTTACCCTTAGGAAGTTTTTTCAATCCTTCCTAACTAGATGATAACATTAAATTATTTCTAGGTTGTGAGTGGCCTAATTGGTGAAGTTAATCTCTAGATTGGGATAGCTACCTTGATTCTTCATCCAAAATTACAAATAACCTAATGAAATTGCAAAGAAAAAGGATATAAGAGGACTAAAACTAGAAAAATAACATGGAGGTGATGCATTACATGTATTTTCCTCTACTTATCAATGTTTGCACTATGAAAATATAATATTACAACTTGATTTCACGACTATAAGACAATTCCTCCCACACAAGTGTTTATATATAAAGGTTATGGCTAGTATAACAACTAAGGTGATTAATCAAGAGGCATAACATAAGACACTAATTACTTTCAACACTTAAAATAAATAAATCATTTGATGCACTTTATATGACATGTGGAAATATGACTAACTAGCATAGAGGCATGAATGAAAAGGAAAAATGCAAATAAGTAGTATAACTATCACTAACATTCATCAAAAATTCATTTCAAATTCATTAAATGGAAGACCAATAAAATGTAACACAGATTGAATTTTATTTTAGAGGCAACAAAAGTATCAAATTTGGTAAGGCTTCACCATACACATTTAGAGGTTACATCAAATGCCTTTTTAGGCTTCATTTATAGAAGAAGAGATGAAATAAGGAAGGATATGACAAGAAGAAAAATCATTAATTGTCTTTCATCATCAAATCAGTTACAAAATAGAAAGGAGTTGACACTAAGTCTTTTAAGAGTTTGTTGTCATCTTATTTATTAACTTTCTAGACCAAGTGTTGATGAGGATCTTCATGAAGAGTGGTGTGGAAGGCCATCTTGGTAGAATTGATACTTATTAAATCTAACTCCCTTTCCATGGAGTTACACATCTACTTCTTTAAGGGTACTTATAAGTTTTCCATTGACACTTGGAATTCTTGAGAATATTATATGTCAACCTTCACCTCTTACAATGCTTCTCTTTCATGTGAGATTTAGACTTGAACTTCAAACTTCTTCTCATCCCATATTCTTTAATATTAGGATTTGAGCACTAGTTTAGCTACTCCTAGAATGTATTGATGCTTACTAATTAATCACAAGTTTACATTAACTTCTTCACTCTTGGAAGTTTGTTAAAGGATATCAAGACCAATGAACCTTATGATATTTTGTTTACCACTTAAATAGGTTTTTAGGAGGAGTGAGGGTTTTATATAATTTTATTGAAGACCAATTGAGGTGAGAGAACATTCAAACCAATTATAAACCTCCCTTTAGCTTCTCGTCTAGGTGTATAGCTCATTCAAAATGGAGGGTTGGATCTTCTAATGCTGGTACGTGCTAAGTAGATACTGAAAAATGGTGTGAAAAACTAATAGGGTCTTACATGGTCTCACACAATCATTAATTTTCAACAACAAGATAACAAATTCCATGACACCATTGAAAAATAAGCCTATGGGGTTTGAATTCACCTTTTTCACCTTAACTCTTTAGTGAGTATTCATAATACTAAGGGGTTTGATTAGATAACTAATTCTACAAACTAGAAGGGAATTAGGGTCCCCTTATTTTCCCAAGAGTTTTGGATCTAAATCTATCTCTCTTCCATGAGCTATCCTCAAATCAATGACCTTTCTAAGCTTGCAATGCAAACCTATGAACCTAATGGATAAATGGTATAGGTTGTTTCCTTGTTTGGCTCTGAAACTCCTTCATTTTCTTGGATTTAGGTATGAGAGTTCTTAGAGGATACTTGGATAGGCTAGGAAGTTGATATTTAGATGAAAATCTTTGCAAAGATACCTTTATAGGACCATTTTATTTAAGAAATTATTTGTTTTGGATTCTTTATCTATTACAACTAATGAACCAGGTGATTATGGAGCTTTCATAACTTGCATGGAGGTGTAGCAATGTGCCAAGACATTTATCACCCTTATTCCCCTGAAAACTTCTTATTATGCCTTACTTGAACATTAGAAAAGATGAATGGGAGTTTACAAAAGTGTTCCAACATTTTAAAAGTAGTTATAAGACATATTTGGATAATGTATATAGTAAAGTACATGTACCATGACATTTAAAAAGTGCCAAATTACACAGATGACCCCTATACAATGATGTAAACCTTCATGTTTGATCTTCTCTCAAAGAGTCATATTAAAAAATTATAATAAGTAATACAAGACATAATGAATAAACCTTAAACTTTCCAAACATACCTTAACTTCTCCTAAATGCTTAAATTTTCAATGTTATTAACTTATTAGTTCTTCTCCTTTGTCTACTTACTTGGCTTCAGGCACATTCCTCCATGAAGGGTCACCATTATTATTCTTTGAATATGATTCATATTGACCTTGACTTCACACTCAAACCTTGAACTTGTCAATGTGACCTTAAATTATGCTAAACATATTGAAAGTGACCACATTAACTAACTTAAATAAAAGACTAGGTGTTTTGACTTCACTTCCAACTAAACCATTCTAAGAAACTTTAAAAACTTCCAAGAACAATACAAAGCCTATCACTATGATACCACAATGACCATGAAAAATAATTTTAGATGTATATCAACAAGGTTAGAAGCATGATGACCAAAGTTTTAAAATATACTCACCCATGGTGCCCAATTTTAGATAAAATCTTTGGTGACCTCTTGTATTACATGCTTGTTATGCATCTAGACTAGTGGCCTTGACAATCCATTGGGATATGGGGTCATGAATACACCTCAATTGAAACCACACTAAAACTTGAAATTTATAACAGTCTTGAAACAAACTAAAATATAAAATAAAACTCAAGACACGTACCACACACACATGCTTTATAAGAAAATTAGAGGGAGGACCCCAACAAAAGAAAACAAACAATTTATGCTTTAAGCACTTATGGAAAACAAATACCTATTATAATATGTAATTTTTTTAAAAACTAACCTTAGTATCATAATTTCAAATGTATCCCATTGACTGGGATACTCGCCTCCTCTCCATCCAATTTGCAATTTGAAAGGAATTATATTATTTTTAACCAATGACAACATAGGGACCACTTCATAATGTATCAAACTTGGTATGCTTATCAGGTTTGTCCCTATTTTCATCCCACTTCAATACATGGTCTCTTTCTTGGTATGCTCTTGAAATAACCCTCATGTCAAAGGTTTTATTCACTTAGGTTTGATGGCACTCCATGGTATGCATACATGATTTATTGTCTCCTCTAAGGCCATCAACTCTGTCAACCTTATTTCCATGAGATCAATCTCCATCATCTCAAGTTAATGAGCTAAATCTAGGGTTGGTAATTTAAGAGAGATAGGTAGCTTGGACTCTCTCTCAAAAATAAGCATGTAGGGCAAGTTACCAATAGCCCTCTTGGGAGTGATCTTAGTAACAAGTTTTTTATTATCTTCCACCATCCTCTTAATGATTGTAATCAAATTATTGTTTTTGAACTCAACTATTTCATTTATTTGAGGATAGTATATGAAATAAGTGCTTAGGTATATGCCATATTTAGGAGTCCCATTCACTTATTCTTATACCACTAAATTCCATTGTATTTTTATAAATTATTGTGGAAGAGACTCCAAATATAGTTACTAGGCCTTCATATAAGTTAAGAACTAAACTTTCATGAGCCTCCTTGAGGGTTATTGTTTCCACCCATCTTAATAAATAGTCAGTGGTTATAAGCACCCATTTATGGCCATCAATTGAAGGGGGGTTTATCATGCCAATGAAATCAAGACCCCATTGCATGAATGGTTGTTCCACTTGAATATGATTGAGAGGGAGGGTTGAAATATTTTATTTCCCCATGAAAAATTCACACTTTTGACACCTCTTTACCCAAGCATAAGAGTACTTAAACAATTTAGGCTAATAATACCTAGCCCTCATTATTTTTTTGATTTTTTCTTAGGTACAAAGTGACCTCCTATAGTCCCATCATGAAATTGTTCCAAAAGCCTATCAATATGATCAGTTTCAGCACATCTCAATAGAATCCCATTAAGATCCTTTTTAAATATAACTCCATCCATAAGAACATAATGGATGGAATTCAATCTAAAGTATCTTATTTTGTCTTGATCCAAACCTATATGACACTCACCTATTTGAATAAATTTTACCATATATTGTGTCCAAATTAGAGGGGATGAAGGTACATTTGTGCAAGGATAATCTTGTAATGCCAAAATATCTTCTTTTTCTTTAAGATCTGATGCCAAATTTTCACATATCCCTCTTCCTCTTATCAACTTGGTAGATCTCCACACCATAATATATGACCTTATTTATCTACCCAACCCTTTTCTCATTCAAATCCTTTTTCAAAAGTAAGTCTGTTATGCTTGGATGTGTCACCATGACATGGATTTTATTGTTAGAAACCATATGCCTAAACTTCTTAAGCTTCATTATAACTTCCAACACTTGTTTTTAATAAAGGTGTATCTCTCTTCATAACCTTATAGCCCTTGAATTAAAAAGGCTAAGGCTACTCAAGACCTTCACTATTATGATGCATCAACAAGGATGAGATGGTGTCAATGTTATAAAAATAATACAAGAAGAAATCTTTTGAGAAATTAGGATTGATCAATGTAGGTGCTTGGGCTATGGCTTGTTTAATAGCCTAAAAACTATTTCCCCCTTATTTGGTATAATTAAATACTTGGTGCTTCATCAACATGGCTATTATAGGTTTCAGAAGGTTGTAAAAACTAGATATGAACCTTATAACAAATTTAATCCTCCAAAGAAAACATTGCAAACTTTTCTTATGCTTGGGTAAAGATAAAGCTACTATGGCACTCACCCTTTCAATTTCAATATAAATCCCATATTTTGACACAAAGTGACCTAATAAATTACCCTTGTAAACTAAAAAAACATAGTTATTGGGGTTTAAAGAGATCCCATATTACCTACATATTTCAAAAATCAATCTAAGATTAGCTAGATGATCACTATCATTTTTTGAGAAGACCATTATGTCATCAAGGTAAATTAGCACCATTTCATTAATAAAGCCTTAAAAAGCTATATATATTGCTCTTTGGAATATATTCACTACATTATATATCCAAAATGATATTCTTTTATAGTCATATGTGGCCCATTTAGTAGTAAATGTTGTCTTGTATTGATCTTCTTCCTTTACCAAGACTTGATTATAATTAGAGTAGCCATCCAAGAGAGAGAAACATTGAGAACCTACAACAACTTGAAGGATTTGATCCATTAAGGGTAAGGGTTAATGATTTATCAAATACACCCTATTCCAATCTCTTAAATCTACATGAAATTTGATCTCCCCACTCTTCTTCCTTACAGGGACTAGATTAACAACCCATGAGGAATGCTTAATATGGAATATGATGCTTGAATCTATCAATTTAGTTATCTCTTTCCTCATTAGAAGATCAATATTTGGATTTAAATTTTCTTTATATTTATCATAAAATATTGGCATTTGGATTAATCTCTATGGTATGTTGGGTTAAATTTAGGATCAAACCCCTTAAGGTCATTGTATTCCCAAGCAAAAATATCAAAAAATTCTTTACACAACTCCACAAATACAATCCTTTAAATTGAAGTACGTACCTTTTCAAGCTTAATAATCTTGTCTTTGAAGATAGTAACCCTTTCATGGTTTTCCTCTTTGGTATACATATTCACCTTATCCTTCCTCATTTTATCATTCTTATTGAAAATGTTCTCAACAATTACCAACCCTGTGGGAATCTTATTGGATATCAATTACACATAGTAATCACCATATTGATGCTGTAATTTAGCCTATTTTTTACAAAAAAACTCTAATTATTGTTAAAGGAAGCATGATATTTGATTGTTACACTCCAAAAATTACCAATTGACATCATTATCTGGTATTGATGGCCTTACTACCACCATGATATGTGGTTGATTTTTTGAGTTCTTGACATCATTAGGAATGCCAAATTGAGTTCCCATTAAATCTAACCTATCAACATGTTAATTATATTATCTTGGAACTAATTGGATTTTAAAGGCTTTAATGTATTCAATAAGGTCTAATACCCTTTGTTTATAAGACTTTAATAATGGTTTCTTGGCAACACTTTTACCTTTCATTTGATGGACTACTAGCTCACTATCTCCAAAAACTTGTAATTATTTCACTTCCTTATTTCTTTCCCATTGAATCCCATGTATAAAATCCTCATAATGATCTATATTACAAGTGTAAAAAAATGGAAATCTGATTATAGATTAATACTTATCATTAGAATGAGAAATAACTAGCATTACACCTACCCCTACTCCAGTCTTATTCCTTAAACCATCAAAGAACAATTTCCATAGACCATCACTATCTTTACTTAACTTGAAAAGAGATGGTATGGTTGTACCTTCTTCATGCAAACAATGAACACCTAGAACAACTTTTTTAACACCCTTATATGGATCATATTCATGGTTTTCTACTTGCCACTCATTAAGGAAAGGGTTTGATATGCCTTAAAGAGGTACAACATGTTCTTGATCATTGGGATGATCTCCTTCAATGATGGTGAAATTCACATTTGAAAATTTTGACTTGTATAGATCAAGATTAAACTTAGACATAGGTTTATATCTGATTGTAAATTTAGTACCATATCTAGTTATAAAATCCATATATGACTAATTAGATGATAAATGCCCACCAATCTTAGTAATGAAGTCTCTCGACAAGCATAGAGAAAAGTAGGGAATAAAATATACTACAAAAACATATTGGGTAATATAAAAATTGGTATAAGTATGGAAAGTAAGACTCAAACCTCTTATCACACCCATGGTCTTAGTAGTTAAACCATTTACTTTCAAGACACCCTTAATAGTAGGCTCATATTTTAGGCCTAACTTAACAATTATTTGTTTAGGCATCACTGAACTACTTGCCTCACTACCTATCATGAAAATATGTACTAATAAATATTCAATTATCATAGAAACAAAAAATGGATGTGGTTTAACACCTTGGCTTGGCTACCCACTAGGAGTTGTAGGTGTGTTTGTCAAAATTGAACTTTATCTTCTTGCTGATTTTTTTGAAAGGCTGAGTTTAGACAAATCCTCTTGAAGTATCTCCTTTTGTATAGGGAGAGATAATGTGTCCCACATAGGAATACTCACATTCAACCTCTTCATTTGATCCACAAAAGTACTACCAACCCTTTGCTATCCTTTAGGAGCTATCATACTATTTTGAGTTTGCATAGTTTGAGTTTGCATTATAGTTTTTTTGATATTATTTGGCCTTAGGGGTTTCATTATTCTCTTTTGTTCCTTGAGACATAGAATTCATAGTGGTTACATCCTTACCTAAATCTTGAGCATCATAAATTGATCTCTTTTTGGACTTTGTATTAGATGATATAGAAGTATCACCAACTTTACTTGTGCTTCCTAGCCAATTGACTTCACATTAATCTCACTCTTGATAATTTACCAATGTAGCATCATATTGAAATTTATCTCCATTAGTCCTTAAAAACTTTAGCTTGTTTCATATAAGGAAGTGTTCCATTTTAGGTCATGAAATGTTTATTAAACACCTCATTCTAATTGGAATGTTGATTATGAGGCTGATCCCATTGAGAATACAAAACATGCTCATGTACAAGATTGTTTTGACTAGGTACTACAGCTCTAAAGGTGGAGGTAGTATTTGGATTATAACTAGTATATAATATAGCATTGTTAATCTACCCTTTCCCTTAAGAATTGGCTTGAAAAGGTGGTATATTTGGATGATTGGAATGATAAGACTGATAAGGTCTATGAGGATAAGGTAGCTTCCTCTCAAGGGCCACTAATTTGTTTTTTTTGTCCCTTGAATAGGATTATTAACTCTTGAATTTTAGTTGATTGACTAGGAGAAGGCTATTCATGACTAGTTAGTGTGGCAATGGGAGCAAGAGTTGGTGTAAGGGGATGTATATTAGGAAAAAAATGGCATAAGAGGTCTTAGGGATATATTTTCATCTTGTATGAGGATATTATCAACCTTGATGGCAATATCATAGGCTTTAGGTAAGGTCTCTCCCCCCATAGATTGTATCATATTAGCTATATCACTATTCAAGGCCTTGTGATAGTAAAGGAAGGCATAGTTTGGAGTAGGTATCATACGAGTTGGGATCCCATCCCATGTTTTTTGGAATATATAATTTAATTCATGAATAAAATATTGATGAGCTCTCTTGATGGTGGTTAATTATTTAGCTAGGGACAAATGGTCACTCTTGTCTTAAAACATCTTACTAAACTTCTCTCACAATTGGTCCCATGAATCAATAGAATTAGGGGCCAAGGTCCTATATCAATACAAATATCTTCCATTAATGAGATTGCCAACAACATAATGGCCATATTCTCTTGTGTCATATTGTGAATACTGTAGAAATTAGACATATCTCTAATGTGATCAACCGGGGTAATGGTGCTTTTTCCACTAAAGTATGGGATACTTTTAAGAAATACCATAAGGATGTCATCATATCTTGCAAGGATTAGAGGTAATACACCATTGAAAGCAACAAAGGGTATGTTTATATCCATCTTTCTATCTTTAGGAGAGTTTGGAGTATAATGAAAATGGAATTTTTTCTAGGAGTCTTGGTATAAGGGGTAGATAAAGAAATATCTTTCTCTTAACTAAAAAATAAGGTAATTAAACAAACTCAAAAGGAATACCTTTTGACCTTGATCTTGTAGTCACCTTTGGCATGAAAATTGGCTTTATATTATATAAATAAGAGATATAAAAACTTGTTAGAATCATCACATATTGCATGAAAGAGCTTATTACAACTATAAATTTATCAAGACCAGCATCAATCTTAGACAAATTTGTTTAAATTCAATCCCACCAGGCATGCCAAAACTGGTATCCATATAATTTTCACCCCTAACAAGGTTGTTCATGCCTTATTAACTAGATGAGAGCATGAAAACAATTATAGGATGTAGGTGGCCTAATTAGTGAATTAAATATCTAGATTTGGCTAGTTCCCTTGATGCTTCACCCAAAATCATAGCTAACCTAATAAAATTGAAAATAAAAGGGATATAAGAGGATTAAAACTAGAAAAATAACATAAAGGTGATGTACCAAATGTAGTTTCCTCTACTTGTCAATGTTTACACTATGAAACTATAATATTACAACCTAATTTCATAACTTCAAGATATCTCCTCCCACATAATTATTTCTATATGAAGGTTATGGCCAGTACAATAGCCAAGGTGCTTAATCAAGATGCCTAACATAAGACACTAGTGAATTTAAACACTTAAACTAATCAAACCATTTGATGTACTTCATATGACATATAGAAAGATGACTAAATCACATAGAGGCATGAATGGAAAGGAAAAATGCAAGGAATTAGTAAAATTATAATAACATTCATCAACAATTCATTTCAAATTCATTAAATACAAGAACAAGAAAATGTAACTCAACTTGAATTTTATTTTAGAGGCAATAACAAGTATCAAATTTGGTAGGGCTTCATCATACACATTTAAAGGTTACATAAAATGTCCTTTTAGGATTCCTTTATATAAGAAGAGAAGAAAAAAGGAAGGATGGGATAAGAAGAGAACTCATGAACTATCTTTCATCATCCAATAAATTACAA
This sequence comes from Torreya grandis, assembly GCA_037957365.1. NCBI lineage: Eukaryota > Viridiplantae > Streptophyta > Pinopsida > Cupressales > Taxaceae > Torreya > Torreya grandis. Next base: position 2,535,046 of record JARHVA010001892.1, on the reverse strand, counting down.
AATAGAAATGAGTTGACACCAAGTCTACTAGGAGTGTGTTATTATCTTATTTCTTAACCTTAGAGACCATGTGTTGATGAGTCTCTTCATAAAGAGTGACATGGAAGGCCATCTTGTCAGAATTGATACTTATTAAAGCTAACTCCCTTTTCATTAAGTTACACATTTTATTCTTTGATGGTAGTTATAAGATTTCCCATAGACACTTGGCATGCTTTAGAATATTCTACACCAACCCTCACCTCTTGCAATGCTTTTCTTTCATGTGATATTTGGAAATAAACTTCAAAAATTTTATGATACCATATTCACTACTATTAGCATTTGATCACTAGTTTATCTACTCCCAAAATTTATTTAGGCTTGTTCATCAATCGTAGGTTTTCATTCCCACTTTCACTCTTGGAATCTTGTTAAAAGATATCAAGACTAAGGACCCTCATGATCTATTTTTTATCATTTGATGAGGTTTTTAGGAGAATTAAAGGGTTTATATAATTTTATTTAATAATTAAGGTGATATAAAATTCAAACCAATGAAAACCCTACATGTAGTTTCTCATCTAGGTTTGCATCTCATTAAAAATAGAGGTTTTGATCTTATGATGATAACACAAGCCAAGTAGATACTATAAAATGGTGTGAAAAAACTATTAGGGCCTTACAAGGTCTCACATAATCATTTATTTGTAAAAATTCTCTCACAAATTCGTCAAAACTATTGAAAAATTGTACCTATGGGGTTTGAATCCACCTTTTTGTGCCTTAACTCCTTATATATTATTCATAAATCTAAGGGGATTGATCAAGATAACTAATGCTACAAAATGGAAGATAATTAGGGTCCCCTTATTTTCCCAAGAGCTTTCGATCCAACTCTTTCTCTCCCCCATTAACTATCCTAAAACTAGTGACCTTTTTGAGCTAGCCAAGAAGACCTATGAATATGATAGAGAAATGGTATAGGTTTTTACCTTGTTTGAATCTAAAACTACATAATTTTTATGGGTTTGAGTCTGAAAGGTTTGGGAGGAGCCTTGAAGAGGCTTGAAAGTTCATCTTCAGAAGAAAAACTTTGTAAAGAGACCTTTATAGGTATATTTTCTTCATGAAATTGATTGTTTTACCTTCTTTAGGTATTGGAGCTAATGAACTAGGTAATTATGGAGATTTTCTAACCTATAAAAAGGTGTAAAACTATTCCAAGACATTTCTTACCCTTATTCCCTTATAACCTTGTCATTATGACTTACTTAAACATTAGAAAAGATGAATGGGCAATTACAAAATTATTCTAATGTTTAAAAATTATTTATAAGACATCTTTGGACAAGGTGGATAGTAAATTACATGTGCCATGACATTTAACAAGTGCTAAATTAGACAAATGACCAATATATAATGATGTAAACCTTCATGTTTGATCTTCTCTCAAAGAGTCATATTATAACATTACAATAAGCAATACAAGATATAAAGAAGAAGCATTGTAATTTCTAAGCATACCTTAACTTCTCCAAAATGCCTAAATTTGTAATGTTATTAACTTACTAGTTTTGTTGCTTGGTCTACTTGCTCTACTTGGGACACATTCCTCTTTCAAGAGTCACCATTATTCTTCTTTGACCATGATTCAATATTGACTTGGAATTCACACTCAAACCTTAACCTTATCAATGTGACCTTAACTTATGCCAAACATATTGTAAATGAACACATTAATTGACTTAAAAATAAGACTAGGTGTTTTAACTTCACTTCCAACTAGACCATTCTAATAAACTCTAAAAACTACAAAGAACCATACAAAGCCTATTACTATGAGACCAATATGACCATGACAAAACCTTTTATATGGCTATCAAAAATATTAGGAGCATGATGGCCAAAGTTTTGAATGTTACTCACCCATGGTGCCAATTTTAGCTAACAAGTACGTATACATTGATTTATCACATATGTGGCTACCATGAAAAGGTGTGGCATATCAAATTAGGATTGACTAGGAGCATAAAATGAAGTACTTGATCCCCAAGTATAATGAAAAAAATGATAAGGTTAAATTTTTATCCTCACATTATAGTATTTATACCTTCACTACAAAACATGGGACCTAATGCCAATGATTTGAAGGATCTTCACATATATGGACTCTTTATTTTCATAGAGCCCTATGTAAGCAAGGTTATCATGTTGATGTGGCCCTAACTAATCTAGAGGGGAAATAATATTTTATTGAATATAGATTATAATTCCCTTTCTCTAACAAATGGTCTGAGTATGAGACCCTAATCTTTAGTTTATAGTTCACCTTGAACCATGTCATTAAGAAAATATAAATATTTGGTGATTTTGAGCTAGTGGTCAACTAGATCATAAGAAGGTATTATTGACCAAATTTGGCCCATATAAGAAACTTTTGACTAGATGTGGTTTGAATCTGAGCAAGGTCTTGGTTGAGAAGCAATATAATAGGAGGGGGAGCAAATAGCCTTCATGAAGATAACTTGTCAATTTCAAGATTTTAAAACACTTTAATCAAGCTTAAAGTATGAACTTAGTGATTTTAAGGAGCCAAATCATCATGACACATCATATAGGAATGAACAAATTAATCTAGTTACACATTTGATAAATGTACTTTAGAAATCAACTAGGGTCAAAGAATTAAATTGACATGATGTTTTTCATGCCTATATCATCCTCTACAAATCTAGTGTCTTGATGCTTTTATATCTTAAGATATAAGATTCCAAAATTGAACTTGCAGAGTGAGACATGCATGTAGACATCAAGTTAAATCTATGATAAATAGCTATTTGAATTCAAATATTTCAAGGATAAATGTGTGGTTAATAAGTGTCCAAATTGTGGAAGCTCAAGTCAAGATCTAATGTTGAATGGGAAATCAATAATGTTAGCAGTTCCCAAAGACATAATGGCACATGTTTAATCATGCATCAAAGATCAATGATGAGCTCATAGTCAAAAGGTTAATAGATCTTGGGGATGAATGAGGGGATAACAAGTGTCAAGATCATAGGAGCTCAAGTTGAGATCTAATTGTGTATAGGCAACTAATAAAACCAATAGGTCTAATTTGATCAGTGTTGTGTGATCCATCATACCAAATAAGATTGATGGTGCATGTAAAGTTAACAAGTCAATGAATTTCAATGATAAATATGCAGTTTCCAAATGTCACAACTATGGTAATTATTAGGTAGATCAATGGTGCACAAGTAAGAAGATCAATGAAAAGTGAGGGGTTAATGAGTCAACATATCTTGAGGACTAATGTGGGGCTACCAAATAGCATAACTCTAGAAACCTAGATCAAGATTGATGGCCTATTTCAAAAGTCAAAGATAGGAGACTTTGAATAAAGGTAGAATATGGTTCAAGTTGAACCAAGGAAAATATTTCAAAGGGAGGCCATAGAGGTAGAGAAATTGATTTTGATACATTTGTTGACAAATCTAGCAACATGATTATGACACTTTTTTCCACTCTTACATGCCAAAGATGAACCAGTAAGAAGTAATCCACACTGGAACAAGATCAAAATAGATTGATCTAGCTATTATAATTTCTTTGATGCCATAATTTAGCTTTCAAATTACTTGATTCTATTATTATAATAATAATGAACATCAATGTAGGCTATAAATAGATTGAATAGGACTGATACAGTTGTTATGAACACCTTCTAGAAGTAATCTTAGGCATTATGATCTTTTCTAATGGCATCAATGCTAGAATGATTGGAAATCTTGGTCATTATGCTCCCTTCTCCATCCTTCTACGCATGATCCCTATCTATCTCATCCCATTATTCTATAAATACAAGATCCTATGCCTTGAAAAATATCCCCTCTTTGGTATGATTAGACTCTACCAACATTTATACTGTAATACCTATTTGATGCAATAAAAGACCAAATTCCTCCATTTTTAAGCTAAACCAAAGTGCGTTCCATGAGTTCATTAATGTGGTTAAGTGAATCTATGTCTTAGTTAAATTTGTCTAAGTTTTCTCACCTTCATGAAGTGTTTTGATAGTTTTCATAGTTCATTTTAAGTGCATATATAGTATATTGGTTAGTTTGGAAGTGGACAACTTCCCTCCCATGTTAGGTCAATAACTAGTCCATGCCTTTTTTTGAAATACTTATGTGGAATTTGATCAAAGAGTGAATTAAGTAATGTTTATTAGTCTTGAATGTGTCTTATAGTATTTCTTATGCAAGTATAAGTTTGAAAATATTTGGTGCATCACCGCCCTTTTACATGCTTTAATAGATTATTGCTAATCTTTCCTTCCTAGTCGGAAGATGGTTTGGGTTTAGTATAGGTGATAGCCCCAAAAGAAAGATAGCCTTATCTAGAGGTCTGACCTAAGATTAGGTGACTCATAGTCTAGGGTCATTCCCATGTTATACTAGGTTTGAGCAAGATGACCTGAACAATCTCCATCTCAGCTAGGGTATAACCTAGGATTACAATAGTTATAGTATGTTTGGTAGGACCAGGTCTCCTATAAAAACTAAAATTTGGAGCTAAGGATAAGTATTTTCAATATAAAAGGATTTACATCATCATTAGGAGTTAAATATATTTAAATTTGTAGAGTTCATAGCATTGCCCAGACAATATTCTCACGCCAAAGGTTACTACAAGGTCAACTAGTAACGGTATTCCCCATGAATTCATAGAGTTTCATTATATTCCATATAATAAATCAATCTTTAATAGGAAAAGATCTTATCTCCAAAATAAATATCCATCTCTTGGTCATCCTATTATCTCAAGCAATGTAATCTGCACTACCCAAATGGCTATCAAGAATCAAGTGTTCATCCCATTCAATAGAGGTAGTCCACTGAATTTGGCCCATTTTGATGGCATTTATGTGTCTTCCTTAAGATTATACCATTATTATAAGGATAACATCAAATAAATTCTATTGAGCACATATAAGATGTTTCCAACCTTTTATCCATTCAAAATGTTGATCAAGATAATGTAGCTATTAGATTGTTTACTACTTCCTTCAAAGGAAAAGCATTACAATGGCATAGAAATCTTCCTTTCAATTAAATTGCTACCTAGTATGAGTTAGGTGCAACCTTAGTCAGGTAGTTTGAAGATAAATATGATCACCTATCATTATTTGAGTAGATAATTACCATTCATAGAGCTCCCCATAACTTCATGTCTAATTTTGACTTCAGATTCCAAAAGACATAGACTAGGATTCCTATAGTGATTAGACCATCCTTAGAATATGCCTTCTTGTACTATTTGAAATCCCTTAATTCTAATATTAGTGTGATGATATATTCAATGAGTGGTAATACCTTGACAAATGATTATGAGGTTACCATAAGACCAAATAATAGTTTGATACAAGATGGTAAGCTTTCTCCTAGGCCTCTAATGCCTATATTCCTAGAGTTACAATCTATTCCACCCCTTCAAGCTAAAGTTGTAACACCTTCTAGTCAAGTTAGTGAGGTTGGAAAGTTGAAAATTCTATTAAAATCTTTTAATAATGAAGTAGTTCAAGTAAAGAGACATCGATAATAGGGTAGGCCTTATCAACAACATAATCAGACCTCATATCAACCTTTCAGAGATCAAAGGCCTCCTTATCAAATTTTCAATAAAAATAGACCACCTTACCAATCAAAAAGAGACATAACCCAAGCTAATCCATATGCATCTCTTGAGCCTAATACACCTTCCACATCAAAATGTATTGTTCCTATACCATATCAAAATAGTTTGATGCATGACTTAAATTAGCAGCCCTCTAACCTCAATGATGTTCAGAACCAAGCCTTGGTATCAAAAAACATTACTATGCCACAAATGACTAAATAATATTTTTCTATTCAAGGAGGTCAGTATTAGGAGATATGTATGGTAGCCTAAGGAGAGGCTCAACAATTTCAAGGGTAGCTTGATGCCATTAATGGAAATTGGCAAATAGATGATTACATTGATTCCAATCATGGTGGTGAGACTAATAGTTCAAGTGGTCAAGTTGTAGCTATAACTAGAGATAAAAGAATATCAATTGATGAGGCTCAAGATATGAATAATGCTTCAAGTACTCCTAATGTTATTTCCAAAAGTAATAAATATTAAAATGCTTCCCCTACAATATAAAAAAAAGCAGAATGAAGAGGCTAGGAAGTTCCCTCAAATACCACTAGTCTATGAACAACCAATGGTTCAAATGGTACAGCCAAAGGTTAGTGGAGGTTCATTCAGTATAATGGATTAGATGAATAAATTTAATTTTAGAATTAGCATGTGGAATTCCCTCACTATTCTAAGACAAAAATATATGCTCATCTAAGAGCTTTCAGCTTTGAAGGTGTGTCCAAAACTAGTTGAGAAATAAGGAGTTGTCCTAACTAATTCAAACCAGCCAATGAAGCATCAAGTATAGCATGTATTAAAAATTTAAAAAGGGGACAAAGTTGAGGAAAATTCAAGTAAAAAACCTCCATTATACCTCTCTCTGATATTTGGTGACTTTTTAGTTCATAATTGTATGGTGGAGAATGGAGCTAGTAGCACTATCATGTCTAATTAAATTACAAACAAACTTAGTCTTGTTTATGAACCAAATGTTAAAGGGGTATTACAATTATATGGTTCACTAACAAAGATAGTATGCATCATTAATGGTCTAAATTTAACACTACATTCTTGCCCCAATGTTACCATTTAGCAAGATGTAGTTGTGGTGGACTTTCCTCCCTATTTTTTCATGTGTTTGTCAAGGGACTTTACCTCAAATATTGGAGAATAATTATTAGATAATAGGATATATTTTATGTTCAATACATGTTATGATACCAAGGAAACCATAATTATTAACCTATTGCATGGTTCCATTTAGAACCATTTATGCCAAGTGTTGTGAACACCAATTAACTCATCTCAGATGAGGTGATAGAAAATAGTGTAGAGGAAATTGAATCACTTTTAGATGGGATTATAGATTTTTTACTTGATGAGTGTGCCTCTAAATCACATTAATATGATCCTTATAAGCTAAATGAAGAAGTAATTGGTATTTATTGCATTCATGATAAAGATACACCAATTCTAACCTGGATGAAGGATGATGAGTCTAGTGATGATCTTTGAAAATTATACTTTGATGGATAAAATAATAATCATGGTACTAGGGCTATAATGATGTTTATTTATCCATAAAATCAAAGGTAATTCTCATATATTAAGTTTTAATTTGGTTTTTAAAATAATACTATGGAATATGAGGCATGTATTCATAGTTTACAATGGGATAAGAAGATGAAAGTCAACACCTTACAAGTCTTTGGTGATAGTGAACTTGTAGTTCACCAAGTGAGAGGTCTTAATGTATGAAACAACTCATTTCTTAAATCTTATAGGCATAAGGTATGGGACTTAATTGAATATTTTTAAGCCTTCAACATTCAAGAAATACTAAGAGATGAGAACAAACATGTAGATAGGTTGGCTGCCATTGGGGCACAATTTAGTATCCTAGCTAATGTAAGAAGTGAAAAGGTCTAGTCACACATTAAGGAGGTTATAAGACCTTAGATTATGGATAATAATGATAATTGACAAGTGTTTGAAGATGATAATCATATTATCATATTCTTACAAGAGGAATTTGAGTTTTCCTCAAAAAATTAATACAAATTATTGTAGCAGTATGGTGATCAGATAGTACAACTAAAAAAAATAAGTTTCCCGAGGGATTGGTCACACTTGAAAACATATTCATTGTTGATGATGATCTGAGGAAAGAAAATTCATCTTTGTCAACAAAGGAAGAACACTATGCCAATGTAGAAGTTGAACTTGGTAAGAACCTAAATTTGGGTAAGGTATGCACTTATTCAAAAAAGGAATCCTTCATTGAATTATGTGAAAGTTTTGCTTATGTATTTTTATGGAAATATAGTGATCTTAAGGGATTTGACCCAAGTCTAGATCAACAGACCATTGAGATATAAGATGAAACTAAACTAGTAAGATAAAAATAAAATCCTATTAATCATAATATTTATCCTTTGATGAGATCTGAGCTTCATAAGCTCATTGAGTTAGCTATTATATTTCCAATCAAGCACTCAAATTGAGTGGTAAAACTTGTTCCAATACAAAAAAATAATGGTTAAATTATAATATGTGTTGAATTTTATAAATTTAATAAAGCTTCCTTTAAATACCTCTATCCATTTCCATCTATATAATAAATTTTATAGTTGGTTGCAAGTTTAGAAAAATTCTCCTTGTTGGATGGCTCTAGTGGTCACAACCAAATTTTGGTCAAAAAAGAAGACCAATTCAAGACAACTTTAACCATAAAGTGCAGTAATTTTGCATATATAAATATTCCCTTTAGTCTATCTAATGATGGAGAAAATTTTAGAGATCAATGGACATGGCATTTTAGGGCCTTCTTAAAAAATCTATGTTGATATATTTGGATGATGTAACAGTGTTCTCAAAGGATGCAAGTGAACACATAGATCACCTTAAGTGTTTGAAAGGTGTAGGCAATTTGGGGTATCCCTGAATCCCAAAAAGTGTGCTTTCTCAGTTTATGAAGGTAATATCCTTGGACATATAGTTTCAAATCATGGTTCAAGCATAGATCCTGAGAGATTAGCTTCAATTCTTACACTTTATTTGTCCAAACACAAAATATCTTTGCAAAGTTTCTTAGGGGAGATCAATTTTATTTGAAGATACATCTCATATTTTTCCACTTTATCTAATCCACTTACAACTATTCTAAATAAGAATTAGAGCTTTAGCTAGTCCAAGAAATGAGTAAGGAGTTTTGAGGAAATTAAGAAAGCCATGGCTAGTGTTCCTATAATCCTGAACCTAGATTCCTCAAAGGACTTCATTATGTACACCTATGCTAACATTGACACCATTTCAAGCATTCTTATGCATTAGAATCATGAGACCTTAGAATAGCCAATATCCTTCTTCAGTCAAGGCTTAGAATAATACAAAATAAGTTACTCTTTTATTGAAAGGCATATACTTTTAGTCATAAGGTCTCTCAAGAAATTTATATACCTATTATCTAACAATAAGATACACCTAATGGTTACACATCCAAGTGTTAAGGAGTTTCACTTGAATAAGGACATAAATGAGAAAAAAGATGGTTATATAATTAAGGTAATGGAGTAATATGTGGAAATCAAATTCATGAAGCTAATTAGAGGCTAAAGACTTTGTAAGGATCTAGCCCAAGACTTACAAGGAGCCAATAAGGTGGTTATGGTGTCGACTAATGAAGAAGTTTTAATTGATCATACCTCACCTTCAAATTGGTATCATGATTTTTTAAAGTATATTTAGGATGTTCTTTATCCCTCTCATCTAAATCTTTCAATAAGAAAATATTTTAGATTGCAATCCATTCCTTTCCTTCTTTTTGATGGTGTTTTGTTCAAGGACATAAATGGTATGATGTTAAGATATATTAAGCCACATCATATGGAAACAATGCTTGAAGAGATCCATGATGGGCATGGTGGAGGGAATTAATCAACAAGGACTACAACCCACAAGATCATGAGAGTTGGGTATTATTGGCCAAGCTTATTTCATGTTTTTCATGCATGGGTTAAAAAATGTAGACAATGTGGTATGTTTGTATGGAAGGTGAATCTTGTATCCTTACCTCTCTAACCAATTGTAGTCAATTATCCCTTTGTCTAATGGGGATTGGAATTTATTGATCTCATTAACCTCCCATCATGATCAGGTTATAAATGGATACTAACTTCCACATACTACTTTACTAGATGGATAGAAGCAATGGCATTGAAGGAAGCAAATGATTCCAATGTTATATATTTGTATGAATGTTTTCTTACTAGATTTGGAGTCCCTTCAACCATTATTTTTGATAATATTATGGACTTTGTGGGGTCTAAAATTAGCCAATGGGTAGTTCAACATAGTATATTTCTTATCACTTCATCAAACTACTATCCCCAAGGAAATGGACTTGTTAAGTCCACTAATAAGAACTTGTTAAAGATCCTAATAAGGACCATTGAATATAATAATAGGTCAGGGCATCTCAAATTAAATATAGATATGTGGGTTAATAGGATCACCTACAAGAAGTTAATAGCCAAATCCCCCTATAATTTGGTATATGGTAAGGAAGTAAGGATGCCTATTTCTCTTGAGTTTCCTACCCTAGATATGATGTATCCACTTGAATTATTTGTTAGGGTGTGGAGCTAAAAGCTTCACCAAGGAGCAGACTTAAACAGTTTTGGGTCTACACAGATGCCGGCGTCAGTCAGGAGCGACCGACGTCGGTCAGTTGCAGTTGCAGAGGCACCGATGTCGGCAGTAGGGTCGGCCAGCGACGGTCACAGGCAAACAGGCAGGAACCGACGTCGGTTACCTGCGTGTCCAGAAAGCTATTTCTGAGGACAGAAGCAAGTGTTTGCATGATAAGTTTGAGTTGTAGACTCAGGCTTGTGTCTCTATTATTAGCAATATTATTTTTAGAGCCCTTGTTGAAGAGGTTGACTATTTGTTGTAAGAGCATGCTCAAGTTTCCTATTTCTATATGTAGGAAAGATCTTCTTAGCTTAGTGTGTGGAATAGTATGAGTAGAACATTGTGAATGTTTGAAGGACAGTACTGAGTTGCATCAATCTAGGTTGTTGGATTTGATTGTACTTGAGAGAGAGCTCTTGAGGAATAGAGATCTAGTGAGAGATCTTGTGTGCATCTAAGAGAGGTGTGGAAGAACGAAGTTTCTTCAATTGTATTCCTATTGTAAAGAGTTTTAATACAAGTTTTCAGGGTGTTTTCTTATATATCTTGTTCTGTGCTATTTATCATTTTAGTTACTTATCTATCTAATTTATTTCCACGTTTATTGCTTTCACAAGTGTAATCCATTGTTGGTTGATTCCCAACAAGTGGTATCAGAGCTCAGGTTCACTAACAGGTGGTTCAGATCTGTGTAGTGTGTTTGGATTACAGGTTGCTCACAGGGATTTCTGTTTGAGTGGGAGAAGCAATGGCAGAAGAAAGTAAGTTGAGAATGGAAAAGTTTAATGGCAAGAACTATCAACACTGGAGAATGTAGATAGAGGACTATCTGTATCAGAAGGATCTTTACTTACCATTAGGTGGGATAGCAAAGAAGCCCAAGGACATGGAGGATGAAGAATGGGAAGTTCTTGACAGAAAGGCTCTTGGGTCTATAAGACTGAGTCTGGCCTCCACTGTGATATCTAATTTGTCACAGGCAAAAACTACGGTAGAGTTAATGACTACGTTAGCAAATTTATATGAAAAACCCTCAGCTTCAAATAAGGTATATTTAATGAAGCAGTTATTTAATTTGCATATGCAAGAAGGTGGATCTGTCTCTAATCACCTGATTGATTTCCATGGTATTGTTAATCAGTTAAGTTCAGTCAATATTGTATTTGAAGATGAAATAAAAGCTCTTTTAATATTATGTTCTTTGCCTGAAAGCTGGCATGGCTTGGTAATGGCAGTTTCTAATACTGCATCTGCATCAAATATTTTGAAAGTAGAGGATGTTGTTAGTGTTATCTTGAATGAGGAAATTCGCAGGAAAAGCACAGAAGAGACATCTGGGAATGCTTTAAGTTTTGAGAGCAGGGGAAGGCAAAAAGAGAAGAGCAAGAAAGGCAGAGCAAGATCCAAGTCTAAAGGGAAAGGCAGATCTAAATCCAGAAATGGCAGGAAGCCACAATGCTGGAATTATGGAAAGATGGGGCACATAAGCAGAGATTGCTGGTCAAAGCCTAAGGAGGACAATCAACACGAAGGAAAGGAAGAAGCCAAGATTGCAGGTATTGCACAGGATGCTTTAATTTTCTCTCTGCATAATAATATAGAGTCTTGGGTATTAGATTCTGGTGCATCTTTCCATGCTACTCCTAATAGGGAATATTTTAGTGACTATATCCAAGGAGATTTTGGAATAGTGTACTTAGGGGATGATGAGCCTTGTAAGATCACTGGCAAAGGTAAAGTGCAGCTAAAGATGTAGAATGGCAACACATGGGTGTTGAGAGATGTGATGCATGTTCCTAGTTTGAAGAGAAATTTGATTTCTGCAGGTAAGCTAGGTGATGAGGGTTGTACAGTAACTCTCACAGCAGATTCTTGGAAGGTGACCAAGGGTGCACTTGTTATGGCCAGAGGTAAGAGAGAAGGTACTCTCTATTTGTGTAATTGTGTTACTAACAAATCTCCTTCAGTTTTATCTACTTCAGATGTGGATGCTAAATTGTGTCACTCAAGGCTTGGCCACATGAGTGAGAAGGGGATGTCAATTCTTAAGTCTAAAGGTATGCTTTCAGATTTGAAAAGTATGGATCTAGAATTTTGTGAGCATTGTGTATTTGGAAAACAAAAAAGTGTTAGTTTTCTCAAGACTGGGTCTACTAAGAAAAGGCAGAAGTTGCAGCTTGTTCACACAGACGTGTGGGGACCGGCTCAGGTAGCCTCTATTGGCAGATCACGGTACTATGTCACATTCATAGATGACGCCACAAGAAAGGTATGGATCTACTGTATTAAAAATAAATCTGATGTTTTTGAGACTTTTAAGATTTGGAAAGCCATGGTTGAGAATGAAATAAGCAAAAGATTAAAGTGCTTGAGATCTGATAATGGCGGTGAGTTCTGCAGTCTTAAGTTTAACTGGTATTGTTACACTCACAGAATCCATAGGCAAAGGATGGTTCCAAGGACACCTCAGTAGAATGGTATTGCTGAAAGGATGAACAGAACTATCATGGAGCATGCAAGATGTATGAGATTGCATGCAAGGTTGCCCTTAGAGTTTTGGGCAAAAGCAGTTGACACCGCAGTGTACCTGATCAACAGAGGACCCTCTACAGCTCTGGATGGTGGAATTCTAGAAGAGGTATGGACAGGTAAAAAGGTAGATCTCTCATATCTCAAAGTTTTTAGTTGTGAAGCCTTTGTGCACATAGATAAGGAAAATAGAAAGAAGCTTGATGCTAAGTCTATGAGGTGCACGTTTATTGGCTATGGCTCAGATGATTTTGGTTTCAGATTTTGGAATCTAGGAACTAACAAGGTAATTAAGAGCCGTGATGTTGTTTTCAATGAAAGAGTGATGTACAGTGATCAGATAAGGAAGCTGGATCAATTTGGGTAGAGCAATGGTGAATTGGATGAAGTTATGGTCCAAAATGAGCTTGCAGGAAAAGGAAATAATCACTTACAGGAAAACACAGAGACCGACGTCAGCAAGTTAGGAACCAGTGTCGGTAGTATAGAAACTGATGTCGGTCATACAGAGACCAACGTCAGCAGACCAGGAACCGATGTCAGCCAGGAAGAATCGGCGTCGGCCAGTAACAGGTCTACAGGTGGCCGAGGTCGGTCACTGTCAGAAAATTTGGGTGGACAGATTGTTGAGAACGAGTCTAAGACACCCATCAGGAGGTCTGAAAGGGTAAGTAAGCCTCCAATTAGATATTCTCCTTCCTTATATTATTTATTGCTAACTGATGGTGGAGAACCAGAAAGTTTTGAAGAAGCATTACAGGTGGAGTCCAGGAGTAAGTGGGAGCGTGGCATGGTTGAGGAGATGGAGTCCTTAAGAGAGAACCAAACATGGGATTTGGTTGAATTGCCAGCTGGTAAGAGAACACTGAAGAATAGATGGACCTACAGGTTAAAGGAAGGTGAGGATGGACAGATGAGATATAAGGCCAGATTGGTTGTTAAAGGATTTGCACAAAAGCCAGGTATTGACTTTGGCAAGATTTTTTCTCCTGTTGTTAAGATGACTTCCATAAGGGTTGTATTGTCTTTGGTTGCTTTTGAGGATTTGCATCTTGAGCAGCTAGATGTTAAGACAGCATTTCTTCATGGAGATTTGGATGAGGAAATTTACATGGAACAGCCAGAAGGATTCGAGGTCAAGGGTAAGGAGAAGTTTGTGTGCAGGTTAAAGAAAAGCTTGTATGGCCTCAAGCAAGCTCCTAGACAATGGTACTTAAAATTTGATAGGTTTATGACTGAGCATGGCTACAACAGATGTCAATCAGACCATTGTGTGTATTTCAAGAGATTTGATAATGGTAGATATATTATTCTATTGTTGTATGTAGATGACATGCTGGTTGCAGGGTCTCACATGCAGGATATCTCAGAGCTTAAGGTAAAATTAGCTCAAACATTTGCTATGAAGGATTTGGGAGCAGCAAAGAAAATCCTTGGCATGAGCATTAAGAGGGACAAGAAAAATCACAGGTTGATATTGTCTCAGGAAGATCATGTGGACAAGGTGTTGAAACGGTTCAATATGCAGGATGCTAAACTGGTAAGCACACCTTTGGTTGGACATTTTAAGTTAAGTAAAGAACAATGTCCTAATTCACATGATGAGGTAGAGTACATGAGTAAGGTTCCATATTCTTCCGCGGTAGGAAGTTTAATGTATGCAATGGTGTGTACTAGACCGGATATTGCCCAAGCAGTGGGAGTAGTAAGCAAGTATATGGCCAATCCAGGTAAGGAACATTGGAAAGCAGTTCAATGGATCCTTAGATATCTGAGAGGAACTAGCAGTAGACACTTGTGCTATGTAGGTTCAGATACTTCTCTACATGGCTATGTAGATTCAGATATGGCAGGGGATTTGGACGGCAGGAGGAGCACTACAGGTTATGTTTTTACTGTAGGTGGAATGGCAGTTAGCTGGATATCTAAGTTGCAGAAGGTTGTAGCCTTGTCAACTACAAAAGCAGAGTATATTACAGCTACAGAAGCTAGCAAGGAGATGATATGGATGACACGGTTCATGGAATAGCTTGGAAGGGAGCATGGAAGTTGTAGATTGTATAGTGACAGTCAAAGTGCAATCCATTTGGCTAAGAACTCAGCTTTTCACTCAAGAACCAAGCACATACAGCTAAGGTATCACTTCATACGACAGGTATTGGAAGATGGTGAGTTGAAGCTGGAGAAAATCCATACAGACAAGAATCCTGCTGATATGCTAACAAAGCCGGTTACTAAGGAGAAGTTGAATCTTCATTCAACTTCTATTGGTCTTCATGATTGAGTTGAAGATGGAGGAGCTAGAAGATGTTGCTGTACAGGTACTGGTGCAGCTGGTTTATCTCCAAGTGGGAGATTGTTAGGGTGTGGAGCTAAAAGAGTCACCAAGGAGTAGACTTAAATAGTTTCGGGTCTACACAGATGCCGGCGTCGGTCAGGAGCGACTGACGTCAGTCAGTTGCAGTTACAGAGGCACCGACATCGGCAGTAGGGTCAGCCGGTGATGGTCACAGGCGAACAGGCAGGAACTGACGTCGATTACCTGCGTGTCTAGAAAGCTATTTTCGAGGACAAAAGCAAGTGTTTGCATGATAAGTTTGAGTTGTAGACTCAGGCTTGTGTCTCTATTATTAGCAATATTATTTTTAGAGCCCTTGTTGAAGAGGTTAACTATTTGTTGTAAGAGCATGCTCAAGTTTCCTATTTCTATATGTAGGAAAGATCTTCTTAGCTTAGTGTGTGGAATAGTATGAGTAGAACATTGTGAATGTTTGAAGGACAGTACTGAGTTGCATCAATCCAGGTTGTTGGATTTGATTGTACTTGAGAGAGAGATCTTAAGGAATAGAGATCTAGTGAGAGATCTTGTGTGCATCTGAGAGAGGTGTGGAAGAACGAAGTTTCTTCAATTGTATTCCTATTGTAAAGAGTTTTAATACAAGTTTTCAGGGTGTTTTCTTATATATCTTGTTCTGTGCTATTTATCATTTCAGTTACTTATCTATCTAATTTATTTCCGCATTTATTGCTTTCACAAGTGTAATCCATTGTTGGTTGATCCCCAACATTATTGGAAAATGAACCTATGGAGATTAGATATGCCAAGCTTATAGAGTTGGAAGAGATAATAAATCAATCCATGATAGTCATGGAAAGCCATCAAGTAAAAGTGAAGAGAGAATTTGTTAAATGAGCTTCTTCATGAAGTTTCAAAGAAGCAGTTTTGGTACTCAAGTGGGATGAGGATAGAGATAATCTAGGAAGGTATACAAATTTTGACTCTCTTTGGAGTGGTCTATACATAATCTCTAGCTTTAAATCTTGTAATGCCTTCCAACTTGTAAGGATGGATGGTGAGGAGCTTCCTATTCCAATTAATGGGATACAATTGAAACATTACTACTGAAGGTTGAGTTCCCTATAAATAGCTTATTTTGGCTTTCCTCAAGGTGTTGTCCTAGCACATTAGTTTTCTTTCTTTTTCTTTGTTTAGTTAACTTCCTTTTTTTGTTTCCTTCCCTATTTGAGTGGAATTCATTATCTTTAAAGGCTAATTATTTTCTTACAGCCTTGAATCCAATTTGCCATTATTCATGAGTCCAAAATTCATGTAAGTAGTCTAGGTTTTCAAGCATAGTAGGCATGCTTCCTAGTTGAGTCACCAAAGATGGCCAAATTTTCCCCACATAAGAAACTTTTGACTGGATGTGGTTTGAAGCTGAGTAGGGTCCTAGTTGAGAATCTATCCAATAAGAGGAGGAGAAAATAGACTTCATGTAGATCACTTATTAATTACAAGCTTTTAAAACACTTTAAGCAATCTTAAAGTGTGAACTTGGTGATTTTAAGGAGCTTGACGATCATGACATATCATACAAGAATGAACATATCAGTCTAATTACACATTTGATAAATGTGTTTTAGAGATTGACTAGGGTTAAATAATTAAATAGACATTATTTTTTTCATTCTTAGATCATCCTCTATAAATCTGGTGTTTTGATGCTTTTTATGTCTCAAGATATAAACTTCTAAATTTGAACTTGTAAAGTGAGACATGCACATAGACATCAAGTTAAAGCTACAATAAATAGCCATTTGAATTCAATTTTTTTAAGGATGAATGCATGAATGGAAAGTGTCCAAATAACATAAGCTCAAGTTAATATCCAATGGTAAGTGGGATATCAATGAAGTCATTGGGTCTTGAAGATCCAATGGTGTGTGTTTGATAGTGCATCAAATATCAATGGTGAGCTCACAGTCAAAAGTTCATTAGATATTAGGAATGAATGAGGGTATGATAAGTGTCAAGATCATGGGAGAGTCAATATATAATAGTGTGTGGGTGACTAATAAATCTAGTGGGTCTAAACTAATCAATGGTGCATGATCTATCATACCGAAGAAGATCGACAGTACACATAAGGTCAATAAGTTAGTGAATCTTGATGATAAATATATAATTGTCAAGTGTCATAACCATGATAACTATCAGGTAGATCAATGATTTGAAAGAAAATAGATCAATGGTGATCAAGGGATTAATGAGTCAAAATATCTTGAGGACCAATGTGGGGCTACCAAATGGCATAATTCTAGAAACTTAGATCAAGATCGATGGTCAATATCAAAATTCAAAGCATGAAAACTTTGAATAAAGGTCAAACATGGTTTAATTTGAACTAGGGAAAATATTTCAAAGGGATTCCATGGAGGTATACATGTCCATTTTGATGGACTCATCACCAAATCTAGCATCATGATTATGACCCTTTTTTCCACTCTTACATGCCAAATATGAACAAGTAAAGAGAAATCCATACTGTAACAAGATCACAACAAATTGATCTAGATATTGTAACTACTTTGACACTAGAATTAAAATTTTCAAATGACTTGATCCCACTATTGTAACTATAAGGAGCATTAATATAATCTATAAATAGATTGAAAGGGACTGATATGATTGTTATGGCTACTTTCTAGAAGTAATCCTAGGCATTATGATATTTTCTAATGGAATCAACACCAAGATGATTGGAAATCTTGGTCATTATTCTCCCTTATCCATCCTTCTATGCATGATCCCCATCTCTCTCATCCCATGATGCTATAAATATAAGATCTTAATCCTTGAAAAGGATCCCATATCTTTGGCATGAATAGACTCTACCAAGATTTATACTTTAACACGTATTTGATGTAATAAAAGACTAAATTCCTACATTTACAAGCTGAATGAAAGTGTGTTCTATGAGTTCATTGATGTGCTTAAGTGAATATATGTTTTCCTAGATTTTTTATAAATTTTATCACCTTTATGAAGTGTTTTGGTAGTTCTCATAGGTCATTTTAAGTACATATATAGTCTGTTGGTCAGTTTGGAAGTGGATAATTGCCCTCCCATGCTAGGTCAATAACTAGTCCATGCCTTTTTGTGAAATACTTATGTGAAATCTGATCAAAGAGTGAATGAATTGATGTTTAGAAGTCTTGAATGCATATTATAGTGTTTCTTGTGCAATTATAAGTATCAAAATATTTGGTACATCAACCCGCTTTTACATACTTTCATAGATTACTATTAATCTCTCTCCCCTTTTCCCAATATGAATCTAGTTTAGGTTTAGTATAAGTGATAGCCCCAAAAGGAAGTTAGCCTTCTATAAAGGTTTGACCCATGATTAGGTGACCCACAACCTAGGTTCATTCCCATGTTGGAATAGTTTTGAGCAAGAGGACCTAAACAATCCCCTTATTAGTTAGGGTGAAACCTAGGATGACAATAAGTATCAATGAAAGTTGGCTTATCTAAAAAAATACAAGCATAGAGCCTGTGACCCAATTTAATATTTTGAGTCTTTCAACATTAGAATTATCAAAAGGGAAGAAAATTAGGTAGCAGATACATTGGTAACTTTAGAAGCCAACTTGGTACCACTCTAAGAGTTTAAGATGCAAATATCTTTTATGGAACTAATGAATTATCCCTAAGTCCCTAAAAATGTAGTAAACTTATAGGTTTTTTGGGATGATCAGTAGATTATCCAGTTCATAAATAATTTTGGTACTTTTTAGGACTAGATTATAGATGAAAAAGAATTAAAATGTCTTGAAATAGAAGACCTTGGGGATGATGGTATCAATCAGTTTGAGCATAATAAAATTACCATGGGGATGGTATCCTTAAAAAGGATCTTTGACCTAAATCCATAATCTAAAAGGAAAAAATATCCAAACATAGATCAATCTATTTTTGGCAAAGAAAATTTGGGAATTAAGGAGTACCCTGAGTATGTCAATATTAGTCTAGTTTCCACTTGTACTAAAAAGCAAAAGTTGAAGGATATACTAATGGAGTGAAAGGATGTGATTGCTTAGACCTATGAAGAGTTGAAGACTTTTTATAATAGGGTAATCATCCATAATATTAACTTAAGTATAGACAATAAACCCTTCATGAAATGTCAAAGGCCTATAAATCCCATTCTCAAATCTCTCATTCAAACTAAATTTCATAAGCTATTAGATTCCAAGATAATATTTCTTATCGGAAATTGTACCTAGGTATAAAAATTTGTACCTATTAGGAAGAATAATGGCAAAATAAGGTTATGTGTTGACTTCAAGAACCTAAGCCAATATTTAGAGAAGGATAATTATCCTTTGTATTCCTTAGATGAAGTAATCCAAACTATCATTAGGTCTAAAATGATGTCCTTCCTAGATGGTTTCTTAGGATGCAACCAGGTGCTAGTGGAAGCACAAGACTAGATGAAGATAGCTTTCACCACAAAGTAGGGTACATATACTTATAAGAATATGCCTTTCAGCCTCATCAATGCTTTGGCAACATTATAATGAGCCATGGATCATACCTTCCAAAGACTTATTTTTAAGTGAACCATTATTTATATGGATGACCTCACTATGTTTTCTAAGAATATAATAGATCATGTAGATCATCTACAAAAAGTATTCAATAGGTGCAGGAGATATGGAGTGTCCCTCAACCCTAAGAAGAGCATCTTCTAGGTAATATAAGGAAAAATATAGGGTCACATCTTAGCTAAAGATAGGATATCTATTTATCTTGAATGAATTGAGGCTATCTTGAGGATAACACCTCGTAATAGCCAAAAAGAGTTGAAATCCTTCTTTGGCAAGTAAAATTTGTTTGAAAATTCATTTTTGGGTTTGTATAAATCATCAAGCCACTAGATGCCAATCTAAAAAAGGACACCAAGATATAATTAATAGTGGATGCCAAGAATTCATTTTTAGAAATAAGATAACCATTACCCAAGCTCTAATATTGATTAATCCTGACTTCATGAAGGATTTATATCTATATTCCTTCACTTCAAAACATACCATTGTCGTAGTACTCACTCAAAAGGTAGATGATAATGAACACCCAATTGATTTTATGAGTACTAATTTAAAATATATTAAACTAAAATATTCAATGATAGACAATAAAATTTATGCATTGATCAAAGTTATGAAGAATTTTAGGTACTATATCCTAAGGAATAAAACTTATGATATAGTCCCAAACTAGTGGTTTAACTTATGCTCAACCAAAATAAACTAAGTGAAAGAATGGGCAAGTGAATGGCAAATTTTCAAGAATTTTATCTAGATATTATACCAACCAAGATGGTGAGAGGATAGGGAATAATACAGCTAATAATTAAGATAGATCCATGCATTCAATTTGAGTAAGTCAATGAATTTTAAATAGTTGGTAGTGAATGGTATGATCAAACCATTAATTGTTTACTCACTAGCACATGCCCCCCTAAACTAAATAAGTAAAAAAGGAGGCATCTAAGGCTAAATTTTCCCACTACATGATAAAAGGATTCATATACCATAAAAACTATGAATCTTCTACCTAAGATGTGTCTCAAGGGAAGAGACTAAGGGTATATTGGACAACCTACACCAAAAGTTGGGTAGTGGACACTCTTCTTGGATTAAAACAACCCACAAGATCTTGAGAATGGGATATTATTGTCCCATTATTATTTAAATATTATTACAACCATATTAGAACCTATCATGAATGTCAAGGTGTCAATAAGAGGGAGGTTAATGTGGCCATGCCATTACACCCAATCATTTAAAGTCATCTATTTGTAAAATAGGATCTTGACTTCATTAGGGTGATCAATCCTAATTCTTCAGAAAAACACAAGTTCCTCCTCACAACCATATATTAATTCATTAGGTGGATATAAGTTTTTTCCACTAAGAATTCTAAATCTTGATATGTTATACATTTTTAGAGGAATATATATTTACAAAGTCTGGTACTCCCATCCATCTAGTCAATCATAATGTCCCAAATTTTTAATCTATTGAATTCACTAAGTGGGCCTATAATAATTAGATTATATTCAAGTCACCTTTAAACTATTAACCCCAATGAAATGGAGTAACTAAGGCTACCAATAAATTTTTGATGGATGTCATCAGTAAGTTAGCTCAAAATAAACCGAGAGAATGGTACCTATTTTTAAAATATACATTATGGGTAGATATAACATGGCAAAAACAAGCCCTCAAGACCTTTCCTTTCCTATTGGTATATGGATGGCAACCTATTTTGCCCATTTCTCTTAAGCTCCCAACCTATTAGTCTATGTAGGATTATATGAAATAATATCCAAGGGTCTAATCTAGATTGTTGGATATAGTCCAAATAGAATATGTAAGGAATGAAGCTTTATAAAAATTTAGCAAACATTAGAATATCATTAAAATATGGTTTAATAGGATATCTAAGGTAAAACCTTTTAGATGTCAAACCTAGTACTCATATGGGACAATGTACATGAAAATAAAGGGCAATGTGATAAGTTTACTCTCTTGCGTATTAGACCTTATCAAGTCTTTGAAATCCTATGAAATAATGTCTTCTTCTTGAAGGACCTAGAAGACAATGAACTACCCTTCCTGGTTAATGGACAATTCTTGAAGCATTATTTCAAGGTTGCTCTCATTGAGGATGTTTCTAAATAACAAAGGACTATGGTAAATGTAAAGTTATATTAGGTTTTATTGATTTCATAGTTATTTTTCTTGTTTTCTATCTTTGGTTCTAGTTAGAGTAGTTTTCATGCTTTTTAGGCTAACCTTCACAACTTTTGTCATTTTGTTTCTTTAGATTAGTTCCCTATTTTCTAGGTTAGGTGTCTTTTTTTTAGAATAGTCTGATTGAATCTTCAATGAATGATCAAATTGATATAAAATCACTATGATCCTCATGCATGCTTAATATTAAATACTAAGGTACATAAATACATGCCCAAAAGTGAGAACTAGGGTAGGAAGAGCCTAAATGAAGTACACTAACTAGGTTTATTTACAAGATTTTTATATCCTTAGGTTTGGGATTTTAGGATTCAGGTATGAAAATGAGAATGGATCATAATTATATAAAATTTAAATACTCTTATCAGTTATGTAAAAGTTTCTCTAATTACTTCATGTAAATTAAGAAATTTTTCTCTTTCTTTGGATCAAACATGTTTTCCATGGTAATACTTGTTTAGGATAATAACCATTGTCATGAACAATATTGATAGGGACAATTTGATAAATTGAAATTTTTTGTTCTAAATACACTAACTCATAATGATTCCTAACCCTTTCTTCTATTCATATTCTAAAAAATGAGAGAGGACCAATGCATCCCAAAGAGTGATCAAATAATCCTAAAAGAAAAAAATATAAAGGTGATCAAAGACTAACATGATGAAATAAGATCAATGTCTCACACATCATGTAATTTTATGAAAGGATAAAATGGGGGAATCAAATGGTATCTATGTCAAGGTTATGAACAACTGGTTGGTATTAGAGAAATGTCTGAGCTTCTCAAGTTTCTCTTTGTGCACTTCAAGAAACCATTGTGAAACCTATAGTTTACTCCAAGTCTCTGATAAAAGTCTCAAGACAAGGGTAAAAGGAAATCAATCCATCACAAATAAATCCAAGGTATGAGCAAAGCTAGAATGTTTCATGAAATTTCTTGGGAGTCTCTTTTATGTTTTTTATTTGATTATTCCCTTGTGGTAGGGTTCATGATCAGTTTGTAGGTACTAACTAAAGGTTCTGAGTTCTTAAATAATCTTGAGTATTCCCCATGTAATTCATATTTTATTTTACTCAACATGACCCACTCTCAAAAAAATATTAATAGGGACCTATTGTAGCCTAAAAATAACTCATTCCAATGAGAAAATCATTTATTGTCATTTATATGTACACTTAACAAGGTAATATTGCCCAAAATTATTATGTACATGTTTTTTGTTAGAAGTATATTTATCCTAATATTAATGAAATTTCCATATTCTTGTTTATATATGTTTTCCCTACTTAGTTTACTCATGCTAACCTATTAATGGCTTTCAAAAGTTTTTGAATGTATGTAGGTTTTCCAAAATCATGCAGGTTTTACACTTCAGAATTTTATTTGACATGGTAATTCATCAAAAAAATTGTTCAATATCATACTTCATGAATTTTTCTTTTATTTACCAACATTCTAGATATTCAATACTTTTGAAATTTTGCAACTTCCAAGCTTTCATGAATTTTTGGTCTTCAACACTTTTGTTTGACATAATACTTCATTGATATTTTTATTTGCATGGTACTTCATGAAATTTTTGTCTTCAACCCTTTTTTTTTATATGGTCCTTAATTGGAATTTTTTTAGTGTGGTACTTCATAAATTTTGTCTTTGGAACTTTTGTTCAACTTTGTTTTTCATCAGCATTTTTGTTTAACATGTTACTTTGTAAACTTTTGATCTTTGACACTTTCATTAGGCATGGTTCTTCATCAACAGTTTTATTTAGTGTGGTACTTCATGAAATTTTGGTCTTCAACACTTTTGTTTAGCATGGTATTTCATAAACATTTTTTTTTGGTTAGGTACTTTGTACATTTTGGTTTTTAATGCTTTTCTATGGCATGGGCTCTTCATAACATCTATTTGGCACATTTAGGTTTCACTAATTTTGTCTTTAAACATAATGGCGAGTGGAAATTTTAACAAAAGTCCTGACACCTAACTATATAAGAAAGCACCACGTGGCATTACCATCCTCTTTATAAAATTAGTGATATAATGACACTTCAAAATGGATGATAATGAGGCAGTCCTCTTTAAAAATGTGAAGCCTATGTGGCTTACCCACCAAAGTAAAGTGGAAAAGTTCAAATTAAAGTAAATGAAATCAAACCTATAGCCATTGGGAATTAATGGCACATGAACCAGAATTAAAGTCTTAGCCTCAAACTATATGATATAATTATTAAGATACATTATGCTTTATCAATTACCAAATAACTTAAGTTTGCTTGTATTTTGAAAGAACTAAAAGCCCTAACTACTTGTGTTTTCCTACAAATTTATTTTAGAGAATGACATGCCAATTAATTTACCACCAAAATTACCCAAGAAAAACATGATACAATAGCTTCATCCTCTAAGAAGTTCAATGGGGATCTTCTACCATTGAATTATTTAATTAAGGATTTCATAAAGTATATAGACATGATATTTGACTCAATAGTGTTTCGAAACAAGGATGCCAACTACACTACACTATGGAACACCAATAATGGCATATATGCACACTCAATAAAATAAAACCTAATGAAAGAACAAAATTTTCTAAGGATAGATTTTCTACCACTAAATTGACAATCAATCCATTTTATAGCATCCAAACAAGAAGTGATGTCATGCATTTACCTACTCAGAGACCTCTTCTTTATAGGTAAGGTATTTAATGGCTTGCTTCACCACATAAACCATAAGATAGTTATGGACTACATAAATGGTGATGATTTCTAGAGTTACCTGCATCTCCCTTTCATAGAAACCATCTATGATAGCCACCAATTGGTATCGTGGAATAATATGAATATAATTGAAGACACCCTACAAAAATGGATTTCACTAGGAGAAAACCAACACCCTTATCCCAATTACAAAGTTTAGGATGGGGATTTAATTTGATATGGACCTACTGAACTAATTATTTAGGTATCCAAGCATCGATTACCTCCAATTGGAATGGGTGTCACTGCTTGATTTGTTGTTGACATATGAACTAACTTTTTCCCTTAGATAAATCAGCAATGCCAAGTTGGTGGAACAAATATACTAGAGAGATAAGAGGCTTGTAAAAGGCCACTTCTTCATGATAACCTAATTTTTGTATGTCTTTGTGATCACCATTTACGTCTATAATGGATCACTTTGATGTCAAGCCTAGGACTACATCAAAAATAGGATATGTGATTATTTATCATTCTTATACATCTATTGATACACAAGAAACATTGTTAGGATTGTAGAGGACATATATCTACAAGTTTGGAAGTCAATACATGGGACACCCCTTAGAGTATCCAAAAATATTAGTGATACCTTAGGTTTAAGGGGAGATTACTAGTTGTATCTTGATTACATAATGATCATGGTGTGGATAATTAAGGAAACACCCCTATTTATTCCTAAGTATGTTCCTAATAAATTTATAAAATAAAAAATAGCCTACCAAATTTGATGGAGCATAGACAAGGACCTAAAGAAGAAGAAGAAAGTTGTATACCATGGATCTTTATTGATGATTAGTAGAATGAGTTACACCAATATGAAACACTTTAGGGATGTTGGGATAAATTGAGATTTTTAATCATTGGCCTCACTACCACAAATGGATTGGGATCCCCATGGATTTGTTTAAAAACATCTCAAATCCCTAGGCATTTCATATTCCCAAAATTGCACTAAAGTAATTTGGGTCTTTGTATGATGAATTCCCTATGCCCAATCTAAGTAAAATTTAATATTTTACTTTCCATATTCCTTCATTAGTAGGAGAGGTTAAGACATGTAGTTCAAGTAATCATGTTTTTTATCTTGATTAGATGAGTCTAGAGGGACGTCTATCAAAGATGGAAAATACCCCAAAAAGTCTCAAGAGAGATTGAAGAGTTGTAATGTGTGGAGAAAAGATCCTATGGTATGAGAATCTATAGTGAATAGATGAGGGTATAACCAAGTATTTTTCCAAGCTTAGATCCTTCATTCTCAAGAGAGGAGATATGTCAGTGTCTCAAATAAAAGTATCAAGCTAAAATTATGTGTTTTGGTGATTAAGGTGAGGAGTAGTCTGATGAACCAAATGAAAAATAAGTATTAAATTCAAGGGAACCCTAGGAGTAAGATTTAGGGGATGGAAATATTTTGTACTTCTCCCCTTTTGAATAAAGTTAGTATAAAGGGTGAAAGTGGTCGTGACCCTAGCTTCATTTTTCATTTGGACACATGGCAGAATTTTGGGCCCTCAGACATTTCAAGCCTCTTTGAATAATTACCCCACTTACCTTTTTGGTGGGCATAGTGCTTAAAATCCCCAGGGCCTGAATGTCTAATTGTATAAAGAATATTTGTGCCACATGGAGGCACTCAGGTGTTTTTCAGCTTTGGGACCTTTTTGGAGATTGCCTCACTTAATTTTATGGACATTTTCCAAAGGGTCCCTAAAGTTCCAAATGCCTAGGTTTTTTCAAAGGAAGGATCATTTCAAGTAGTGTCTTTTGTATTGATAGGGACTCAGGACTTCTTGTCCCATAAAACCAAAGGATCATAACAAGTGAAAAGGTGTGAAAGTCCTCAAGAGCCTAAAAATAATATTTTAAATCTATGATTCACTCATATTTTACAACACATTATAAAAGTAAGGTCACTTGGCATACAAGGGAAGGCTTTATTTTTTCCCTCTATTTTTCAAATGAGGCTCAAGTGAGTAATGGGGTAGCTACTAAATAGCCACTTCATCTTGGAGCATTAATGGTAACCCTAATTATAAAATGCAAGGGATTATAATTAAGTATTATTTTTCATTTGAACTCATCCTTTGCATTCAGAGCCAAATATTTGTGCTTCCAAGTGACTAAGTGTGCTAGAGAAAAAAATAACATGAATATAGTCAATAAAATTAAAAGTCTCAAAATATCTCCATTTCCACCTATGTTTAGCCTTCACTAACACCGATAAGTGTTTAGAAACTTTATTGTATAGTCCTTCGAGAGGTAATTGAGAGCTCAGTCAAGAAATATTTTAGTGTAAAGAAGTCTATTTCTAAGTTAATACAATAACAAGAGACTTGAAAAAGGATGGTAGCTTCTTCAACAACATCCAAGGGAAACATTGTATCAATGTTGGACTCAATAAAGGACACTGATGTCATGAATTTGTATTTTGGGGCCCTATTAAATGTCTAAAAAAACCCTAACCCCCTGTAAGTAGTTACCAATGTTGCTATGAGCCACATTACACCAGTAATAATGTTCCCCCTGGATGCTCCATACCCAAATCTCACTATAGTATGTGCTTGAGCATATTATCTAGATACAAGAACCATCATCGATTGTATTAATTTAGTGGTATGCTCATTTACTCCTAAATCCCTCAGTATGATGCTTGACATTCCCCATCAACTAGAAAATATCACACTCAATGTCGAGGAATGCTAGTGATACATCAATAATGATGAGATATCCATCTAAGAAGTCATGAATTCATGTTGGCTATCCAAAAAGATAACTAAGGTCTCAAGGATGTCAAAAAACTTAAAATTGGTAGAATTCAATGAGCTACCTCAATATGTTATAGCCATGGCTTCTAGAATTTATGGGGTACCCACTACTGATAAGTTTGAAACATAGATGTTTTTAATCATGCTCAACATGCTAGAAGGGAAAAGGATGATTGACTGGGATACCATCCTTAGTGACAATTTACATGCACAAATGATGTATCTTCAATCAGCCATCTTCTCCAAAGAGGAATTTAAAAGTATATTTTATATGTCTTCCTACTTAATGTATAGCCTAGTGTATAATAGGGTTTTCTAGGGACTTATTAGGAACCCCACAAGGATGATAATCTATGAGATATATCTTGAGGTAACCTTGGAAGGTTCTAAGAACATTTTTTTCAAGTTGCATAACTAATTTTTCACCCCCATGACATATGTATTTAACCCCCTATGGATCCTAAATATAATGTCCACTATGGCCAAGCAAGTAATAGAAAAATATGGTGCCATGTACATTTAATTTTGGACACTCACATACATTTGGGTTAGTGGGTACATGGGGGTACCTCATAAGTTCCCAAGATATGTGGATGACAAATTAATAGTCATAGAGCTGTGCTAGAAAATGGTGCCTCTACATGAGATGATTGCTACCAAAAAGATCAACAACCCTTTCAAATTCCCTATGAAAATTAGGTATTACACATGCCCCTCAGAGGCTAAGGCAAAGGGGTTGGAGCAGGAAATGAGCATGTATACATTTTATAAGATGCCACCCTAACCCAATTACAACATCAAGTGGCTGGTGAACATGGAAAAAGTATAATATTGCATCAGTCTCACTATGAAGGCCTTCAGTCTAACTTCACCACTAAGGAAGATGTTCAAAAGTGGGAATATAAGAGGCTAATAGTGTATGAGGTCATAGCCTATAAAATTACTCTTATCCCCAAGGACATGGTAGATGATAAGTTGACACTCTCCTCAACATACAATAAGGATAATATTGAATCCCAGTCCATTGCTTAGCTAGAATTCACTATGAAAGAAGATGATTCCATCCCTTGGCAAGTGACATGGATAATGAGGAGAACCTTTAGATGGTTGAAGGAACATGAAATCAACCTCAGGACATATGACACTCCTACCCTCTAAGAGTTAAGAAAGATAAAGGAATTGAATGCCTTCCTCTTTGCACATTGTGGTAACCCATCAGCCCCATCAGCATCTGTAGTAGGCAAGAGGAAAAGAAAGTTTAAAGACACCAAATTCACCAAATTGATGGACATCAAGAATGTAACCATGGTATAATCTAAGTTTAGGTTATATTTCTCAAAAATAATGAGCTTGGATAAGAATTAAGATAAAATTCTAATAGGATAGGACACACTAGCTAGTGCCACTCCCATATTGATTTTAGGGAGGGAGGCTCTAATGGTGCCAACCATCTCAATATCCCCTATGGCTAGTCAAGCCTCAATCCCAACTATCCTTCCTAAATAGTAGGCTACAGTTAATCCTTCTCCAAAAATATATTCAAGGAAGAGAGGAGGTAAAGAACAAGAGGAGCCACCAAAGCAAAAGAGTTAAGAAGGCCCTCTAACCTTCAATCAAGTCTCTAACCAAGCAGAAGATTGTTGTTTTCAAACACCTGATTTCTAAAGAGTTCCCACTAAAGAGAAGAGAAGATCAAGCTTATTACACATAGAGGGTCAAGGATATGAGTGAGAGGGAGGACTTAGATTAAAGAAGGTTGATACCAAAAGTAATGAAAAAATAACACACCTTCACTCCCCCTAAGGTAAGAACTAGCCAAAGAACCCATAGGGAGAGGTGCCATACCCCATCAAGGATCGTAATGGAGGGAACATCTATAGAGGGGGAACCTACAACAAAATAAGGTGAAGGTGATGAGGAAGGGGTCAACACTCTATATGATCCTTTATATTTTGATGATGTTACGGAGGCTAGAGATGAGGTGGCTACCCAAGTAGAGGCCCATGTTAAAAAAGAGAACCACTCCCCAGAGATAGAGGTATTTATCTATAATGTTATTTATCAATCACTTGGGTAAGACAAAGCTAATGAAGTTGAAAACACCCTGAAGCCAGATGAAAGGGATGAAAGTGAACCTAGGGATGACATTCAATCCCCCACTAGTAGTGTAAATATGGGAGAGAAGGAAAAGGATAAAGGAGGATATGAGGGATCAAGCTTGTAAATGGGTACCCCCACAACCTTGGAGGTCAATAAAGGTGATAATAAGGGTGCCCCCAAGAGTGCTACTTCAATGTAAGTCCCCTAAGAGGTCCTTCCCACCATCAAGGTGCATGAACCGAAGAAAAATAAAGGTTTTGAATTCATGATTGGTG
Source organism: Torreya grandis (assembly GCA_037957365.1). Classification (NCBI taxonomy): domain Eukaryota; kingdom Viridiplantae; phylum Streptophyta; class Pinopsida; order Cupressales; family Taxaceae; genus Torreya; species Torreya grandis. The sequence continues at coordinate 2,505,159 of JARHVA010001892.1, read as the reverse complement.
AAGAGTCACCTAAATGGGACAAAGAAGTTACCATAACCTCTACAAACCCAATGGCCTAAAATAATAAGGAAGGAGAAGTGATTTTTGTATTCTCCATCCAACCCATAGAAAAGGTGAGCTCTATTAACAAATTATGCATGGAATCCCATCGGCTTGGGTCTAACTTTGAAATTTTGGAGTGATTAGAACTAGTCCTAGAAGAAGAAAAGAAAAAGCAAGAAAGAAATGAAGACATAGAACAATTTGTGTTGAGTCATTCTCCTAAGCCAATGGCATTCTAGGTAGTATTTCCTCATTAATACCACTCATCACTACTATAAGGCCATCTTTAGTGTTATAAACTTTGATAGGTTTCCAGACCAATCCCCTTCTTTGGTTTATAGACTAGGTGAAGGAAAATAAGGATGTGATGAGCAAGATAGGGGATATTGACATAGCACAAATTATTTAAAAATAAAAGGTTAAGACCCTAAAGAAGGCTAAAATGCATGCCCAAATGACATTCACTGACAAGTGGGAAAGGAGTGTTGAAGTAGCCATTCCTCCTTTAGATGCACTCAAAAATAATTCTCCCCTAAAAATATACTCCATCTATAGTTACAATCTTGGGTAACCATTAAGGAAGGAATTAAAACATACTTCACAAGTCCTAGTTGACATGGTGACACACATAATGGACAAAGATAAAGACACCATGGAAGAGATAAAGGTAGAGAACTTTGATTATGACATAGTACTTGAAAAAGTTATTGAGTGATTCTTAGGCAGTGACTCCAACTGCCATCCAAGCTTCCAACCCTTCCATTATCTCCCTTGGATCATTGGACTTCACCCATAATGATTATATGAAGACCAAAAGATGAGAAACAAAATATTAGAAATAGGACTTGATAGCTTGAGCCAAGGAAGTCACCCATACAACCATGGAATGGCTTGATAATGAGATAGATAGATGAGGAGAGTGTATCTCCATAGAATTTGTATATGATGTTGATATCAAGAGTTGGGGGGCACTCAGGCCCAAAATAGATGAGATATGTAATATGGGAAAAGATGCTTTAGTATTAGAAAATTTTGTGTCTTTAGATATCTTAAAATGACTATATAATGTTAGTTGACCATAAATCATAGGGTATCCATGCTCAAGGATGGTACCTTAGATATAAAATGTGAAGAGCAGTCTCTCAAGATTATGAGGATAAAAATTGAGGCCACTCTTAGAGTAATGGTGAAGCTTGATGCTGCAATGGACTTGAAAAAAGAATTGGTGGAGGATGATTTGAAGAACCTCATCAATGCACCCCATGGATCCTTCAATATTCAAAAGATAAGGGACTTAGTATCACTTAAAAAGTCTTTCAACCAGTTAAAGGCATTGGTACATAATAAACAAGGAGTGCTCTAGAGGACCACCAATTGGCTAGAAGAATATAATGCCAAATTCAAGTATCAAGTGGGCTTAGATAGAAAGATCTTTGCCACTATGATTACAAAGTTTTTTACATACAAGAATAAGTTGGCAAAGGACATAGTCATCAATGTGGATTCCGCATCATGACTAGATGCCCCTAATTTATTTTCCAAAATAAAATCATTTTATACCTCCTTTTCTCTTCTTTTATTTTTCTCCCTTTTTCTCCCTTTCTCTCTTTTCACATTTGGAAACCATTGTACCTTGATTGATAGTGACACATCCCTTTCAATTTCAATTTTGTTTAAGAAAGGGATATCTTTATTTATTTGTGCAAGTGGACAAAGTTTTTTTTTTTGTCCCTTTTGAGTGTCTTTAATGTGTACATAATTGTAGATATTATTTTATAGTGGGGAATCATATCTTTCATCATCATGAGAGCACAACTACAAGTTTTAGGAATCAAGTTCATTGCAACCAACCCTAGGCCCATGAAGGAATCTTTCAGATGGGGTATCTTTGTAGAATATGCCAAGTATGGATATGAAATTGTATAAGTAAAGGGGGTCTATTATTTTACAAACGTTGGATAAAATTTTAGTATATAAGATATAGCTCAAAGACTCATCCCTATGTAGTGCCCTAGTGCCAAATCAATTTCTATTGTAAAATCATTGGTAATCTTTAATATCATCTATGATGTTCCCTTGTTACAAAGTCATTCTACATAGTGTCTCGTGATATCAATTTTTCAATAAATATATTATAATCAAGCCTTTCTTAGTGAATGAATAAAATATGTTCATGGTTTCCATTATGTCTTATTATTTAAGTGTAGTTTTTCTTTTCATAATCTAAATAGTTTAGTTTTCTGGTGTATGTTTCTTTGTGATAGTCATTTAGAAGGTGCAACTAGAACATAAGATCCTTTCTATTTTAAAGTTTAGGGTAATAAAGAATTGATATCCTTTTTAAGGGTAACTTTGGGCTCATGAATACAATAGGAAATAATTCTTGAGGGGTAACTTGTAGTGTTGCTCATAATTCTTCAAGGACCATTTATGCATAATTTCTTCCTAGTTGTCCCCATAATCAAGCAAACATCTATTGATAAAGTTGATATCATGATTATTTGAATCCCTCCATGTTTATTTATTATCCCTCCACATATTTTTATCAAGATATTCATATAAACATTGTCCTACCCTATTCTACCCCACATGCAACATATAGCTCGCATATCATAAGTGTTACTTGCCCAACAGATGCATTACACATTGTTTACCTAAAGTGTGTTCATTTTGTGTGCTTAAAATCCTAACATTACATTCCTCACTTATTTCTTGTCATTCAACAACAATCTCCACATTTAATATTGTAGCCATCTTCTCATCTATCTTAAGTACCTCTCATATGGCATAAGGCATTCATGCATTTCATGTGACAACCCTTCCTAAGGGGATTGTGTGAGTCTAGTTATGCTTTGGTCATATCCCCTCTTCTCTAATTATAAATCCACATAAAGCCTAAAGGTTCAAAGTCCCTTCATTGCAATAAGCTACCCCCATAGGTCTTCTCACCTTAGTTCAAGTATAGCCAAAAGAAATAGGGAACTAACCATCCCCTTTGTCGCACCCCTCCTAGTCATTGTGCCCATTTAGTTCTTTCAAGGTGTTGAGCCCTCCCCAGCACCAAAGACATATCAAGTGGCTCCTCACCTTCGACTTGAAACCCCCCCCCCCCTTTTATAGGGTGTGTGAGGTTAATCAATGATAGTGTGTAATTGAGAATGAATAGGCTTTTTATGGTGCCATTACTAAGGACCTTATCACCCTTATTATAGGCCAGGTTGTTAGAGAATATTAAGTATTTTATTTGCCTTGTTTCCAAGTTGAGTTTCTTGCCTATGTTTTGTTGGTGATCTCATAATTCTCTTTGGAATATTTGCCCTATTTTGTGGAAATATATTTAACATCTTTGAAGAACATTATCAATGTGTAAAAACTAGCATCTCTCTAAAGTTATACCTATTTTTGTTGGTCTAGAAGCCTTATTTATAGTGGTGAATCCATTCTATCATAGGTTTAAAGAACTAGTGCTTGTTATTTGTACCTTATTTTATCTCTAAACCTTCTCTTTAGCTCTGCAAAAATAGAGGGTACTAGGACTTATTTTTTAAGGAATATTTCAAAAGATCTTGTCCCTAAATTGAAAGTCCCCTCAAGAAGAAAACAAATTTAGAAACCTATTGTGGGTCAAGGCTTAGGTTATCAAGTAAGACATGATCAATTTGTCCCTCTTCACATGCACCTCTTTTTATCTAACATCCCATTAGTTGAAGGGTACCAAAGTGATTTAAATAGTTTTGAAATTCCTATGATTTAAGATCCCTCTCCCTAAAGAAGCATTTCCCCTCTTTTTAGTTCTCTAAACAATGTTCACTCTTGACTTCCCCCTAGTTCACCTTCATCATCTGATTCAGAAATGGGAAATCATGACTTAAGAAGGAGGATGTTTAATGTAGATAATGAAAATGATGGAGAGGAGATCAAGATTTGGGTAATCAGTTTAGACCATTCATGATCCCAAGATTTAGACCCATTAATTTCACTGGTATGCCCAATTTTTCCTATGAGGTCTCTGTCAAGATTAGAAATGTCCTACCTAAGTTCTAGGGAAATAATGTGATGTTTGGGGAGAAACATTTGAAAGCATTTTTAAATGTTATTAAAGACTATGAGATTGACTTGGAGGATGTATGTATAAATATCTTCATCAACACACTTGAGGATGAGGCTTAGGAATGGTTCAAGTCCCTACCTAATGGATCTATAGATACTTGGCAAGCAATGATTGATGTATTCAAGATGTAGTTTGATAAGATTATAGACCCCTAATTCTTTCTTTCCATGTTTGAGAACCTCAAGAAGAACCCCAATGAATGTGTGAAGGATTTCAATTCATGGTTCAGTAAGGTGTTAAGGAGGCTGCCTGATGATATTAGGCCCAATGGTGCCACTTCTCTAATTAAGTATTGTGATGCATTTGATAAAAAAATGACCTATTATCTCAGAGACAAGGCTCCAAAAAATCTAAGGATGGATTTCAATTTGGTTGTTCAAATAAAAAATAACATCAAAGTTATGGGTAAGCCTTTGAAAAAAAGGGTTGATGTTAAGCTAGTAAATCATAAGAAAATATAAACCTATCATAAAGGAGTGGACCTAGAGGAAATAATGAAGGCCTTGGCCACTACGGTCAAGGAAATCTCTTACAAGCTGGCTAGAGTTGAGAAGGGATTATCCCAAGGTACCTCTAGTCATGATGATAGGAGAAAGAATAAGAGAGAGGAATGGAATTATCCCTGAGATCAAGTTTAGGGTAGGGCACCTTTCTAAAACAAAAAAAATGGTAAAAGAAAGGGGCTAGTAAGGGATGACAAGAATCATACTCGAGGGCTGAAAGGGATGTGCCAAATCCTTTGGCTACAAAGATTAGCATAGTTGATATTGGAATAGATTAGTGTGATAAGTGTTTTCTCCCTCACCCCCCATGTAACACAACCTCTAAAGATGGTTTAGAGGTAGTTGGTTCTAAATCTACATCTAATGAAGATGACATATACATAGTATATTTCTAGGAGGTATAGAGTTACATCTTTAGGGGAGAAGGTGTAAGTACCCTATCAGTCCTGGACTGTGGGGACACCCCAACCTATGATTGTTTCACTTTTAGTTTTGATGAACTAGGTGTAATGGTTCCTTCTCCATAAATAAAATTAATGGATATTACCACTACTTGGGTATTCTAGGATGCATGTGAAAAGGTAAGAGCTCTATCCCTAGACTTTATCTATGAAATCAATATGATGCATGAATATGAGTTGTCGGTTCATGATTTTGAGTTCTTGAGATCAATGATGAAAGAGAAGTATGGGGACTCTCCCCCATCAATTGAGGACCAACATTTGATGATTCATGCTATAATTACCTAAGAAAAGGAGTATAATATGAGAATCAAGGATAAAAATACTCCCCCAATAGATGAAAGTATTTCTATTCCCAAGGAAGAGACCAAAAAAAAACATCCGCTAGAACTAAGGAGGTCCAAAATCTTGCTAAGCCCAGTCTTGTGCCTTATCACACTAAACTGAGAGGTACCCAAGCCAAAAATCAAACCCCTTTTCTATCTAGCATTCCTAAGAAGGATAAGCCTAGGAAGCCTCCTTCAAAGAATGAAATCAAAAGTCCTAGCCCTCTAGTTTATGTGCCCCTAGAACTAGAAGAGCATATTCTGAGTGAAAATGTCACAAGTTTATTGATCAATACTCTGTTATGCAAATATAGTGTTTGTGACATTACCCATGTACTAAGTTAGTTGAAGGTAACAATACCTTTTTTTTAGCTACCTAGGATCCTAGATCATAGAAGGGGAGCCTTCAAATATTTAGGGTTCATAGAAAAGGTCACTGCTAATGAAATTATTGAGGTAGAGTCTCCTTTCATCCTCCTTATAGAAAAGAAGAATGCTTAAAAATCTTTTGAGAAACACTTGGAAGTGTACTTTGGAATGGCACTGGTAGAGATACAAATGGATGTTGACCCATTCTATACCACCTTGATGATTAGTGGATTGATCATCCATAATTACATGTTTGATTTTAGCCCATCCTGTAACATCATGTCATTAGCTATACTAATGAATTATGCATAAGAATAACTACAACATATGGATGATGCCTTGCCATGGATTCCAAAGAAGTGCTTATTATTAGCATGGTAAAAGGGTTAGCGGTAAAACTTTTATAATACCCCAAAAAGTTCATGAGCATGGATGTTGTTGTTGTAGACTATCCACCTAATTTGGGTATGTTGCTCTCTAGGAAGTGGGATATTACTATTGGTGGTAGTGTTTAGATGGATTTATCTTATGCCACAATACCTTTGGATGGGAAAATGGTTCACCTAAATTAGGAACCACAAATGCTTCATATCTTGGAAGACCCCAAATACCAGTTAGATGAAGTGTTGTATGTAGACACAGATATTAGGAGCTTCATGGGAAATGTTGAGTTTATAGAGATGCCCCCTGATGTTGGTATCCAAGATGAAGACTCCATATGGATTATGAATTTTTATGGAGAATGTTCTAATATTGTAGATAGGGATGGAGTTGTTTTTTATACTCTTGACGAACAAATTTTTAAGTTTTCATTTTAGTTGGATTTTGAGTGCACAAATAATATTGTAGAATATGAAGGACTTTTGATAATCCTCAAAATTTCACTTGAGTATGGATTCAAAAGGTTGTTAGTAAAGGGTGACTCTGAGTTAGTGGTTAAATAGGTTTGGGTTATTTACACCATGAAACAAAAGAGATTGAAACAATATTAAAATATTGTCTAGGACTATTTGGAATGGTTCGATGCTTTCAACATCCAGTACCATGCCTGAGAGCTCAATCATTTGGTAGATGTTCTCACCAAGAGAGATATAAAATTTAGGATTGAACTTGGAAATGTTTCTTGTGAATATCAAGTTGAAGCATTGGTAAGGCCCTTTGTTCTAGATAATATTTATCAATGACAAGTCTTTGATGATGATGACCACATAAAAAGGTTCTTATGTTGCACAAAGGAATTTGAGGGAACTATTAAATACAAAGATTTTATGATCTAGGTCTATGAGTAGAAATAAAACCTATATGGGAAAGAAATAATCTAGCTTAAAACTAACACCATCCCTAAGGGATTGGTTAGTCTTGAAGCAGTCGATGGAGTAGACCAAATAAAATCTAGAAACACTTTTATATCAAGAGAAGTGACCAAGATTAACATTGGGACACCAGAGAACCCAAAGAAGATCTGGATCAGTGTTCACTTAAGTAAAGAGGAAAATGAATCATTCATCACCCTATTACAGAAATACCAAGATTACTTAGTGTGGTCTTACACAGAGTTAAAGGTTTATAGAGAGGATTTGTTTCAACATTTTATCCCCCCACATCCAAATGCAAAGCCATTCTACTAAAAATAGTGGCCGATCAACCCCATCTTGGCCACCAAAATATAGGAAGAGCTAAATAAGTTAAGGGATGGTGGGATCATTCAACCTATCAAATATTCATCATGGGTGGCCAACCTTGTCCTTATTAGAAATAAAAATAGAGACATATAGCTCTGTGTAGATTTATAAAATTTGAACAAGGCATATTTGAAAGATAATTATCCTTGCCTAACATGGATAATATGCTTTAAGATATCACTAGATTAGAGTTGTTGTCAACCCTAGATGGTTTTTTTGGATATAACTAAGTGGTGGTCAAAGAGTCAGATAGGGTTAAGACCACTTTCACCACCCCATGGGGTACTTACGTATATGTTTGAATGCCTTTTGGTTTAATGAACATAGGTGCCACATTTTAGAGAGTAATGGATGTATCCTTCATTGGATTGATTGACCAATTCATTACTATCTACTAAGATGATGTCACTATGTACTTTGAAGAGAGGAGTGACCACCTAGTGCATTTAGAATAGTTACTTATCAAATACCAGGAGTTTAGGATCTCCTTGAACCCAAAGAAATGTCATTTTTGAGTATAAATATCAAAGTTACTAGGACACATTATGTCCCAAAAAGGTGTTATGATAGACCCTAAGAGGGTGGAGGCCATCGAAAAAGTACCTATCCCACAGACCAAGAATGATATTCAATCTTTCTTCAACCAAATTATTTTTTTTAGAAGGTTTGTTTCTAATTTTGTAGAGATTACATTACCGATCACTTCAATGTTGAAGAAGGGTCAAACTATAAAGTGGGAGTAAAAGGCTACCCAGTCTTTTCATGACATCAAGGCAACCTTTAAAATGGCCCCGATGCTTATTATCCCAGACTATAGAAAAGATTTCCAAATATTTTCATTTTCCTCTATGAATACCATTATTGTAGTGGTACTGTAAAAGAATGACAAAGGTCATGAGAATCCAATTGCCTTTTTTATTAAGGTACTTCAAGGATCTGAGCTTAGATATACCATAATGGGAAAACAAGCCTTCACTCTTTTGAAAACTATCAAACAACGTTTTGAGTTCAAAGATTATTGCCTATGTCCTTCACACTATGGTGAAGAACATATTAACTCAAAATGAATCTACTAATAAGAGGTGTTGATAGGTCAATAAAATACAAGAATATGACTTGGAGATACAAACCACCAAGATCGTCAGGGGCATGGGTTTGGTGAAGTTGATGACCTAGGTAAATTTAGAAGTTATGGAGGTGAATAATGCAAAAATAATGGTGGATAACTATGGATAAAAGTATAACAGATCCCCATGGTATAGAGACATAGTACATTACCTAAATACTTTGAGTTTTTCTCCTCACCTAGAGAAGAATCAAAGAAGGACATTGAAATTGGTGTCCCTGAAGTATATTTTATTGTAGGATGACCTCACATGGAGAAACATGGATGGTGTTCTCTTGAGATGTTTAGTGGAAAGTGAGGTCTCTCCAATAATTATAGAATTACATAGTGGTGTGTGTGGTATCAATTTCACCCCAAAGGTCACTACACACAAGATCATAAGGGCTAGATATTGGTGGCCCACATTATTCAAAAATGTAACTACTTGGGTTAGAAAATGTGAATAATGCCAGCAGTTTTTTGGGAGAATGAAAGCATCTAGATCACTTCCCCTATAGTTGGTTTCTATTGAGGGACCTTTTAGATATTGAGGGATGGATTTTATGGGTGAAATAATAGATGCCTTGATCATTGGTCATAAATGGATCTTGGTGGCCACTGATTACTTCATGAAATGGGTTGAAGAAATTCCTACCAAGAGATCAACCCACTAGGTAGTCATAGATTTCTTATTGAACAATATTATTTGTCAATTTGGGGTACCAATCAAGATAATATGTGACCATTATATGTGATTCAGAGTTATAAAATTGAATGCATTATATGAGGATTATGGGACTTCCTTATCATATGCCTCCAACCATAATTTGTAAGGAAATGGACAAGAAGAGTCCAGGAATAAAAACCTATTCAAAATTATCAAGAGGACTTTGGTTGACAACAAAAGAAAATGGGGTGAGAAATTGAAGTTTGTTGTTTAATTGGATAGGTTGACTATAAATAGATCCACTCAAAAGAGCCCTTTTGAGCTCATTTATGGAACCCAAGCTATTTTGCCTTTGAATCTGCAATTGCCTATGCACTAGTTCATGTGATAAATGACTAAGGTAGGAATAGAAATAAGCCATTATGAAGGGAGAATTCACCAGATCATTAAACTTGATGAATCCAAGAGTCAGGCTCATGAAAAACATATAAATTTTAAAGATCATCTCAAAAGGATATTTGACAGAAAAGTTACTCCATGAACTTTTTAGGTCAATGATCTAGTTCTGCTCTAGGATAGTAGACATGAAGATAAAGGGAAACATGGAAAATTTGATTCCCTTTAGATGGGTCCTTACACCATCAACTCTTAGATATGGAATAATACCTTCTATCATAGAGATATTGATGGGGAGATTTTTAAGCTTCTAGTAAATGGTAGACATCTCAACCATTTATTAGATTAAACCTCTATTTGCCCTTGTACATATCTATATAATTGTCTCTCTTATGATCCTTGTGATCATGTAGTATTTTTATCTATCCCTATTTTTTTGTTTGATTGGTTTCCTTATTAAAATAGTGATTCACCCATGGTGTGTTTCATATTAACTCCATATCCCAATGGATAGCTGACTAGTCTAGTGTTCTTTGTGTACCCACTGGGGGTACCCATCTCTGAGCAAAAGCCTATGTTAGTGCTCAAAATTGCACTAAATAAATTTGGATCTTTATATGATGAATTCCCTATACCTAAACTAAGTGAGTTTCAATGTTTTAGTTTGCTACCTTCCCTCATCAGGAGGAGAGGTTGGGACATGTAGTTCCAGCAATCATGTCTTTTATCTTGATTAGATGAGTCTAGAGGGACATCTATCAAATAAGGAAAATACCCCAAAAATGCTCAAGAGAGATTGAAGAGTTATAGTGTGTGGAGTAAGATCATATGGCATGAGAATCTACAGTGAACAAATGAAGGTGTAACCAAATCTTTTTCCAAGCTTAAATCCTTCCTGCTTGGGAGAGGAGATATGTGAGTGTCATAGATAAAAGTAACAAGACACACTTATGTGTTTTGTGATTAAGGTGAGGAGTAGTTTGATGAACTGAATGAAAAATATGTATTTGACTCAAGGGACCCAAAGGAGTAATATTTTGGGGATGAAAAGGTTTTACACTTCTCCCTTTTTGAATAAAGTTGGTATTGGCTGTAACCCTAACTTCATTTTTGATTTGGACATATGGTAGAATTTTGGGCCCTTGGACATTTTGGGCCTCTTTAAATAATATCCCCACTTACCTTTTTGGTGGGCATGGTGCTTACAATCCCCAAGGCCCATATGTCTGATTGTATAAAGAATATATGTACCACATGGAGGTATTTGGGTGTTTTTTAACTTTGGGACCATTTTGGAGATTACCTCACTTACTTTTATGGACATTTTCCAAAGGGTCACCAAAGGCTCGAATGCCTAGTTTTTTGCAAAAGAAGGATCATTCCAAGTAGTGTCCTTGGTATCAAAAAGGACTTGAGACTTTTTGTCTCATAGCACCAAAGGATCATAGCAAGTGAAAAGGTGTGAAAGTCCCTGAGAGCCCAAAAATAATATCTTAAATCTATGATTCACTCATATTTCACCACATATTATAAAAGGAAGGTCACTCAGCACACAAGGGAAGGCTTTATGTTTTCCATCTATTTTTCAAAAGAGGCTCAATTAATTAATGGGGTAGGTGTTGATTAGTTACCTCATATTGGAGAAATAATGGTAACCCTAAATATAAAATGCAATGGATTATAATTAAGTGTTATTTTTGCATTTGAAATCACCCTTTTCATTTAGAGCCAAAAATTTATGCTTTCAAGTGACTAAGTGTACCAGAGTGAAGAACAACATGAATATAATGAATCAAAGTATGAGTCTCAAAAGATATTTATTTCCACCAATGTGTAGCCATTGCTAACATCAATAAGTGTTTGGAAAATTTGTTGTATAGTGATTTGAGAGGTAATTGAGAGCTCAATTGAGAAGTCTTTTAGTGCAAAGAATTTTATTTCTAAGTTAATACAATAACAAGAGACTTGAAAAGGGATGGCAACTTCTTCAACAACATCCAAGGGAACATTGTATCAATGTTGGAATCAATCAAGGACACTAATGTCATGAATTTGGATTTTGGGGCCCTATTAAATATCTTACAAAACCCCAACCCCCCGTAATCAATTACCAATATCTTCATGAGCTACATTGTACCAGCAATAGCATTCTCTTTGGCTACTCCATACCCAAAGCTCATCATAGCATGTACTCAAGCATATAATCTAGATAAAAGAACCATTATTAATGGTATTCATTCAATGGTATGTTCCTTTACTCCTAAAGCCCTCAGCACCATACTCAGTATTCCCCTTCAACCAAAAAGTATCACACTCAGTGTTGAGGAATGCCAATAATACATCGATAATGATGAGAGGGCCATTTAAGAATTCATAAACTCATGCTGACTAGCCAAGAAGAGAAATAAGGCCTCAAGGATGTCAAAGAACTTGAAATTTGTAGAATTTAATGTACTACCTTAGTATGTTATAGCCATGGCCACTAGAATTTATGGGGTATCCACTGTTGAGAAGTTTGAGACATGGATGTTTTTAATCATTCTCTATGTGCTAGAAGGGAAAAGGAGGATTAATTAGGCTACCATCCTCAGTGATAATTTACACACAAAAATGATGTATCTTCAAGCAACCATCCTCTCCAAGGAGGAATTTAAAGTTACATTTTATGTGTCTTCCTACTTAATGTATAGCCTTGTGCATAATAGGTTTTTCTAGGGACTTACCAAGAACCCTGCAAGGATGAGAATCTATGAGATATATCCTGAGGTAACCTTAAAGGGGTCTAAGAATAGTTTTTATAAGGTGCATAACTACTTGTTCACCCCCATGATGAGCATATTTTACCCCTTACAGAGCCTAAATAAAATGTCCACTATGGTCAAGCAAGTAATAGAAAAATATGGGGCCACATATATTCAATTTTGGCCATTCACATACATCAGGGTTAGTGGCTACATGGGGGCACCTCACAAGCTCTCAAGATATGTGGATGATAAAATGGTAGTCATGGAGCTAAGCTATAAAATGGTACCTTCGCATGAGATGATTGCCACCAGAAGTATCAACATCCCTTTCAAATTATCTATGAAAATTGGGTATTACTCATGCCCCTCAATGGCCAAGGCAAAAGGGTTAGAGTAGGAAATTAGAATGTATACATTTGATAAGATGCTAGCATGACCTAATTATGACATCAGGAGATTGGTGAACATGGTGACAAATATAATATTAAATTAGTCTCACTATGAATACCTTTGGTCTAATAACACCACTGAGGAAGATGTCTAAAAGTAGGAATATATGAGGCTAATAGTGTAGGTGGTCATAGCCTACAACATCACTCTTATCCCCAAAGATATGTTAGATGACTAATTGACACTCTCCTTAGCATACAATAGGGATAATATTGAATCCTAGTGCATCACTTAGCCAAAATTCACTATGTAAGAAGATGACTTCATCCCCTGACAAGCAATGTGGATAATGAGGAGAACCTTCAAATGGTTGAAGGAACATGGAATCAACCTCAAGACATATGACACTCCTACCCTCTAAGAGTTAAGAAAGATAAAGGAATTGAATTCCTTCCTCCTTACACATAGTAGTGACCCTTCAACCCCATCATCATCTCTAGTAGGCAAGGGGAAAAGAAAGCTCAAAGACATTATCTTCACCAAACCAATGGATGTCAAGAAGATGATCATGGCACAATCTAAGGCTAGGTTGTCTTTCACAAAAATAACAAGCTTGGTTGAGAATTAAGATAAAATTTTCATAGGGTAGGTCACACTGGCTAGTGTCACTCTCATATTGATTTTAGGGAGGGAGGCTTTGGTGGTGTTGGCCATCTCAATATCCCCCTATCGCCAATCACGCGTCAATCCCAGCTATCCTACCTACACAATAAGTTAAAATTAATCCTTATCAAAAAATATATTCAAAGAAGAGAGGAGGAAAGGAAGAAGAGGAACCACCAAAGCAAAAGAGAGTTAAGAAGGGCCTCTAACCTTCAATCAAGTCTTTAACTAGGCATAAGATAGTTGTTTTCAAAGACCTGATCACCAAAGAGTTCCCACTGAAGAGAAGAGAAGATCAAACTTCTTACATGTAGAGGGTTAGGGATATGAGTGAGGGGGAGGACTTAGATGAAGGAAGGCTAATAGCAGAAGTAATGAAAAAATAATGTGCCTTCACTCCCCCTAAGGTAATAACTAGGCAAAGAACCCATAGGGAGAGGTGTCATACCCACCAAAGATCCTAATGGAGGGAGCATCTATAGAGGGAGACCCTAAAATATAATAAGGTGAAGGTGATGAGGAAAGAGTCAAGGTTCCAAATGATCCTTTATCTTTTGATGATGTTATGGAGGTTGGAGTTAAGGTAGCTACCCAAGTAGAGGCCCCGATTGAAAAATAACCCCACTCCCTAGAGATAGAGGCATTTATCCTGAATGTTATTTCTCAGTCACCTAAGTAGGACAAAGATGATGAATTTGAAGATACACCATAGTATCTTGAAAGGGATTAAGATGAACTTGGGGATGACATTTAGTCCCCCACCATAGTGCAAAGATGGGAGAGAAGGAAATGGATAAAATAGGAGATGAGGGATCAAGCCTACAAAAGGGCACCCCCACAACTTTAGAGGTTAATAAAGGTGTTCAAGAGGTTCCCCGAGGGTTCTAATTCAATTGAAGTCCCTTGAGGAGTCCTCTCCACCATCAAGGTGCATGAACTAGATAAAAATAAAGGTTTTGAGGCCATGATTGGTGAAGAGTCACCCAAACACAACAAGGAAGTCACCATAACCTCTACAGACCCAATGGCCCAAAATAATAAGGAGAAGCTATTATTGTATCCTCCATCCAACCCATGGAAAAGTTGAGCTCCATTGATAAATTATGCATAGAGTCCCACTAACCTAGGTTTGACTTTGCAATTTTAGAGTGAGTAGAACTAGTCTTGGAAGAAGAAAAGAAAAAGTATGAAAGTGATGAGGACACAAAATAGTTTGTGTTGAGTTATCCTCCCAATCTAGTGGAATTTTAGGTAGCTATTTCCTCATTGGCACCACTCATCTCTACCTCAAATCTATCCTCATCATTAGAAACTTTGGTAGGTTTCTAGACCAAACCCCTTCTTTGGGTTATAGACCAGGTGAAGGAAAAGAAGGATGTGATGACCAAGATAGGGGATATTTCCATATCACAAATTATTCAAAAATAAAATGCTAAGCCCTCAAAGAAGGCCAAAATGCATGCTTGAATGACATTCACCAACAAGTGGGAAAGGAGTGTTGAAGTAGCCATTCCTCCTCTAGATTCATTGAAAAAAGAATGTTCCCCTAAAAAGATACTCCATCTATAGTTACAATCTTAGGGAGCCATCAATAAAGGAATTGAAACATACTTCACAAGTCCTAGCTGACATGGTGATACACATAATGGACAAAGATAAATCCACCATGGAAGAGCTAAAGGTAGAGAACTAGGCTATGATCTAGTACTTTCAAAAGTTATTGAGTGAGCCTCAAGTAGTGACTCCAAATACCATCCAATCTCTTGACCCTTCCCTTATCTCCCTTGGATCACTGGAATTCCCCCAAAATGATGATTTAAAGACCAAAAGATGGGAAACAAAAGATTGGAATTAGGACTTAGAGCTTGAGCCAAGGAAGTCATCCATACAGCCATGGAATGGCTTGATAATGAGATAGAGAGACAAGGTGAGTGTAGCTCCATAGCATTTATATTTGATTTTGATATCAAGAGTTAGGAGGCACTCAAGCCCAAAAAAGATAAGATATATATGGAAAAAGATGTTTTAGTAGCAGAAAATATTGTCTCTTTAGATGATCTTAAAATGCCGAGAGAATGTTAGTTGGCCATAAAGCATAGGATATCCATGCTCAAGGATGATGCCTTTGATATAAAAGGAGAAGAGTAGTCTCTTAAGACTATGAGGACAAAAATTAAGGCCAATTTGAGAGAAATGGTGAAGTTTGATGGTGCAATAAACTTGACAAAAGAATTGGTGGAGGATGCTTTAAATAACCTCGTCAATGCACCCCATGGAACCTTCAATAGCCAGAAGATAAGGGACCTAATATCACTAGAAAAGTCTTATGACTAGTTAGAGGTATTAGTACATAATAAATAGGGAGTGATCTAGAGGACCACCTATTGGTTAGAAGAATATAATGCCAAATTCAAGTATCAAGTTGTCTTAGATAGAAAGATCCTCACCACTATGATTACAAAGTTTGTTACAAGAACAAGTTGGTGAAGAACACAACCATCAATGTGGATTCTACATCATGATTGGATGCCCCTGATTTATTTCCCAAAATAAAAACATTCCATACCTCCTTTTATCTTCTTGTATTTTTTTCCCTTTTTGTCCCTTTCTCTCTTTTCCTATTGGGAAACGTTGTACCTTGCCTGATAGTGGCACATCCCTTTTAGAGTTTATTTTGTTTAAGAAAGGGACATCTTTGTTTCTTTATGAAAATGGGCAAAGTTTTATTTTTTCCCTTGTGAGTTTTATTTATGTGTACATAACTATAAATATTATTTTGTAGTGGGGAATCATATCTTTCATCATCATGAAATCACAACTGCAAGTCTGAGGAATCAAGTTCGTTGCAACTAACCCAAGCCCATGAAGGAATATTCTAGCTAGGGTATCTCTATAGAATATGCCAAGTATGGCTATAAAATTTTATAATTAAATGGGGTCTATCCCTTTATAAAGTTTGGATAAAATTTGAGTATAGAAGATATAGCTCAAAGAGTCATCCCTGTGTAGTGCCCTAGTACCAAATCAATTTCGATTGTAAAATCATTGACAAGCTTTGAGACCATCCATGATGTTCCCTTGTTACAGAGTCATTCTACATAGTGTCTTGTGATATAATTTTTTCAAGAAATATAATGTCATAAATCATTTCTTAGTGAATTAATAAAATATGTTCATGGTTTCCATTCTTCTTATTGTTTAAGTGTAGTGTTTTTTTGCAAGCTAAATAGATTGGTTGTGTGGTGTATGTTTCTTTATGGTATTTATTTAGAAGGTGAAACCAAAATGTAATATCCTTTCTATTTTAAGGTTTTGGGGAATAAATCATTGATATGATTTTTAAGGGTAGTCTTGGGCTCATGAATACAACAAGAATGAATTCTTAAGGGGTAATTTGTAGTGTTGCTCATAATTCTTCAAGGACCATCTATGCATAGTTTCTTCCTAGCTGTCCCCAAAACCAAGCAAGCATCTATTGATAAAGATGATATTTTTATTATGTGAATCCCTCCATGTTCATTTATTATCCCTCCACATATTTTAATCAAGCTATTCATATAAACATTATCCTACCCTATTCTACCCCACATACAACATATAGCTCGCATACCATAAGTGTTGCTTGCCCAATAGATGCATTATACATTGTTTACCTAAATTGTGTTCATTTTTTGTCCTAAAAATCCTAATGCTACATTCTTTTCTTATTACTTTTCATTCAAAAACGATCTCCATATTGAAGATTACAACCATTTTTTCATCTATCTTAAGTAGGTCTCATATGACATAAGGCATTCATTCATTTCATGTGATAGCCCTTCTAAGGTGGATTATTTGAGTCTAGTTATGATTTGGTCATATCACATCTTCCCTAATTATAAATCCCCATAAATTTTTAAGGTTAAAATTCCCTTCACTATAATGATCTACCCCTATAGGTCCTCTCACCTTGGTTCAGGCAGAGCCAAAAGTAGTACAAAACTAACCATCCCCTTTATCAGGCCCCTCCTGATCATTATTACCATTTGGTTATTTCAAGGTGTTGATCAATCCCTATCTCCAATGACATCTCAAGTGGATCCTCACCTTCAAATTTTACCCACCCTTTTCCAGGGCATGTGAGGCTGAGTGATGGTGGTGTGCAACTAGGAGCCAACACTAGTTAAGCATGACTTCATCTTCTTAAATTCCAAACATGATGATGAGGTCCTTAAGAGATCAAACATGGCCAACCACATAAAAAACCTCTTAAAGATAATTTAGAGGTATCCCTCCCTCACTTTTAAAGAATCATAATGTAGGCTTCCACCTCTAAGTGGATGGACATCCATAGATTATTTATCTTCAAGACTACCATAATATATAGTTCTTAGGGAGACCTCTCAACCAACACCAGATATAGTGGAGGTTGTTAAGTAAGAGTCTAGTGTTAATGAAACACATATTATCACCAAATCTTAGGGAGGAGAAAAATAACCAATTAATATCGATTCATCAGATGATTAGGAGGTATGCCCTTAGTGGTAATCTAAGATCCCATCATTTCAAGACCAATTACTCCACTTCCTCTTCCTTAAAAAAATGTTCCTCCAATAGGGAAACTAGTGATACAATATAAAAGGAGGTCCAGATCTCCCAAAGATCCTAGCTAGTCATCATAAACCCCTACTAGTTTAAGCACTGATGTAACATTACAAGTCTGGACTGATGATCAAGTTGAGGATCTAGCATAGGTAGAGACAATTGAGTAAAATTATCTAGAATTTTTTGTGGATTATCTAGAGGATGAGGATGAGGAGGTATAACTAGAAAGGGCCAATGTTTTGAGCCTCTAATATTTGAAGGGAATATCACCACTATATCCCCAACCATTAAGTGACCCTACTTCTATTTCTATTACTATTACTTCAATTCTTTTCATCTCTGTCACCCCTATTATTTCCACACCCCTTGTAGTATCTCTTAATTCAATTGTTTCCTCCCTTCCCATTGCTTCATCAATTCCTATCATATTTTCTATTTATTCAACTATTACTAACCTTACCACTCATGAGCCTAAGAGATTGCATTTTAATACCACCATAACAACCCTTACCAGCCAACAACTAATCCAAATAATATAATTGGGACTTCCCATGTTATCTTCTTCTACCACCCTAGCTACTACAACAATGACATCCAAAAGGGCTAGTAAGAAGACATCTTTCATAATACATCCCCTCCTAGAAATTGGGATGTAGATTGGTTGAATATAATCTTTCCTTATCTACAAGACCCACTCAAAGTGGATAAATTAATACAATCTTCCAATGACATCATAACCTTTACTTCTTCTGAGAACACCCCATCAATTGACCCCTCATAGTTGGTGATTCCACAATGAGATGTAGACCTTAATTCCCAATCCATAAAGAGGCCAAACTTGATGATCATAGAGCTACCTATGGTGAGCTCTACCTTTGATCAAGCCACATATATTTTATAAAGAGTGAGGAAGAGGAAGATTCAAGATGACTTAGTTAGAGGCATAGTCTTATAAGAGAGATAGGATGTATTCTTCTTGTCCAAGAGAAAAAATAGGAAGATGGTGGAGTCCCCCTACAATGAAGACTTCTATGCCTACTTAATGACCCAAACTAAAGCCATAAATTAATTGCATAAGGTAATTTAGTAGGCTAGATAGGATATTCAATAGGAATTGGAGTGAATAAAAGAAAAGTAGTAGGTTGTGCATGTTCCAAAAGAGATAGAGGATGATGTTCAGAATGTGGCCCTTAGATTATATAATATTCTTAAAACTATCAAGGTAATTAAACATGAAATTTCTCCCCAAGTCACTAGTACTCATAAATTGTTTAATTATTTCAAATAAGATGATAATAATATTAAATTCCTAGTACTAATCATTACTACTAAGGCCTTCATCCATTTATATCTAATGACATGAATTGAATAAGTTAATGCTCTCAACTTGGTGTCAGTTAGAACATAAGAACCCTGGATTTAGGTTTCAAGTGTGCAAGACTTGGTCCCCAAGTTGATGTATAATAAAATATAGGTTTTACAAATTTTTGATGAGTTCAAATTGTCTAAAGTTAGAGACCTGATAGGTAAGCTAATTGTTAGAGCTAATTTTATAACTTGCTACAACATATAGTTGCTAGTTTTAAATAGGGGATTTAAGGATGTTCTTTAGAATAAATTGGTCAAGAAATCAACTCTACAAGGAGTAGTGATAGAAATATGAATTTATCAAGTAGAATTCATGGCCATAAAAATTTAACATGGATGATTATTGAAAGAGGTCAATAGAATAAATATGCCATCTTTACTAAACATGGACATCATCTGAGCCCAACACAATCTTGCCTATAAACATTTTTAGGATTGGAAGGAAAAAAATAGGCATATTCAAGAGTTATGCACCCATTGACTATTTAAATATGCTTTCATCTATAATAACCAGGCCCACCATTACAATAACTTCCATCATAGTAAGGACAATCATCAGCCCACAAATGTCACCAAATGTAACTACCTCTTTGCAGGCAAATTATTTTGTCATATTTTTTTGGTGTTATAACTATAAGTTTGTTTTAACTATATTGTCTCTTGTAAATGGTTGGTAACATCTTGTCCATACTTTTTATACATGTTCCTTTGTGGAATATTTTTAAAACAATGTAACTTTGAGAATGGCTTGAGTGATGAGGCATCCCCATCCCAATCCTATGTATACATGTAACCTACATGTTTCAAAGGGAGGGGAAATTTTTATATTCATTATAGATAGATACGTTTCTATAAGGAAGGACTCTTTCATTACTCAAATTGAAAGATCACCAAAGTTGCATTTGATATACCTAAAATATTGATAATATCTACCTCTAGTAACAACATGTTGCATCAACCATTACAAACCTATCTAAAGGTTAGGTTAGATAAATGTATCTTGAGGAGGCCTTGGGATCAATCATATTTCCCAAATATAATACAACCTTCTCTGAGTCAAATGTCCCACCCATGGTTAATTGGTTATGCCTTTAACATTACATGAGGTGTTCATGATCTACCTCAAAATCCTAAGAAATACCTCCCTCTCTTTTCCCCTTTAGCATGTAGGACTACTAAAGAACATGTCAAAGCCTTCAAAATTGCTTTGGGAATATTGAATGTGATCCATGAGGATGTAACTTGCATGATTTTTCCATTTATGCTACAAGATGTCACCTATTACTATTTCCTCAATCTTGTTGAAGGGTTGATAAGGTCTCAAAATGAATTCCAAAATGTTTTCTTATGATATTTTGTCCAAGTTACCAACCCTAGTATATTGTACCAAAACTTTGCTAACATGAAAATAGATCCTAATCAAAACATTAGGGCATTTAATGCAAGGTTTCAAAATATGTATAGTTGGGTAGATACTTCATATAAAATGCATTTTACTTTCCCTTTGAAATTTAAAAGAATTCTTTAGATCCTACCACCATAATTTTTGTATATAGGGTAGTTGGTGTTACTAATTTGACATAGGCTTATGCTAAAGAAATAGAGATTGATAGTCAAATGTACTGCTAGTCTCAAAGCTTATCAAGGCCAAATGTGTATCAAACCTACCCCATGCTAAATATGACTAAAAATACAAATAAAAACACTATGGCATAGAATCAAACTTAGGATTTTATGTAGTTACCTCTATCTCATGTTGCACCCAACTAAGATTTATGATTCCTAAATAACTATGTCCAAGCTTCTAATCCCCATGGAGTCTAGTATTTATTCCTAATGAACACTTTTACCACCCAAGATGTTATTATTGACTCTAATAAAGTTGGAATAGATACCATTGAAATTATGATAAATAAATTGAGTAATGAGTTCTTAAGCATGTCAAAAAGGATGAGAAATTTTGGTATCTAGAATACCAACCAGAACTTTGGCTATCCAAAGTATAATAAATCATTCAACAAGTCTAAAAATAGCATGGAACATCCACATAACAAGGGTCCTAAGATAAATATTTTAGAGGCAACACTACCCAATTGGTGAATATTTCATAATGTTATAGACTCAATATTCATCCTAAAAAAGGGTTCTTTGGGCCCTTTCCAATTGAGCTATAATATTGGGACAACCCCAGGCTGTGGGTCACTTATGTGGGGTTGAACCTCTGGATAAGGTTGGATTCCTCTTAATGCTCACAAAAAATAATATAAATTATTGATAAAAGGGTTATAAGGGGTTTAAGGGCTCCTAATAAGGTTTAAAGGTGATGCATCAAAATTAAATGGACACTCATATAAGCTTGAACCAACACGGATCAACATAAGACAACTATAGCTCACACAATCTAACTCTAACTAATTGCATAAATATTTCATAAAAGAGGTTCAAATATAACACTAATCTAGAAATATAAATATTTTTAAAATAACTTTAAAGAGGCATGCAAAATCAAAATGGATTAGTAAGATTTTGCTTCACAAATTCATCATACATAAGCATACTAAGCACTAATCAAAAGCAAGATATAGGCAAAGATATGGTCATATTACATCATAAGGTAACTCTTAAAATATTTTGATAGGGTTTTACCTTATCAAAAGATCACACTTTTTCAATAGTCTCAATGAGTATCCTTATCCCAAAAAAGAATGAAAATCCTAAGAGATGAAAACCCTTATAAAGGATAAGAGACTAGGATATATAGGATAAGGGAGATAAAAAGAATGCCAGAGCAAAATATCATAGATGGAACATGCCATTTTAGATTATTAATTAAGCTTGAACTTCCACCTTTTTTCTTAAATGTTCCACCATGTTTTGATCAATTAGGATACTTCTCATGGCTTACTAGGTGGGAAAGTCCCCTTAGGCTTTTAGGACACATTGAATGCTCTTAGCTACAAGTCCTAACCACCAGGTCTTTTTCTTTCATCCTTCACATCATCTCCCATTTGAAGAAAATAATTCCATGCTCATGGATTTTATATAATCATGGATTTTTACATTTTAGGTGGTTTTCTTTTGAAAATAAGACCATGCTGAAGGATGAGGACCCTCTTCATATTCATAGACATCTACCCTTGATCAAATCTGGACCTAAAAATTTTCTATAAATGGAAATCCAATATCCTTTATTGGTTTTCATATAACTAATGATATCAATTTAGACCTATTCATAGCTTATTTTGATCTCCAATAGGTATAAAATACCCATTTTGGCCTTTGATCATTTATAGAAATTGAGAACTAATTATATAAGGGAACACAGTCATAAAATGAACCTTACAAGCTACAAATCCTAAAAATAGAGGTTTATATTTAGCCTCAATGGTGTCCATTTATACTATTTTAACCTTACTACATTATTGTGTCTAATTCATGGAAATTTATTGAGCTTTAATAGTGATGGGATGATCCTTGCAAGACCTTGTTCACCTTGGTTAAAAAATTGGTTCTTCATTTCATTTGGCCATCAAATATTGTTTGTGCCAATAAAATTAATCCAACCTATCTTCATTCCTATTGGCCCCACAAATATTTTATGTCAGATCTTGACCTTTTGACCTACTCATGTACAATAAATATTTGATGTGTGATTGAATTTGATCCCTTGATTTCCTACCAAAAATATCCTTTGACATGTTTGAATTTCACTTGCACCATAGGAGCAAGCTATATGAATTAACATAGACCATCAGATTTTATTGGGACCCACCATTTGAACTCAAATGTATAATTCATGAGGTCTAACATTAATGTCTGCATGATTATATTTGATGTTCATGTAAATATATTTGATGCATGTGTGACCATCATTAATATTTTTGAACCCCAATGATTATTTACCATGTCTTAAATTTGATATTTGCACACCCATCATTTGATGTTTACACAACCATAAATCTTTGAACCTTAGTGTTTTAGTTACTAAGCTTTAATTTGATGTTTACATGAACATTTTACTTTTTAATTCTATCTTTGAAGATTTATATCTCAAGATAGAGAACTCATTGAGACATGAAATTTGCAAAAGATGATCTTGGCACACAGAACTTCATGGCACTATAATATTTTGGCATGTGAGGCTTTCCATGGTGAATTTATTAAATACACAAGTGAACTATCTTATTCCTTTTCAAATGACATCTTAGGTTTGGTCTAGGATTTTTGGACTTGTGATTGAGTTGTTACTTGAATTTACAGGGCTCAAATGAACTTTGAGGCTTGTGAAAACTTGTTCCATTTCCCTGAATGCTATGACCACCATGGAGATATAATTTCTCAAAGTTTGAAAAACTACACTTTAAGTTAACTCAAAGTGTTTCAAAATATTTTCAAACTGCATGAGACCTTTGGGCCATCCATTCCATATAGCACTCTGTTTAACCTCTTTCTTCACACTAGGACCTATGGATCTTCACTACATCTAGGCAAGCTCTATATGTAGGCCAAAATTGGCCAACACATAACACATCTCAACATGGAGAGTTAAGATGCATAGAGTTATGTACATCATTTGATATCTTCTAATAATAAATGGATAGACAAGAAGGTTTGATGAGTCAATCTAAGCCTTCTTCTTCCAATAACTCTAGCCACTCTAGTACTATTATGGTCTTTGACATGTATGAATTTCCATTTCCAATGGAATATGATAATGAACTAGATGATATTTTAGAATCATATGCCTTCCATCAATTCCAAATAATTAATTATAATCTAAGGATTAAATATCCTTTTAATACTTTTATGCCTCTAAATAACAGTGCCACCACTCCTCTAGATAAATAATCAACAATAATCCACCTCCCCTAAAGGATTAAGATCAACCATAGCCCATGGAGTTACAAAGTAGATGAGGGTATAATATTGTAGAGGATATGAAGAAAACCAAAGCTAGCATCCCCTTGCATGAGTTGGCATAGATAACCAAATAGAGGGAGTTGTTACTAAAATACTCAACTGGAATATCTTATATAGACAAGTCTAAGACTACCCAAGTGAATGTAATGATTTATAAAGAAAAACCTAAGATCCAACCCTTCCTATTGATAGTTATAATGTTTAGTAAAAAATTTCATAATTATCTGGTGGACTCAAGAGCATTAACCAATGTGATTCCCATAGTTGTATGTAATATAATGGGGTTGACCTAGACAAATCAAAAAGAGTGGTCCTACACCTAGATAAAACTATAGTACCTTATGTTGAGGAATTTCTAAAAATACACATATAGCTATCCCTAGAGCCATGTATATATTATTACATTGATTTCTTGGTGGTTGACATCTTAGAAGATTAAATTCTATTACTCAATTAGGATTGGTCAGAAATATTGAATGGTTACATGCACACTAATTTTTCATACATGTGATTGCCATTGAAAGGTGTGGCCAATCAAATCAGGATTGATCATGAATAGAAAATAAAGTAATTTATCATTAAGTATGATGCAAAAAATGATAATTTCAACTTTGTGTCCTCACATGCTAGTATTTATACCTTTACTATAGAACATGGGACCCAATGCCAAGAATTTGAAGGGTCTTCATAGCTATAGACTCTCTATTTTGATGGATCCTAATATAAACAAGGTTATTATGTTGGTGTGTCCCTAACTAATCTAGAGGGGAATAATGTTTTTTTGTGTATGTATTATAGTTCCCTTACACCAACAACTAGGCTAAGTATGAGGCCTTAATCTTAGGTCTATAGTTAGCCTTGAAGCATGGCATTAAGTAGCTACAAATATTTGGTGATTTTGAGTTGGTGGTAAACTAGATCAGAATAAGGTATCAATGTAAGTTAGCTTATATGAATAAATAAAATCATAGCTCCTAGGACCTAATTGAATCTTTTGAGGATTTCAACATTAAAGTTATCCAAAGGGAATAAAATTAGGGAATAGATGCATTGACAACTTTAATAGCCAAATTAACACCGATCCAATTGTCTAAAATTCAAAGAATTTTAGTGGAGCTTGTGCATTTTCCCTCAGTTCCTGACAATGTAGGAAACTTATAGGTCTTTGAGGATGATCAATATATTATCTAGTTTATAAATAATTTTAGGACTTTTGAGGACCAAATTATATATGAAAATGACTTCAAATGTCTAAAATTAGAAAACCATGGGGATGATGGTATCATGCAACTCAAGGATAATATAATTCCCATGGGGATGATATCTTTATAAAGGATCTTTGACCTGGATCCACAATCCAAAAGCAAAAGTAAACAAAGATAGATCAATCTAATTTTAGAAAAGAAAATTTGGGAACTAAAGAGTACCCTTAGTATGTCAACATTGGTCTAGCTTACACTTATACTAAAAATCAAAAGTTGAATGATATATTTATGGTATACAAGGACATGATAACTTGGACTTATGAAAACTTCAAGACTTTTGATTCAAGGGTAATCACCCATACTATTTCCTTATGTCCAAACAATAGACCCTCCAAGAAATGTTAAAGGCTCATAAATCCCTTTATAGAACCTCTCAGTTAGATTGAATTTTATAAGCTATTAGATGGCAAGATCATATTTATTATCAAACATTCTACCTAGGTGGAAAACTTGGTACCTGTCAAGAAAAAGAATGGTGAGGAAAGGCTATGTGTCAACTTCTAGAACCTAGATTGATCTTCAAATAAGGATAATTATCCTTTGCCTTCCTTGGACAAATTAATCTATACCATCAGTGGTTTTGAAATGTTTACCTTCCTAGATGGTTTCTTAGGATATAACTAGGTGCTTCAGGAAGCACAGGACCAGATGAGGACAACTTTCACCAAAAACTAGGTGACATATGCTTATAAGAGGATGCCTTTTAGCATCATTGATGTTAGGGTAACATTCCACTGAGCCATAGATCATGTGTTCCAATGAATTATTGGTAAGGTCATTATTATTTATATGGATGATCTCACTATGTTTTATAATAATATAATAGATCATGAAGATCATCTACAACAAGTATTCTATAGGTGTAAGATATACGGAGTGTCCCTCAACCCTAAAAAGAGCATCTTTGGGGTAATAGAAGGCAAATTACTAGGCCAAATAATAGACAAAGATGGTATTTATGTTTATCCTTAATTAATTAAGGCCATCCTAAGGATAATTCCTCTTAAAAATAAAAAAGATTTACAATCCTTATTTGGTAAGATAAATTTCATGCACAAATTCATTTTTGGGTTTGTAGAAATTATCAAGCCACTAAATTCCATACTGAAAAAGGATGTCAAGATAAAATATATGGTGGTGCTAATAATTCCTTTTTATAAATCAATATTGATATTTCCTAGGCTCTAGTATTGATTATTCTTAGCTTTACCAAGGATTTCTATCAACATTCCTTCACTTTGAAACATACCATTATCACAGTACTCACTCAAAAGTTAGATGACAATAAACACCTATTTACTTTTGAGTTCTAATTTAAAATATATTAAACTAAAATATTTAATGATAGACAATAAAATTTATGCATTTATCAAAGGTGTAAAGTTTAGGAAATATATCCTAATGAATAAAACTTATGATATAGTCTTAGACCCATAGGTTCAACTCACATTCAGCCAAAATGAACTAGGAAAAATAAGGGGTGAGTGGATGGCAAAGTTTCAAGAGTTTGATCTAGTTATCAAACTAGGCTATATGGTGAGAGGCTAGGGAATAATATAAATAATGACTTAGAAAAATCCATGAATTCAAGTTGACCAAGTAAATGAAGTCCAAATAGATGGAGGTGAATGGTATACTTAGATCATTCACTATTTACTCACTATCACATGCCCCCTAAACTAAATAGAGAATAAATGAGGGATCTAAGGCTAAAATATACCCAATAAATAATAAAAGGATGAGTATTATACTAAAAAATCTATGAGTGCATCTACCTAAGATATGTCTCAAGGGAAGAGGTTGTGGATAAATTAGACAACCTACATTAGAACTTGGGTTATGGACACTCTTTTGGGATTACAACATCCCACAAGATCTTCAGAATGGGATATTACTGGCCCACTATTTTTAATGACTCCTAAAGTCATGTTAAAACTTGCCATGAATTTCAAGTCTTTGGCAAGAGGGAGGTTAATGAAACCATGCCACTACACCCAATCATTTAAGGTTATCTATTTGCATATTATGGTCTCAACTTCATTGGAGTAATCAATCCTAATTATTTATTAGAACACAATTTCATACTCATAGCCATAGATTATTTCACTAGGTAGATATAATTTATTTCTACCAATAATTCTAGAGCTCAAGATGTTATTAAATTTTTAGAGGAATATATATTGACAAGGTTTAGTACTCCCATCTATCTAGTTCGTAACAATGGCCCAAATTTTCAATTTGTTGAATTAAATAAGTGGGCCTATAATAATCATATTGAAATTAAGTAATATTAAAATTATTACCCCTAATGGAATGTAGTAACTTATTCTACCAACAAAAATTTTATGGATGTCATCAAAAAGTCAGCTCAAGAAAAACCAAGAGAATGGCACCTACTATTAAAATATGCATTATGGGCAAATATGACACAAATGAAATAGACCCTAAATACCTATACTTTCATATTTTTATAAGTATGACAACCTATTTTATTGAGTGTGCATAAAACCAACATCAACAATTAGTTTCTATAGATCTAAGAGTCATACATGTGGTGTGATCTTGGAACCTTGAATCTTAGCATTCAAAATTATAATGTTAAATTTCAAAGAAATATAGAGACAAAAGACTTCACCATGTGGCATCATTTCATGCTCATTGAGATAAGTACATGGTTTAAATTTTAAATATCCCTATATCTCTAAGATCATGACAAGTGTAAAATCTTGCTAATTTATAGCTCGTCAAGCATACAAAGTAGAATTACAAAGAGCTAAAGACCCCTAGATAAATGAGATAAAAATAAGTATCAAAATATAATATATGTGTAGCTAGAATACAAATTCAAAATTTTATAACTAGGAAAATGCTAATGCATATGAAATATACACTTGACCCATGGTGATGACTAGGCATTCATGGTGAACAAAACATTGCCACATGGCAAAAGACACCTGCCAAAGCTGACTTGTAGATTTCAAATCAAAATGGGAAATAGAGATAAAATAAGATATTTCATTAAAATTGAATTAATTGGGCACTTAATTCTCAATATTTAATCTAAATAATAAAAATATTAAGAACATCAAATTAATTTGCCATTAATCAATGAGTTACAAACTATGAATTTAAGCCACCAAGTTATCAAAATCCCTAATTTTCTTGATAGAAACTTTATGGATTAATCAAATCATATTAATATAAATTATATAATATATAAATTAATTCATCATCCCAAACATCTAACTATCCTCCCTCTAAATATTTTATCACATGAGGAACTTAATATTTAGACACAGTCTTTGATAGAGGGGTATTACCATTCCCTCACTACTCTAATCTCTAGGATGAAATAGATGGCATAAAATCATACTAAACCCAAGAGTAATTGGATGAGGAAAAGATAAGATATATGGATGATCTATTACCAATAAAAATAATGGGTTTATATAATGGTATGGTGAAATTTGAGGTAATGGAATGCATATACATTATTCATAATTTATTTCACAATGACACTATTGCTGAAGATTAGGTTTCATAGGAATGTGTTAGTCTATATTTTTGGGAGGCCTTTGAAATGTATATGTCCTACCAGTGCCCAAAAAAACTTATAACCAAGTCATATAAAATGTTTGGTTGGACCATAACATATTTGAAGGTAAGCTCAAGCAATGGCTAGAGAAAGGTGAAAAAAATGAATATTCAAGGAGCTACTTCCTCGATTCCTAAAACCAAATTATGGCTTGGTATTAAAATATCCATACCCTTATTTAATAGGTTGTATGTATTTTATAGCATCATTTATACCAATTATGCATGTGTACCCTTGCTATATATCATTTTGACCTTTGATAAAATCATGGCATTTGGCAAGGTTATTACTATTAGGATTAGGGCACAAATGTTCAGAGTTGATGAAAGGAAATTTGAATTTAATTTTTATATGATTTCTTATGTAGTATATGTGATTATGGAAATAATGCACATAGCCTATGAAAAACCCTAAGAACCATTTACATAATATGTGAACAACAATGTCTTGATGAGTTTTCCATACTACATGTTTTTAGCTTTAGGAAGGAAATACATAAAATTATGAAAGAAGAAATAAACCCAGTAGTGTACCTAACCATTTATGGGTGCTCCATGCCTAGGATTTATGATAATCATTACTAATATTGGATACTATTGGTATTATCATGACTACATGATAATTAAGATAGAGGGAACTAGGACCCCTCTTCTGAATCTACTCATTTTGTTCCTAATAAGGTGTTAGAGCAAGAGATAGCCTTTAAAATATATAATAATGTAGATGAGGATATAAGTGAAAATTACCAAGGGTACTAGAACATGACTCCACTAAGAATTTCCCAAATGCAATACTCATTGAGGATGCACCTCAGTTCATTCAAAAATATCAAGTCCCACTATGGTTTAAATCAATCACAATATCAAGATTTAGATCCCCAAAAAAGAGTGAGGTGACACCTCAATCATCTTAGAAAAAAGGGAGTTCATATTCCATATGGACATAAGAGTTTTCAACATAATCAGATTTTCATCAATGTTGCAGATGATTCAGAAGTCTACATTCGCATGAATTAACATAAGATGCCAATGGTATTTTATAAGTAATCTAATATGACCTCAAATCATTAAGGAATAGGTAAATAAAAATTTAGAGGAAGTATATAAAGTTTCAAGCCATCAATGGCCCTATCCCTAGGCTCATTTATAACTAGAGCATGGTTACCCTTCCTCTCCATAACAAGTAGAAGTTCATTTATTAGAAGGTTTCTCTCAAGGGTAGATGGGTCCCCATATTATGAAGAACATTCTTAAGGGACTTCTAACCCCTCAACTAATATATAAAAGTGTAGTTCCCCATAGTAACTGTAAGGGCTTCACCTCCTATATGTGGACAAGTAGCAATAATTTTTTGGCACCCTTATGTCTATTAACCATGGTTTAAGAGATAAGTCTTCCTACATTATTGTAGACTAATATTATTACTCATTTGAGTAGTTTTAGTTCCTATACCTCCTACCACTTCTTACATTACCACTTCACCTCCACATTTTTAATATCCTATATCTTTCATCCCATCTATTTTAGGGTAAGGCCCTATTTCTAGCAAGCCATCTATAGTAAATTAAAAAATAAAGCCCATGACTCCTCCTTTATCACATCAAAATGTGCAACTAAAATAAAGACCTATTGAAGGTCCATTTACCATAGGGGGCATATATATGAGGGATTAGAGGAGTAAAATGAGGAACCAAAAGGAAAACCAAAATAAATGGAGGCTATATAGGTGTTGGTTAGTGATGAATAATGAGAATATCCAACTAAATAAAAATGGGTGTTTGAAGAGGACACATAATTAGAAGAAGAAATAAATTTTTTTGAGGAAATATATGAAGAAAAATAAATTGAATCTAGAGAGATTGAGATATTATGAAAGGGTGAATATTTAGAATGAATTGACATAATAAATTCAAAATATAAAGGAGAAGTGGAATAAGAAAATAAAGACTCAACATATATTAAATTATTGGAGGAAGATAATACATTGGAGTCAGATGCAGAATCTATGTTGAAAGAATCTCTTACTCTAGGACTTTTTGATGCACCTGTAGCTCTAATTTCCTCCCTTGAATCTACTTTTATAATACCATCCACTCTAATAGAGACACTAGTCGCTAGGCATAACAAAAATATTCTTATTAAAGGAAAAAGCCAAGATTTGAATGAGGTAATGTTTTCTCTCACCTCTTCTATTACAATAATAAATATTCACATGGTCAATGTGTCATATACTAGTTTATTTTTTGCATCCCTTTCTTCATTTGAATAATTAAAAAAATATTGTTTAAAAACTAAGTCATTATAGTCCCATTCTCATACTAAGCAAATTGGGCTACAAACCTCTAATTTTTCTAATTCTTTAATTCCTTCAACTACTACCTCAATAATGGTCAAACCCTAAGACCTTAAAAAGAAGATTCATTTTGAAGAATTCATGTCTATGTCTATTTTTAAACCCTAAACACCACCTAGTCATTCTACCTAATTAGACATAACCATCCTTTAGTCTACTCAAACCAAGTCATATATAATGATAAATTTAAAGACTCAAGGGAAAGCCATTTATGTGTTGGATACTACACCCCAAAAGGACATCTCAAGATGAAGTGGGATTATTAAAATACCTATTTAAGTGCTAATTAAAATAAGTGATTCAATGATTTCTCTAGATTTTTATCCACCTACTACCTCTACATAAACTATCTAACCTAAGGAGAAAGGAGAACTTATTGTCCCTACCTAGGTCAAAGAATCTCAAGATCAAAAAAAGGATAGGATGGTCCTATTTTGTACATAATTATGAACAATAATCACATTTTTTGACAATAAAAATACTATATAGAGGGTAAGGAAAAGGAATATAGTAATAAGATAGGGAAATAAGTAATATTGGATTAAAGGGATATTTATTCCCCTTGGCAAAGAAACAAAAATAGAAACCCAATAACCTTGATGAATATGTATAAACGTATTATTCTTTTATGGATACACCAAGGGAGGTACTGAAAGAAATGTATAAAATCTAGGAGAAATCTAGGTAAATGCTTCTACATATCTAAATCATTCAAGCCCTACGAGAGATAATAGACAATGTTTAGAATGTAAAAAATAAGATATATGACACCATGACCATTATAAGAAATTGTATGGGTAAATCTTAGCCTTAATGGTGGAGGATCTTAACTTTTTAGAACTAGCTAAAATAATTGGAAAAGAGGATAAATTTTTTGGTATCGTATGCCAAAAATAATGACTACATTCACTTGAACCTCATGACTACTCCAGAGGTTATATGGGATTTAAATTATGTGATACCCAAGAGAGACAGTGTCTATAATTGGCACCAATAAGTAAAATCCTTGGTATCACAATATAGAAACTATTTATGAATTATATATCACCTTAATCTTGTACACTTGGTAAATACATATTATAGATGTACCTTTAACTTATATACCTTTTCTCGCTACCATAAGGCATATATACACTATCTCTCTATTATTAATTACTTATATATTAAACTAACCAATGTAATTCTAATGACTCATGCCTTATATCTTTCCTAAAATATTATAAACTTGCTTATCTTCCATCTCTACAAGTTCTGGACTTGTAGTTTTTTTTCAACTACTTGAACACTTGTGTCCTAATTAGACACTTGTATTAACATAAATTTCCTACCTAACACAAGTGTCTAATGTCTTAAATTCATTCAATTTACAAATGAAATGTATTCTTATGGTTGTACAAAGGGCTTTAATGTGAGATATTATCCAAAAGGATTAGTTTCAATACAAGATTAACCCTGATTCATTCCTCACCTAACATAGACCTATAAACTTATTACCTACTTATAAGGGAAAACTTACAAAAAGCATTCTATCAATCACTCGAGTGAGAAAATATTCCCTATTTTATATTATTTACATATCATTAATAGGGACATCACATATATAGGTTTGAAGTAAAAAGGATAAGCCCAAGAGCTATATTATTCAAGTTACAAGATATGTCATTATTTTACTTGTTTATCACACATTTCATGAATCATACACAAGCCAACATGTAGGGGATAACCAAAAAATTTTGAGGCCTTCTTTAAGTATTAGATATGTAGGTCATTGATAGAGGGGTCTTTGGGGTAGATCGACACTATGTTCCCACTAACCCATTTTTCCCATATCCAATATGAAGATGAAGAACTATGGTTTTATTATTTGACAAGGAGTGACAACCCATAAACCAAATCTAAATTCTCTAGATTAAAGGTGACACAAAACCTAAAATCATCTAGGTGTGATTACATTTAGTTTCAATAAATATTCCATAATAGATACCTATGTCCAAGTTAGATAGTAGTGTGATAGCTAAAAAACTTTGTCCTAACCCTAAGGAGGTTGATATGTCCCATCCCTCTAACCAAGTCTCAAATATCACTTATCCAAGGGGTAAGGCCCATCCTATAGTTTCCAATGAAATTAATCAATCTAAATTACCTAGGCTTTATGCTTATGAATCCCTAAAATATTAAATCATCAATATGAGAAAATTAATAAAAGAGTTAAAAAATCATATTACATACATGCAAAATAAAAAATGTGTTAGTGTTAATCATGTGTTTACATCTTCTTTTAGAAAAAAAACCCTAACAAGTTTTCTTATCAAAATGAAAAGCTAAACCAACATAGATATAAAATCAATGATTCTAAAATTGAACAAAATTTTACTAAGATTCCAAGTGAAATCCTAAGAGAAATGCTTCATAATAATTTGATCAAACTAAATCATGTGCATCCTATATGCAGATCCAAATACTATTGTGCATATCATAGAATGCATGGGTAACATATAGATTATTATTTTTATATTAAATAACAAAATAAAAAGTCTCAAAATAGTGGTGATCCTATAATTGATCCATCAACCAAGAAGACCACTCAAATTTTGAGTACCCCTCTTAAAGCACAAATACTAAAAAAAAAATTGAGAACCAAAGAAAAATTTAGAGAAAAAATAGTGTCCAATATCAAACATAGAGCATGAAAAAATAAGAATCAGATCAAGAAAAGGATACAAATTTAACTTTAAATAATGATACTTTGTTTTTAAAATAGTATGGTTCTAAAATGAATTTTTTACAAAATTTAGTTTTCATGATCAAGGATTGGGAAAACATTCTCAAGGCATCACTTATTATATTTCCACATATGATTATAATGACCATCAAGGATTGGGAGATATTGGTAATAATAATGAAAATAATTTAAAGATACATTTCACCAATGCAAAATAATAAGAACCTACAAATGAGAACAATCAAAGAATAAAGAACAAATAGAAAATATAATGTCACAAAAAGAGCAATGGGCATAACAAATATTTAAACTAGGATTTATAAAAAAATTAATTCAAAGTCAAGATCTAATTGAAAAATATAAGGTTCCAATTATGGTTTAAAATGAGGAAACTACAAGCCTTTCTTCAAATCATACCAAAATTATTGCTCATATAGATGGTAAATAATATTTAGATGAACAGTTCAACAAACTATGTTCTGATCCACCCAGTAACATACCGCATAATCTATTCATACCTATAGGACCCAATACCTATCAATTGAATCCATCACCAAAAATGAGAAACCAAATTCAAATAAATTCAAACCAAATATACCAA
This sequence comes from Torreya grandis, assembly GCA_037957365.1. NCBI lineage: Eukaryota > Viridiplantae > Streptophyta > Pinopsida > Cupressales > Taxaceae > Torreya > Torreya grandis. Next base: position 2,470,293 of record JARHVA010001892.1, on the reverse strand, counting down.
ATACAAAAAATTACCAAAATACCATGATACAATTCCTACTTCTACTATACACTCATATGACACTTCTTGTTCCAAAAGGTTTATACTTTTACTACCCCTAATAGGTTTTCTTCCATTTAATGAGATCATAGGGTATCTTGTTTCATTTCACATATTACAAAAATACCAAAAAAATAAAAAAAACCTTAAAAATCCAAAAATATGTTCATTATTTACATATCTTATTAGCTCCTTAGAATATATGTTGTTAGTTCGATATTAGTAGATAACATATCAATATTTAATATATACACATTTTTAACACATTTATTGAGTGTGATTTAGACATACACAAATACATGATCTATGCATTTTTAGATGTTGGGATTTCCCTCTACTTGTGTCACTAGGACATTAAGGGCATCTACTTCTATGATCATGATATATCTAGGTTATATCAGTCTATGATAATTTTACATTATCATATTTGAGCTCATATATATATATATATATATATATATATATATATATATATATATATACTTACACACCCCTTTATCCATGCCTATATATTTTTTAATACACTTGATATGATATATACTTTACATTTTATGATAACACTATATCTAAGGACTAGTATGATATATTTATGATAATGTTTATACTTTCATTTATGCACTTCCGTGAGTGTTGTAGACACCATAAATCCACACACTATGACTCTGAGTGTCAAAATACCCCTTGACCACCTTGGGACCCTCTCAAGACCAATCTACCCCTCTAAACCCTAACCAAGCTTACTTGCAATTAGTTTAACTTAGCAAGCTTAACCTTTCCATTTAACCCTTTTTACCCCTCAATAATTGATCACTGACAGTCAGGGTAACCATCGATGATCAACTTGATCGTCAATGATTAGGGTCCACCTCCCTAACCAAAAGCATATAAACCATTCAATTTTCTTTTCTAATTATAGCTTGTCTAAGTCTTATTGTGAGCCTTTGCACGGATAATTTATAATTAGGCAACCTATTTGAACCTTGACTTCCACCTCTTGTTTGTGCTTATAAGAAGAGAGGAGCAAAAAGATAAAATGCATCAGAAATTATCATCAAGATCTTGTGCATCTAGGAGTTTATTTCTTATAGGTCAATCACCATCAGTAATCTAGAAATCCAAAAATCATATCAGAGATTCAATTTGTCATGGACTCTCCACCAAACTTTCAAGTACTATTACTCTATCAGAATCAAGCTATATTCCACCAATAGGCTAACTACCTCAACCATCCACCCAATCAACTTTTGGTAAGATAAGTACTTATTTCTTAGCATTCATTTACTTTATTTCCATTTTTCAAATAACCCAAACCTTACCCATCTCATGGGATTCATCTTTTACATCTCATCAAATAACAATTTATCAACCTAGATCCAAACATAATAATCATTGATGTTTTTCTCAACCATCGATGATCTGTTTAACTTTTGATGGTCACCTTGACCATCTATAGTTACCTTAATCATTGATGGTCATCCCAACCACTAATGGTCACTATGGTACTAAAAACTAGTAGTTTATTTTCACTTACCTACACCTAATCAAATCCAATTTTTTATGTTTATGCCTACTCACAAAGCCCTTTCTAATTTTTTGAAGCAGGGCTCAACCCTCTAACACTAGTGTTAATTATTTTATCACTAATTTAATCATTTATAGCATATTTCTTAGCAAGAATTATTGTATTCAATTTTAGTACCTTTTGATTCATTGATGCAAGTACCTTTATTTTCTATTTACAATATTAATTTTTTTAAATGTGTGAATTGACAAACCCTAAGGAAGCTCTCACTTTTGAGATATAGCTATCGCAAGGTAATCCACTCAATTATTTATCTAACAAATATGTTTGCTTTAGTGATTTCTTATCCACAGGTCATCTTCCCAAGCCAAAGAAGAGTTCTTCATAATCTTTTTATTCAATGTGTGCACAGTGAATCATTTTTTTCAACCATACCCATATCTAGTTTCTTCTTTTCCTCTTTTTCATATTAAGCAAAAAATTTATTGAAACATTCTGGCACACCCAGTGGGACCATTGCATCTTTACTTGGGTTCTTATTTTCTTTCACTCTCTCTATTATTTTCTCATTAATGAAATCAAAAAAAATTGGGCTTAAAATTAAGTGCATACAATAATTACTTGAAAGTCTAGTTCATGTGGCTTAACTTAAAGGCAAAGTAATCTATCATAGATTCACTCTTTATTACACACACCTAGACTAAACCACTTTCATTAATTAAACACCAAAAAAAATTGAGACAAGTCTCGACTAGGATTTCATCACCTATTGATGTCCTTACCCTTTCCTGATGATATTACTTGGAAGTCATTACCTATTAGGGGACCAACTCAACTCTTTGGTTGAGTATAATCTCTAGACATCAATATATTTTAGATAAGCACCCAACACCCTTACCATTATGGTGTGTAAAGTGAGGGGTTAGGCCCCAATACTAAGCCATGTATTGATTCTAATAAAGATCTCTATTGAGTGCCTAAACACAACCTAAAACCAACCTTAGATTTAATTTTTAGTACCCAATCTACAAACCAATTTCAGTCACATGTTTACTTAAGGCATAAACCAAAAGTAAGATTAATTAAAACTCTAGGGCTTAATATATCTTTTATAGTGTGATTTTATTTATTTAATCATTTTATTATATTCTCTTTGTTTGATTAGTGAGGTTGTTTGTGCTTTCTATCTCTCTTATCTCATATGGTTCTCACTTACTAGTAGTAAAGAGACCTTGCAGAGCAAAACCCATCACCAAATCAACCAACCTATTCTACCTCTTCATACATGGACTACATTTTTGAACTAGTAGCATCTCCTCACCCCTTAAGAAGTCCTAAGTTCCCTTAGGAGGTCCCTCAAGGAGATAGTATTTTTTCACCTTCCTAGACAATGATCATGTAGCCTTGAAACATTATCTTATAACCACATCTTATCGTATCCTAGTTTTGACTCCATCCACATATCCAAATTATTGCATGCCTCTCCACCTCATGGGGAGTGCCTCCATTACCATGGTTACTACTAAACCATTAACCACCCAAGCTTCTTCATTAACCAACAAACCCTTTGAGGTTACCACTGAAAACCAACCAACCCAAACTACCACTACCCTTATACCTTCTACTCCTAAAACCCACTCCTCTACTATAAGAGTGCCTAATTTTAGTACTACCAGCCTTGTTTTAGCTACTTTCAACCCATCAACCACCACTTTACTTCAAATCCTTATGGTGTCCACACTTTCTACCTTACCATAAATCAGTACAAGGGTCACCACCCTTCCATCAATCACCAACCTAAGTACCACTCCTATCCAACAAGCACCCCTTAGACCAATATTTGGCTACATCCCTAATCCATAAGGACATGTACCCACTACCCAAAAACCTACCTCTACTTACCCTTATTCATCTTCCACTCAACCATTGACATCCACTTATCCATATGTGGTAACCTCCTAACCTTCTACCCACTTTTCGTACATCTCTCAAGTACCTCAATAATATACATCTTATAACCCCTTAAGTGTATAACCCCAAGATTATTTAATGAAGATGCTTATGGATAATATGACTACCTTAGAGTCATCCATCTTGGGTGATCACAACATCTTTTCATATGACAAAATCTATAATGATCCCATCCATCCATCTATACCTATCAAGCCATATCCTTCCCAATGGGAACGTCCCAATTTCTCTAAATTTCAAAGGAAGATCCCTAATAGCACCTTAGGAAATTTAGACATGCTTGCTATATCATCACCTATGATGATGCCATTTTTTCTCCACACCTTCCTTATGTCTCTAACTAGTCTAGCCTTAGATTGGGTATAGTGCCTTACCCAAATATTCCATCTTCTCCTTCACCCAACTAGAACAAACCTTCTTGGACCATTTTTTGATCAATATCTCCAAAAAAGTGTCTATCACATACCTCTACTCTATTTGATAGTTTGAGAATGAATATATTTCCAATTTTGTGGCTTATTAGAGGAGCCTTATTAAACAACTTTCATTTTCCTTACCTTAAACTAAACTCATAGAGCTCTTTACTCAGGCATGTGCCAATCATATCTCCTCTACCCTATGTTTCTAAATATTTTTAACATTAAACTAAGATTTTATGATGGCATGTAAGTTGGATAATTGATCCATTGACAAAGGTAAGCTTAAGCTAAAAAATAAGAACTCAACCTATAAAACTGATGAGGTTTCTTCCTCCAAATTATGTAACTAGCCCAATACCAAAACCAAGAACAAAGGAACCATGAATACAATTATCTTAAAAGTATCTCCTCTACCTTCTATTAACTAATCAAATTCCTTTAGTTCCTCAAATCAAAACCTAAGGAACCAAACCTAGAACAACCAAAAGTAGTTTACTCCACTTGGAGAATCCTATGTTTCTATCTTAGAGACGTTATTGAAATCTAATATCATTTAAATTCTTCCTATCAATCCACCCCAAAAATTTAACTCCTCTCATCCTACACCTATTTGGTATAATGAGAATGATTTATGTGCCTTTGACCAAGTGATAAGACATGATGTCAATAGGTGAAACACTTTTAATAGCCTTGTCTAATTCTTCATTGATAAGGGGGAGCTTACATTGGACAACCCCAATGCACCATCAAACCAAGCCCTTAATATATTTAGGCAACCATTTTTGAACCATGCTCCTACCAAGAATGAGAGAAACAACATCGAGTGTTCTCATGATACCCATAGAATTAACATGGTCCTTAAATAAATCATTACTAAACCACATAGTACCCAATCTTCCAATCCTCTACTTCTTCCATATATTAAGGTAGTGTAATAACCTTCCCTTCCTTTGGATACCCAAGCTGAGGAAATGCCATCTTCTCCACCTTCACTTATTGAGGTAGTGGAGCCATTATTCACCTTTTTAACTAATATACCAAAACAACCAACCATTGCCACCTCACCCTCACCTTTAGTTATCAAATGAACCAATTCCCCTTTCAAGAGCATTTTTGAGGAGGAAAAACCCATGCCTACTCCTCCTAGAGAGTAACCACCTATCTCAACTCTGTATATTCTGATTGAGGAAGAGGATGAGGTTACCATCCTTATGTATGCACCTAAGGGGTTGTCTTTTAGATAAACCATTCAAGGAATCAAACCAACCTATAAACCCTTTTCTAATCTAATGAAAAAATTAGATTTTATCTTCAACCCTAACAAGGATCGAGCCACCTTCCATAAGTAATTATGCCTTCCTTACATTACATGAATAGAACCTCTAACCCTTCTTTGATTAGACCAACCCATCACTTCTATTTACCAACCTCTTACCATATCTACCCAAACAACCAAACCATCTAACCAAACAATTAAAACCTCCACTAAACCAATCAACCCCCAACCACTTAAGCTAACCAAGACCAAATTATCCAAAACCTCTCCTATCATCCCAACTAGGTCTACCAAGAATCCTTTTATCCTCCCTACACTGATCCTTAGTCACACATCTATAAAGGTAGACCTAGCCCCCTCAAACCCACCAACCAAATGCCAAACCAAAGTAACCATGGAGAAAAAACCACATAAAGGCCACAAGGCTTGAATTTTGTCTCCCTCAACCTTGCCTAAATTTTAGGGCCTCATCCCTCTACCTTGAGAAATAATTTAATTTCTTCTACCAAAACCTTGCCACCTATCTTGCTTACACCTTCACATTTGCTTTCTAACACACCTCTCTTTACTGCACCTATAGTACCAAGGATACCTACCTTGTTATCTTTTACCTCCAACCCCTCAACCTCCTTGCCTAAACCAAGGCCATCGACTAAGCATACCACCTTACCTAAGGCACCCACTACCAAACCTATTTCTAAACAACCTCTTACCTTGACCACCAGAGCAAAAACAACTAAACCTTCACCACCTTTAACTAAGTCCTACTCAACCATTCTTCATAGGCTATTACAGACTTCCTATTTATCCTTACCTCCCATCAATCCCTTTAAACCTTTTACTTCAAATCCCATCTGGTATAATGACCACCACATGTGTTCCTATCATAAGACACCCAGACATGATATGAAGAATTATAAATCTCTCGAAACCATCATCCATTATCTTTACAACAAGTATGATTTGTTAACATACAAACTCCTTATGAGCCCCATACCAATTTAACTACCACCCATACCTACCCAACACTCACCTACTCTTCCATCCTCACCTTGGAGTGAAGATAAATCTTACCAAACCTATAGCTCAATCTCTCCTTCCATCCATACTATTAACACGGTCATAAGAGCATAGCAGTAAGATAAGGGGAAGGCTAAGGTATCAATTCCTTGGACATACCCCTCTTTAAACTCCCAACCATCTCCATCCTTGACCAAACCCAAGGTATTTATCTTAGGTGCCTCCCAATATAACCCTTTAGATTCTATTAGGAGATTTATCCTCAAACAACTTCATTAGACCCTGATGAAGATGAGCTTGTATGAGTTAATATCTAATAGAGGCTTTACAATCCATTGATGTCTAATTTAAAGACCCTTAACCTATAGTTTCCTTTATTAGTGCCCTTTAAATTTATAACCTTGTTACCTTTAAGGATTCAAAAATAGCTTATGTCCACCTTGAGGACCCAAATCTTTCTCTCTTTATCACTGCCTACATCAACCAAACCCACATAAAATGGGTTATGATTGATGGGGAAGCTAACATAAACATCATATCCTCTCATGCCTACAACCAACTCAACCTACCAGACAATGTCATGTCTAATTCCTCAACCATCCTTCATTCCTTTAATGATACCATGGCCATTACCTTGGGGACTGTCATCCTTCATATTCATGTAGGACCCCACACACTCCCTAAACTATTATATGTTTTATAAGGTGAGTTCTAATATAACATCTTATTGGGATGACCTTGGATTCATTCCATGGGTTGCATTCCATTTACCCTCCACCATTGCATTAAGTTTGAGCATGAGGATTAGGTCATCACCATCCAGGCTAACCTAAGTCTTTTTTTGACATGCAACATGACCTACCACCCAAACAACATCCTCATACCTCCATCTAACATACCCTCAATAGCTAAAATTCAACCTTCAAATACCAAAGTGGATATCATACCTCCCTCCACTGATGAGGCATCGACTAGATTCTCTATACCTTTGTACTAAATTCTTACTATACACCCTTTGGAATCTATGTTCCATAACTTTTCACTGAATGAGTATCACCTTTTATCACTAGATTCTTTCCCTACTCCTCATGTGTACATGAAACTCACCAACCAACTGGGATATGACCCTAATTTCAAAAATATCATTCCCTTTGGACATCCCCACCATAAAACCTATTTGTTTATGGTGTACTCAATAAATACCTTGATGTTTCTACCACCTCCCTTCTACCTCAAATATTTACTACCAATTTCTCCTAATTAGACAAACTAAGATTCACTAGGACATACCTCCATTGGTTTGCCTAAAAAGGCTTTAGCCTTGGGTGATATAAGTATGGCCCACATAAATTGATCACCATAAAAATTAGGAAACCACATAATAAACATAGAATTATCTTCATCTTACCTAATAAGAAGAAATAAAAATAACCCACCACTACTATTATTGAGGAGGATGTCCCATCCTTACTGACCTCACCTCCACTCGTGTATGAGGATGATGACATCATCCCACCCAATTTTTTGTTCATCAACATGATCAGCCTTAGACCCTTGACTTATCAAAAGGAGGGGGTAATTGTAATGATCCCTTTGACCCATCTTGAGATGATAAGAGAAGACTCTCTTACCATTAACATTATTTAGTGTTATGATGATGATTCTATCCTCACCTACCTCAGGCCTTAGATTCTTCAATCCACAAACATCTTCCTCTTGAGTCTTAAACCATGTTGAATGAATCCACCATGGATATAAACTTGGGTACTCTGGATAACCCCCACATTATCAAAATTGTCCAATCATTAAATGCCAAGGAAATTCAATATTTCCTCACTTTCTTCTAAGACCATATCATAGCATTCACTTTGTCTTATATTGATATGCCTAAAATTGATCCTACCATTACTACCCATAATGCAATCATTCATCATGATACCAAACTTGTCAAGTAAAATGTCTAATGTATGCATCCTTACATAACCCTTCTCATCAAAGAAGAGCTCTAACACATCCTATTTGTCAACTTCATTTAACCCATTGATTAACCATAATGGGTCTCAAATGTTTTACCTATCACTAAAGCTAGAGGGGGACTACACAATTATGTGGACTTTCATGACCTAAACCTCACTTAGCCTAAAGATGACTTCCATCTACCCAACATCAACCAGCTCATTGATATTACAGCTAATCATGAGATATTATCTCTCATAGATGGATTATTAGGCTACAATCAGATCTTAATCACCCCTAAAGGTTAGCATAAAACTACCTTTACCACCCCTTGGTGGAATTTTTGCTATAGAGTCATGCCTTCCAGGTTAAAAAATGCTAGTGTAACCTACCAATGTGCCATGACCTAAATTTTCATGACCTTATCCATAAGATCATAGAGGCTAATGTTGATGACCTTCTCATAAAATCTAAGCTCTAAAAAGATCACTTGGTTGTCATTAAAATCATATTTAAATGGCTTATCCACTATCATATCCTTAACCCCAAGAAATGCATCTTTGGGGTCTTATCAAGAAAGTTTCTAGGTTTTATTATCTCCCTTCATGGAATGGAAGTTGATCCTAAAAAAATCAAATTAATCTTATACATGCTCCCTCCTATTAGCCTTAAGTAACTTTGAAGCTTGTAAGGGAAGCTTCAGTCCATTCATCATTTCATCTCCTAGCTTTTAGATTAATGTCAACCATTTCACCACCTCTTAAAGAAGGATGTGTATTTCAAATATAATATCAATTTTTAAAAGGCCTTTGATTCATTCAAAGAGTAAATTTTATCACCACCTATCCTTACCCCTCCTAAGGATGACCAACCCTTTTACCTTTATATCTCTACCATCAACCATTCCCAAGGGGAAATGCTAGCTCACTAAGATGAACAACATAGAGAGCAAGCCATGTACTACATTAGTCACACACTTTTAGAGTATGAGACTTGGTACACTCATATTGAGAAACTCTACTTATCTTTAGTCTTCATGGCCACCAAGATTCATCACTACCTTCTTATCCATAAAACCTATGTCATAACCAACATTGACCCACTCAAGTACATTCATTTCAAGCCATATCAAAATTAGTGTATGGCCAAATGGCTCATACTCTTATCAAATTTTGACCTTAATTTCCTCTAGAAAAATTTAATCAAGGGGTAAGTTATTTATGACCAATCGGTTGAATCACCATTACCAGATAATTAACCTCCTCTTGAGTTTCTCGATGAGTCCATCATGACCCTATTGCAAGTAGATTTCACCTATTAAGTCATCATGTTCTTTGATGGATCAAAATGTTAATGTGGTGGGGGATTAGGTATCATCCATATCCCATTTTATGGTAAAACTCTCCCTTTGTCCTTAAAGATTGATTTTGAATGTACCAACAACACGACTAAGTATGAAGCCCTAGTCATAGGCCTTCAAACTGCCTTAGACCTAGAATTCAAAATAATCAATATCTTTGGTGACTCCCAACTTGTGGTCAATCAAATCAATGGTTCTTACCAGTGTAAGAATGATGTTTTTCAATATTATAAGTAACTAATTAATGAACTCTTAACATCATTCAAGCACTACCACATCCAATCAACCCCATGATCTACCAACAAGTTCATTGACACCATGGTTTCCCTTGCCTCTTAGATATTATCCACCTCCTCAAATTCTAAGTTATCTATTATTATCCATAGACTTACCCAACCATCCTATGTCAAACCAAATTTTCCCACCATTCTATAATAGGGTTGCACCCAAATGATAAGATAAGGTAAATAGTAGAGGAAAAAATAATGACATGGAAAATAGCTCTTCACTACTTGATAAAGATATTATGACTCCCATAATGCCTATGAACTACTTGATGTTGTCTTTAATATTATCTTTATCAAGTAGTGAAGAGCTATTATGACTCCTCAATGAGGGGAAAAAGGATAAGAGACAACTCCATAGAGATTGACTTGTCAAAGGGAGGCTCTTTAAAAATAGGATAATGTTTGAGATAATAATTTGCCCAAACACAGTTATAATCATTAAAAAGTGACTTAATAAATACTGGCTTGTTAGAGTGAGACTCCTCAACAATAGGGATAGTATCAAAAGGTGATTCATCATAAGGTTATGCCATAATAGGTGTAATGTGGAAGGTATTGCCTAAATTTCATGTATCCATGGTCAGCCCAGTAACAAGTTATATGATAAATCTAGATCTAAAACATGGTAAAATGTGTCATGGTTCAAGGTCCCTATGATAATTGGTAATCAAATTGTCCTTTATGACTCCATTTATTCATTATTATGGGCCTTGATGGTAATGGTATTTAGATGAAGATCAGTTATCATGTATCCAAGATGCTTGACTAACCTTAGAGACATAATGTTAAAGCCTGATCCATTGTCCATGAGGACATATTTAACCTTGTGCTAGGCTATGACAACTTCAATATATAATGGGTTACTATGGAGAGGGTCAAGGGATGATGTGTCACTTTATTAAAAGGTATGTTGTAGGCTAGGAGATAAGTGTCCTACCTAGGCTTTCAATTTATCTGGAATAATGTCATTAGGCACTTGGGATTAGCTTAGAAGTTTGATAAGGATATGTTTGTGGATAGTAGTACATAAAAAATCTAAAATAGAGATTTATGAAAGAATATTTTGTAATTGTTCTATAATATCATATTTTTTATCCTTAAAATAGTTCATTGGCTCATTTTTTACTGGTATGGGTGCTTGGATAGGCTCATTAGTAGAGGAAGGATATGGACCTAGAATGGTTATTTTAGTTAACTGATTATCAATTATGCAATCTATATTAGGTAATGGACCATTATAACTATAATGAGGGGGATAAGGTCATGAGATTATAACTCTTGATTATTAGTGAACTTAGTTACCCACACAAACCATAGGAGGATTACTTGCATAATGAAGTAGTTGGGCACCATTTGGTACTAGTCATTGGGGATTGGTTGTTGGTCTTGGGATAATGGTAATGGTGGCTTTATGACCACCCATAATATGTCCTTCAACCATGTTTTATTTATGTGTGATGGCATGATAATCCCATTTTTTATATGGCTTATTATGACCTTGGTTCATACCATTTATGGTTTTTGTTGTCATCAGTATTATTGTTGTTTTGATGGTGGTATATATTGTTTTTGATGTTTTTATGGATTTTAATTATTAGAATTGTGTTGTGGAAAAGGATTATAATAAATACTCAAGTTTTGATAAGAATTAGGGGCCCTTTTGTCCATATCTATTTCTCCATTTTATAGCATATTTTTAATGGGGTTCCTTAATCGCACACATCGGCATATGGAACGTCCTTTGACTTGGTGATATTCATAATACTCATGCTATTTATAATATTAAAATAAAGTAACACCATTAGGGAATGGTTTTGGAATGGACCAACTAAGCATATTGGTAGTAGTTAGTTTTCAAAACACTATTTTAATGGGCTCCCTTGGGTCACTAAAAATTCTTTTTAAAGGTGGTCCTCTTCTTGGTTGAGGAATTTGTAAAGGAGGAGGTAAGAGTGCCTGTATATGTGAAATATGTTTCATATGTGGATTTGGTTCAGCAGATAGTATTTTTAGAATTTGGACATGGAAAGATTCAATAACTCTATTACCCACAACATTCTTGGTGTGGTTATAAGCCTTAGGCTTCTTAGAAGTATTAGTTTGGGCTAGAACATGAGCTTGTATTTGAATTAGGCTATGATTCTAGTTTTGGCCTTGATATTGGTTCTATCTCTAGTTCAAGATTTGGTATTGGTTCTAAATTTGGTTTTGGTAATGAATGTACAACTTGATTACCCATTTTTTGATAAGGGCTTTCTCAATTTATAGGCCTTTATCGATAATTTCCTCAAAGATGTGGGCACATTAAAGCTCCAAGTTATAGGATTTATCACTTTATAAATTATAGATGAACACCACAACCAACTATTTATTTGGTAGATTATAAATGAAATGTCTAGCAAGTGCTCTCCATAATTACAAATAGCTCAATAAACTATCACCTAGTTTCTATTGAGCTTGGCCTAAATCCACCATAGTAATATCATGCTCAAGATTATAGCATAATTGTTGCACAAATTTATCTGAGAGGTCATCAAATTTAGGCACTGAGTTCGTAGAAATTTTGAGTAACCACTCAAAGGCATGTCTAGCAAGAGTGTGAGGAAAAATAAGAAGCAAATAGATATTTCTAAAGGCCACTAGCTGACAAGTAACATAAAGTTACTTCAAATGTTCCTCTGGGTCACCTTTGCCCTTATATTTTTTCAAATTTGATGGCTCAAAACCTAGAGGAAGTGTTATCTAAAGATAATCCATATTGAAAGGGTATGAGAATATATCACTCAATTTAAACTTCTCCATTTGTTTCCTTATCTAAAGAGTGGATATTGCATCCTACACCTATTGTAGTTCTTAGTTATGAATGGTTTGGATTAGGATTGGGTGGTCCAAGGTGGATTACCTTGACCTAGGTATAATGTAGGAATGGAGGACTAAGGAATGTTCATTTGGTTGGTTTCCTAACTAGGAATACACATTCATTGGTTAGGGTTATATTATTAGTATGGCACTTGTTGGTAAACATTAGAGTTAATATTGGTAGTGTGGCTTTGATTGGAGGGAACTATGGCTTGACCAAAGGTGTTTTGTGTTTTGGAATGAACTGTGTGTTATGGTTTTGGAAGGTAACTTGTTGATGTTTAGTCAAACCCTATTGTATGAAGGTCATCTATTATTGGTTGAAGGCCTGATACATAAATTATTACATATTAGACACATGTTGGTGATAAGGTATATTTATGTGTGTGGTAATTGTTACAGAGTAGATATTCATTGGATGTTAGCACTTGTTGTTGGTTAAAACCTTATTGTTGGCTAAGAATTTTTTGTTAGTTAAGTACTTGTTATTGTTTTGGAAATTATTGTTGGCTAGGTACTTGTTGTTAACTAGCCACAAGATGTTGTTGATTAGATAATGTTTGAGATGATTGATTTACCACTTGTTGTGATGGTATGTTGTTATGAACCTATTGAGGTGGAATGTATGTTACCACTTGCTACAGTGGAGTACTTGATGGTGGTTGATTATTTACTCCTTGATATATATTTGAGGAAGTAGATGGTCATGAAAGGATAGTCACCTATTGTGAACCAAATGTACTTACCCCCTATTTTTTAATCTTATTGATGTAATTAAAGGAGGGATCTATTTGGAACTATTTATTTGGGTGCCCCTTGGTACATTGGACTATACTTGGTGTGGATTAGGTAACACATGTGTGATATCCACCACATTTTGAATAGGAGTTCCTAAAGAATCCACTAATAAATCTTAGCTTAAAATAACATTGAACATGTCTACAAGTAGTGTAGTTTGAACAAACATATTTATATGTACATTAGAAGAGCCTACCAAACTAGTTTGTAGTACATTTGATGGTGCCAACTCAATAAAAAGTGTGATCAGAATAGTCATGGCATTAAAGGTTTTAGATAATTCAAGGTAGGTTTGGTAGGCCTATTACACTTGTACAAAGTGGTCAGCACTTTGACCTTTTCCCTTAGCACATGTAACAAGATCCTAGTTAGGCTTTGGTGTAAAGGCCTAATTTTGAATACTAAAGGCATGTTCAAATATTTAGATGAGAGGTGTGCAACTAGTTACCCTAACTAGGCAAGGTAGAATTTCTTATGTAAACTTTGATGGTAATTTTGCATCTACTTTGACCACTCTAACAATAACTCATCTTTATGTTCTAAGAGATGACAATAAAATAAGTATGGATCATAACTAGTGATAGATAGTGTGTTCACATAATATGGTTATTTTTGTTGAACCATTTATATATTAAGTGGTATATTTATATGGTATTATGTAAAGGGATCTTATTCCTACCTTGAATAAGTAATTATATTTAGTGAGGTATTATATGAGTTGGTTGTGTCCTTGTCCTATGTTAGTAGGCACATATGTGGGATATGACTTTGTCTCGTATACTACATTATCACCATAGGGATCATAGTCAAAGGGGTCACTTGTAAAAATGTTCTGATAATATATAATTTAAATAGCTTTGTTATGTATATATTGAGGCATGGTTAAATATGTGTTATTTGCCTTTGAGAATAGTTGGTCTAATGTTTAAAATTTTCAAAAATTGGCTTAAAATGATCTTGCTTTGAAAATTAACAATCAAAATTTGGTTTAAAGTTATCATGAAAACACTCTAGGTATTGAAACAAATGGTCAATAAAGGAAAACTTAGATTTGGCCTTGGAAATGGGTATAATAAAAATTTAATCTTGGAACAAAAATTTAAATTTAATCTATGCCCATGATATTAAACTAAGTGGAAAACAAACTATATGCACCTAAATCTACTCATCTCAATAATCCTATTAAACCAACTAATTTGACCCATAACCATAACCATAACCAATTAACTCATATTCCAATTTCCTACATAATATTTCCTACATCTCATAAACTCTTCCATACCTTTATAACCAATTAATCACCCCATTAATCTATCAATTATCTTACTTAACCACTAATCTACCCACTAGCCCACTTGCCAATTTAAAATTCTTATTTATTCAACTACACCCTAGTTGCCCTACCCCCTAGCCTCTCCTACATCTATATGAATACTAAATCTCATTAACTCCCATCTAATCCCCTATTATCTCCTAAACCAATCAAGAAACTTGTAGAACTAGGGAAGCTCTTCCAAGATTCTAGAAATCTCTAAACTAGAAGCTTATAAATAATTTAAAAATTCCTAAAAACCTCTTCCAACATCCTATATAAGCCATGATTAGGCCATGGCCAAAATAACCTAGAAGTCAATAATCCTCCATTATACTCTCATAATCATCCATTTTCAAGCATCCTCACACTCTTGTCAAGCCATTCAATAATCCAAGGAAGTTATTGGAGTTACTTTGAAGCTCAAAGCAAGAAATCCACACTCAACCATTTTGGCATTAAAATCCACTTGATGATATTAGAGAGAAGTTGTATGGTAAACATGATGGTCAGAATCCATGTTCTTATTATCTTATTTTTCCTTTGTTCCCTCCTTTGATGTTTTTTGTGTTATTAGGTTTTAATTACTAAATATAGTAGTTTTAAAAATAACTAAAAATTCAATCACACATTGGTGAGCACAGGGGGATTTACCCCTTTAATATATCCCTCTTTCTTGTTAAAATTTATTTGATAACTTGTAGGATTAATTGGATGAATAACAAGCTCCAAAATTGCTCAAAATTTCATATACAGGCAATCAAAAATTTTGCCCTACAAATCATGATATTATAGTTACAATTTTGCATAAAATTAAGAGATATTGTACTAACCTCCATTTTAACTACTAATGCATTTTTACATATTTATTAACCCTTTTTAATGCTATAAATTCATGAATAGTAATATTGCATTAAAATTAGTGATTTTGTCCTTTATCTCATGATTTTGTAGGCTATTATGTTAAACCAAGTATTACTAGTTTTTGCTTAATCTTTGATCTTTTGTAAGTATATATCAACTATTTTTGTCTTGTAGGGGTAGAAAAATTATATTCTATGTGCATAAAAATAGGACTTATCATCCCTAGATCACCTTGTTCTCGATGAGCAAAACTTTAGAAATGTAGTTACAATTTTACCTTAAAGGTCATGGTATCGCATTCGTAAGTAGAAATTTTTAGTTTTCAATCAAAACTCTTAATTTGACCTATTAATTTATTGAATTCTTGGTCTTTATTTTTCTATGATAATTTTATGTTTGCAATAAAGGGGAGGCACTAGTCTTACAAAGTCTTTTTATCCAAAATTGTAATTTTGCTTAAGTGATCTAAGGCATATGAATATTTTTCTAATAGGGAATAGTTATTTTTTGTGTTAATAAGAATAAAATAGGGATTATCTGAAGATAAATCAAACTTCCATCCTTACCCCTTTGGCCCTATTCTACAAAACTACCATTTGTGAATAAGTGATTTTGTGTTAGCAATTTTGACTAAAAGTATTAAAAACTATATTGCTAGGATTTGTCTTCTTTAAATGGCTAGTAAAAGTCTAAAACCATTTCTATTGTAGATATCAATTTATTCTCTGATATTTTGTGTTTAAATCATGCACTCTCACACTAGTTTATAAAGTCAAACATCTTATAACATTTTATTAAATTTTGTCTTTTTGTAGCAAGTCTTGATATAAACATCTATGAATAAGCCTTTAATACATATGTATTCCAATCGAGGATCAAAAGTGAAATGTTTTCTATCTTCGTATAATATCATAGATTAGGAATAGTGGATTTGTATTAAAAGTTACAATTTTGCCAAACTAGTTGAAATTTTGTAGGATCTATATGGTTTTTTGCCACAATTAGTAGATAACCCACAATATCTCAAGTCTGCAATTGCAATTTTACATAAAATTCATGATTTTATAGTTTATGGAAGTGATATTTCTTTACATTGATTGTGTATTTATGACTTTTCAAAAAATAAGTGATTTTGTTTACTTTCAAACTTCTAATTTTTTTTTACAACACCTTTCAAGGAGAAGGAACAAAATTTAATTTTCTAACTTGTGTACTTGTAGGAGGAGTGCCTAAATTAAACATTTTAATCGTCAACTTGTATATATCTTTTGTGTGTGTCTTATTTTCTCATTTTTAAATTTACTCACATAAGTAATTAATTGGGTAAATTAATCTTTCTTGACTGTGTGTTAACCCATTTTATCTAGGATAGGACATGACATGAAATTCATCCCCATGCACTTAGTCACTAGGGGTCGGTGTCATGGATTTAATAATCATGAATTTGACCAAACTTTGTGTTTCAATAGAGTATAAATATTAGGTAAAAATGTTGTTAGGCTAAGAAATTGATCCCATATAGGTCATCCATGAAGGGGAAGATTTAATTCTCTAAACTAGGAATTAGATAGTACCCTATATGTATTTGGGTACCATGTACCTTCATGTATCTTAGGGACTCCCTTAGACACCCTTGTATAATCCTAGCATAAGACCTATCAGCCATAATAGACATTCTACTTCTAGAGTCAAGATCAGCTCCTAAGTGACCATTAAGTGTAGATGGGGTTAAGATATTTTAGTAGATTCTATAATGAGTCATTGGCCTACAACCTCAACCATGAAGACATTAGATGATCCAAGCATTGGGTTACACACTCATTTGGTTGACTAAATTGGGGTTTGTGATTGGGCATGTTGTGTGTGCTATGCTAAAGTTTGTATTGTTTATGAGTTGAGTCAGCCTATCCCATTTTTACCAGAAACACCTAGAGACTCTTAGGATAAAATCACATCATAAAACCAAAAATCAATAATTCCATATCATTATTCACATTATTTTGATGTCAACATTTATCTTGAAATCAAAATTTAGTGGTCACCCATCATTCTCTATCCTAGTCATCACTCATATCCCTGACTAAACATTATCAATTCTTACAACCTTGTTTGGTTTTAGTCTAACACCCATTGTCCCTTCATCCCATCTCATCATATCTAGCATCCATAAAATCATCACCTTGCTAATGTGAAGTGTATCTAGTCACCTTATCCTCTTTGTCTCTTTGCTAGATTGAATCCTTATAAGGTGTTTTCTTTGGTAATATTTGGTTATTCTAGTCTTTGTATCCTCTCAAATAAAATCCAAGTCACATCCAAATAATCTCCCTTGACCAATTTTAGTATTTTGTTTTAGATAAAATTATTATCAAAAGTCACCTTCTTTCTCATCATTTTATATCAAAGTCATACCTAATCACTCTTCTTGCATCACCCTCATCATCCATCATGCTTATACAAACTCATGCCCAAGTTTTAAGAATGGGACAAGGATCCAATAAGTAAAATGACCTCTTTGGGAATATAGGTGACCAAAATTAGGATAATGATGACATGCATAGTGGCATGCATATTCTTGGAGAAGAAGACTAGTTCATAAATGACTTATTGCATAGTGATCGGGTTAGGGCCTAATTTGACCAATATATCTATGAAAATTGAGATCAAATTAAATCCCAATTCATTAGAATGGGGTGAACATTACCCATAACTTTTATCTAAACCTATTTCAACATATCATCCATCCATTCACTAGGCCCAACACTCCACCTCATCAAACTAATGATAACCAAGAGCAAGAAGAAAACAATCTTTTAGATCATGAGTGAGAACTTGAAGAAGAACTTGAACCCCTACAAAATAATTATGAGGATAATAGGAGAAGAACCACCTTGATTAATCTATTAAACTAAATAACCCAATAAATCAATTTCATTTCCTCATAATTTTGAGCCCAAAATCAAAGGCCCATCTCACCAAGACATGTCTGAAATGCCAACCCTGATCATTCAAGACCTTGAACCAGTCAAGCTCAAATATCAAATAGCCTCATGGACCCCTCATTCATTCTAGAGTGGAAGATTATGAAGGAGACTCTTTATCAAATTGATCCTCTCACCCAAGTAATGAAATAAAAATATGAAGAGTTTTAAACATCCCCATTAGACATGAAAATTCTACAAGTACATTTCTTAGCACACTTTGAGGTCCCAAAATTTGAAAAATATAGAGGGAAAGAGGATCCACAAGATCATGTACAATAATTCTATGTAGCATGCCATGATATTATCTATGATGATGCTTATATTATCATACTTTTCCCCAAAATTCTCATGGAACCCACATTAGAATGGTTCGCTCATTTACCTAAAGGCTCCATATCTAGCTTTGGGGAATTGACAAAAAAAATTGTGCAATAATTTTCCTTCAATATTGAGCATGACACATCTATCATAGATATTTATAA
The DNA here is from genome assembly GCA_037957365.1 of Torreya grandis. Classification (NCBI taxonomy): domain Eukaryota; kingdom Viridiplantae; phylum Streptophyta; class Pinopsida; order Cupressales; family Taxaceae; genus Torreya; species Torreya grandis. The sequence continues at coordinate 2,451,144 of JARHVA010001892.1, read as the reverse complement.
CACTAAATAAATAAATGGGGAAATCTTAGCCTCATTCCTAAAATTTTGGATAAGCCTTGCTAGTCAATTTTGTTACCTAATTCCTAAGAAGGAGATGGCTAAAATATTAATTAACAACCTCAATACTTAATTTAAATATCAACTAAAGTTACATTTTGATAAGTCCTTTGATGAGATCATAGAGAAAGGGATTTAAATTGAGAAGGCACTTATTGATAAAGGTATAATTAAATTATATACCTAAAATGAACAAAGTCATAATCAAGATAATACTTTTTTGGGTATGCCCAAGATCTTTAATAAGAAAAAAAAATTAATGGGGGATGGAGTAACATATTCTAAGCATGTTCAAATGGTGCAAAAAATGTCCCCTACTAATAAGCAGAATGTCTTTGCCATAAGGGTACCACAAGGAAAGTTAAAATCCCAAACAATAAAAGGCCTTTAACAAGTCTTGGTATACCCACAAAAGTGGTCTTACAATAGTTAATAGCTACAAATATGATCACCCTCCCTAAAATTAGACCACTAGATGATAGTAAACCCCAACCAAATTGGTATCATAAATATGAGTTCTATCAATATCATCAAGTTAAGGAGCATGATATGGAAAAATGCATGTAGTTGAAACATTACATTTAAGATCTAATTTAAAATGGGGATATATAAGTATAAGGAGAGAATCTAGCTAGTCAATCCAAGAATAATTAGTTGGGAATCTATTAGGACCCTTTATCTAAACATGATCATAGGTAGAGGAAATAACTCAAGAACTAGGGTCAAGCCTCCACATCCAACTAAACTAATTACCATGGCATTCCATAGCATTACATCAATACAATTAAAATATGAGGCCCCCCAGAGCCCACATGACCACCATCCACCATCTTCAAGATTAACAGGGCCATAACTGACTATGTAGTAATTACATGATGCAAAAAAATCATAGTTCCTAGATCACCACTAAAATATCCATCTATTTTAACATCTAAAAGAGTTAATATCTCTAAAAAGGTCTCTACCTCTTTTAAAAAAACATATGACATCATCCAACAACTTGATAAGACTCTATCCAAAATCTCTCTTATGTATATTCTTAAAACATTATTAGTACATCAAGAAATTCTTAATCAAGTCCTAAATGAACTCAACATCCATAAAGATATTGATAGCAGCCAATTCCAAGCATTGGTGAGTCTTTTTTCCCCTCATAAAAAATCACTTTTAGTGCCCAAGGCATGCCACCTATAGGCCTACATCATAAGTATCCATTTTTCATTGAAATTTCCATCTCTAACCATAAAATCCCATGGTTACTCATAAATAGAGGGTCTACTTTAAATTTGTGCAATTTGTACTTTCTGAAGAAGTTGGCATACTATGAGTCTTCATTAGGTCCTAATCTCATAATGATCAAGGCATATGATGATAACGAAAGGCCATTGGTGAGAACTATTTAGCTTCCTATCATTGTGGGACCTACCATCAATCAAACCTTAATCCATGTCATGGATGTTGATCTTCCATATAGTTTATTTATGGGACATCCATGGATCCATGAAATGTGAGTAGTTCTTTCCACCCTCCATTAATGTTTAAAATTCCCTCATTTAAGAATGGAGGTTACCATCCCAAGGGAGATTAAACAGTTCCATATCTATCAAATGGATCAATCTCATCCTTCTTTTTATTTCCCCAGTAACCATAGTTCCACTCATAGTCCAAAAGATACAAAGTATGTCCACCTAGATGATTTAATAGCTGATCCAATTGAATCCCCAAACATCACATGTCTTAAGATCACCTTTATAGGTTTTGAAGAGTATGAATACAAGACCTTTTATGTCAAAGACCTACCACTTTCCCCATGCAGCTATGGGTCCTCATCCATGAGCAAATATAATCATATCATTTACCATTTTGGATCCTTTACTAGTGTAGGCATGTTATTAGAGGATTACTTTGATAATCCAGATGATTCATCACTTATTCAAAATTATGAGGCCTTCAAATTCCATAAATATAAGTACCCCCACCATAAAAAGATGTTATAAAATATGAATTGTAAGGAAAATGGACTAGGGAGAGATGAACAAGGCTAGCTTGAACCTATAGGGGTTAAAGAACACCTAAAACATCTTGGTTTAGGGTATAAACCTCTTAACATTGACCTAAACACTATCTTTTTGGATACTTCTTCATTTCTTAAGGAGTCTACCTCTAATAAATAGAAATTGAAATATGTTTTATTTATAACCTTTATGAAGATCTGGCTATCACCAATATTTTCCATGACACCACCATCTCCACTATAAACATCTCCCTCTGTTATCCCATCCTAATAGACTATGATAAAAAGCATGAGCCTTCTTTTGACATGTTTCAAAGTTATGAATCCATTATTGAATATTTGGGGGCATGAGATTTTATGCCATCATGAAACTATAAGAAAGGGTTTTCTATTAGTCTTAATGAGTCTACCTATTTTAGAGAGTAACAAACATCTCTAAGTCAAATTGATGAAGAAGAATACGAAGATAAAGATCCCTCTCCAAACACAGAATACATTCAACCCTCTCCTAAAGAGTCAAAATTTTATCTAGAATTAGATATGGAGTTTTTAGATGAATTTAATTTAGACATCCAAGACTTACCATCACCCCCAATGTATCTTTAAGACCAGTCACCTTCCCTCATCAAGTAGGTTATTAAAGTCAATCTTGGAACAAATAAGAGTCCTAAAATAGTCAAATTGGGGGAAATTATCACATCATAAGAACAACAAATCCTTCTTGATATTTTCAAAGAATATATAGGTATATTCACATGGAGTTATTCAAACATGTTAGGCCTAGATCCAACCTTGGTAATGCATCATCTAGTCATCCATACAAATTCAAAACCTATCAAGAAAAAACTTTTTAGAATGCATCCTAAGGTGGCTCTTTTAGTCAAAAAAGAAATACATAAATTTGTGAAAGCTAGATGTATTCATCCCATTGATTATTTTGAGTGGATATCCAATATTATCCTTATGGCCAAACCAAATGGAGGAATCATAATTTGCACTGAATTCTAGTATATCAATAAATCATGACCTAAAGATGACTTTCCCTTGTCAAATATAGACATGATCATGGAATGTACATCTGGTTATGAAATTTTATCCATTATGGATGGGTTTTCTAGATATAATCAAATCAAAATCACTCATAAGGATCAACACAAAAAATCATTCATCACTGCATGGGAGACTTTTTTTTATCAAGTGATTCTTTTTGGTCTTAAAAATTTAGGAGCAACTTACCAAAGGGTTATGATTGTCATCTGCCATGACATCATCAAATATTATGTAGATGATATTTGGGAAAATTCAAACTCTGATCAGAGAATATTATGGTCTTAATAAGAATATTTGAGAGGCTTTAAGAACATAAGGTTAGATTGAACCCAAATAAATGTGTGTTTGGAGTCACCTTGGGAAAACTATTAAGGTTCAAAGTCTCTAAGAGAGGCATTGAGGTAGATATTGAAAATTTTAAGGCTATTGTTGAAATGCCTCTTCCTATAAATCTAAAGCAACTCATAAGCCTTTAAAGCAAGTTACAGTCCATTCGTTAGTTTATTTCATAATTAGTTGACAAGTTTCACCCCTTCACCTATCTCTTAAATAAAGGGACTTATTTCAATCATAACTTTGAGTGTCAACAATATTTTGACAGTCTTAAGCAATATCTAGTTAAGCCTCTAGTCTTATCACCACTAGTCGTGGGAAGGCCTTTACTTTTGTATATATCTATAACACATTGTGTTATAGGGGCCTTATTAGCTCAACACAATGATAAAGGAAAGGAATGAGCAGTCTATTATCTTAATAGGACATTGATCTCAAATGACCTTAATTATACCCCTATATAAAAGGCTTTCTTGGTCATCATCTTTACATCATAGAAATTTAGGCATTATATGCTAAACAGTCAAGTCCAACTCATAACCAAAGTTGATCTTCTTAAGTATATGCTATCAAAATACACTTTAACTGGTAGGATGGCTAAATGGATTATGTTATTAATTAAATTTGATATAAAATATATAAATCAAAAGTCCATCAAAGGACAAGCTATCATGAATCAACTTGTGGTAGCACCCCTTGCAGATACCAAACCTCTCATCATGACCTTTACAAATGAGTCCATATTGACTACTGTAGAATCAAATAGGTGGAAATTATATTTTATGGCTTTTTTACCGCACATGGGTTGGGAGTAGGAATCTTTTTGGTAACCCCATAAGGTGACCTCATTCCTAAAGCCTTCTAAATTGATTTTTCATGTACCAATAATATTTATGAATATGACACCCTCATTACCATTCTCTAACTTGCCATCTAGTAGAATATCTAGTACCTCTAGGTATTTGGTGATTCTCAATTCATTATAAAATAAGTGAATGAGGAGTTTCAGACAAAAAATAAGAAATTACTTTGTTATAAATAGCTAGTGGATTAATTGAAGCAAAATTTTTAGTCCATCACATTTAAACAAGTTTCAAGGGGAAGTAATAAGTCATCTAACTCCATGGCCACTATTAGATACTTAATAGGCCTTCCAAAACATATATTTGAAGGAAATTTTCTCATTGAATAATTGATATTATATACTCATCAATCCATGGTTCATTTTCAAATTTGTGCCATACCTAGTCCCAATCTACCCTAGTATCATGACATCTACACTGACCATGACAACATCCTACCACCATACCTAAATCATCACCAATGTAAAGCCTTCATCCATTGCACATCCCATTACACCATATTTGGTATCAAAATCTATTATCAAGGCTATAATGAGACCCTATTGAGATGCCTAACCTCAATGGAGGCTAATTTTGTAATCAAAGAGGTCTATGATGGTATATATAGTGGTCATGTCAATGGGATGGACCTGGCCAAGAAGTTACTCACGACTGGATACTATTTTCCCATAATGGATCATGATGTCTACCAATATGTACATTAATGTGGAGCCTATCAAAATCATAGTAATCTTATTCATGCCCCCACATAGGAGCTACAACCTATAATGAGCATGTGGCCATTTTCCATATGGGGATTAGATCTAATTGGCAAGATAAATCTGACATCATATGATGGGCATAATTTTACAATCACTACTATAAAATATTTTATGAAATGGGTTAAATCCATGTCACTTATATATACCATAGGTCTCTAAATATCAAAATTTATTATGAATCAAATTATTTGTCACTTTGGCATCCTAGCCAAAATATTATTATACAATGACAAGTCTTTAAAAAATTAAGAGGTCAAATATCTATATAAACACTATCATATTGAGAAATTTTTTTCCACACCCTACTATCCCCAAGGTAATGGACAAGAATAAGCCACTAATAATATGCTTCTTAATATTCTCAATAATGTAGGAAGAAACTAGCATTTGCAATTATACCCTACACTTTGGTCTTATAGAACTAGTGTCTGAACACCTATTGGGGCTACTATGTACTCTTTAGTCTATGGAACAAAATTAATTTTTCCCATGGAAGTGTATCTCCCCTCATGTATCTCATTGTGGGGCATAATTACTAATAATAAATCCAGACAAGAGCTTAAACAAATAGATGAAAAGCATCAAAATTATATAAACCATCTTCAGGCATATCAAAATAAACTCAAAGGCCGATATCACAAGAAAATATAATCTTGATAATTTTACTTCAATGACCTAGTCCTCAAGGATAATCAATGGAACACTAATTTAAATCGAGACAAGAAAGGCAAATTTGAAGCAAACTAGCTTGGGCCCTACACTTGATGGTGATGAGCTCAATGAACCTATGAATATTATGCATTTGAAATTATTTTATACTTGAAAGGCTCAAAAACCTCCATCTATGATTCCCCCCTCTTGGGTCATATCCATCTCCATTCCACTTCTCTCATTCATTTCATTTCATTCCATCATTTTCCATATAACCCTGGTCTTACTAGCAGGTAAATATTATATGCTTAGGTAGAATTAGGAGACATGAATTGAAATATGGGACAAATAATTAATAATCATATGAGGGGAATATCTATTTAGGAGTCTATTCTATAATCTCTAACTCCACTTTTAATAAATCATTCTTCATATTAGTTGAATTTTAATCTATCTCCCAATCGCATCCTCCTTAATGACCTTTTCTCTTACTAGCCTCAGATTGCATTCATACTTGTCTATCTACATCTATACCCTAAGAAAAGATACACAAGATCCCACTAATATCATCATTACTAAAGGATCATATAATATTCTTACTCCATTATCCATCATACGATCTACAAATGAATCTTGATCATTCACTTTGGACCCTACTTACAGTTGTTTATGACTAGTTTGGATCTTTGTCTCCATTATGATAAACACATTTCGGCACAATAAACTCCATGTAAATATTTAATTATGTCCCTAAAAAAATTTCCTCTTAGGACCTTTTGTATATATTTCCTTTAGTAACCTTGTTATTTAGTCTATTGTAAATAATCATCATTTCCTTAGGTTGTTTATAAAACTCAGACATATATCAATCAAACATTTTAAATAGATATTTATCTTTCCCCTAGTCATTTTTATTTTTTTAAATAGTTAGTTATATTTATGTTTTGTCTTATCCTTTTTATATGTGTATATGTGTGTTATTGCTTATTAATAATCATAATAATCATTAAGTCTTGTAAATATTTTTCATAGTCGGTAAAATTTTATTGTCTTGTTATCTAGTATTTTTAATGGTTTTTTTTTAATAAAGGGAAAAAATATGGTCTAAGTGATACACAAAATCAAAATTGGGGAATTCACCTAAAATGGAGTTCCCATGCACTATGAATCTAATATGTCCTTGACTATTATCATGTCATTGGTACAATTATACTCACATGTGTAATAGTAAATTGGGTTGCTTATATATCTAATGGATTTAAAAACCACCCATCCCATCCCCCTAATCATTCCACTATCTACTATAGCATTACAAATCTACTACCCCTCACCCACCCATCTCCTTGGTGTAAGAATATTTTACCCGACATTGGTTTGTGAGACACATAATTAAAAATAGTGTATTATTTATTAGCACATTGTTAGCCAATATTACATATCATGTTACCATTACATTATCATTATAAAATCATAATCATCATCCATCACAAGCAAAATCATATCATCATTACATCCCATCTCATTTTCACAACATAAAATCCTATAATTTAAATCCATAATCAATAAACAAACATTATCTAAGACATAACCATCACATGATCATATTATCCACCATTTATGCATATCATCATCATTGTCTCATCCATAAATACACAACATAAACATTAATATCATATAATATCAATACATCACATCTATTATCTATACCTAATAATCACATAATCCAACTCATCCATCAATAACATAATCATGATAAATATCTTCACATCAACATAACATCATATATATCACAAAAATGATGTTCATCATATATATCAATAGTCTAAATGTCCATTAGAGTCCATATCAAAATATATAAGTGCATAAGTGGGCTCCATGTGCATCAATGTGATATAATAAATGAATATCCATAATATGATACATCTCTCACAAAATCATGAAACCTGACTCATTGATACCTAGGTGGTCCCTTGGCAGGTTGGTGTACTGACTATGAGGAACTTGCTCTGAATGTTACTACATGTTAACTAGGTGGCAAGGCTACTTCATATAATTCCTTGTAATATTAGACCTCCCATATTATTCATGTGATATGTCTCATAATAATCCCCATGTTCTTATCATCTATCATTGTATCACCCTCCTCCTTGGCCTTATCAATGACCTATAACTCTCCCATTAGCTCCCTAACCCTAGACTATAGATGCCTAATATAGCCTTGTAGAGTCACAATTTGTGCATCCCAACTTTGGATCTATCATTATAATGTAGTTATCTACCCCTATAAGGTTATTACATGTCTTATCAAGCCTTTGACCTATCTATGTGCTCCATCTAATTGGTTATCCCTCTATACTAGCTTCCCCTATAAATTAATATATATCATGTCCTTCTTATTAGTGAACCTTGCAAACTCTGAGGTACGAGCATGTGCCTCTCTCCTCAGTGTCTCTAAAATTCATCATTCATCCTTGGTTAAAGGTGGCCTAATTGACCCTACCTCATCTCCACCTCCACTCCCTCCATCCTAGACTCTCCTCTAACCTATCCCTCAACCCCTATATGATCCTCATATCAACCTCCCTAGTCTCCTCCATCCACATCCATTGGATCTAACCCCCTATCCATCATGTTGGCCCTGTGCCTAGGGATGTGCCCTATTATCTCTTTTCCCCCCTAATCTAACTTGATAGTGTATCAATCTTTTCATAACCCCCTTCCGTACCTTGATTATCTATCTGAGTAGTCTTTATAGTCATCTCTTTGCCCACCAAGATATATATGTTGTTTTCACTCTAGGATCTGGGATCAGAGTCTGGTAATCCCACATAATCAAGACAATGCCCTCATAGTCCACTCTAGCTAAATCCCTATCTACTAAAACCCCCCATTGAGACAAATATCTATCATTTTAAGCAAATATATATTCCTCCCAATGAACATCCTATAGCTTCCCAAACTATCATTACACTCGATCAGGTTTATACTACTTAATAATGTAATCCTAACATCTAATAAGATAGCACTCAATCAACATGAATTGCATGACATCTGCATCCTCAGCCCATCCCTAATGTACCTAATGGTATGGCATCTAGGAAATATGATCTAGTTACAATCTATCAAATATCTCTATATAAAATCCAATCTCCCCAACATGAAACCTCTACACTCTGTGAATAAAGTGCCATCCAAATAATAGGGGTTGATTGGGCTCCTAAACTATTTGAGTACCCAAGGAACACTCTATCTTAATATTCTTATAGCTCCATATCTAAATTAATAGTGAGGGGCCTAGGCTAACTTCTCATCTATATGCCCCCATGTGTATCTCTCTATACAACTAGGCTCTAAGTAAATACCTAATAGTCCTAAACCATGTCTAAAACCACATTTCCCAATCCCAAATGAAACCACTTACCACTCTTATTTTCTAAGAGTATGTTGATCACAAGAGACATCAACACCAATGTCAACTTGTCAATCATGCCCTCCCTTAATTTTGTATCAATATCAACTCATGAATCCTACACCCCAATATGTAATCTACCTTCCAATATTTGAACTATCACACTAATAGTATTTGAGCACTAATATATATAGTGGCTTCTCATTAGTAGGAAGAAGATCTGTAACATGTCCTCAAGAGTGACTATCATCTCCCTATTCATTGAATGAAAGGTGATGGTTTCAAAGTGCCACCTCTCAACTAGGGCCATGATCAATTCCATGTATATCCTCATTGCCATCATAGTCACAACATAATATAGGCTTGTCATCTCTAATACTCCATACTCATCCAGCATCAGCAAATGCATCTTGTGTAATACCACCAAATGTTAGAGTTGGGAATCCATCACCCTTAAATCCTCTAACACACATCCTATCAAATAATTTGACTATAATCATTCCTACCTAGCCTATCCCATCCCATCAACCTAATACTTACGTTCTCAACTCACTCATCTAACCTAACTATCTACCCTCACCACCCCCCAAATTTCTCACCACTTTAGCCTATCCATCTGATTATCCTTTTCATTCCCTTTTCCAAATCACCCTAACTTACCCCTACCCCATCATCTAAACCCTCCTCACCTCATTACACTACTCCCTAACCCATTTTAACCCCCCCTAACCTAATCATCCATCCCCAAACCTACCCTACCCTAACCTAACCTTTCCTACCCTAATCCTATCCATCCCAACCTCCCCAACCTAACCACCTAAAATCCTTACTTATCTTAACCTAATCTTATCCATCCTAACCTTCCCCAACCTAACCCCCTAATAAATCTTCACCTAATCACCCTAAATCCCAATCCCCACAACTTCCATCCCCAACCCTTCCCCTAACCTTCACCCTAACTACCATAATATTGTAATTCATGACCTAACCCTAAAATGTAACTTTAACAAAATTACTAATTGAAACCTATAATTTTTCAAAATTGTAGGTCTAACCTCATAGTTTTGAAAAACTAACACTCTCCTCTTGTGGTAATGTGATATCATTGATTTCTCATTGTAGTATTGTAATATTGCCAATTGCCTATTATGGTATTACAATATCATAATTTGCAATCATGATATCATAAATTTCAAAGATAATACCACTACTCAGGGCATTGCCCTCAATCAAGGTATTGTCTTCATAGCATGTACATTTAATTAATCCAAAATAAATGTAAAAATTAAAAAAATCACAAGATAGAGATGGATTACTTATTGGTGGTCCTACATTGACTAACCTCTAGTGCTCCCAGACTCTCTCTCCACAATGTGATGAGTGAGGGATGTAGTCTATCGCTAGGGATCTATAATAATAAATTCAAAATGGATAGAAGATAAATTGAACCTTTTGCACCCACTTTTTTCTATTTTCCCTCCTCCTTCACCCTTTATTTCACCCCTCATACCCACTTTGACCCTCATTACTCACATTATCATACCCTGACTACTAGTCTTGGCCCCTAAATCCCATTTCATGATTGATTATCACAATTCATCCTCATTTTATCAATCCTAGGTCTCCCAGGGAATAGTCTTCTATTTCATGTTATAAGTCTTGAATCTTGAGTCATAACTACATTGGCTTGAGGTCTCCTAAGACTATGTAGGCAACACCTCACCATGATTTTGTGCCTAGGGTTAGCTTGACCACTATTAATGTCTAATCTCATCCCATCCCTTATGGTTCACTCAAATTTCTTAAATCATTTTGAGCTATAAATCTAACATAAAGTGGCTTATTATTCATAATAATTCATCAAATGTCCTGTATAGTCTTCTAGCCATCCCTAACATGTGTCCTTGCTATGGGAATCATCCTTGGCTTATGGCCTCTCATCTCTTTATATCCTAAATAATGTCACCATATTATAAATTCTAGTCTTATCATATTAATCAACTTTCCTCCCTTTAGACATTGGTTAATTATCTAGAACTCTTCCTCTAAATCTAAGTAACTTTATCCCATATCACTTATTCTTTGGGCATATCAATCATAGCTACATCACTACTCAAGGCATCCCAACCCATATGTTCATCTTTGTCTTATCCCACATTGGGGATTTCCTTTTGAGTGACCATCTAGCTGATTTCTATATGTAATCAAAAATGCATCGTGTCTATAAATCAATCATGGCTCAGAGAAGATAGAGTATACCTACACTTCTGATTGGGGATACATTTGTTAATCAGAATCATGACCAATATAGGGATATTATAGACCTAATTAGGGTATCACTTGTCACAATACACAATTTGAGGTAGGGTTATAAAGCCTATAGTCTAACATAATCATGCAACAGCCTTAAAAGAGTCATAAGGTTTAATATTCACTCTATTCTAATAAACAAGAAAGTAAATCTAATCTAGTGCACACTAAAGCTTGTGACACAAAGTGGGGGTTAGAAATAAAATAAATAACTAAAATAAACATGAATATAAGACATATACTCATTTCAATGTATATGTAATCCTAATACATGAGAATAAAAGCAAAGCTGCATTATCTATTTACTCTCACAAAGGAGAAATAAAGTTAAGAATACTTACCTTGAAGATGAACTCATTGAGCCTCAATCTCTCCCTTGACCAAGGTGATTCACAAGAGATTATTATGGTATTTAAGGATAAAAAATACAAATCATCTCTAGGATACATAACCTATTTATGCATCCAAAAGACTTCTCCACAAGACAAGATCCATATCTTCAAAAAAAATATGGAACCCTAGGATTTATTCCTCAAGTAGAAAGTTCAATATGTATATATTCATTTTCATTTATTATTATTTGCTTATTTTCTTATAAATGGTTTGAAATGAACTTTTATATATATGCAAATCTTGCTAAATCCTCCTAGAAACATCAATTGTATAGGGTCGACCCAGTTGACCCTATATTTTTTTGGAGATAATTCAGTAGGTTTGAGCTAGGTCTACTGAAAGGCTAAAAAACCTAAAAAGTGAAAAATACCCCTAAATTATATAGGTTCAACCTTGGTTGACCTAGTACAACTGATAATTCAAAGGTGAATTAAGGCAAAAAAAAGGAGGATGGAAAGAGGAAAATGACTAGAATGGGTAGGACTGAGAAGAATAAGCTTAGGGTTAATGGTTTTAGGAGATAAATATGTAGATGGAAAGTGGAAAAAGGGATAAAAATCTTTAAAAGCACCAATGGTCTACCCACCCCTTTCTTGGTATAGCCCTTAAGGCATGTACTCAGAGAGATTGAGACTCGACAAGTTTTTATAGGATACAAAGTGTTAGCAATCAATAAAAGTTTGAAAATATTATATGTATATATATGCCTCACTTGAAGCTCATCATGTGTCACATAAGTGTAACACAGGATGGTGCTTCAGGAAATAAAACATGATAACACACAACACTAATTCTAAGTAAAGTGTAATAAGCAGTAAATAAGATAAAGGAAAGGATAGAATTGAAAAACACATACCTTTACTTACTTTGGTGATGTAGATAAAGTAGTAGACTGCAAGAGAAAGTGAAGGCACCCAATGTGAAGAACACTAGGTGAACCTATATAAGTTAGTGCAAAAAATAGCCAAAAATCAAGTTTTTTGGAAAATAGGCATATGATAGTGGAAAAGATGAGTTAAAGAAAATATATGAGGGTATTAGGAAAAATTTACAAATTAAGATTGTTAAGGCAAGGCTATAAATTGAAAGCAAATGAATGACAAATGATGGCAAAAGAATTACAAATGATATATCACTATAAGAAAAAAATTATAAAGATATATCAATATATGAAAACTTTTACAAATGATATATCAATATAAGAAAACTTTTATAAAGATAGGTAAGAAAGTGAAAAGTAATCTCATGTAAGATAGGCAAAAATAAAAACATGAAAGACTAAAAATGAAATGTAATTGAAGATGTGAGACAAACATATAATAATTTAAAATGTCATATGTAAGATAAGGGAAGTCCATAAAAATAAAATAAGAACATGATGGAAAAATGAAAATCAAAAGCTCTAAAGGATGAAAACTCAAAATTGGTGCTTGTTCTAGGATGTAATGTAAGAAAACATGGTTACCAAATGACATGAATAGTATGACAATGAGATGGGGTGTAAATAAATGGTGTAAGGGTGTAATCCATAGTTTCTCAAATATGTTATTTTTCTCTAAGGATAGATAAAATTGAAATAATGTAATACTAGTATTTTTTTAAGAGGTGAAGAAGAAGGAATTTAAAGAAGAGGGAAAATAGATTTGGAATCACAATTTGCCTATCAAGGAGGGAAATTTAATGGGTGGAGGGGAAAATGAATGAAAAACTAAGGTAGATAAACTCTTTATCGAAGTCAAGACACTCAAATTAGGTTTATCAAAACAAGAGGACTTTTGACCTTAAGGACTCTAAAAAACTTCTCTTAGCTACACAAGTCCTAGCTCAACAAATGAAGTATATAGATCATCCCATGCAGGATATATGCATGAAAATTAAAATGGACCTAACTTCCCATAATGTGTTCTCCATTATTTACAACCCATTATAGAGTCATCAATCTACTGTGAAGATTAGGTACTTGTGTGAGAAAGTAGGTAGCACCATAGATTTTGTTGAATTCCCTTATTCCAATCTACTATCCAACCACACACCAAAGGACCTCAGCTCTATGGGAGGCTAAATGTGGAGCTTAAGATTTTATTGGAGATAGGATATGTTCTTGTAATCATGTCTTTTGGTGTGATTTTTTTAATATTTATATGTTGCCTTTTAGATATCATTGCCTTTTATTTCAAATGATTTTGATTTTAACTTTTTTGATGTCTTTTTTATTCCTCCTCCATATAGATTTGGCAAACCAAACATGAGTGTTAAATATGTTTTTCATTTGAATAATTGGTACATGGTTTCTAAGAGATATAAATTAAAAGGGCATGGCGCCTAAGAGTCTCATAAATATAGCTGAAATAAAAGTGCTATCTTGACTTTAACCTTGTTTTGATCCAATGTGGAGTGAAGGAAAGGGGAAATCAAGAGGAGTGACACATGGAACAATTTAAATTACTTAAAATCACAAAAAGTGTGAAAAAATGGTAAAAATGGATGCAATGATATTAAAGTGTGATTCCTTATCATAAGAATGAGGGAAATGGAAGAAAACATGCTAACATAGATTATTATGCAAATTCTATCTATCAAAAGATGCAAAAGTTAAAGTTGAGAACAAGAATAAAAATCATATTATAGAAAAGGAATGACAAGATGGTAATTTTATGAGGAGATTTGGGTCCTATCCATGGTCTTATACTACAACTCATAAAAAAGAAACCCACAAGGGTGCCAAAAAGTAAAATGTGAAATAATAAAATGGGAAAAGAATAAAAGGTGGTATTTTGTGAGGATGGCTAGGTCCTTTCATGGTCTTACATAAAAGAGAGACCCATGGGGGTGAATTATAAATAAGGGAAAAAATTAACCATAAATTTACTAAGGAAAAGAATAACATAAAAAGATAAAATAAATATATGAGGATAAAAATGAAATAAAATGCCAAATGTAATGTGTAATAAAACCAAAGAACATAAAGAAAGATAATGATTATAGTAAAATAAAAGTAAAGGAAGAAAAGTGAAAAAAAACAAATAAACATGAGATAAAAAGAATAAGTAAGATCTATGCTAACATCTATATCAAAGATGAGCATGTGAAATACAAGTCTATAAGTCTCGAAAGGTTTCTTGAAATTGAATTCAGTTGTTATTATGCATTGTAGAATAAGAGTAGGCATCATAAGATTCCCCAATATGTAATTGGATGTAGGTATGGACATCATAAGATGCCCCAGAGTCTAAAGGTACATGTGGATGGGCATCGTAAGATGCCCCAACTTATGAGTTAGAGTGAGGTAACATTGAACTATTAAAATGATTTACATTGGGTTGGGAGGTGCATTTGGAGATAGGTAAATGTGTTGTTTTTTTAGATTTTAAGGATGTTGAATGTGACATAAGATGTGTAGGAGAGGTATGAAGAGGTAAATCAAGAAAAAAAGGACCATGTATGATATGCTTTGGATTAGGAATTTGAACTAGGTACTATTTTGGTTCATGTGATCTAAGAGGTTGAGGATAAATAGATGCAATGATCTATTTAAAATTATTTATGTTAGCTATCCTTTCATTATTCATGTAGGAAGAAGGATCAACTATGGTTTAAACAAAATTAGTAGATGAGGTATAGGAATAGGATGATTATTGTTATTCATTAGGTATTTTATTTTGATGTGATTGTGGTTCTTGATATTGAATTTGAGAAGCTTGAAGATAATCTTGATAACATTATTTTGTGAGAGTTTCAAGATTGAAATGTGGACCAAGCAAGGAAGAAAGAAAAAATAGGTGAAGATCATGACAAGAATCATGAGAATGACCTATAGTGGCATGCCACCAAAAAAACTTATCAAGATTGTACCATTTTGGAGGAGGTTTGGAAGGATCAAAGCTCATGGTTTTAAAGGGTGGTAAATTGTTCTTAAGTTATTCTATACTCAAGGGAGTGTGGGTTGGATTAAAATTGGTTGAATTAGATGATCCACTTTGAGTTTGGGTAGGCTTGGATGAATCAATTTTATTATAAAATGATTAGAAAGATTATTTAATAGTTGTTTGAGATGTTTCAAATTGAGTCATAAGAAAGTCTTGTCTTTTCACTTGGTCTAAGTCTTCATCTAAAGTTATAGGTGAAAATATTTGAACTTTATATTGAAGGGGAGGTTTAAGAGTAGTTACAAATAGTTTTAAAAGAGTGTCATCATTCATGTTATGATCCATTTTATGAATGAGATACTTCCATCATTTGATGAAATTATGAGCAGATTCATTGAGAAGTTGTTTGGCATTGATGAAATGGCTAAGGTAATTTTTAGGAAGGTCATCATGTAGGAATTCCTTCACTAGAGCATTGAATAAATACTCTATCTTTGAGATGGAATTTATATTATGTTCATTATACCATTCAAGTGCATCATCAAAAAAGTTTTTGGCTAAGAGTTTGGTGGTAGTAAAGGTGTTAGTTTAAGGAACCATAAAGATTACCAAAAGACTTCAGAAAGATAGTATGGTCTTTAGTCCCATTATATGTGATAGTTGGAGATATGTTTACAATATATATGGATGTAATGCATGGAGATAAAGGTTCATTTTGAATATTTTGAAGCATTTTGTTATTCATTGGAGGTTCATGGATGATATTCCCATTGGCATCTCTAAGAGGAGGAAGGATAAAATTTGGAGTTGGTTGAGACATGATGACTTGAGGTGGTTGACTAGTCATGTTTAATAAATTTTGTTAGATTTCCATAATTTGAGATTGATTGGTTATTTGCATTATGGTCATTTTTTGAACTATGTGTGCAACAAGTTGATTTATATTAATAGGTGGATAAGGGTTTGTAGGAGGGGTATTGGTGTTGATAGGATGGGGATTGGTGTTGGTCTAGGAGGATTCTGTGTAAGTGGAGGATTCCCAACATTGGTATTGGGAGGAGGATTAGGATGAATGACCTCAACTACATTACATGGTGTAGTGATTAGTTTTGGTTTAGGAGAAGAGGAAGGAAGAAATTGGATAGTTTCATTTGAAGTAATGAAATAAGTGAGGTTATTATCCAAATCCTTAATTATGAAATTTTATCAACTAAAATAAGGTTGAACATATGTCATCATGATGAGATAAGACTAGATAACCACATAATAAAGAGGTGAAAAAAATAATAAAGAGATAGGAAGTGACAAAAATAGAACAGAGTTGATTAGGTAAATCTAGCACAAAAAATAAGGATTGTAGATAGTACATGATTGACTAGATTGACCCAGAATAGTGAATAGAGGTTAGTAAAAGAGTGAACAAGTTTTGTAAATAGTACAAGGTCAACTGGGTTAATCTAGTATAGTGAATAGAGGCTAGAAAAATGTACAGGGTTGACTGGGTCGACCCAACATAGTAGAGAGGGAAAATTAAGAAACTTATGATAGATTTATGGATTGAAATAAGATAAATTTTATAATCAATTTGGAAAGAAATATCTGAAAGAAAACAAACAACCAATTATATTAACATTGGCTAATCTAATTGAAGTACACAGCATAAAACTTTGCACCAATATTGGCTAACAAAATTTTTTACAATACAAAATACAATTGAGAAAAGAACAAGAAATCAACTTGAAAAGTAAAGAGCTAACTAATTCATCAACCTGAAAGTTTATTAGATTATTAAGATATGATTTTAAATGTGATGGGAAGTTGGCTATAATCAAAGAAGTAGAATGGCAATCTAAGGATGGCTTCAGGTAGTTGGATTGAAAGGGACTGTAGTGGTGATGATACAAGCTTGGTATTGGAGCCTAACACCTCACTTCACACACCACAATGATAAGGGTGTTGGGTGTTTATCCAAAATATATCATTAACCATGTTTTATACTTGACCAAAGTATCAAGTCAGCTTCCCCCTTTGTGATGAAATCCAAGTAGGTTGGCCTTGGGTAGACAAATGTTAAAATTCATGTTTAGTTTTCTGTGATTTGGTAATGTATGCATAAAATATAAATAGTGAAACTAAATGGATAATTAAAAAAACCATAATTAGACTATGTGACCTATTCTAAGCATGAATGCAATGAGAAAATAAATGTGTGAACTAATTACTAGCATATAAACATTAATTTCAAATTAAAATAATAGTGTTGACTCTATATGCATAAAATACAAAACAAGGTAAAACTTGTACTAAAAAATCAAGGTCTAAAAATAAAAAGGGTCAACTAGGTTCAACTCAATTATTCAAATAGCACACAAAACATAGAACTAAGTCAACAGGGTCGATCTAGTTGACTATGTAGGGGTAGTTTTGAAGACTACAAACTATGAAAAGAAAGATAGAAAAGAAAGAGATAGAGAGATAGAAAGGAACCTTGGTGGATCAGATATGATGAGAATAAATATTTTTAGGTAAGAACCTTGGAATATGCTTGAAAACTCTGCTAACTAGGTCGACTAGGTTGATCAAGCTTTGTATAATCATATTGCTAAGTACCTAGAATCTATAGGGTTGATTGGGTTAACCTAGTAGCTGAATTTGAATGCTTGAAAGTGTACAAGGTTGAGTGGGTCAACCTAGTAGTCTGAACTAGAAGTTTGGAAGTCTAAAAACCTATACTAGGTCATCTAAAATGATCTAGTTTCTTGTTCCTAAAAACCTATGCACAAAGATTAGACTGGGTTGATAGAATTGATCCAGTATGATAGATATATGATAAAATAATGCTAAAAAGAATGAAAGAAAGTGAAATAAATCCTACAAGGGTTAGTTTCATATTGGGTTCACTAGAATGTAATATGAAGGTGAAGGCAAAGTGAAGCTAATGATAATAAGAAAGTAAATAAAAATGGAAACATGAAGACAATCCAACCAGTATTGGGATAGGATTCACATTGGGTTCGCCAGAATGTATGCAATCATAAATGCATCATATCTATAAATCAATCTTGGCTTGGAGAAGATAGAGCATACCTAAACTTACAATTGAGGATACATTTGTTAAGCAAGAGCTTGACCAATATGGGGATCTACTAGACCTGATTAAGGAATCACTTGTCACAATACACCATGTGAGGTAGGGTTCTAATCCTATATTCAAATACAATCATGTAACAACCCTAAAAGATTCCTAAGGTTTAATATTCACTCTATTCTAATAAAAAAGAAAGTAAATCTAATCTAGTGCACACCAAAGCTTGTGGCACAAAGTGGGGGTTAGAAATAAAATAAACAACTAAATTAAACATTCATAAAAGGCATATACTCACATCAATGTATACAAAATCCCAATGCATGGAAAAATAAGTACAACTACATTATCTATCTACTCTTACAAAGGAAGAATAAAGTTAGGAATACTTACCTTGAAGATGAACCCATTGAGCCTCAATCTCTCCATTAGCCAAAGTTTTTTACAAGATATTGTTGTGGTATGTAAGGATAACAAAGACAAATCACCTCTAGGATACACAACCTATTTATGCATCCAAAAGACTTCTCCACAAGAAAAGATCGGTATCTCCAAAGAAAGTATGGAACCCTAAGAATTATTCCTCAAGTAGAATGGTCAATAAGTAGATGTTCATTCACACTTATTCTTATTCTCTTCTCTTCTTACAAATGGTTGTAAATTAAATTGTATATATAGGTGGATCTTGCCTTAAACTCTCCTGGAAACATCAACTATACAAGGTTGACCCGATAGACCCTATATGTTTTTGGGGATAATTCACTAGGTCTGAGATAGGTTAGTGAAAAGGATAATAAACCCAAAAAGTGAAAAATACCCCTCAACTGTCCAGGGTCAACCTAGTATAGCTGACAGTCCAAAAAAATTAAGTCAAGAAAAGGAGGATGAAAAGATGAATATGGTTAGAATGAGTAGAACCAAGAAGAATAAGATTAGGGTTAATGGTTTTAGGAGATGAGTGTGTCTATGGCAAGTGGAAAAAGGGACAACAATATTACAAAGCACTATTTTTTTACCCACCCCTTTCCCATTCTACCCCTTAAGTCATGCACTTAGAGAGATTGAGACTTGTTAAGTTCTTTTAAGATATAAAGTGTCAGTAATCACTAAAAGTTTAAAAATATTATGTGTATACAATTTTTCCCTACATGTTCCCTCAAGGGGGAATCATACCTACTAAAAACATTCTCATCCATGAAATGGTTTTTCTTTGAAAATCCATTACTCCCTCTGCTTCACTTCACTCACAATATCTTTTTAAAGATGGGCAAAATGTATGCACCTAAATCTACTCATTTTAATAATCCTATTAAACCCTATCCATAACCCTAGCCAATTAACTCATATTCTAATTTCCTACACAGTATTTACTACATCCCATAAACCCTGCCATACCTTATAACCAATTAATCACCCCATTAACCTACTAAATAATCTACTTATCCACTAATCTACCTACTAGCCCATTTGCCAATTTAAAATTCCTATTTATTCAACTACTCCCTAATTACCCTACCCCCATAGCCTATCCTACATCCCTATGAATCCTAAACCTCATTAACTCCCATCCAATCCCATATTATCTATTAAATTAATCAAGAAACCTCTAGAACTAAAGAAGCTCCTCCAGCATTTTAGAAGTCTATAAACTACAGGCTTCTATAAAATTTAAAATTCCCTAAAAACCTCCTCCACCATCCTATATAAGTTATGTTTGGGCCATGGCCAAACTAACCTATAAATAAAGAATCCTCCATTATACTCTCATAATCAGCCATTATAAAGCATCCTCACACTCTTTTTAAGCCATTTAACAATCCAAGGAATCCATTGGAGTCACTTTAAATCTCAAAGCAAGCAATCTACACTCAACCAATTTGGCATTAAAATTTACTTAAAGATCTTGGAGAGTTGTAAGGGATAAATGATGGTAAGAATCCATGTTCTAATTGTCTAATTGTTCCTTTATTCCCTCCTTTGATGTTTTTTATGATATAACTCAAAATATGATCACACACAAATTAAGGTCTAGGTTTAGGCACATGAAATCAGTCTTGGAAACAAACTTGATCTAGGAAAAGTGAAATTTGTCTTGAAAATAAATTTAGCCTATCCATATGAAAGCCTGGTCTTGGCACAAGAAACTCCTAACCTGGACTTGGAAATAAAATTGGTCTAAGTAAATGAAAACTTGGTGTTTGGCACATGAAACTTCTAACTAGGTCTTCAAAAAAAACTTGGTCTAGGCATGAACATTTGGTCTAGGCATGGGAAATGAAACTACTCTTATGTTTAAGGATCCTGATATAAAACAAAATGCACACTTGGTCTAAGTATAATTTAGAAACAAGCAAAAACACATACTCAGTCCAAAAGGGAACTTGGTCTATGCAAAAGTCTTAAACCAAACTAAAAATTGATCCAAGTTACAAAATCTAAACACAAAGAAGTGAACAACTCAAGCCCAAGTTGTAGGCAAGACTCAAACATAAACCAACCTTATTTAGATCTAAAATTTGAAATATGGATTTAGAACTTGGTTTTCAAGACTTGGATTTTTCAAATGAGTAATGGTCTAGACTCAAATGGGTAGCATAACAATGTCTTTAAAAAATTAAGGCACAAATGTCTCTTTAATTCTTTGGTCTAAGGCAAATGGTCTCACCAAATTTGGGTAGCATAACACTTCTTAATGTGAATGGTATTCATATCAAGTGTTTTAGTATTAGACTTATTTATTTGCATGAATTATTTTGGACTCAATTACACAAAATAAGATACACACAAACATATGTTCCTATCTTTAATAATTGACACAAGGTTTGCATAGTATCTACCAAAATTTTATCAATATGCCTCTTCTTGAAAGGAATTAATTTGTTAATCCAATAAATAAAGAGTGTATGAAGGTAGAGTATATCCCCCCTTTGTCTCTCAGTAAATTATCTATGGAATATAACTTAGAGTGCAAAAGTAACTCAGTATTGGTAGGATAATCTATGTTAGGTGTGGCCAATTAATCTAAAAAATTTGAATTGGATTTTTTAGATGGTCCACAAATGCCTAAAACACTTAGGCACAATAAAATATCAATCACTTACATGAAAAACCATCTAGATTGTTATAAAAGGTTTTAGTCCCTTTCACAAC
This sequence comes from Torreya grandis, assembly GCA_037957365.1. Lineage (NCBI taxonomy): Eukaryota > Viridiplantae > Streptophyta > Pinopsida > Cupressales > Taxaceae > Torreya > Torreya grandis. The sequence goes on along the minus strand of JARHVA010001892.1, from coordinate 2,429,202 downwards.
TACTTCAACCATCACTTCTTCAGTAGAGTGTAATGTCTAGACTGATACATGCTCTGGGGATCCTTTCAACTTGTTAGGTTAACCATTCAACCACTATCCAATCAAAATGCATGCCCAATTTTTATACCCCATTGGATAAGTGGGTTTAGTACAATGTTGGGAGATGAAACCTCAAGTTAACACACCCATAAAGAACTTGATAAGAGGTGATGAACTCCTACTCATGAAGCTAAAAATAAAAATAAAGGGAGAAAGTCATTTTTAAATCACCCATGTTCAATAAAATAAGGGGAGAGAATAATCTAACTTGAACTCTAGGCTACAATAAATAACAAGCTTAGTCACGTTTTTGAGTCATCCTAAATAGGGGAGAGCATATGCATGACTTCACTTCAAACAATGCTAAAAAGATAAATGCAGAATTAAAGTGTGAAAAGAAATTATTTTTAAACACCAAATTTGAAATGTGTGAAGGCCTTTTAAAAATAACATGGAATAAAAAAAGAAAATTTCCAATGTTTTAAACTCTAAATGTAAATGTGAACAAAGTTTTTTAAGAACACCAAATCTTAAATGAGATGGAGTGATTTTGGGATGTAATATAGTTTCTCATCGCTTGAGTAAACCTAAAAACACTTGTTAGAAGTAATATTGGGCCAAGATAGTGAAGGAAACCTGTAAAATTAGCTCAAAAACCATAAAATAATTAATCTTTAGAATAATTTTGTAGTTACATGGTAAAGGTACATTATGAAATTGTTAAGCTAATGAAACTCAAAAAATAGCAAAAAAACATAGAACTTACAACGGATGATTTCAAAATTTAAGAATGATTTCATTGTTAATAATGATTATTTCACACTTATTTTGGATGTTATCACAACTCAAATTGACAATTTCACTATTAAGTTCAATGATTTCATAGCTCAAGTTCAACAAATTCTCTACTAAGTTTGATAATTTCACTATTTTAGAAACCTATAAGAAAAAATAGAAATAAAGAATAATGATTTCACATTTTTGGATATGATTTAAAAACTATTTTATATGATTTTTATATTTCAAAAACTTTCAAGGAAAAAAATGCAGAGGCCAATCTCTATCTCTACCCTTCCATAGCTATGACACCTATAAACATGCACTTTGAACCAAAATCTCTATCTTATTCTATGTTGTCAATTCTCTACAAGATTCAATATGATTCTCTTGAATGGTCTAAAGCACAAGCACCTTTGAATCCTCCTATCCTTTGCCTTTAATCCATACACACAAAGCATTCATCATTGCACTTCATTCTATCTATTTTTTATCTCTTCCTTTATGTTATATCCACACTAGTCTTTATACCATGTAACAATTTTATTCAAAACTCATTGTAGTTTTCCACAATCTTTATTTAGGCTCTATTAATTCACAATATTCTCCATGGTTCCTATGTGTCCTCCCTCATAATGTAACAACCTCTCTAAACAAAACACCTAGTATCTACCAATCTTCTCATTATGTCTCAGACTACCTCTAGTAGCCTTTTTTAAAGAATTTCCTTCTTGTATGGATTTGTACAATTGAATGTTGGAAAACTAAAGTATTTTCTAAGAAAATTTTATCCTTATTTTACCTTCTACAAAGTTTTTTTGTCTCATTCAATGCATAAGTCATCTTCATACTCTCTTTCATGGCTTGAATTAGGCTTGTTTAGGTCTCTTTTCCTCCATTATACACATAGTCACACATAGACATACGGATACATAGTAGGTCAAAATTTAAGTTTAAAAATATTTTATTAAACATTATTTGAAAAATATTCACAAAAAATCAAGGATTTTTCATGGTGAAAATGCTTAGAATTCTCGTTCTTCCTTCAAAACCCTAACACAAGGTTTGACAGGCTGTGTACTACCCAAGAGGGTAGAAAATTGATTTTAAACCTTTTTATATCATTTCATATGACCTTAATTATTTTTTATGACTATTTTTACCCCCACACAACTTTATAGGATGTTGTAATCCCATTACATAGCTTTTTTAGGTTATCACTTCAAATTTTGAACCACCTATGCGTATAAACACAGACTTAAACTAACCAAATAAGGAGTTATTTATTTTATTACATTATAAAATAGGTTTTAAACCAAACTTATGGTTTTATATGATATAAAAAATATTTTTTAACCTTTATAAATCAATACTTACCTTCTTTAACACCCCTGGCATGCATTTTGACATAATTCTATATTGGTCTAAAGAATTATGACAGGGTGCTTTATGGTCTATATTTATGGTCTATAGGCTTGGAACTTTGTTGTCACAATATATATATATATATATATATATATATATATATATATATATATATAAAAATAAACTCTTTTATTCCCAATAATAATATTAATAAAGTTTCAAAGATACCTTACCAATTCATGTTTGGAATTGATATATGTTATCCTTCACTAAAAATTATACACTCAGTTCACTCCCTCAATAGATTGTACATAATACAGAACTTTACATAGTTTTTGTAATAAAACCCTTAACAAAACTAGTAAATAAAATGAAAAATGTCTTATTAACTTTCATAAACATAAATTCATCCTTTTGAGATCACAAAACATTATAAAAAAAACTTATCAAGATGATACCTTCTCCTTCACTTGTTTACACAGTCTTTTCCTTAAACATAGAACCTAATCTTAAATAGGGTATATAGTTGTCTTTGCATTTTTCATCTAGAAATAAGAAAAAAACTTCATGGAATATAATGAAATTAAAAAATACACTTATATCCCCTTAACACTATATTAATAAAGTCAAAACTTCTCCTTATTTATGTTATCTTCTTTGCTCTATTTGAACATTCATTGTATTGGCATATACAAAACTACAAAACTTTACCAATAGTCTTCCTCAAACAAAGTGTTATCTATTCAAGTTCTAGGAAGTTTTTTTTTTACACCTTTAAATCCACCCCTCCATTATCATCCTCTTTTCACTAACTCTACCTTAAATGAATCCCCATACAACATTAAATACAAGTTATTTTATTGAAAAAATTGTCCTAACTACCCTTTATACGTTGCAAACTACCTAACTACAAGCCCACTCAACAAGATAACTCATCATGTGATTCATGTGGGTCTTGAAACATCCTTGACCCTTTATTATAACCTAATCACCTAACAACAAATCTGAGACCTCTTAACACAACATGGAGATCCTCTATTCCACAAGAAAGATTTGAAAATTCAAATCAAGGTTTTGGTGGGAAAATGCCAAAACATCTCCAACTCAAATTTCACAACTTCCTACTACCTTAAAATGATTATTATAGACCTAACATGACCTTAAAAACTTTAAAAAGACTAAAAACATGACAATTAACCAATATGTACAATGTGGTAGGTGATGTTCCTACATTATACTATTGAGGAGCAAGAAAAACATTCCATGAAGTTATAAAAGATTTTGTCTTTGGGGTTATTTGCAGCATCCTTCTTCCACATAGATCCCAAGCCCTATGTGAAACATATAGACCTTTTATATTATTTCTCATGATGGATCCTCCCTTTTTGTTCTTTCTCTTGTTCTTCCTCTTGTTTTTCCTCTTGCTTTGCATCTTTCAAGCAATCATTTGAAACTATTGCTTATTATTTTGCCTCCAAATACCTTCACATAAATCAAAAATGTCAAATAAAACCACCTCATAATTTTTTCCTTGGAGTTCACCTTGTTCCTCTTCAAATTATACTTGTTCTTTGGCTGCCATCTCTTCTTTCTCTTGACTTAAGATTGCCTCAAATGCAAACTCAACTACCATGATGCTCTCCTTGTCCCCTATGAGACTCAAATCCTCTTAACTCCTCCATGTTATGCTATCATATCTCATTTTCCTTTATTTTATACTCTTATTCATCACCTTTTCTTTCCATTTGTATCAAGAAAGACACCTCAACCTACTGCCATGCAAACTCTTTAATCACTTCAACTTGTGCTTCTTCCTCACTCTCTACTACTACCACCTCATGCCTATCAAACACTGCATTTGGTGTTGTTGTACCTTCGTGTCTTTCCATTAGCACATTAATTAGTTTAAGTATTCTCTCATATAATGCATTTTCTATAATGTTCAAATTATAATACTTATCAAATACAACATGAAAGTATTACCTTGTGCTTCTTGGTTCTCCTCCATTCTTTCTTGTCTAAAATCTACCTCCTTCTTGCTCTTCATGAGTCATGGTGCTACTACAACCTCTTTCTTTTCTTCTTCATCTTCAAATGTATCACCTTATTCAAGGTAGCATAAGATTATGTCCCTATACTCTATTGTCCACTCAACTTGTTCATCCATTTTAGCATGATTCTTATGCTTCAATCCTTCATGCAGCTTATCATATGTATGTACACATGTCAAAAATTCATTAGTCATATTCATGTAAGGATTTCATGCCCCTTCACTTCTCTTTCAAGGTTACCTTATTTTCATCTTCATCACTTGTCTTATTATATTCTCCATCAACTATTTAAGATGCCATCTCACCTTATTCTTTATGCACACACTAAATCTTGGTCTCAACTCTTCCAAGTTTTGTTCTAGATTTTCCATTACCTCCTTCATCTTATCTATTTTTTCTCTCTCTAACCATCTTTTTTTTACTTCCATATTATTATTGTCTATCTTCTTATGTCATTCCTCATTCATCAATCCCTTCATCATATTTAATATCTCATCTATTCTTGACAATCCTTACATCTTATCCTCTTAACCATTCACTTGGTCTATCTCACTTCATTCTCTCTCTCTTAAATTCAATCTCTTTCTCTTGTCCTCACATGGGTCTCTCTTCTCTTATTCTTTCTCTAGGACTCTCTATCTAAAGCTCAATTTTGAGATTCTCTCTTGGATATCTTACTAAATATCTTCTCTCTAAGCTTGCTTAGCCTAAGGTCTTCACCACCTATCACTTTCTTTATTTCAATTATACTTTTGCCTCTCCTTTCATACCTACAGCCTCTTCATTAGCATTCTTCACAACAATAATTCAAAACATCATCCAATATGTACTCATTATAATGTATTCACAAACTAAAAAAACTCAAATATACCTTCCCTAAGAACATATCATGCTCCGATACCAAATTTATGTAGGGGCCAATCTCTATCTCTACCCTTCCATAGCTCTAACACGTGTAAACATGAACTTTGAACCAAACTCTTTAGCTTATTCTATGTTTTCAATTCTCTACAAGGTTTAATATGATTCTCTTGAATGGTCTGAATCTCAAACACCTTTAAATACTCTTACTCTCTACCTTTAATCCTTGCACATAAATCATTCATCCTTACACTTCATTTTATGCATTTGTTATCTCTTCCTTTATGTTATATCCACACTAGTCTTCATACCATGTAACAATTTTGTTCAAAATTCATTCTAGTTTTAAATAGTCTCTATTCAGGCTCTATTCAATCATAATACACTCCATGGGTCTTATGTTTCCTCCCCCTTAAGCCACAAACTTCTCCAAACAAAACACCTAGTATCTACCAATCTTCTCATTGTGTCTCAGACTGCCTCTAGTAGCCTTTTTTAAGGCATTTCCTTATTATATAGATTTGTATGATGTAATGTTATAAAAATAAAGTCCTTTCTTGAAACCCTTTATCCTTATCTTACCTTTTACCAAGTTTATTTGTCTATTTTAATTCACAAGTCATCTTTTACTCTCTTTCATGGCTCAGATTAGGCATGTTTAGGTCTCTTTTTCTCCTTTATACACACAGTCACACATATACGCACAGATAAGTACCAGGTCAAAATGTTAGTTTCAAAATATTTTAGTAAACATGATTTTAAAACTATTCACCAAAATCAAGGATTTTTCATAGTGAAAATGCTCAAAAATCTCATACTTCCTTCAAAACCCTAACACAAGGTTTGATAAACTATGCAATACTTGAAAGGGTATAAAATTGATTTTTAACCTTTTTATATCATTTCATATGACTATAATTATTTTTTATGACTATTTTAACCCTCACACAACTTTATAGGATGTTTTAATCCCATCACATAGCTCATTTAGGTTGTCACTTCACATTTTGAACCACCTATGCGTACAAACACAGTCTTAAACTAACTAGAGAAGGGGTTCTTTCTTTTATTACCTTTTAAACTAGTTTATAAACCAAACTAAGGGTTATATATGCTCTAAAAAATATTTTTTAACCTTTATTAATCAATACTTACCTACTTTGACACCCTTGGCATGCATTTTGACATAATTTTGTATTGGTCTAAAGAACTATGATAGGGTGGTATGTGGTCTACAGGCTTAGATTTTTGTTATCACAATATATATGTAACAAAATATTTTATTCAAAATAATAATCTTAATAAATTTTAATATATCCCTCACCAATGCATGTTTTTAATTGATATATATGACCCTTTACTCAAAATTATACACTTAGTTCCCTCCCTCAATAGATTGCACACAATATATAACTTTACATAATTTTTGTAATGAAACCCTTAATAGAACTAGTAGATAGTATGAAAAAATCCTTCTTAACCTTCATACACATAACTTCATCCTTTTGAGATCATAAAACATTGTAAAAATCATATCAAGATGATACCTTCTCCATCACTTATTTACACTGTCTTTTCTGTAAATGCATAACCTAATCTTAAAATAGGGTATACAATTGTCTTTGTATTTCTCATCTAGAACTAAGAAAAAAACTTCATGGCATATAATGAAATTTTAAAATAAACTAAAATCAACTTACAAATATATTAATAAATTCAAAACTTATCCTTATTTATGTTCTCTTCTTTTCTCTATCTACACATTCATTATATTAACATATACAAAATTACAAAAGTTTACCAATAGAATCTTCCTCAAACAAAGTCTTATCTATTCAAGTTCTAATATGTTTATTTTTTTTACACCTTTGAATCCACCTCTCCATTTTCATTATATTTTCACTAACTCTACCTTGAATGACTCCCCATACAACATTTAATACAAGTTATTTTATTGCAATAACTATCCTAACTATCCTTTGTACTTTACAAACTACCTAACTACAAGAATGCTCAATAAGTTGACTCATCATGTGAGTCATATGGGCCTTAAAACACCCTTGACCCTTTATTATAACCTAACCACCTAACAACAAAGTTGATACCTCTTGACACAAGATGGAGATCCCTAAAATCCATGAGAAAGATTTGAAAATTCAAATCAAGGTTTTGGTGGGAAAATGCCAAAACTCTCCAATTTAAATTTTACAACTTCTTACTACCTAAAAATTATTCATATAGACCTAATATGACCTTAAAAACTTTCAAAAGACTCAAAACATGATAATTAACCAATATGTACAATGTGGTAGGTGATATTCCTGCATCAAAAAATAGAAATAAAGAATTATTTCACATTTTGTGGCTATGATTTTGCAACTATTTTTGATGATTTCATTGTTGATTTTGATGATTTCACTATTTCTAAAACCTACAACAAAACATAAAAAAGAGAGGATGATTTCATGAATATATTGCATAATTTCACTATTAAGTGCTCCTAATTCATGATTATGTATAAAAATGTAGAAAATAATGAAATTTTGTAGAAAAAATTCATAGTTTACCCTATTGTTTTCACAAAATAAAGATTTAAATTCATAATTCTATAGAGCACGGCTAAGATAGAGACATTTTCACACTTTTTTGTGACATTTTCACTTTTTACAGTAATGATTTACTATTTTGGATTCTAAATCCATTGATATGTAATGGACAAATTCGCATTTATGTAGTCAATCACAAAATATATCAAATTTAAACAAAAAAATCTAAAAATAAGGTCATTGATGAATTTTTCTTGATTTTGAAGGGTTCCAAGATGTTCCTATGATAGATTTGGGGTGCATGTCCCATTGAGTGTGTCAATATGTAATGTAGGATTACGAAGACAATGTTAGTTTCTCTTGTTATTGGATAAAGAAAAATAATCAATGACAACTAGCATTTTAAGCTAAGTGAGCAAAGATAACAAAATAAATAAATCTACTAATGGAAGATAACAACACCATTTACCTTCCTATAATGGCTCCATCTTACAATCAACATGAGAGAAGGCTTGTGCTCATTATTGTGAATAAGTGGTCTTCGATGATGCCAATTCTTTGTGGTCAAAACCTCCTCTTGTCCCCTTAGAAATTGGTTCTTAGCTTATGTTGGTAATGAAGCTTTCTATCAATAATTTAGTATTATTTGTTTGCACACAAAAGCTTGGTTAAGAATGGTCATGGCACTTGTATTTATAGGTTTTCAACTAACTCTAACCCATGTGTAGGTAGGTTGGGGTTAAGGTTAAGAGTCTGAATGTAATAAATGGTGGCTTTAATTATGCATTTATGGAGGCATGTCTCAAAAAATTTTATTTTTATGGTATTTATATTAATATTTTTCAATTCTTGACTTTGAGGATGATGATATCATCATGACCTTATGTTTTTTGAAAATCCCATTAATAAATTACATATGCATTAACTACACATGGAATTTTCACTTAAGAATTTAATTTGATTTTCTTGGTTAATTAATTTTTCTTAGTCTTTTGGTCATTTCAAAAATTGGGTTAAGTGTCCCATTTAATTGGTTAAAAATATTAATTTGCTTAGTAATAAGCTGAATAGGGATGAATACGCAAAAGCTTATTATTTTTTATATGATAATACTCCAAATAGGGATGCCCCAACATAATTTTGGGCATTTACGTCTAATATGTGGATGAATTTGGGATGTTCAAGTGATTTCTAGGCTTAATTGCGCATTGTTTACTAGAAATTGGTCTTAAGTCTATTTATACATGAAAGTGGCTGAAAATGAGTGTCTACACTAACACTTTTCATATCAAACCAAGTTATAAGAAAATACTTATTGAGGTTAAAAGTAATGTAACTACCATGGTTGATATAATTTCATAAAAAACCTAATAGGTTTATCTTATCGAATGTGCCTAAGAGATAATTTACATGATTACCTAAGTCTCCAACTTCATCACTCTTGAAACTAATAGAGTGTCATCTCATATCTCTACCTCCTCCTATGGTGGTTGATATGATTCAACATTTACCAAAATGATATGATTCCATTACCCATATTGACTACCACCAATGTGTGGGGCATTCTATAAATAAATGTTATAAATTATAGCACAATATACATGACCTTATTGATAGTGATTAGCTTACCTTTGAGTATTCTCCTAAATATTTAGGATCATAACCAAATGATCATTAAAACCAATAAATATTCAATAATCCATTACAATATCTCTCTAAGAAAACTTTAAAAGTCCAAATGGCATATCATGCACATCTTCCTCCTTCACATTATAGACACCCATTAGATGGTATTATTAGTAAATTTATATGTGAGATACATCTTATGGTTCTTAGACCTTTTATTTTTTTTAATGATAGTGATATTATCGAAGATGAATCTGATCTTCATTATTTATTTATCAAGGCATGTGTTGATCATCAACCTATACATAGTGTTATGATTTACAATGGTGCTAGTCAAAATGTATGTACCATGACATTACCCACACATTTAGGATACACACATGATGACTCATTCCCTTTAAATAAAATTATAAAATCATTTTATTGGAATCTATAACAATATTTTGGTGAGATTAATTTACCTCTTCAGATTGGTCTAACACATATGACCACTACATTTTTAGTTATACCATATATATGAATCTTTGATATGTTATTGGAACATCTTTGAATACATAACATTCATGTATTACCTTCTATAATGCATGGTTGTATTAATTATATTCATGTCAATAAGGTAATTATAATTTTTGGAATTTCATATGAACATCTTTTGCAACAAGAATAGTTTATTCCAGAATAATTGATTATACAACATATTGAGGTTAATCATGTGCAAAATCATAATCAAAATATAATACCCTTTCCTAGGCACCCCATACTTGAGAGACATTTACATCAGTGAGCTATAATGGACTCTTTAATATCCTCATTCACACCTCCATGGCCTAACCATTCACCTACAATAGAGCATCATGTTTCAAAATGGGTAACAAGACCCACTATTAAACCAAAGAAATTATAGAGCATAAAACAATGGGTTCCAAGAACTCCTACACCTTTTATTATTACTTCACCAATAAAAATTTATATGAGACATATATAGAGTATTATAGATTCTCTAGTTTCATATTTAGCACACATATGATCCTTGGCAACATGACTAGTTTATTATACCACATTCAGAGTATAGAGCATCATATGAGCATCCCCTTAAATGGGATCACCAGCTATCACTCTATTTCCAAACATTACAAAAACTTTTAAAAAACTTAAAAATTCCAAAAAAAAAAATATCCAATAAAATATAAAAACATTCAAATAATTCAAAAATAGCAAAAATATTTAACATTTCACATGTTTAATTGATTTTGCATTTGATGTTTACTTTATGATAGTAAATAACATATATATTTAACCCTAAATTTAGATAAGGGGATATTTTAGGTTAAGGGGATTATATTAGCTTTTACATAAGGATGGTGAACTAACCTAATGATCATGCTAATTAATATAAAATTTAGACAGATAGAAATCTAAATTAGTACAACTGAGATTGCTAAAAATAGTAAAGTACAATTATTGATAAATAGTATAATTTAATTGAAAGCAAATTATACTTAGTTTACTATGTTCATATAGGTTATTTGTAATAAGTTAAAACTATACAAAAATATAATCCTAAAATAACTATTATATTGTATAAATATATTTTTTGTAGCCTTTGACACTTACATCAGATTTGGGCAATTGCATCGATGTAGGTGTCTAACCCTAAGACAAGTATCCTATACAAAATATTAACTAGATTTATATGTGGCCAATAGGATCCCTCTAGGTTTTTTATCACCTTTTTTCTAATATCTTCAAATCATGCACTCAGGTTTTCATTCTTTTTCAAATTATCAAACCCTAGCTCTTCACCCTTGGAGTGACTATGTAAAAAATGGGTTAATGGGATCATGGTTTTGAGCTACACCAAAGACTCCTCTATCAATGAGCACTATCTATATATCCAATACTCTAAAAATGGGCTCAAAATTATATATTTATCCCCTACATGTTGGCTTATATGTGTATAAGGATCTAACATGTGCCAATCAAAGATATGAAGTGACCTAGCTTGTAACTTAATAGATATAGCTAATGGGATACTCCTTGAATACTTTATAACTATGTAAATATTGATCATATGATTGATATAAAAATAAATATGAATAATTTAGGTTTGATTACTTGAATTCTTGATTGAGTACTTAGTTTATGGCTTTGTGAGTTGTATGTAATTTCTATGTGATTTCTAGGTGAGGAATAAATGAGAGTTGATCTTATATATATACATATACCAATCTCTATTAGAAATATATCACTCTAAATTACATATTCTAACATTTAGAATATGTTTCTTTTTATAAATTGGATGAATTTTTTACACTAGGCACTTTGCAAGAAAAGTGGAGACTTACATCAATGTAAGTGTCTTTTTGGGATGCAAGTATCTAAGAAGCTATAAAATAGGTATAGATCCAAAACTGGTAGTAAAGGATAATTATCAAGTTTAGATTTTTTTGTCATAGTATAAAAGGTTTATTCATTATAATAAAAAAATTTAAACTAAGAGATAAGCAATTAGGCACAAAGAGATAGTGAACGTGAACCTTTGGGTAGTGAGCAGGTCTAGAACTAAAAGGTACAACCATGATAGGTATTTTCTAAGTGAAAAATATTAAATTACTACATAAATTATATTTGAGTATCTACATCCCCCCCTTAGTTTATTAATAAAATTACTATTTTAAAGGAAATAAATACATACCTAGTTATGTATGACACACCTTGTCTTTATGTGAGCCAAACTTGAGTGCTTTGTTGGTGAATGGCCTATAACCAAGAGTATGTTATAGTATATAATTAGTGTATGAAATTTTAAATTTAAATAATTTGAAATGCTTGAAAGTAATAATATCAAGGTTAGGATTACACGTGTGTCGATGCAACCATCTTACCTTTTGGCAATTTGATTTGAAAAGACGCTTCATTGTGAAGCATTAAATATGAGATTATTACAATTTTGAACCTAAAAGTGCATATATATATATATATATATATATATATATATATATTGGAGGGCACATGCCCTTAACATTTATGTAAAGGTAAGGTTCAACATGACCATTGAGCTTGTTTCATCTTAATCATGCAACCTAACTATGTGCATAATCTAGTGAGTGTGAGAAATTTAATCAAATTGCACTATATATCTAGTGATGGTGGATAATTTAATAAAATATAACTTATAATTCTATTAAATTTACATGATTTAATCAAATTTAACTTATAAAATTGGTAAAATTGAATGATTTAATGAACTCAACCTTCCAAAGATGAACCAACTACTATAGTATATTGTCTCAATAATAATCCATAATAGTCCATATTGGATATAATAACATTCTATAATATTATTTTAAATATATAAATAGACTTTTATTTTGAAATTTTATGTGCCCTTTACATGACATATGCACCTCATATATGTCTCAAGTTGAAATCTGGGTATAATAATAGTATCGATATATATAATGTTGCCATAAATATATATCTAAATTATATAAGTATAAAATATAGTGAATGTAAAATTGATGCAAGTGTTGAGGACCTATTTATATGACATTCCCCCACTAAATTTGGTAAATTCAAGAACCATTCTAAATATGGATAACACATTAACATAGTATGCCCCCACTATACAATGGAGATATTGAATACTAAATAAATGTGGAAGTCATATCTTTTTGGCATGCCCCCAATAAAATATGAAACTATGAAAATATGGAAACCATGCCTCTATGACATGCTCCTAGTGATATTCCCTCCTTTTGAGGTTAGGGGAAGTAGAATCTAGTAGTTACCTTACCTCAAAAAGATATGATAATTGTATAAGTTGTGTATAGATCATGTAGCATATAAAAGTAACATGTCTAGGTAGATATATCATTGAAGCATGTAGTATGTGATCATATCAAGTCTTAAGATGATTGACATAGATCATGGTAACGTCTAGAGGGTATCATTACAACATCATAAAGTAATCAATGCTACACCATCAATATATCACATGTATAGGGATATGTGTGTCTAACTTATGCCTCACATACCTCTTATAATATATTGTCTCATCTCTCTATGTTCATAGTAATGTCTACCTATGGAATAACCATGACTAAGTAGAGTATATAGGAGGTAGTGGTTAGTATTTAATCATCATATTATGAATTTTACTATTATGGCATTATTGTGTAGGTTTCCCCCTCTAAATGGCTCAACTATATTTATCAATACTTATACTTATATGTCAGTCATTATTATAGATCTACATATTATTATCTTATTATTGCAATCTAATGTACTATTGTGTGAAAATTTAAGTAATTTCATTACAATTGTTATCAGATATTTGATTTGGGAAAGTTTTTGTAGCATTATTTTTTTGGTATCAAATCTTTCACTTGGGTTTAAGACATGTAGTGGGTGGCTACATTGGCATTATAGTGTTCATCTAAATCTTATACATGTAAGGGATCTTAATTTATAGGTTCAAAACCTAACCTAGAGTCTGGGCTTCAAAAGCATGGTGGGAATTTGTGATCCTGATGTGTAGATTCACTAACACCTCAAGGTTTTGTTGTAATGATTCATTACATTTTTTCATGTTATGAACTTAACCTATGGCATGTCTATGGATATGTTTAATCAACTTGTGTCTTACATACCTCTTATATTATCTTATAGCATCTCTCTATGTTCTTAGTAACATCAATCTATGAAATAACATGGCTAAATAGAGTATATATGGGATGTATAGGTTAGTATTGATCATCATATTATAAATTTTGATCTTATTGCATTATTGTGGAGGTTTTACCCTTAAAGTGGCTCAATTATATTTACCAAGCATTATGCTCTTTTGTCAATCATTATTATGGATCTACATATTTTACTCTTACTCCTATGATATAATATTTTATTATACAATTATCTAAATATTTTCATTTTAATTGGTATCAAATTTTTAATTTGGGAAAGTTTTTGTGACATTTAATTTGGATTTGATGTTATGGGTCTCTTGCTAGGAGAAGGATTAAAAAAATATAAATTACAATCAGGGAAAAAATGAATATTTCCATCACTATAGTATTATTCAAAGTGTTTTTTTGAAAAAATATTAAAAAAAGAGTCTAGAAAAAACTTCACCCTTGTAAAAATTAGTAATCATTTCATTCATCTCAATGAAATGATCATAATGATATATTATATCAGTACACTTATTGGGCCAAAACATTTCACCCTTGTTCACATTAACAATTATTGGATTCATTTCAACAAGATGATCACCATGGTATAATCCTCTGGTACACTTTTTTCATGGCTAAAATCCTACATCCTAGGGTTTGAATATGGCTAATCTTAACACTCATAGACGTAAGAAAGGCCAATAAAATTTAAAAACTCCTCACAAGGATAACATGGGGTCTAGAACTTTTGATCTGCTTATTTCTAAGGTGATTCACTAACTTTATTCTAAAGCATGGTGTGGAAATATTATCTCAATGTGGTTAAATGGGACATCATTAAGGTAAGATGGGACCTAAATGTTTTGAAGGATCAATTAACACTTATAACTAGGCAATTATTTGTTAGAATATAAAAACCAATACACAAGATCTAAAAGAGTAATTGATAGTAAAATATATGAATGTAGATCAATGTACATAACATAATAATTTATCATGGGAAAACCTCACAAGTAAAAAACCCACCAATGTGATATTAATTAATTGAAAAATAATAACCTAATACAAAACTACTTCCTTCTCACTTCCTCTCAAATACCTTCACAAAATTCTTAATCACTCAAGTAAGTTCAAATTCATCAAGTGATTTGAACAATAGGGATAAACCTTATTTTATAGTGAAATGTGAAGGGAGGTGACCATTGTAACCAATGGGTCTAACCATCCTAAAAATATTTTAAATCATTGATAGTAAAATAAACAATTATGTTTTATTATTTATTTACATGAGGTTGTTAACTCATGTTAATAAATAATAAATAATTAACATTTAATTACTTAAAATGTACAAAGGGTCTTATAAGTACACATCTTAGACATTAAATATTCTAACACTCCCCCTTAATGTTAAGTGGAGATAAATACCATAGTCACCATAAAAGAATTATACTGTGTACAAAATTGAAGCATTTATAACCCGTTATCATGCCAAACATCACTTTTAAAAAAAAAGAATTATAATCCTTAAACTATTTAAAATTAAATTTAGGATAACATGATCGTGAGTCTGTATCTCATAATTTCTCATGACTAATCACTAAGTATATTTAGAGCCCTTTATAACATAAGTACCTTCATTACAAAGTATGTTTTTATGTATTGGGTAAAAAATTAAAACTTTCACATAAAATTTACAATCACATAACTTCCAAAAAAAGTTTACAATGCTTTACAATGAGAATAAGTAGAGAAGAAGAAGTAACACATAGTTGTTAAGAAGTGGCATTGTCATGTACACACCCCCTCAATGACAACTCTGAGAGATTTAACATTGCATGAAACTAATAAAACTTAGTAGCACTAAGTGGTTTTGTAAATATATTTTTCACTTTTTCATCCATAAGATATAATTAGATATCAATATCATTGAAGATTTTCTCTCAAAAAAATGCACATGAACTTCAATATGTTTAGTTCTTTGGTGTTGTAGTAGATGTTTTGTTAGGGCTATACAACTTTGGTTATCATAATGAAGGATGTCACTATGAGAAACATCCAAATAAATTTCTCCTAATAAACTTCATATCCACATGGTTTATTTGGTAGCTTCTATAGTGCTTCTGTACTCTATTTTGGTTGAAGAGATAGAGACAGTTATTACATCATGATTCCTTGCTAAGTAAACTATTTGACTATCTATGGATATTTATAGTTAACACATCTGATTTGATTATATTTTTACTAAGCTTTGAATATATGTTATTATGAGATAGTAGGATATTGATTAGGTTATATGATCACACTGCTATGAGTTAGCTATAAGTATATGTTTACTTTATGATCATATTGATCTATCATTTCAACTATATTCCATGACGTATGTATCTCATGACTACTATGATCTAACTACCTACTTTGTTATGAGATTGATATAGGATAACTCATCCATCAAATCATGATGGAGGGAGAGCATCATCAAAGAGGGTGATTTAGATCAAGATGTTAGAGGATGACAAATAAATCGATTGGGACCTTGCACACACCACTTAAATTAGCACATGATAGAATGCACAATAAATGGTTAGCATTATATTATTTTTTATAGATAATTATTTGATTATGATTTGATATTTGCTTAATTAGACTAGATTTAGGTTATTGGTCTATAAATTAATTTTTAAACCATTTTGACATGTTAATTTAACAAATATGCTCTAGTATATAATAATAAAAATAAAAAAAGAGAATAAATAAAAGTATTGAGTAAATAATAATAAAAATATATATTAAATAATTGAAACTCCACTTGGACAGGGATAAAACTATGAAGAAGTATTAGTTTATTGAAATCCCTTATATTATAAAGATCATCAATATATTTTGTGAATATAAAATATAATGATTGAGTTCGTGATGGAGAAATATAATTGACCATCGATATAATATTTATGTCTTATGTGTGTTATGAAAAACATATTTATTTTATCGACTTAAGCAACCATATGAAGTCAGTATCCTTGAAACAAAATGTGTTATTGAAATGAAAAATCATAATGAGTTATGAATTATCTAATTCTTTGACTGACTAGTTGTAATTAATAGTGTGTACATAAAATTTATGGACTGTGTTATTACTATTTGTGTTATATTCTTGTATCTACTTATAGAGAGTAGATTATGTAGTCTAAACCTAGGATAAACTTAATTGGTATAATATGTTCTTGTTACCTATCAGTTAGGGTTATAAATTACTATAAGTATCTCTTGATTAAAAGTATAAATGATCAATGGTTTAGTATTTTCATATCTCTTATGTGTTTATACATGATGCATGTGCAAGGATTTGTATATAGGGATTATACATATAATTAAATATGTGGTAGAAATGATTCATAAGTTGTCTATGGGACCAAAAATCTAACCATATGAGAATAGTTGCTTAGGGAAATAATTATGTTATTCAATAAAATATTATGGAATAGCTTGGCTATGAGTTATCTAACTCTTAGAGAATAGCATGATTAAACTGTTGAATAAATTTACATATAGCAGTGAATACTTTTGTGTAATACATATTGTGAATATATTTTATATAGGTGTTTAAACATATATAGCATATAATGGTGCATATTGGTGTGCACTTATAAGTTATATTTTCTTGAGTTCTAGTATACAATTTAAACTTAGGGTATAATTGGGTGGTATAATCTCGTACTTAGTTGATTGTTACTATATATGTGGGTTGTTTGAATCTTGAAATCATAAGTTTGGTTAAGTTTATTTATGTAGTTGTGAACTATAATAGTATGGGATATCATAGAGTATTACAATATAGATATAAGTTATACCCAGATGGTACATACTATAATTATTATGTCTAGACTCACATCTACGTTTGACTAATTAAATGTATGTGTGTTGGTTATTACTATGAATAATATGTTTTATGATAGTTAGTAAGACTTTATATATACATGAATATAACATTAAGAGTTTAACAAATGTTATGATATCATGTTATGGTGTTTCGTGGAAACTATGACTTGCTTCGTTATATCTAGTTATTTGAATAGAAGCTTATGTTCCCATATATTTAAGACTACTTTATATAATTATTTATGAAAAACTAATAGTTATGTCTTAGAATATTAGACTATGATAATATGGGTTATTATAGGGTGTAGTATGTTTGAAAAGTAAATATGGTAATTAGAATCTATAGTTAAATGTGTATTTTAATCAGTGGTATAAACTGTAGACATTATTTTTAGTATGGGATAGAAAATAATGTAAAATTCATTCATATATGTTTGATAAAATAAATGTATGCTTTGGTACTCTTATGTTAATCATGTTATATGATGTGTTTGATAGTAGTATGTAAATTAAATGAATCTTGGGGTTGAATTGTATTTAACCAATCTGCATTAGTGCTACAGAGTAAGGAGTGAGATGGACTTCACTAGATTATTAACATCATAATGATAGATGAAGGCAATCTAATCAAGTGGGGTGTATGATTTTGATTGATCTATAAATCTTTATTACTTATTATTAATAAAAATTTGGGCCAAATTATGTTTAGTGAGACATTATCATTTCATAAGTATAATTTATATGTTTGTACAATATTTTATAATAGAATAGATTTTTATGATACACTACATGTTTAGTTTAGAAATCATATAGTACATGGGTATTTAATTGTATCTCTAGATTCCCACATCATCACTATCTAGTCATCTATGAAGGAAGGCCAATTTCCTAATGTGATTAGTGTAGGGGATAAGTGGTATATGGTTGATGTAAAAAATCACTTGGATGATGCTTTCCCTCCCATAGTAGTGCTACTTATCGAGACAATACTTGAGATTGCCATAGATACTTGAGTTTAGGAACTATGCTCTAGAGGAGTAGTGTATCTTATATGTACATTGAATTGTAATGTGCTTATTATTGAATATTGTCATGAGAGTTTTAATTACTTGTTATTGTATATTGATAATGGTGGTTTTAGATTTGTATCAATTGTGATTGAGCTAATATAATTACTTTATATATTTTCTTTATGGTGTGTTCTCATGATATTAGAAATCAATGATATATGATGTATTATGCTTGTTTGTTATTATCATGCTTTGAGTATTTCATATGATCTTTGTAGATTCTTGTGGAATAATCTATTTTTGTTATATGTGATTATTAAAAAAAAATCACATACTTCTAGTTGACCCCAATGGGGTTGTTACATGTGATATTAGAGTTATGTCTCAAACTCTAAGACCTAATAAGTCCATTAACATTTATGTATCTTTCTATTTATTAGTAAGGAGGATAGAGAAATAGGTATGGTACATTGAGTGTGTACTCTTAAGAACACCCATACCCTTTTGAGTGGTTAAGGGGTTGGCTTTTCAAGAGTCCCAATGGTGATGATTGCATACGAGGTTTGGGTAAGTGATTACATAGCATAGTTCATGAGTTATGAGCAAGAAATTTCTACCATAGTTGGATCACTTAAGGATGAACACCTCAAGTATGATTACATTCTTCTTGGTAATCAAGTCACCTTAACCAATTGTGTTTTGTGTTGTGTGTTTAATAAGCATGGTATGTTTCTCACTTAGATATATGTGCTTAGTTTTTGTGTCTTATATTCACTAATCCTAGGAATGTAAAATCTTATTAGACCAATTTTTTAAATTAGTACCACCTAGGGTGGTAGGAATTTTCTTGTAGTATAGTGTAGATGTTTTGGTTAAGAATTCCTTGTGTTAGGAGTTTATTTATGGTTTGGCACCTTTATGTTATGTGTAAGTGTCATCTCTCTTAGTTATCTTAGAGGTGAGTTGTTATTATCTCATTTTCCTTTGACATCATTATAAGCTACCAAGAGGATTCATATTTTCATGAATATGAATTAGTTTTCTCTTAAATAGGAACTTGTTTTTGAAATGTTGTTTGACCATATTTCCTTAGAGTTCATAGGATAAATGTCTTCTACTTCTTGTTGAGAGAGAAGTTGTAAAATTGTATAGATTGATACATCTTTGTGGTTCATATTTTATTTCTTCTAGTTGTGGAAATAGATTGTGAAACTATACTTACATATTTGGTAAGTAGGTAGTGATTTGGCAACTTTGTTATGGTTTTTTATTTTTACCTTATGAGGGTATTTAAGAGTTTTATTTTAGAGATGTTATTCTCTACTTTCCACTAGTGAATTTTTAGGGTCACTACTTTATCTAACTTGTGATTTTAGAACATGTGGAGTGGCAAAATTTGAATTATATATTAAATTATAGATTAAGAATTATAAGTTGATTATAATTAATATGTTATTATTTACCTTTGATTAGATTGATATTGTTCTATTTTTGCTTAAGCATGATGTTTGTTGAAGAGTTATTTTTATACCTTTCACTGGAAGTGAGTAGGGTATAGGATGTGTGGAACATCTTGTCAATCTAAGGGTTGAGATAAATTTTTATATTATTATGTGTTAGCCAAGAAAGTAGAGAGACAATGTCTTACTTGTTTTCTTTATAAGATTGTAAGGACAGTGTAATCCTTGACCTATGTATGTTATGTTAATTTTAACATTATTTTATTTTAACTATGAATATAGCACTATAGGTTAAGCTATGAAATATGATACTAGTTATGTTTGGATAGTGACAACCTAATATAATTACGGAATGATTATATGATTATTCTTGTATGTATATTGATAGATTTATAATCACTTAGCATATAGTATTGATTTATATGATCTGATAGTGTAGAATTGTGATCATTAAACATTATGCACTTTTTGTAGATCATTAGGTTATGGAGACCTAAGGGAAGAGTGGTAAATTAGGAATGTGAGTACTAAGTGATAGGACTGGATCCTACTTAGGCTCACATTGACTCAGTATTTACTAAGTTTGGATCCGATAGATGGACTTGCCAAATTTAGTCATATGGCCATACGCATGTATATGTTGAAACTTTTATTCTTTTATTTTGTATACATTAGAAATATAGTATTTTTAATTCCTATTCATCATCATACTTGTTAGGATCTCTATGGAGTAGTGACAGTATTGACATGTTATACTTATCAATAGCTACATGAGATAGTGATAGTATTAACTCATACACATCATTTTTGTCAGGTTACCTAATTTATTTTCTCTAAAATGAGAAAAATCCTCTCTAGATTAGAGAGATATGTAGAGGGATGGAATATTTTGTGCAACTCTTTTAGGTCATTTTTTTTGGCTTGTATGATGATCTTATGTGTACTTGGGAAGTCAATGGAATTTTCACAAAGATATGTAGAACCCTTCAAGGTAACATAAGTGATCTATCTTAAAATATAGAGACTTGTTTTGATGGTTCTATACTTCAGAGTGGTCATGAAAAAATCAATCAAAGTAAGTAATACTCAAAAAACATGTTTTCATAATAGATAGATGTTATAGAGTAGAGTTTTATGGGACCAATACTATGAGAATAGTACAATTTTAAGAAACTATGGTGAGTTTTATAGGTAATTTCCATTTATTTACTTAATTTGATATTATATATCATGTTATTGATTTGATCAATAATGTTTTTAATTCAAAATTTGTATTTGATGAGAGTCATCCAAGATGATGACTAATTTTATGGGAGAAAGATGTTACATCTTGATTTCTCACTAAGCAAACTATTTGACTATTCATTGATATTTATAGTTGACATATCTGATTTGGTTATATTTTGACTAAGATTTGAGATATATGTTGTTATGGGATAGTATGATATTGCTTAGGTTATATGATATCTAATTTGGTTATATTTTGACTAAGATTTGAGATATATGTTGTTATGGGATAGTATGATATTGCTTAGGTTATATGATCACCCTGCTATGAGTTAGCTATAAGTATATAATTATTTTATGATCATGTTAATTTATTATTTCAGCTATATTTCATGACATATATATATCATGACTGCTATAGTCTAACTACCTTTTTTTTTTGAGATTGATACAGGAGAACTTATCCCTCAGAGCATGATAGAAGGAGAGAATCATCAAAGAGGGTGATGTAAATCCAAATGTTAGAGAATGATAGAGAAACCGGATGGAACCTTACACATACCACTTAAATTAGCACATAATATAGTGCATAATAAATGGCTAGCATTATGTTATTTGTAATAGATAATTATTTTCTCATGATTAGAGATTTGCTTAATTGTACTAAATTTAGGTTATTGGTTTATAAATTAATATTTAAACCATTTTAACATGCTAATATATATATATATATATATATATTGTGACTAAGAACTAAATGTGCTCTAGTAAATAAGAATAAAAGTAGAAAAAGAAATAAATAAGAGTATTGAGTAAATAATAGTAAAAATAGATATTAAATAAGTGAAAATCCATTTAGACAAAGATAAAACTAAGGAGTATTAGTTTATTGAAATATCTTATATTATAAAGATCAATATATTTTCTGAACATGAAATATAATGATTGAGTTCATGATGTAGAAATATAACTGGCCATCGTATAGTATTTATGTCTTATATGTGTTATGAAAAACATATTTATTTTATGAACTTAAACAACCATATGAAGTTAGTCTCCTTGAAAAAAAATGTGTTATTGGAATGAAAAATCATAATGGGTTATGAATTATCTAATTCTCTGACAAATTAGTTGTAAGTAATAGTGTGCACATAAAACAAGTGGATTGTGTTATTACTCCTTGTGCTATATTTTTGTATATACTTATGGAGAGTATATTATGTAGTCTAAACCTAAGATAAACTTGATTATTATAATTCATGTTTATTACCTATCAATTAGGGTTATAAATGACTATAAGGAGATCTTGATTAAAAAAATTATAAATGAATTGTGGTCTAGTATTTGCATATCTTTTGTGTGCTTACACATGGTGCATGTACAAGTATTTGAATATAGTGATTATGCCTATAATTAAATATGTAGTGGAAATAATTCAAAAGGTGTTCATGGGATCAGAACCCTAACCTTATGATAATAGTCACTTAGGGAAGGAATTAAGTTATTTGATTAAAGATTATATAATAGCTTAATTTTGAGTTATCTGACTCTTAAAGAATAGCATGAGTGAATAATTAAATAAATTTACATATAGTAGTGAATAATTGTGTGTAGTACATATTATGAATATATTTTATATGGGTGTTTAAATATATATAGCATATAATGGTGCTTAGTGGTGTGTTCTTATAAGTTATATTTTCTTGAATGTTAATATGTAGTTTAAATTTAGGGTATATTCGGGTGGTATAATCTCGTAATTACTTGATTGTACTATGTATGTGGGTTGTTTGAGTCTTGAAATCACAAATTTAGTTATGTATATTTATGTAATTGTAAACTATGATAGTATGGAATATCATAGAGTACTATAGTATAAATATATTTTATACCTAGATGGTACATACTATAATTATTATGTCTAGACTCATATCTATATTTGACTAATAACTAAAAATGAGCATGAGACTGTATCTCATAGTTTTTCATGACTAATCACTAAACATATTTAGAGTCTTTTATAACATAGGGACCTCTATTACAAATTATGTTTTTATGTATTGAGTAAAAAAGTAAAACTTTCACACAAAGTTTAAAATCATACAACTTTCACATGAAGTTTATAATTCTTTACAATGATAATAAGTAGAGAAGAAGAAGTAACACATGGTTGTTAAGAAGTGAAATTTTCATATACACATCCCCTCAATGGCAACTCTGAGAGGCTTAACATTACATGAAATTGATAAAATTTAGTAGCACTAAGTGGTTTTGTGAAGATATCTGCCACTTGTTCATTCATAGGACAGAACCACAGATTAATATCACCATTAAGGATTTTATCTTAGATAAAATGCACATGAACTTCAATATGTTTGGTTTTATGATGTTGTACTAGAATTTTTGTTAGGGTTATATAACTTTGGTTATCATAATGATGGCACTATAAGAAACATCTAAATAAAATTTTCCCAATAACCTTCATATCCACATGGCTTCTTTGGCATCTTTCATAGTGCTTTTGTACTTTGATTTGGTAGAAGAGATAGAGACATGAGGTTGCTTCTTGGTACTTCAAGTGATAGCATCTTCACTAAAATTAAACACATATCAAGAATTAGATTTGTGACTATAGTATTACCAACATGGTCAGCATCACAATAACCATATAATTTAACATTATTAATAGACGAATAAAAGAAACCAAAATTAATTGTTCTTTTGATATAAAAAATAATATATTTAACTAATTTCTAATTATCTAAATATAGATCTTTCATAAATATAGAAGCCACACCAAAAACATATAAAATATTTGGCCTAGTAATGATTAGATAAATAAAACTACCAAGCTATCTATATAAAGTAGGGTTAAATTTTTCACATGTAATTTTTGGATCAAGTTTAATACCAAATTCAATAAGATTAGAAGTAATTTACAATCAAGTCTATTAAAATTTATAATAAGATTTTTTTCATATTGAGATTGTGAAACAATAATTAAATTTTTATCCTAAAATATAGCTATTCATAAAAAAATGGTGCAGAATGTCTAAATCAATCATTTAAAATATTTGACTTAGTGTATCCTTATATTTATAAATTAAATTAGTTAGATCACTAGTAATGAAAAGATCATCAACGTATAAAATAATTAAAATTGATGATCATTTTCAACTTTAATAAAGAGATTGTTATTAGAGTAGCAACTAGAGAAACCCAATTTTTTTTTTAAAAAAAAATAGAATACCAAGTTCAAAGAACTTGTTTTAGACGATACAAATATTTATTTAACTTGTATACATAATGTTCTCTATCATGTTCAATGAAGCCTTTAAGTTGAGTCATGTAGATTTCTTCTTCAAAATCATCATTTAAAAAATATTTTTGACATTCATTTGGTAGATAACCCAATAATTTTGGGCTACAAGAGCAATAAGTAATCTAATAGTACTCATTTTTGCTACAGGAGAAAATATTTCAATATAGTCAATTCTGAGTTTTTAAGTAAACCCACAAGCAAATAATCTAACTTTAAACTTGTCAATTTTACCAATTGAAGTATATTTAATCTTATAAAGCCACCTACAACTAAAAATATGCCTTTTTTATGGAGGTGGGACAAGATCCCAAGGTTGATTATTATTTAAGGCATTGAACTCAACTTCCATATCAAAATTCTATCTATCATCCTAAATGTATTCATCAAAAGATTGAGGTTCACATTTATATAGTCATCAAAGCATGATAAGAATGTTGACTTCTAGTTAATTTATTAAGGTTATCAACATTACAATATTGGATTATGGATTATACCCATTTATTTTTTGTAAAGTTAACATGAAACTTAGGGGGTTTATTGGACTCTAAGTTATCTAAATATGGATCAACTTCCTCGAAGGCAGATATTTCTTCATAAGGAGAAATAGAAGAGCTAGATTCATTAAAAGAACATTAAAAAAGTCCAATAGAAGACTCACAAAAAGATTTTTATAGAATAAAAACATTCATATTAACATTTTTTTTGCCTCCATAACCTAAAAAAATGCAAGAATAGGAAGTTGAATCAAACTTCTTTCTTTTAACTTTAGGAACAAAGATAAAAGCCAAACTACCAAAGATCCTAAGATTAACCACATTGGGTTTATTTTTAGACCACATTTATGACTAAGTATAAATATGTAAAGCTTTGGTATATACTCTTTTCAAATATGCACAACAATATTCATGGCTTTGACTCATTAAAACTTAGAAACATTTGCAAATTGCAATATTGTTTTAGCCATTTTTATAATGGTGTGGTTTTTATTTTTAGTAATACTATTTTTCTGAGGGGAATGGGGAGTTTTTAATTCCCTTTGAATACCACAAATAATGAAAAAATAATAAAACTCTTTACAAACATATTTACAACCATTATAAGTTCTTAATCTCCTAATAGAAAAATTAGATGCATTTAAACAAAAGCTTTAAATTCTTGGAATTTAGACAACACATCATATTTATTTTTAATGAAATATGACCATATCATTCTAATGTAGTCATTAATAAAAGTGATAATATATGAAGAACTATTAAGAGATACAACTTCAAGAGGTCCTACAACATCACTATGAATTAATTCTAAAGGATGTTAGGAATTTGCATCATGATTCTTGTGAAAGGAGTTATTATCTTGTTTATCATGTAAGTAACCCTCACAAGTTTCATGATGAGAAGGTATAAAAGGAATTCCAACAACAAAATTACATGAAAACATATTATATAAATTTCTAAAATTAACATGTCATAATATTTCATTCTATAATTAAGATTCATTCTTACAATGTAATGAAAGAAAACATGAATAAGATGGAGATAATATGTATAAAACATTCTTTTGAACCCATTCAATAATCATAGACCTAGATTAGTTTATAATGGACCAACTATCTTTAAGTAATGTTACAATTAAATTATCATTCATAAGTTGTGAACAATATAATAAGTTTTCTTTAAGATTTTGGTACACAAAAACATTATTAATAGTAACATTTGAAAATTTTATCTTTCTTTGCTTAGTTGCTTCTAAAAATGAATTATCTCCTAAGTAAATATTTTTAGAGATATCTCTAAAATCACACAAAATATTAGATAAATAATTCATATGATGTGATATACCATTATCTAAAATCCACTCATTTATATTTGAAGTAAATAAAGTAGCATATAAAACCTAATGATCAACTAGTTACACAATTATGTATGATAAAACATTCACTAGTCTGAATGTCAAAACTAGGTCAACATGTCAACTAGAGTTTTTAATACGTGAGAAGTTGGTATGTAAATAAAAAATTAGAATTCAAATTAAACTATATTTGACCAAATTCAAAAATAAAAATTTGATTTTGGGGGTTTTTAACACTAGACCTTTCAAACTACAAGCTTTTAGTAAAATAAAGTCCACCAGTCCATCTAACAATATTGTTATTATTTAACATGCACTATATTATATTTATACCTTTTTTATTTAATTTTTAATAATATATATATATACATATATATATATATATATATATATATATATATATATATATATATATATATATATATATATATATATATATATACATATATATATATACATATATATATACATATATATATACATATATATATATATACATATATATATACTTATATATACATATACATATATATACATATATATATACACTATGCATGTAAAAATAGTAAATAGATATTTCTAATTTTAACTTTTTGATAAATAGTTATCTCCAAAGTGGAACCCGTGGGTGGCTAACAAACTATATAATGAAACTACATCCCTCTAGCTAGTTATGGCACTCTAGGTGAAGGAGAGAGGCTCATATAAAATTGAATAGGCCAGTAGATACCTTTAAAAATTGTTAATCATCGTTAGTTTTTCTATTGATGATGAAGGAAACTTAAAAATTGAATTTTAGTTGAGAAATCAATTTTTTTGAATTGCCCAAGATGAAATATGGCACCCTAGGAAGCTTTGAAGAGATTAGAACCTTATAGAGACCACTAAAAAACCTAAAATTTGTTTCAAACTTCTATATTTTTAATTTTGATAATGAAAGTTTTATCAAAATTGAATTTTGACCAAAAAATTAATGTTTTGAATTGTTTTAATTTGATTATGACACCTTGTGATTGAGGAATATTTCAATGCTTGAAAAAAAATGAGTTGATTTAACAAGGTCTACAAGGCTTGAATCTTGTTTTTATGAAGATTCAAGACTCAAAGATGTTGAACTATGCTTTCAGAGATCATCTAAAAATAAATATCTACCTCTATGGTGACCCAATATTGTACAAGCTTGAAATAAATTAAATTTGTTTGAAGGAATTAAATTACACATTACTTTCCAATCATATCCATCTACCAAGATCTGAAACCATGTTAGAATTAAAAAACAAATGCATAAGATCTAGAAAAGTAATTCATAGAAAATCATAATGGAGTAAATGAACATAGATCAATGTACACAACATAGGAATTTACCAACCTTTGAAGGCAAAAAACCCACCAATATGATATTCATTATTCAAGAAATAATAACCCAATACAAAAATTCTTCCTTCTCACGTCCTCTCAAATGCATTCATAAAAATCTTAATCACTCGAGTAACTTTGAATACATTCAAGTTATTTGAATAATAGGGGTAAACTCTATTTGATAGTGAAACCTGAAGGGAGGTGACCATTGTAACCAATAGGGCCAACCATCTTGAGAATATTTTAAATCACCGATAATAAAATAAATAATTCATGTTTTATTTTCACTGATAAGTAATAAATAATTTATGTTTTATTTTTTATTTATATGAAGTTATTAACCCATGGTAATAAATAATAAATAATAATTAAAAATATGGGTATTAAATTACATTGCTTAGACATTAATTTTTTTAGCATTGTCCAATCTTCTATCTCAACCTTCTCAAAATAATCCTCGACCACTCTAGTTTGGCTCTCCCCATTCAAATAATCACGCCTCCAATCCTAGTTTGAAGTAGTTGTTGCCAAAATTGGACCTACACAAGTTTGATGGTAAGGATACACTCACTTGGATCAATCAAATCTAAAATTTATTTGATATACATCATACTCCATACACACAAAAGGTGGGCATGGCCTATTTGTGTCTAGAACCTGAGTAGTTCATTGTGTATATGTGGTTGTGTGCTCAAAAGAAAAAGAAGGGTCTTTAGTTTTCCTAGTCTGTATTTTATGAGGATCTGTAGATCCATTATTACAATAATGTCTTAGAAAAATACTTCATTAAACTAGCCAAATTATGTCAAACAAGGGCCATGATTATATTCATCAACTCTAGAATTTCTCTTTACACGTGAATGACATCACTAAGGTAAATTAACTGACATTTTATTGGGTGGCCTCAAAGACAGAATCCAAATGGAGGTTCACATATTTATCCCTAGTTTATTATCTAAAGCCATACTAATAGTATGCATGTTTGAGGGAAAATATTTGATCAAATAAATACCTTTCACCACTATCCATGAACATAATTTCCTATCCCCAACATTTCCTCAACTTACAAGATTGACCTATCAACAAATTGAATAGAAGCATGCAAAAGGATTATGTTTTGGTTGTGATATCAAATGGAGCCAAGGACTTATATGTGTTGAAAATAAGTTGTTTTACATTGAAGGTGTAAATGATGATGAAGAAGATGATGAGGCCTCAAGTGCAAGTCTGGAAGAACCAAAGATAAATATGAATATTCTCAACCTACTATTTCATGTCATGCACTTTAGAGTATTATTACTCCTCAAACTTTTAAGGTGGTAGGTTTCCTTGAGAAATATAAGGTGACTATGTTGATTGACTTTGGGAGTACACATAAATTCATCAACAATAATTTGGCTACTCATTTAAACTATTTCATTTACCCAAATCTAGAATTTTAGGTCATGATTGTAGATGGTGGTACAATCAATTTTTCTAGAAAATACCATAATGTTAATCTTGGTATGAGAGACTATCTATTAGATTCTCATATGTTTGTTATTCCCATGGGTAGGTCTGACATTATTTTGGGAATGCAATGACTCACCACTTTAGGCATAATTGAGATGAATTTCCAAGAATTGTTTATGCACTTTCATTCATAAGGCAAAAATAATTGAAATACATGGCTTATAGGCTAAATATCCATAATTGGTTAGCTCTCACCAAATGATGAAGATGCTTATAAAAATGTGCTAAAAGATTTTTTGCATAAATTTTTTCCATAAAATTTCAACCAACTAAGGAGTCTACCCATCCTGATTTATAATTGATGTTGGATGACCATTCTATTATTTTTGGTGTCATGTCAAAAGTTCTTCCACCAAACAGAGTGCATGATCATGCCATTAGACTACTTCTAGATACTACACCACCCAACATCAAACTCTATATGTATCCCTATGCCTAGAAGAGTTAAATATAATATATGGTGTAGGATATGCTAGAGGAATGAATTATTAGACACAACCAATGTAGATAATATTTATAGATTATATAGCACCTTAGGCTTATACACTTAGCAAACTCAAACCCTAGTTATTCCTCTTATTTATTGACCTCTCTCACATTTTGAAAGTCTTGCATCTCCTCTATATTATTCCACTTGACCTATATCTTAGTCTAACGAGTCTTATGTTAATTACCTAGGCCTTTTGTATTTTATAAAATGCTTAAAATGTATTTATCTTCCACTTTTAAAGTTCTGAGCTTGTACCTACTTCCCTACTCCCTAAACACTAACATCTAGGATAGACATAAGTTTCCTAACCTAATGCAAGTGCATAATTCCCTAAAGTCATATATATTATAGATAAAATGTATCCTAATGGTCAGCCTAAGTATTTTAATGTGAATTATTTCTCCAAAGGGATTGATATAAATACAAGATCAACGCTCATTCATTATTCACCTATAAAAAGACCAAAGAGACCTAGAAAAAGACCAAAGAGACCAAGAAAAACTATCAAAATCACTCTATCAAGAATTCAATTAAATAAAGCTTCCCTATTTCCATATCAATCATAAGAACAACACATCTACAATTTTGAATTACTAAAGGATTAATCTAAGAGTTATATTTTTTAGGTTACAAGCTAGGTCACTATTTTACTTTGCACATATAACATTATTCACACATAATCTAACATATATGATAAAATTACATAATTCTAAGGCCCTATTCAAAGTATTGGCTATGTAGGTAATGCTCAATGACAAACATGTATTTTTTACACTAGACATTGTGTGCCCACTAACCCATTTTTCCCATAACAAATATGAAGATGAAGAAATAGAATTTTGGCATTTTATGAGGAGTGATAGTTGAAGGCCTAGATCTCAATACACCAGAGTGAAGGAAAATACAAAACCAAAATAATCCAAGTGGTTTCATATTTTTCCATTATATATTTCATACATGACACTTGCATTGAACCCAAATAGTAGTATCAACTCAACTATCCTAGGTTGACATAACTATCTAAAGCTCTAGAAGCATTAGATTTAAAATCTGACAATTGTTCTAAAATCATTTTTTATTTTAATTTATATCTATTTTATATCCATCAATGTGTTAGCATCAGAACCAACTAAGTATAGTTTTCTTTGTCATTTCCATACATATCTTATTTTTACTTTCTATAGTTAGCCTATTCTCAGCATAAGAAATTTAGTGTATGTTTATATGTGAGTTTAGCACCCAATTGGCCTACTTTAGATATAATTATCACCCTTGTACATTGTCATTTTTATATACCCCTTTTATATTCTTGGTAACTCCAACCTAAAATCCAATTTAGGGTTAAACATTTTGTGAACCCAAACTTTGAACATCAAACCCTAGGAAAATTAGGGTTTTTTATCTTTTTTGTTGCTAATTCCTAAATTTTATAATTTCACAATCATGTTTGTTATATATACCTTTGTTAATTATTTCATGATCCAATACCTTATAGTTTTTATGGTTTGCTACATTAGTTGCCTTGTCAAAATTATTAAGCAAATCCATGTCAATCATGAGAGGGTTTTAAAGTGGAAAAAACAATTGATCTCTCTTCAAAATTCCTTTTAAAATTCTATAGACCCAATATCTAGACACCAACATACATGATCTCAACCATTTTTTCTACCTTAGTCTTATTTGAATGACATCTACCATCCCTCACCCATTATTCACCCATGACTTATATTGGATTCCATAATCCATATTGTTACTACTCAAAAAGGTAGGATTTCTCAACCAATTCCCCCACTTGTTAATATATAACATGCGCCTCCTCAACCTTCGCTTGTAATAAAATCTAAGGGATATGGCATTATTGAGCAATTGAGTAATACACATGCAAAAATTTCAATCCTTGAGCTCTTAAAGTAATTTGATGTCTATAAGGATATCATATACGAGGCATTGCATGAGACATAAGTTCCAAATGATACTGAACCTATTTATTTTGAATATATTATAAAATATATCTTGAATAATAACAATCTCATCACCTTTGATCTAATAGATTTACCATCCAAAGATATTTTTGACCAAAATTTTCCTGTTCATACAAGTGACAATGTAAAATAAAGGTATCAAAAGGGTACTCTATGATAATAAGTCAGGCATAAATATTTGTAGCATACAATTCCTAACTACCATGGGTAATAATATAAATCTTATTTAAAACATAATTATGCACATAAAAGGGTTTGACAATTCACATCACCCTTTGGTTGCTCAAATTACATTAGATGTGACCTTAGGACCAAAAATGATTTCAACTACTTTTTAGGTCATGTCTCAATCCTTACATTATAATTTGAATTTGGGTAGACCTTAGATACATTTAATGGAAGTTATCCCCTCTACACTTCATCTATGTGTGAAATTCATACATGAAGGGACCTTATTATCCATGCTTAATGACAATGAACCTTTCAAATTTTATAAAATGATATATTCTTAAAATGAAGGCATCCCTATAGTGGTACTAGCTAAACAATACATCCCTCTTGAGAATATACATATGTATGAAATAGGTGAGTCAAGTACAGTGGCTCTTTTGTCTCCAAATGCAATTAAGGCACTAAACTCTAAGGTGCACATAGACATGCATAAGGAGAAAAAACCATTACCAAAAGAGATACTAAAACTACAAGATTACCCAACATTTGAGCTTCCTTTATTAACCAATATTGAGTAAAATATGTTTGTGTTTTAGATTATTATGATTGTGATGATTATACAACTTATGTTATTACAGATGAGAAAATACAAAACTTGAAATTTGATCCACTTGATCACCAGTCACATAACCTATTCGAACCTATGGGTTTTGGCATGTATAAGGTAAATCCACTTATAAAAAATATAGAATTGAATCTAGATAAGGGGAAATAAAAATAGAAGATAGACATGTAAATGCTTGTTACTCCATACACCCTTCTTGGTTGAAAACATTGAGTCAACCATACAAGGTTCAAATGTAAATTCATTATGTGAATAATGTGGAGTCTTCTCAAAAGGCTTCACAATAAGTTTTAAATATCACAACACATAAATATAATCTAGATACCATGTTATCTATGTTTCTTGAGTATAAAATGATTTTTTTACCTTTTACTAGGCATAGATCACATAAAAGACACAGTACCATATTGTAAATATCATTAGCTCAATGGCCATCATACCAATAAATGTGAGACATTGAAGAACCAAATTTAAAAATATAAGAATAAAGAATGCATACACATTGTGTCTAACATGAGGAAAAGGAAAAATCCTTCATATCTTTCAAAAAAGAACTATCAACCAAAATAGAGGATTTAACTATTACTGCTAATATTGATGGGGTGTATTGCCACCATTTTTTTTTAATAAAAGGCGGGATAAAAATTTTGGTAACACTTTTCTTTCACAATTAGAAAATTCTATACATGAACTAGCATACTATCCATTCATTCTAGAATCTCAAAGATACATTTGGTTACTTATCGTCTATGGCTCATGTGTGAAAAATTTGACCATATGAATATTAGACCATGAACCACATTTGAAACAAAATTTTGGAAAAAATTGGATAGTTGAATGGAATTATAAGCTAGATAATACAAATATGTGTATTAATTTTCTTAATATTAGCATATAAATTTGCATACAACATGATGACCATGATTATTTGCCAACACCATTGGCTTCAGGTAAACCATTAAATCAAAACATTGAAGTGGTGGTAATGCATATCTTGATAATTTTAGAGGTGATCCTAAACCTTTTGATTATGAGTAATTCCTTGGTTATACTCTTTAAATATTCCAAAAATACCAAAAAAAAAAAAAAAAAACTTCAAAAATCCAAAAATATTTTTGGTACCTACATGTTCTATTAGTTCCTTGAAATCTATGTGTTAGTTCTATGTTGATAGATGACATACTCATTTACTTATACATACACACATTTATGTCACACTTTTACTTGAGTTTGATACATGCATACACAAATACATGACCTATTCCTATTTTGGATGTTGGGCCTTCCCTCTAATCATCTTGTGTAGATATTAGGGATATTTGCCTTCTTTGATCTCAATACACATATGTTATACAATTTGATGATCACATTGTATTATCATGTTTGAGCTTAAATATATACTTACACATGACTTTATCCATGATTATATCTTACATAGGGTACTTGATATGCTATACACTTGACATTTTTTCTTAACACATTTGATCCATGGGCCACTATGACATGTTTATCTCGGTTGCTTATGTTTTTCTTTATGCACTTATTTGAGTGTCTTGCCTTTCTATTTTATTCCTTATTTATTAATTTTAATATTTTCCTTTGTTTTCATCCATCATACCTATTTTATACACTCCTTTTTTGCCAAATCCATGTCTAAGTAGACTTCAAATTCATTTCTACCAAATTATGTAACTTAAACCTAAAAATCACTAAACATCTCAAATTCATTTGCATATTGGAAATAAGTGCCTATTATTGTATAAAATAATCCTTATTTAGGTAAATACGATGTACGCAATGATAACCTCTCATGAATTCATCCTTAGTCAGCTTGTGACTAAATAAATTAACATTTTTGACCAATTAAGCAGGGCACTTAACCTAATTCTTGAAATGACCAAAAGCCTAAGTAGAATTAATTAACCAAGTAAATAAAATTAACAGCTTAGTTAAAAAATCCATTTTGAATTAGTGAATATATAATTTTCAAAAATCAAAATTCACAAATATCAAGGAAAATGATGTCATCTTGATGTCATCATCCTCAAAGTCAAGAATTATAAAATATCAACATAAATTCCATTAAAATTATAAATGTTGAGTCATGCCTCTATCGATTCATAATTAAAGATATCATTTATTGAATTTGGACTCCCAAGCCTAACCCAGGGTTATCATAAACCTAATCATACCTAAGTTGGGGTTAGTTTGAAAACTATAAATAAAGGTTTCACACTCACTTCTAATAAGCTCTAAAATCCAAACTTCTAATGCCAAAGTTTTGATGAGAGAGTTTTATTTCCAATAAATTCCAAAGCCAAAACCAAAGTGAACAAAGGGGAGATGTTACCACAAAGCAAGAGCATCAACAAAGACTCCATTAGATACAATCCAAGCAAAACCCAAATTTCATGTCACCAATCATTCTATGTTTTCAAGGAAGGTGAAAGCATCATTTTGTCTTCTTGTTGCCTTTTTTATTATTTTTTATATTACTCCCCCAAGTATCTAGCCTTGGGAATGCTTTGTCTTAATCTTTTTTTATGTTTATTCTAATAACAAGTGACTAATGTATTTTTACCTTATATTCATATTTCATACACATATATACCCTTTATTTGACATTTTCTTATGTCATTATTTGTTGTATGGACATTTGACTAAGTCATGTCCCTTCAACTATGTGGCATTTAAATATGCCCATTATTTGTATTCTCCTTGTATCATTTCCTTTTGACTTATTTTTTATTACTCCTGTGTGTGTGCTTAATTTACTTGTTAATCTTGTACTTTTCATATTTAGACATTGCCATGATATTTATCATGCATCTTAGGCCTTCATGTGATCACATTGGTTCTATGCACTTCAATGTTATATCTACCTAAACATGTTCCTTATATATGTTGCATGGTTACATTCACAAACTATACAATTATCTTATCCTTTTGAGGTGAGGTAACTACCAATTCCTATCTTTCCATCACCTAAAATTGGAGGCATATTAGTGGGGGATATTCATAGAGGCATGTTCTCCACACTTGACATAGTCTTTAGATATAGTAGGGGCATGTTTTGGAATCATGTTCTCCACACTTATTCAATATGTGGTACTTATATCAGTTTTAATATTTAGTGGGGGCATGTCATATGAGCATGGATTCCACACATTCATAATTTTTAGATTTAGTGGGATCATGCTTTGGAATCATGTTCTCCACACCTATTCATTATTTATCATCTCTAGATTATAGTGGGGGAATGTTTTGGAAGCATGTTCTCTACATTGGTAGTCATATCAATTTTCATATTTCTCCATATATAGTGGTGGCATGATTTGGAAGCATGTTCTCCACACTTACATTTTTTTTTTGAATTGGCTAAAGCACACAATTATATGATTTGGATTCATATTTGTGACAGAATTATATACATTGATACCATTGTTATACATAGTTTCAACATGAGACATATCTAAGGTGAATATGCTATGTAATTTTCACCTAATATTGTAAAATCCAAATCAATTTTAGATTCCAAAACTATTTTATGTACTAATACCCCAGTCAGACTTTTCTAGGCTTTATTGAACTAATCTACTAAAATAGTTAGTTCACTTTTTGGTATGGTTGAGGTGATTGAATCACTCAATCTTTCCAAGTTTTTAGTTTAGACTTGATTGTATCATATAGTCTCACTAGGTTATAAGTATGATTGGGTTACAATATTGAGCTAATCTCAACTTCCATGTGGCAACTCACCTTTAATCCAAGGTTAGGGGATTTTTCCTCTCTCTCTCTCTCTCTCTCTCTCTCTCTCTCTCTCTCTCTCTCTCTCTCTCTCTCTCTCTCTCTCTCTCTCTCTCTCTCTCTCTCTCTCTCTCTCTCTCTCTCTCTCTCTCTCTCACACACACACACACACACACATATTGGATATGTTCACTTTAAAAATTTATCTATATTTGTCCTAATCTTAGTTTTAGAGCCTTACAATGATACATATTTTTAAAATAAACTTACCAATAGGCAAGGTGATTACATCGACACATAGGTGTACTCCTAAACCTTTCTCTTTCAATTTAAATCTATTTCAAGTACATTATATTCCATATTTTGTGCATTTATTATATATTATAACATGCTCTTGGTTGTAGGTCGATCACCAAAAAAGCACTCAAGTTGGGCACATGTAAAGACAAGGTGTGTTACACACACTCAAGTATGCATTCCTTTCCTTTAAACTATAAATTTCATTACTAGATTAAAGGGGGGAAATGTAGATGATATTTGTGGATTATATAGCACCTCAGTCTTGTACATTTGAAAAATTGAGACCTTAGTTGTTCTTCTTAGTTTTGGACCTCTCCCATCTTTCATAATTCTCACATATTCTCTATATTATGCCCCTTGGTCTATCTCTTAGTCTAACTAATCTTATGTTGATGACCCAAGCCTTTTATCTTGGCCAAAATGCTTAAAATATAATTATCTTCAACTTCTACAAATTCTTAGTCTGTACCCATTTTTTTTTCTCTCTAGACACTAATATCTGGGACATACACTAGCATTGATGATAGTGTCTTGACTTGAGCAAGTGTCCAATGCCCTAAAGTCATCTATTTTACAAATGAAACATATCCTAATGGTCATCCTAAGTGATTTAAAGTGAGTTACTTCTCTAAAGGGATTGATATAAAAATAATATCAACCCTCATCCATTCCTCACTTAGAAAAATACCAAATAGACAAAGGCAACCTATTAAAATAAATTTATTAAGCATTTTATTAAATAAATATTTCACTTTCCCATATTAATCATAAGAACATCATATCCATAAGTCTAAATTACTAAAATAACATCCCAAGAGATATATTTTCCATGATATAAGATAAGTCACTGTTGTACTTGCTTTGCACATATTACATGATTCATGCACAAGACAACAAGTAGGGAAGAAATACATTAGTTTTAGTACCTCTTTGAAGTATTGGTTATATAGGCAATGTTCATTGACATAGGGGTCTTTAGGGTCAGCTTGACATTGTGTGCCCACTAACCCATTTTTCCCCAATGTCATTATGATGATGAAGAACAAGGGTTTTGGTATTTCATAAAGAGTGATAATCCATGACCCAGATCTAAATATACCAAATCAAAGTAAAAATAAACCTAGAAACATCTAAGTGGTCACATCCCTTTTCAATAGGTATTACATATAAAACACTTGCATCAAACCCAAACACTAGTGCCAACATAACCATCCCAGGCTGATGCAACTATCCAGAGCTTCAAAAGTGTTAGATCCAAAATCTAACAATTGTTCTAGAATCATTTTCCAATCTATTTTTTGCCTATTCTAGATCTAACACTATGTTGGAATCAAAAATAGCTAAGTATATTACTTATTTATCATTTTCATATATAGCTTAGTTGTAATTACTATATTTAGCATATTCTTAGCATAAAAAAATTTGTGTATATTTATATAATTTTATCACCCAATTGGCTTATTGTAGATCTGATTATCACCATTATGCATTGTAATTTCTAATACCCCTTTTATATTCTAGGTAACCCCAGCCTATAAATCATTTTAATGTTAAATAGTTGATGCAAATATTCCTCCTCGATGGTCATAGTGCACAATAAGGATGACACCTGAAGGATGTGCCTAGACTATAGAGAACTCAATAAGTACAACATCAAAGATAAGTTTTTTACTCTAGTAATTGATGATTTACTAAATGAATTTCATGACATTATTTATTTTACAAAATTATATATTCACTCTGGGTATCATCAAATTTGAATATGTGAAAAACTCATACCTAAAACAACTTTCCAAACTCATGAAGGCCATTATGAGTTTATGGTCATGCCTTTTGGTATTAAAAATGCACCATTTATAACTAATTTTTGGACCATTTTTGAGAAATTTTGTGTTGGTATTATTAGATGACATTCTCATTTATATAAAAAAATGAAAAGATCATTTAAAGTGTGTGAAATAGGTACTTTTGGTTCTAGAATAATGTCAAATTTATACCAAACCTTACAAATGTGCTTTTGGTGTCAGAGAGGTGGAATACTTATGTCATAATTTTTCACATAAAGGTGTGAAATTTGATCCTAAAAATATCCAAGTGATGATGGAATGTCAAGTGCCATAGAATCTCAATAACCTTTAGGGATTTCTAGGGCTAACAAGTTACTATTATAAGTTTATCAAAAATTATGGTAGTATCACAGCCCCACTCACATTTTTTTTGAATCAATACTCCTTCCAATGGATTGAAATAGTTACCAAGGCATTAAAACAACTAAAAATGGCTATGTACACCGCTCCAATTTTGGCTACCCATGATTTTTATAAAACTTTTATTGTTGAATGTGATGCATCAAGATACAACATGAGGGTCATACTCGTGCAACAAGGCAAACCACTTGCATTTGAGATTCAACAAATTAAGGGAAAAAATAGGCTCAAGATAATCTTTGAGAAAGAAATAATGTTTATTTTGTATGCAATCAAGCAATGGAGACCTTATCTAATGGGTCAACACTTTTAGGTAAATATTGATCATGATAGCCTAACATAGTTTTTAGAATAATGATTAGCATTAGAATAATAATAGAAATGGGTGACTAAAATGTTGGGATATGATTTTGAAATAGTATATAAGAAAATAAAAGAGAATATAGTGGTAGATGCAATATCCAATAGATATGAATTAGTTGAGGCATTATTATGCACAATGACCATTTAGAAGGTAGATTGGGTAAAAGAAGCAATATGAGAATGGGAGAATGACAAGGATACCTAAGATTTGTTTTAAAATATTCCACTTGGTTCTGGGAGGTCTAAAACTTTGCATTGAAAGTGAATGCATTATGGTATAAAAATTGATTATACCTATGTAAGCATTCTCTCCTCAAACACAAAATATTTCAAGAACTTCATGCATCTCCAATAGGAGATCATTCAAGATTTTTAAAAACATATCATAGAATCCAACAATATTTTTTTTGGAAAGGACTCAAAGGGATGTCTAGAAATATGTGGTTGAATGTATGGTATGTCAATAGAATAAAGGTGAAACCATTAAGACCATAGGTCTTTTTTAGCTTTTATACATCCCTAGCCAGATGTGGGAGGAGGCTTCCATGTATTTCATTACTAGGTTTTTGTGGTCTAAGGGTAAAAATGTTAAAATTTTAGTTGTGGATCAACTCACCAAGTATGCTCATTTTTTTTCCTTATCGCAACCATTTATCACTAGTACAAAAGCTTTTGTTTTTCTCAAAATAGTTCAAAAATTGCATGGTACTCTAAGGTCATTTTAAGTGATCAAGATTCCATATTTAATACTAATTTTTAAACTAAATTATTTTCATTTTAAGGCACCCAATTAGCTCATAGCTTATCCTATCATCCTCAATCTAGTGGATAAATAGAGGTAGTCAACAAATGTCTAGAAGGGTATCTTCATTTTTTTATTTCTAGCAAACATATCAAAAGGGTTGATTGGTTGCCACTTGTTGAATGGTGATATAACACTTATTTTCACACTTCTTCCAAAATGTCTATCTTTGTGGCATTGTATGGGTATCACACCCCATCCATCACTTCAACCTTGAAGGTGGATATCAAGGTTCAAGTTGTTGAGGAACACATTCACCGTTAATAAAGGTACTAGTTATTTTGCGAGATAATTTAGTAATGGCTTAAAATATAATGAAGCAATAGGTGGATTGACACCATAGTGATTGACATTTTGATGTATTTGATTAGGTTTTTATGTATTTTATCCATATAAGTAGATGTCTCTAAAGCAGTATAAAAAGTATTTGGAGGTGTTTTGACATGACCAAAAATAGGCAGGGGTTGTTAAACCTCACCTCTCCTAAAGGGAGAGATTTATTGTAAGAAAAATGAATTCTCTAAGGTCTTGGTATGCAAGGTAATTCAGTTAGATCATTGTGATTATTCCATACAAGGGGCCTACTTAGGATATTTTAGATAAATCATTGCATTAAAAATGTGATTACCTATGAAATTAATGTATAATAATTTGACCATGACATACAAATGATTCAAAACATGTCCATTGAACACAAAAGTGGATTTAACTATGTGTATGCAACAATAGATAGATATAGATCAATAAAAATAAGCATTAAAAAAAATTGCATTCATTGATACCCAAGATATAAACTACCTAATATAAAAATGACACAAAATAAACAACAAAATAGAGAACGGTGGGGATAAAGAGAAGAAAGAGCTTTTTATAATGAAGATAAAATTAAATAGTTTGATTGAGCACATCCACTAAAACCTATCCTTAGCCAAGCTAGATCTAGCACAATTATAGCCAAAGTAAGGTAAAATATTTTGAGACAAATGTTGAATAGGATAAGGATAAAACATAACCACCATAAGACATGCATATGAAATCATTTCTAGACTCCACAGTACTCAAATCATCAAGATATACTAGTTGATTAATCAAATAGAGATTCACTAGTCATTCATTCACATACTTTAGTTATAATATAATAAGACTCACAAAAATAATATACAATGCAAGAAAATTCTAAAATTAAATGGGCATGGCCTCACTATATTGAAATTAGCCATCTCTTTACTATAACGTGGTCATTGATCTTATATATACCTCTAAATTCATGGAGCTCATTCTCAAATTTCATTTCCCACTACAAGTCAGTTATAAGTATCCAATGATTATTGAAGAAATGTAGTTGAGGGTATTGATTCTCTGATAGATATGAATTCATGCCCATGATTTTTAATTAGAGGCCACACCTATTTAATTATTGAAATTATCTTTTATGTTCATTGTCCCTTCTTGGTTCTTTTCCATGCACAAGCCATTTAATGATTCATGCAATCATTCCTTAATCACTAATTGATTTCCCTAGGATCCACCATATCATTTAGCATTTTCCATATGTCATTTTATCATTGGTATGTATTTCTCTTATGTATCTCCTTAGTTACTACATATGTACCTTGACTTATTCCCTTTTATCTTGTGGTTTATGATTTATAAATGGTCATTCATATTATAGTAATTTAGGCTTGTCTTTTATGTGTTATGCCTTGTTTGAGGGTTTGGACTCGCTAATGAGTACATGCATCTAAATCAATAACTCAAATTGAAATATGAAACCTACAAGATCAAATGAAGTGGTCAAGCTTAAATCCTTTAAAAAAAAGACAAGGCAAAATCATTAAAATGATTGAATCACAATATAAAAGCCATAACCAATTTAGATCAAATATGAGAAACAAATGAAATATTTTCCTATTTGGGACATAAACATTCACATTATTTAGCTTTCAATTCAAGTATAATGCCTTCACTAGTCTATCATTAATTTAGACTGAGTAGTTTAAAATGAAATAATAACATCATGAAGCCTACCTAACCAATGGAAATCTAACATCTAATCGACTAGCATCCTCTCCTAGCCTTTGACAAGTATGAAATTTAAGATGGCCATAAAATTTAAGCACATCAAGTATCATGTGTCATTTTCTTATTGGCCTTAAGGTTTTAGGTTTATAGTTTGTTGAAAGGTATATGTATGTTAAATTTAATCTCAAAAGAATCCTAACATCATCAGGGTGCCATGTGGCAGTCCCTTGTCAAGTTGGATCTATGGTTTGGGTATATATAATGATGCTACATGGAATCATCTTAGTGAGATAGGTCTATAAGTTGTATTCTTGTATTTATTTTTCCCCCATAGTCATGGACTTATAAGATGTCTCCATGTGGTGACCTCTCATGTCTTTAGGGCCACAGGACTATTGGAATTTTGTTAGAGTCTTTATGGTCCCACGATATAAATGTGTCACCATATGGAAGTATTTTGAGCATTAAAGGCCATGAAACCATTACACTTTGATCAATCCCCTGCTAGGATGGGTTAACAATATTATTCCACACAACATAATCTTGGTCCCCTAGGGGAACTTTAACTTAGAAACTTTTTGAACTAGCTCAAAACTTTAGAATGACCTGATAGAAACACATGGAAGGGCCTTGGGGTAATCAAAATACTCATGAGAAAATAAAATAAATGGATAAATAATTGATCTCATAGTCTTATACATGGTCAACTTAACTCTACTGATTTGGACTTAGTATATTCTAAGCTCATTTAACTTGATTCAACAAATTGGGAACTAGGTAGAACTTGACTCAAGATGATTAGGGTTTAAGGGATTTAATCTTGATGGATAAGGGATCAACTAAACTAATATTGACACAACTATAATACCACAATGATTATTTTTGGGCCAAAATATGAATAATATAACACTCCAAGGCTAAGTACCTCACAAGAGAAAGCTAGATAACTAAACCCAACTTGTGTAATGCAAAAAGAGGGTCCCCATTTTTAAATTAAAAAAAGGGCATGTTGTGCAAGTAATAATAAAAATGATAACAATTTATCCCTTAATTATTATGGTCCTTATTATATCTTTCATAAAATTAGTATTTTGGCCTATGAGCTATAATTTCCTCTATCCAACATCTGGTATTTCATGTCTCTTACCTAAAGAAGGTAATTAGACATAGAGTTTCTACTAAGACTAAGTTATCTAAATTAGATGAAGAATGCTGAGTCATTCTAGAGCCTAAAGAGATCCTTCACATGCACATTAATTAATATTGAACCAAATTGGTTAAAGAGTATTTGATCAAATGGAAGAATATGCATTCTGAAGATACAACATGGGAGGATGAAGAGTTTCTATAGAAACATCCTAGTCTGATTCAATGTCAAGGAAAACATTATTTTGAAGGGGAGGGGCATGTTATGCCCTTAATCTATGATATGTCTAGGGATATTTGTGGCTAACTTATGGCTTACATATATCTTATATTATCTTATTTCATCTCTTTATGTTCTTATTAAGGTTGGACTATGGAATAATATTGGATAAGTAGAGTATATATGTGAGGTTGATGTTATTATTTGATCCT
This sequence comes from Torreya grandis, assembly GCA_037957365.1. Taxonomy (NCBI): domain Eukaryota; kingdom Viridiplantae; phylum Streptophyta; class Pinopsida; order Cupressales; family Taxaceae; genus Torreya; species Torreya grandis. The sequence goes on along the minus strand of JARHVA010001892.1, from coordinate 2,385,363 downwards.
CATATTAAATATTTTTATCTTATTGCATTGTTATATAGGTTACCCCATCAAAGTGGCTCAGTTATATTTATCATGAATTCTCCTCTTATGTCAATCATTATTATGGATCTACATATTCTATTCTTATTCTTGTGATATAATATTCTATTATGTGAACATCCAAGTAAGTTCATTACAATCAAGCACACACACAAGAACACTCAAATTAAAGCAAAAATAAAATGGTCCAAGGAGGCCTCATACAATGGTTTCAAATGCCACAAAATCAAAGGGACATGACTTAGTCAAATGTCCACAAAGCATATAATGGCATACTCATATGTCCACATACAATAAATAATGACATATTCAAATTTTGAAATAGGCAAGCATGGCATGGGGGCCATAATAAATGGATCATATTCAAATTATTAAACAAGTAATATAATGCAAGATAATAATAATCAAAGAACACACTCAATGAATTATAGAAAATGAAAAATTAGGGAAAATATAAGCAATTAGCATGAACCTAGCATACTAGTTCTTACTAATATGTGTTAGCAAACAATGTTAACTACATAACATATCAAGTACACTATGAAAGGTATAAGTATAGATATAGGCATGCTTAAATATATAAGATCAAACATGATAATGGAAAGTGATTATAAAATAATATAACATGGGTGTATCATGATCAAATAAGTGTATGCCCCCAATGTGCTTAAGATAATGAAGGGAAGTCCCACTGTCATATATCTAGGTATGATTATATCACACTCAAATGAAGTGTGAAACATATGTGTATATAGGAAATAATGATGTGATATCTACTAACATGAGGAAAACAAAATATATATAAGAAATAGTACAACTAGAAGCATGTTGATTTTTTTTATTTTTTTAAAATTATTTGAGTGTTTTGTATTTTTTTCAAAAAATCAAAGTCTATCCAATTATCCCATCTAAGGAATGATCATTTGGAAGTGCTATGAACATTATATATGGTATATCAAACTATTGGTACTAACTAGGAGCATATATAATTGTAATATTTAGCATTATAGGCTCTGTAATGCTCTGCATATGTGTCATAAGAATATGTGATCTCAAAGATGTAATAAAAGGAGCAGGGGTTCATGGAACCCATTATTTTATGCTCTATTGTGTATTTTAAGTATTAATAGTAATAAAATGTTTAGTTACTTTGGATAATTGAGTATGATGCATATTAGTAGATGAGGATGTTGTGAAATCCACTATATCTTTGATGTAATGGTCTCTCGAGTATGGGTCACCTATGAAATGGGATTGCTTATTGATTACCCTTCCACAGAGGATTGACCTTAGTAAGTTTGATAATTAGCTATTTTGGAATAAACTTATCTTGTTCAAGTGGATGTTCATATAAAATTCCAGGATTTATGACTACTCTATTGGTATGAATGTATTTAATACACCCATGCACTATGAAATGTACTATGTGGAGTTTATGTATCCAAGATCATCCCAATAAAATATCAAAGACTCTTATTTATGGTAGAGCTAAGAAGGTACTAACCACATGTGTTGGTCTAACCTATAAGGGTAATTCAATCTCACCAAGAATGTGTTATGAGGTCCCATTGAATGCTTTGACTATTTTAGTCTAAGGATACAAATCATCATGTGTATATCCTAAATATGCAAGTAATGTCATGTTGTAAAAAATTTTACTAGAACCATTATTAATCATAACATTGTGAATAGGTTGAAGGAGACTTTGTGAATAACAATGAGACTTTGTGAATAATAAATAGAAATGAGCGCTCTTTCAGAATTTGAATTAGTTGGTTCATATGCAGGCGGGAAACTAATTGGGGAGAATCTGGAAAGAGGTACAGACCCTAGAGGAACTGTAGAGGGTGTTAAGAAGAATGTTGTGTTAGATTATTTAGATGATGTGGACAATGGAAAGTCTTCATGTGTTTATGAACCTTTTTGTGGGGTTCGTGATCCCCCATTGTATCATGTGGTGGGGCAGGATCTAGAGAAGGAGAAAGATAATGATGAGTCTAATAAGGAAAAGTCCTCAGAAGGAATGTAGGTAGGGATCTTAGAATGAAGGACTTGGTCATCTTTGTTGGCAAGAAACCTACTGGAAAATCTCTTTTCCCACCGGTGACTACTAAGTCTTGTTGGGAGAAAGGTAAGTTTCAAGTTTTTATCCCAGATCCTTTAGTTGATTTTTTTGTGTCTTCCATGGAATTCACCCTAGTGGGAAAATTTCTAGTAGCAAGACCAGATCTAGAATCTCTTAGAAAAATGGTTAAAAGGAATTAGATTATTAGAGGAGAGGTAGATATTACACCAATGTTGAATGGTTTCTTCTCATTTATCTTCAACTGTAAGGAAGATATGAATATGGTTCTTAGTGGAGGACCATAGTTTTTTGGTAAATGCTCTCTCACTATTAAAAAATGGGAGCCAAACATGGATCTATCAGATTCTTTTTTCTTAACCACTCCCATTTGGGCTGGACTTCCTGGTCTCCCTTTAGAATTTTGGCATGAGGACATATTTAAAGGAATTGTCAGTTCTTTTGGTGAACTTGTGGCATTGGATAATGCTACGGCTTCTAGAACCAAACTTCAAAGTGCTAGACTTTATGTTAAAGTGGCAGATCTGAATCATCTCCCACAAAAGGTGGAATTAATATCCAAGCTTGGTAAAAAAACTCAAGAATTTTTTTTTGAAGATTCGCCCAACTCATGCTATGCTTGTAAGAAGCAAGGGCATCTGGTTAAAAATTGTCCTTCCAAAGGTAAAAATCATCCTAGAAGTGTTTTGGATGGGAAAAAAACCAAGGTCCAGCAAAAGAAAATATGGAAACTCAAAGAAGATCATCGCCAAGAACAAAAGAATAATGAAGATTCAAAAGTTCTACATACTAAAGTGGATAAAGAGCCATCTTTTGAAGATTCTAATGCTTTACATGTTGTGGAGGATAAAGAGATTTCTATTGAGAAAGTAAAATCTTAGAAAGAAGGACATGGCATGCAAATAGAGATCATAAAATCTGAACAAAGAATAGAGGATCTGACAGATCTATCAAAACAAATTGTTGTCTATCAAAGCATAGAAGACTGATGTAGAGATGTAGATGACAAAATTGTGTTAGAGGAAGGTGAATTCTTGCCTGAAGATGAAAATAAATCAGAGGAGGGAGAGCTTATTTCTTCTTAGTCAAGGGAGATCTAGGTATTATCTAAGGTTGATAATGACTCTCCTTTGGATGACAACCCTCCTATAGAAGTTGTGAAATAAAATGGAGAAAACTCAAACCATAAACTAAACCAAAGAAAAAGAATTGAAAAAAAGATCAACAATAAGGGGGTGGAAACTAGAAGTAGCAAAATAGATCAGCAAACTAAGGTGAAATCTCTTGCTTTAACTCCGAATAAATCTGGAAAAGGAACTGAACAGGATTCTAAGGTGAAACCGGATGTTGGTTCTCTAGACAAAATTGGAAGAAGATCCACTAAGAAAACCAAAGAGTTAGAAAGTATGCAGAATATTGCAGATGGTAGGCAGGGAACTATTCTGGATTTTACCCCTAAAAATAGATATGAAAATCATAAGTTGGAATATTAGGGGGCTGAATAGTATTCATAAAATGGATATTGTTAGGAATTTTGTTAGAGAACAAAAGCCTGATTTTATCTTGCTCCAAGAAACTAAGATGAAAAAGGAGAAAGCGAAACAGATTAAAGATTTTAAAAATTATTCTATAAATGTTAGTAGTTCAAAAGGTGCATCAGGGGGAACTCTGATGTTATGGAAGAAGAATTACTATTCTGTAACTATTATGATTGCTAGTAAATATCTCATGATAGCCAAAATTACTAGTATTGATCAGAAGGAGGGTTGGTATATTGTAAATATTTATGCTCCTAACATTAAGAACCTAAGAAAAAAGGTCTGGGAGTCTATTTCTAATTTTAAAAGTAAGGATTATTTTGGATGATGGATTATAATGAGAGACTTCAATGTGCCTCTATATGATCATGAGAAAATGGGGGTAATGCTACTCAGATGGAAGGGAGATTGGATTTACTGGAGTTTATAAATAAAGAGGGATTAATGGATATGGAACTCCATGGTATTCAGTTTACTTGGAGTAATAAGAGAGTTGGTAATGAATGTATTCAGGCTAGGCTTGATCGTGCTCTTATTTCTCCTGATTGGACAAAAGAATTCATCTGCAAGTTGGAGGCCTGCCAAAAAATTGGATTGGATCATTTTCCTCTCATTTTCTCTACTGCTAAAATTAATCTTAAGAAGAATTTTCCTTTTAGATTTGAGAAGATGTGGATGCAACAACCACAGTTTGAAAGTAAATTAGAAGAATGGTGGAATATTGATATTGAAGGCACGACCCTCTTTAGAGTTGCTTCTAAACTCAAAAATGTAAAAAGGGAAGTTAAAAAATGGAATAGGAATAGCTTTGGAAATATCTTTTAGAATAAAATTGCTATTAAGGAGGATATTCTAAAAATATAGGAAAAAATTCAGAAGGAAGGATATACTCCTGATCTCCTCATTGAAGAAAATGAAAAGTTGGCTCAATATCATGACATCATCACTAAAGAAGAAATCTACTAGAGACAAAGATCAAGGTTGTTATGGTTGAGTGAAGGAGATAAAAACACAAAAAAATTCCATCTATCCACTCTAAAGCATAGAGCTAAAATTCATATATCACGCCTAAAAAAGGGAGACTTGAAGATTATAGAGGAGAAGGACATTAAGGAAGAAATGGAGACTTTTTTCTCTTCCCTAATGAAGTCTGATCCTAACATCAATTTGGATAGTCAGGCTGAAATCCTTAGAGTGATTCCTTCTCTGGTTTCGAAGGAATAGAATAAAATGTTAAGTTTAATTCCTAAGGATGATGAAATTTTCAAAGCTGTTTGTTCTTTGGGAGGAGATAAAGCTCCTGGTCCTGATGGATTCCCCATGTTTTTCTTCCAAAAACTATGGAAATTCATTGGTAAAGATGTAAGTGATGCTGTGAAGGAATTTTGTGGAGCTAAACAGATGCTTAAGGAAGTAAATTCTACCTTTATGTGCTTGATTCCTAAGAAAATTGGTGCTGATTCTCCTGATCAGTTTAGACCGATCAGCCTTTGTAATTCTTTCTATAAAATTATTTCCAAAGTTTTAACTTCCAGACTTATTCAAGTGATTCCTTTGATTATTGCTGATCAACAAAATAGATTCATCCCAGGGAGACAAATTCTCAACTCTATCATCACTGCTCATGAGAATATTCACTCCTTATCTTGTTCTAACAATCAGGGGTTCATTATGAAAGTTGACATTGTTAAAGCCTATGACAGAGTTGATTGGTCTTTCCTTTCAAATAGTCTATTAGCTTTTGGCTTTGACCAAAAGGTGTTTGGTCTTATTTATTAGTTGATTTCTACTTCCTCTATTGCTATTCTGGTTAATGGAACCTCATCTCATTTCTTTTATCCCTCTCGGGGATTAAGACAAGGTGATCCTTTATCCCCCATCCTTTTTGTTATTATGGCTGATTGCTTGGGGAGATATATTGGGGAGTTGGTTCATAAAGGTTTATATAATGGTTTACAACCTTCTTCCAATCCTCTAATTTGTTCTCATGGACAATTTGTTGATGACACCATCTTTATGGGTAAGGCTGAAGTCAAGGAAGCTAGAAATTTAAAGCAAGCTATTAACTTATATTCTTCTGCCTCTGGTCAATTGGTTAACTAAATTAAAAGTGTTGTGTTTTTTATCAATACCCCTATCCAGAGGCAAAATAAAATTGCTAAAATCCTTGGATGTGCTATAAGATCTCTCCCCTCTTCTTACTTGGGTCTTCCTCTTGGTCTGAAGGTCCTTGATTCCTTTTGGGAAGATCTTATTAATAAATTGAACAAGAAACTTGTAGGATGGAAGGGAAATATTTTAAGTTAGGCAGGTAAGTTAACTCTTCTCAAAGCTTGTCTTCAAAGCATACCTACTTATGCTTTAAGTCTTTTCAAAATTCCTATTAAATTTGCTGAGTCTATTGAAAAAATTCAAAGAAATTTTCTATGGACTGGTACTGAGGAAAAAAGGAGATTGACTTTAATTGCCTGGGATCATGTTTGCAAACCTTTCAGTGAAGGGGGATTGGGAATTAGAAAAATCAGAGATATGAATAAAGCTCTTTTAGCGAAATTGGGATGGAGAGTTTACCATGATAACAAAGAGTGGAGTACCATATGGAAACATAAGTACCTCTTCAATGCTAAATCCCTTCTTGATTTCTTTTCTTATCCTGATGTAATGCATCCCTCTTCCATATGGGGGGCTATTTAGGGGACCAAAAATACTTTAGAAAAAGGATGTTCTTGGAAAATTGGTAATGGACTTAAGGTGAAATTTTGGGATGATGTTTGGTTAAAGGATTATCTATTGATTGGAGATTTTCAAGATAAGGATTTAGTTGATCAATGTAAACAGAGATATGGTATAGTAGTTAGTTATTATTAGAAGAATGATTCATGGGTGAATTTAATTGATGTTGATCAAGGCTTCAGTAATATTCAATTATCTCTCAATGATGTCTCTCTTTATCCTTATCTTGAGGATAAGATTATTTGGCATGATGATCCTAGTGGTCAATTTAAAGTCTCTACTATCTTTGTTTCAAAGGAAAAGGGTAATTAACCTTTGTGGTCTCATGCCTAGATTAAGGGGCTAACCCCCAAAATTAATTTCTTCTTTTGGACTCTACTTCAAAATAAAATTCTGACCCTTGACAACTTGGAAAAAAGAGGAATTAATGTGGTTAACAGTTGTATTTTATGCAAAAATGGATTTGAAGATAGAGACCATATGTTTTTGAACTGCTCTTACACTAAGAAAGTTTGGACTGAGATCCTTAATTTTTGGGGTATAATATGGGATCATCAAAATAGTGTGGAACTCTCTTTTAAAAGCTGGTGTTGCCCCTCTAAGAATCTTTATGTTCATTTTCTCTAGAAATTAACTCTCCCTCATTTATGGTGGGGTATATGGAAAGAAAGGAACAATAGAATATTCAGAAGTAAAGAACTTCCAGGATGGGTGCTTGGTCAAAATATCATTAGGGCCATCAAGGAGAATTTTAAATCATAGAGGGATCCTGATCAAACCTTCCAAATTGATAACCCTTTATGATCTGAAAGGCCTAATTTGAAAATTGATAATCTAAGATCGATCATAAAATGGTATGTTCCTCTTAATGGATGGATCAAACGAAACTTTGATGGAGCAGCTAAAGGAAATCTGGGAAGAGCGGGATGTGGAGGGGTATTGAGAGATCATGTGGGAAATGTAATTGATGTTATTGCTATCCCTATTGGTAAGTTGAATAGTCATATTGCTAAAGCTACTGCAGCCCTCTACACCATTAAATTAGCTGTTGATCTGGGATTTTCTAAATTATGGTTGGAAGGTGATTCTTTGAATATTATAAATATCCTAAATAATAAAAATTCAATTTTATGGTCTATTGAGGCTATGGTTATGAAAATCAAGGCCTTAATTCAAAAATTTGAAAAAGTGGCCATATCCCATACATATCAAGAGGCCAATGGGGTAGCTAACTGGATAGCTAATCATGATGTTCAAATGGGGCATAAGGTGAGGTGGTTTGATGCATTAAATAAGCACATTGATCTCAAAGCACTTATTAATTATGATGCCATCCATTCTAAAGAGGGAAAGATTTGTTTGGATTAGTAAGTTAATGATTTGGTGGAGTGGGCTTATAGTGGACAAATTATCTTCCCAGAGTAGGTACATTCATGAGAATGTAATGTGGTTATTGCATGTGTCATCATATTGGTGAACTCCATTTCAAGTAATAAATAACTGGTTCCATTTTAACTCTTCTATTTTCAGTGTTTGGGTGTTTTGGTCTTTTTTTTATTTTACAATATGAAGGGTGAACCATGGAAGCAAGAGCCCAAAAAATGTGAAGACTGGAAGGCTAGATAGGATGTATAGAAGATTCTTTAGAAAGGTAAGGTGGTTAGTTATCTGGAGTGTTTGCATGGATGTAAACCCCACATCACTACTGCCTTCTTCAAAAATTGGGTTGATGACAGAGTAACTCTTCATAGAGTCACTGTGAATCGTATTGAGGATTTCATTGCTGACGTCATGGGGCTTCCCACAAGTGGTATTAAGTTCTCAAAATAGACTAGTATCTTCAATGCGGCCTACAAAAAATTTCCAAAGATGGATGCAGAGGAGAAGCAATTGGAAAAGAATGGAGATTTCTTTAATCTGGAGTAGATAAAAGTAATTTGGAGAGATGTGTTATGCTACATCTGTGAGTATTTTATCCTTGATGGTAGGAGTAAAAGAGTTCACAAATTTCATTTTGTTTTTCTAAACCATTTCAGGCATAAGGATAGAATTTCTTTTCCTTTATATCTGTGCTTTTCATTGCTTCAAAGCTTATTTGCCCATAGAAAGAAGGAGTCTCACCCCATTTTACATGAAGGCTTGATACTTATCATAGAGGGTTTTTGTAAAAATAATTCCATAGCTTTGACTCCTTATTCTGATAAAAATAAGGATTCGCAGTCCACAAAGTGTAAAAAAGATGAAAAAGTTAAAGGGATAGAAAAGGCAAAACCAAAACCCTCCAATTCTAAAAAACAAATTGTTGAAGAGGAATTTAAGTTGGAAAATACTGAAAGTTCTGAGAAGGATGTCCTAGAGGAAGAGGAAGGAATGGATGATGGGGAGTTTAGTTCTAATTTGGAAGGATATCCAGAAATTAAAGGAAATTTTGAGAAAGGGAATGAAGGGGATACAACTGAGGGAAACTTAGAACAGAGCATTTCTGATAATGAGGATAATCAGACTATGTTGGGGGGAGGTGTTAAAGATAATAATATTTTAATTGATGATTCAGTATCTATGAGAGAGGAGGATCATATGGTTTTGGTTTCTACTCTTGCTATGGAGATTGAAGAACAAGAAAAGGACCCTGTTCAACATGAAGACCCTATTAAGACTAAAGAGGAGGAATAGATGGAAAGGGAGGAACAAAATGAAAAGGTTGATTCCCCTCCACATGATAATATAGAAGACATTTGTGACTCTCGATAGAGGGACACTAAGCTTTCCTTCCTACATTTTGCCAAATTCAAAGCCAATTCTATTCTCCAAGTTGATGCGTTGATCTATAATGAATTAATGGGGCTGAAGAAAAAAGTGGAAATAATGCAACACAATCAGGAAGTTGATTGGATCAAAATCAGCCATTTGGAGATGCAAATGAGAAATATCCCAAATAAACTTAAAGATTATGAGAATAATCTTAGAACGCTCATTAAGGAAAGCAGAACTAAGATGGAGCAGGTAACATCCAGTATCTGTGCTACTACAGCTAATCTTGGAAAAAGCAAATGAAGAAATAATATCCTTAGAGGGTCCAAGTAAAAGGACCAGGAAGAGCTTGAGGAAGAAAGCCCTGCAAGATGCTGCTACTTTGGCTGCTATCTCCATGCAGGATACTGCTACGATTGGAAAGGAGACTGTTAAGATGATCCTAAAATTGCAATAAAAGACTAGGGTCTTCTTTGTTGATTTTGTTCTTATCTAGGTCCTTATTGCTGGATGTTTTAACTAGTTTTTGTTTTTGGTCCTGATATTTGGTTCTTAGTCTTAAACTTTTTTTGAGTTTCTAGGTCTCTGTAAAACCTGGGTACTTTTATTGGTTTAGGTTTATGGTTTCAGGTCCTTGTAAAACCTGATTTTGTTGCTATTTTTTAGTAGATTTTAGGAATGTTCTTCCTGGTGGTTGTAATTTCTTTATCTATTTTATTTCTATTAAAGGGTTTTGGGGTCCCTTCAAAACCTACTTTTACCTTAATCTAAAACATTGTGAATAGGTTGGTGATCAAGGTATGTACGAATAAATAATGAATGAAGATCTTAATCATCATCCACAATCTCACTATCATCAAAATTAATAGATTATATTTGAAACACTATGGTATATCTCATGTGTAGGTACCAATAATACCATCTAATGGGTGATCATAATGTGGTGGAGTATGTGCATTATATGCCATTTGCACTCTAGATTCTTCTGATAATGATCTTGTAATGTATCACTAAACATATTTTGGTTCTGATGGTCACTAGGGTATGACCCTAAATCTTTAAGAGGATCATTAAATGTAAGTTACTTGTTATCAATAAGCTCCAAAATATTATGCTTCAAGGTATAACATTTGTTAGTATAATTCTTAGGTTCTTGATGATGTCAAAATAAGCATTGTAATCATATCAAATAGGTATATGTCTACTCCTATCAACCTCTATGGGAGGAGGAAGAGATATGAGATGACAATTTATAAACTTCTTAGGTAGTGAAACTAGAGACTCAAGTAATCATGTAAATTGTCTCTTTGGTACATTAGATAAGGAAATCTAATTAGGTTTTTGTGACACTACATTAATATTTTTAGTTGTTTACTTTTTAGTTTTTTTAAGTTTTACCTTGTAGTTTGGTTTGATATGAAACTTGGTATTAGATGTAGGTGGCATGTTTGCTACATACTTAAAATATTATTCAATGAAATAAGTTTCATTTCATTATATCTAACAATTTGTCATAAATCATTGTACTATTTGAAATTTTTGAAAATAATGGACTTACGTAATGGGGCAAGCAAAATTTGATCAAAGATGTACTGAAGCTCTTTATCTATCACTTGATTTATCATTTTGGCCAACATTATCTTGTACATCAAGACATATTCATTGATAGGTTCATTGGTTCCTTATTTGTTTTTTATAATTTGGACATAGGATACCTTTTCAATAATGTTGATGGAGAAATGTGCCAAAAAATGATCCATAAGGGGTTTGAATGCTTTCACTGATTGGATTGGTAAATGATAGAACCACCTTAGAACATAGTCTTTGAGGATCTTTGGAAATAGTTTAGTCAAAAATTTATCATTGGAGGCATAATCAAGGCATTCCACATAGAAATATCAAATATATTCAAGATCACCCTTGTCATCATAAAGTGTGAGATTAGGTGAAATAAAACTAATTAGAAAGGGGTGTAAAGATATCTCAAGTGCAAGAGGGCTATGCAATGCCTCTTGTGAATCAAGAGTATAAGTTGACTTTTAAAAATTCTCAATATTTGTAACCTTACCTTTCAAAAAATTTATAGTTTGGACAAGATATTTCACATTTTGATCACTAAGGCTTAAAGTTTGAGAAGTCACCAAAGGATTTTTACCCATGGTTTGAGTTGATATAGTCCTTAAAACTACTAACTAGATTCCCATGGAAGATGTAGTAATAGTAGGATTTGTTTCAAGTAATAATGGTATAAACACATAATCTATGCCCCCATTATATGTATGAAGTGTTGGTGTGCTCAAGGGGATGGTTATAGGAATATGGGGATGTCTCATAGCTCTAATAACATGATCAATAGATGCACTTGGTTTTCCATCTTTTTTTTTTGATTTTTTATTTTATAATATGGTTCATAGGATCTCATTAAGATCTTTAGCTTTTGATGGATATGATCTCAAAACATAGTAAGAGCTTGTATTTTCACTTGATTTATTTTTTTCATGTTCATTATTTGCATTAGATTCCTTATTTTCATTATTAGAATTATCTTATATTGTAACCTCTTTAGTATATTGTTTAGTTTCAGTATTGGCATTTTCATTAGGTATAAGATTTGATACTTCATTAGTTTGAGCCATCTTAGCTGGTACAAGGGGAATATCTAAGTGTTTGATAGAAACACCACTTAATATAGGGCTAAACCTAGGTTGCATACATATAATATAATAAATCTATAAAAAATAGTAATGAAAAATCCTAGGATGTTAAATACCCTAGGGAAAGCTAGAGTTTGCATAAAGAAACACAGAGGTTGGGTTCACCAAATATTTAAACCTAAATTTAGATAAGGTGATATCTAAGGTTAAGGGGATTAGATTATATTTTACACAAGTATGGTGAACTAACCTAATGAGTAGGCTAATTAATATAAAACTTAGATAAATAGTATTATGAGTTTGTACAATTGAGATTGCTAAAAATAGTAAAATACAACTATTGACATATATATTGTAATGAATTAGAAACAAATGATACTTATATATTTTATTATGTGCATGTAGGTCTAATTTAGAATAGACTAAAAGTGGATTTTAATATTATCCTAGAACAATCATCATATTTTTGGAATACTATTTATGGTCTCGAATGCTTGCATCAGATCTAGATAGTTGCATCGACACAGGTGTCTAATCCTGATGCATTTTTAGTGAGCCTATTAAAAGTGAGCCTCTATAAATGTACATTGCCTATAAAGAGATAGCAAATGTGAACCTTTTAGAAGTGAGAAGGTCTATAACTAAAAGGTACAACCATGATAGGTATTTTCCAAGTGTACAATATTGAGGTACTATATAAATCATGTTTTAGTATCTAGATTTTATCTCCCTTTAATCTAATAATGAAACTACTAGTTTAAAGGAAATAAATGTGTACCTGAGTGTGTACAACACACCTTATCTATGTTGAGCCACCTTAAGTGTTTTTTTGGTGAATGACTTGCAACTAAGAGCATGTTATATTATATAATCAGTATATGAAATCTAAAATTACATTAATTTAAAATTCTTGAAAGTAAAAAGAGCAAGGTTAGGACTACACCTATGTGTCTAAATAACCATCTTGCCTTTTGGAAATTTAATTTGAAATTATTCCTCATTATGAAGCATTAAAACTAAGATTAGGATAATTCTGAACCTACAAGTGCATGTATATATAGATATTAGAGGATAATGTGCCCTCAATTTTATTTTAAAGGTGAGTTACAACATGACCATTGAGCTTGTTTCATCTTAATAATTCAAACTAAATATGTGCATAACATGGTGAGTGTGAGCAATTTAATCAACTCATGATCAAAAAAGTAGCAGACAAAAATGTAGAGTTTAAAAAAGTAGCATGAAAAATGTAGTGAGGATAAAACATAGCAAGGAAAAAATGTATCAAATGCAAAACATCATAGGAAAAAAATATAGCAAATGATGCACTCACACAGAAGATGACACAACTTTCAACTAAAGGTCCAAACTCAAAAAATCACATTTTCTTCTATTATTTTGCTTATAAATTTGGAGCATTACTTTTCCACCATAAAATGTTAACTAATATCACCAAAATGAACTATATAGTAAATAAACAATGTGATAATCACTAAAATGTCTGATTATGCTCTTCACAACATTTTTATGACATTATCAATACCATTAAAAAAAATTCTCATTATGTTTTGTCCTTGTGACATTTTTATCATACTACATTTTTACCACTATGTTTTTGTCCACTACGTTATCACATAGAGCCATGTATTTGGTGAGGGTAGATGATTTAATCAAATCCAACCTATAATTTTGGTGATGTTACATGATTTTATTAAATGTAACTTATAAATTTGGTAAGATTTAGAGATTTAATCAACTCAACCTTCCAAATGTGAGCTAACTATTGTAGGAGATTGGCTCAATAATAGTCCATCCTGGGTATGAGAATAGTCCATAATAGTATTTTAAATCTATAAAATAATTTTTATCAATTTTAGGTGCCCCTTAGATAGCATATGAACCTCATATATGTCTCAATCTAGAATATAGGTATAATAATAGTACCAATGTATAGAATGTTACCATAAATATGTATTTGAATCATATAATTGTTAAATCTCATGAACTATAAAATTGGTGCAAGTGTGGAGAACATGTTTCTATGACCTGCCCCCCAATGTAATCTAGAGATGTTGAATATTGAATAAGTGGAGAGGTCATGCCTTTTTTATATGCCCCCACTGGAATATAAAATTTTGAAAATATGGAAACCATACATCTATGGCATGCCCCCACTGATATGGCCCCCTCCTTTTGAGGTGATGGGAAGTAGAATCTGGTAATTACCTTACCTCAAAAGGATAAGATAATTATATAATGTGTATGGATCATGTAGCATATATTATTAATATGTCTAGGTATATATAGTAATGAGGTACACAATATGTGATCAAATCAAATCGTTAAAATGCATTATATAGATCATGGCAATGTCTAGATAGTAACACTACAAGCTCAAGGAACAAACAAACACACAGAGAAGGTCACTCAATGTAATGCAAAGGAATTGTCTAAGGAGACCTCATATAAGGGGCATGTTCAAATTTTTCATAATTGATGTACATGACTTTGTTAAATATCCACAAAACATATAATGATATATTCAAATGTCCATACAACAAACAATGACATATTCAAATGTCCAAATAAGAACACAAAGGCATAGGGGACACTATCAAAGGAGTATATTTAAATTCTCAAATAGGTAAGACATAGTAATACAATAGCAAGCAAGTTAATACACTCAATTTATTACAAAAAGGAAAGCATGGAATAAAAGCAACCAATATGAACATAGGATAATAGTTCTTACAAATATGTGTTAGAAAAAATTGTTAAGTACATAACATATCAAGTACACTATGAAAATTAATGAGCATGGATATAATAATGTGTAACTATATAAGTTCAAACATTATAATGTAAAGTGATCATATAATAATATAACTTGGGTATATAGTGATCAAATAAGTAGATGCCCCCAATGTACTTATGACATGAGTAGAGGCAAGGCCCAATATTTGTATGTACATATATCATGTATTTGGGTATGCTTGTATCACACTCAAATGATGAATGCAACATATGTGTATATATGAAAAGAAATTATATGTTATTTACTAACATGGAGAAAAAAACTTAAGGATAAGAAATAGTACAACTAGGAGCATGTTAAACATTTTTTGTATTTTGGTAATTTTTTTATTTTATTATATTTTTTGGGGATATTTGATTTTTTTTATATTTTTGGAATATTTAGAAGGATAATTAAATAATACATGTACAAGGAAATTTTCTATTGGAATCTAATTTACTCATCAAGGAGATGCCTCTATGAAGGTTTTGTATCATGTGTGTCATATTCATATGTTACCTAATCGGTATCACCAAGATCATACCAATATTTTGTATTATTAAGATCATAATCATCAATCTAATCATTATAGGAGACATGTAACTTATTAGGTTTTTCTTGAAATTGTGGTATATCATTTTGAGCATCCGCGTATGAAAAAATAATTACACCATATATTAGATTTTTGTTGTTGAAAGTTTTCTTTTCTTAAGTATGTTCATCATTATCAAAATGTTGCATCTCATTATGGGATAGAGAAGAGTCCTGTATATTTTCTTGTACACTAGTAAAAGATGTTATTTGTGCCTTGAATTATTTATTTGATGATGAAATCATAGATTTTATAGTAGTGCACTTAAATGTTTGTTCCTCTATGCATGAATTAGATATGGTGTTTGGATCATTAGCAACCATATTTGTATTATTTGATTTAGTAGCCATGTCTTGCTTTGAAAATTCATTTCTTAGAAACTCCATTTTTAGAATGCTTATTTGTTTATCTTGAGTTTGAGTTTATAAATTTTGTCCTTACACTTTTTGTAACATTGCCTTTAGAATAATTTATTGATTTAATTTTTGTATTTGTATATTTTTTTGTTCTTAATTATCCTTTCGTACCCATATTTTTTTGTTTTGGCACTTGTGCTTTAGGAGATGTACTCATAATGTGAGTGGTTTTATTGATTGATGTATCAATGATAGGATACCCACTATCTTTGAGACTTTGTATTTTGTACTTTAATACAAAACAACAATGTATATGATGCCCGTGCATTTTATGATATGCATAATAGTATTTTGATCTCCTTATAGGATGTAGAGGAAGTAGTTGGATGATTTTTTTCAAATCATTTCTCTTAGGATTTCACTTGGACTCGTATTAGCCTTTTGTTCAATTTTTTAATCACTTGTTATAGATGTATTTTGTAGTATCTTTTAATTTGAAAATGAAACCTTGTTAGGTATTAGATGAAATGCAACTACATGATTTACACTAGCATATTATGGATTTTATGGGTATGTAATGTGACTTTTCAATGATATCACCTTTGAACTAACATATTGATTTTGATTTTGTGACTCTTATATTAACTTGCTCATAGTGATTATTTGATCCTTGAGAGTTTTACAATAAAAAATCCTAGGTAATTCATATTAAACTTATATAAACGTACCATCTAGGTTTTTTGGAAGGGTTTGTTGGTTAACTTCTTTTAGAATTTATAGGATGGGCCACCTACACACCTTAAAAAATTATTACATGGACCTAGTTAGAGGGATGGTATATATCACCCTATTTGAGGTTAGAAGGAAGAATTAGTTAATTTTTAGACATTTTAACTGTTATAAAAATTGATATTAGAACGTGATAAGAGAGGCATTCATATGCTAGGGAACAATCAATCATGACAATTAAATTTCAAAATGAATAATTATAGTAATCAATAAAATCATAAGATCATGGGGCAAGCTAGGGTTTTGAAACCAAAGGTCAGGTTCACCAAATTTTTAACCCTAAATTAAAATATGGGGTATCTAGGGTTAACAAGATAGAGTAGTCTGAGGCATAAGGCTGATAAAGTACCTTTATATAAGTTAAATTAATATAAAAAATTAGACAAACAATATTATGAATTTATATAGTTGAGATTTCTAAAAATAGTAAAATATAGCTATCGATAAATATTTAAATAAATTAGAAATAATGATACATAGTTGGTTTATTGTGCACATACAGATTTATCTAGGAGTAGGGTGGAAGTGGACTAGATGATGATCCTAGAATAATCATTATTTTTTTGGAAATATCCTTTGTTAGCCTCAAACATTTTCACTAAATCTAGACAATTGCATTAATGCATGTGTATAATTCTACCATGGGTGTCTTATATAAAATATTGACTAGATTTAGATATGACCAACTAGACCTTTTGGGTTTTCTATCACCTTTTTTATGTCTTCAAATCATGTGCATAGGTTATCATTCTTTGTCAAATGATCAAAATGCTAGATCTTCACCCTTTGAGTGACTATGGTAAAAATGGGTTAGTGGGCTCATGGTGTCAAATTAACCCTAAGGAACCCCATATCAATAGGTGCTATCTACATAGCCACTACTTTGAAGAGGGCCTTATACTAATGTAGTTTTCCCATATGTGTTGTTTTATGTGTGCACAAGGGTTCAATGTGTGATAATGAAATACGTGTAATGATATATCTTGTAACTTAACAAATATGGCTCATGGCTTATTCTTTGAATGATTTAGATATTTGGAAATACTACTACTATGACTGATATGGAAATAGGGACAAACATGGCAAATTTACTTACTTAAATACTTGATTGAGTGCTTCTTGGTTTATTATCTTGTGTTTTTTAAGTGATTGTTAGGTAAGGAATGAATGAGGGTTGGTCTTATATATATATATACCTATCCATTTTAGAAATATCTTATATTAAAACACTTAGTTTGAGATTTTAGATATGTTCATTTTGTAAATTAGATGATTCTTTAACACTAGACACTTTATAAGAATATGGATAATTATATTGATGCATGTGTCCACCTAGGACACAAGCGTCTATGGAGCTATAAAATAGATACAAGTCTAAAATTGGAAATTAAAGATAAACATCATGTTCAGAGAATTTTGTATAGCATAGAAGGCTTGGATCATCATAAAAATAAGGGTTGGATAAAGAGATAAATAATTAGGCATAAAGAGATAGTGAACGTGATCCTTTTAGTAGCATGAAGGTTTAGAACTGAAAAGTACATCCATGATATGTTTTTGCCAAAGGTACAAGACTAAGGTACTATATAAATTAGATTTTAGTATTTACATTTTAACCACCTTTGATATAGTAATAAAATTACTAGTTTAAAGGAGAGAAATGTGTACTTGGGTGTGTATAACACACTTTATCTTTATATGATCCCACATTAATTGATTTATGGTGACTAACCTATAATTAAGAGCATGTTACAGTGTATAATCAATGTATGAAATTTGAAATTAAAATAATTCAAAATGCTTGAAAGTAAAAAGAGTAATGTTATGATTACACATGTGTCGATGTAATCATCTTAGATTTTTGTAACTTTATTTGAAAGGATGCCTTGTTATGAAGCATTAAAACTGAGATTAGGAAAATTATGAACCTACAAGTGTATGTATATATAGATATTGGAGGACAACATGCCCTCAATCTTAGTGTAAAGGTGAGTTGCAATATAGCCATTGATTTTATTTCATCTCAATCATATAACCCATAAATGTGTATAACCTAGTGATTATGAGTGATTTAATCAACTCACACTATATATCTAGTGATGGTGGATGACTAATCAAATCCAACCTATTATTTTGGTGAAGTCAGATGATTTAATCAAATCTAACTTATAAATTTGGTAAGATTGAGTGATTCAATCAACTCAACCTTACAAAGGTGAACCAACTAATACATTAACTTATCTTGATAACAATCCATAATAGCATTTTAAATCTAAAAAATGATTTAATTTTACAACTTTAAGGTTCCCCTTGCATTGCATAAGCACCTCATATATGTCTCAAGCTAAAATTTGGGTATAATAATAGTACCAATATATAAAATGTTGCCACAAATATGTATTTGAATCATATAATTATCAATTTTGGAAAATTATAAAATCAATGCAAGTGTAGAGGACATGTTTTTATGACATGACCCCACTGAATCTAAAAAACCTAAGAAATAGTGTAAATGTGAAGAACATGTTTCTATAACATGCTTTTGGTAGTAGAACAAGGCTAAAAACTCACAATGTATAATTATATGACAAGTGTACATTTCATACCATTTTTTGTGGTATATTATTTTTGTTTGTATGAGACTCTCATTGAATATCAAGAGTCTTCCAAATGTGAAGTGTATTCTTTTGTATTTTAGAAAAAAACTAGAATATGAAGCAACAGTATTTGGAAATCTCTATAAATATCACTTAGTTGTACTGGAAAAGGGTTCTGAAATATTGAGATCAATATAGATATTTATAAATGGTTTTCCTTTGTGTTTCCTTATGTTCCTTGCATCAATCCATTATGATTTATTGTAATCTAATTGTTATGAAAATTATTATTGTTCTTAATTAATTATATATATGAATCACGATTAATTATGTTATGTGTCATGTTTTTATTAATAAAAAAATTTATGTGCAAGTTCCTCTTTTTTTTGTATTACTCTTCACATCACTATCTCCTATTAGCATGTTTTGATGGGTTTTCTAAGAACCTCTATTAACTATAATGTAGTGAGCATGGATGATTAAAACATGTTTTGATGGCTACTAGGATAGAAACTTGGATAAATGGATCAGTGAATGAATTCATAATTTCATAGAGAAAGAAGTAAAAAGAATAAGAAGTTTTGTGCAATAAATTATTCATTAACATATCTATGGCAAAATATATGGAATTTTTGGGTATGAATTGCCTAAACTATTATATGTGTGGTTAGCAAGACTGAAATACTATTGTTTTTAGATAAGAAAGACATAATTTCTAGTTTAGACCTAAGAAAGAATAGAAAACCTACAAAAATTAGACACTAACTAGACTCGTGTGATAGATCACTAGGTGAAAACTACTATTTACAGATACATCATTGAATTTATTAAACAAGGCTAAATTGAATTTGAGGTTGTATAAGACCTATTTATGAGAGGAATTAGGGGAAATTTTATGTAGTTACTACTTACTCTGATCAAAATGTTGGTTGTAAAAAAGGCCATGATGCCTACCCCTACAAACATGGAGTAGTCACTTTGGGCATTAGGGGGATGTATGTGATGATAGAGTGAATGATGATTAACTAAGAAGGAAAGACTAATCATATACTAAAAATGTAGGATGCAAAGAATCAGAGTGAAAAATGAATTATGGGGTTAGAGTGAGACCTGTGACAATTGATAAGATGGAATAAATAAAATAAAACTAATATAATGGTGAGTAGAATTAAAGTAGATAGTGTATAATAACATGAATTAATGGGAGCTTGTAGGTGAGAAAGACAAGATAGAGAATATGAGGATAGGAAAGTGTATACATGTAATATTTTCAAATTTTATCAATTACTGATGCTTTCTCTCTTTTGAAACCCATTAGATCTTAATATCTCTGAGTGCATGCCTTAAATGGTGCACCAAGAAAGGGGTGGGAAGACCATTGGTGCATCATAGGATTGTTGTCCCCTATACTACCACTTGCTATCTAAATAACCTTCTCATATGTACTTTTTTAAGCTTTGTCTCCTCTCTTGTAAACTCCTCCAAGCATTTCAGTACCTCACTTATCCCCTCTCTAATCTTAAAACCCTTTTTGATATCTTACATTACACTATTAGCCTAGGCCAACCCTATATTCATATTTTTATAAACACATTACAAGTATAGGTTAGCCTTAACCAACCTAGATCAAGAGCTAACTTGTTTTTATCAATTAATTATAGAGGGTAGATTGTGCTAACCCTATTAGCTAAACTTTTAGAAAGTTTTAGGGTTATATTTAGTTATAAATACACATGAATTTGACCATTTCTATGAGAGACAAGAGTTAATTATTCATTTGTGCTTCTTTACAATCTACTCTTTCACCATTCTACTTGAGGAATTATTGTTTAGGGTTTATACTTGGAGAAGAATCTTATTTTTTGGAAAATTATTAGATTCTTAAGCCTTTCTTAGTGATCCTTACAAACCACAACAACCTATTTCAAATCACCTTTGTCTAAGGGACACATTGAGTCTCGATGGGTTCATCTTCAAGGTAAGTATCTCTAAATTTAATCCTCTATTTTAGTAGATAAAAGTAACATAAGTAATGGATTTTGAATATATTACTCTCTCCATACATTAGGGTTTTACCTATACATAGCTTAATTATGATTCTCCTATGCATGTTTAATTTTCATGTTTAGTACGCCCACTTTGTGCCACAAGCTTTGGTGAACGCTAGAATATATTTTACTTTCCTTATCATTTACTTTGTGAATATGAAAAGATATGACCTAGATAGGGTTATTGCATAGTGTTTCTTGACTAGAGGCTTTGGAACCCTCTTTAGTGATGTTATTATGGTAATATATCCATTGGTTAGGTTTAGTGGTGTAGACACCTAAAACTAGTCACTAGTAACCTCCAACCAGGGTTTTGACCAATTTCTATCCTAAAGTGCACAATTTGGCCTGAAAACACTAAACTTCATTAAATGAGTTGAAATTGATATATTCAAGTGCTAATTTTGGATAGGGTATCCCTAAATAGGGCAATGCAATTTATGGGCTAGCTAACTTTGATCAGATCATTCTAAGTCAAAATGCTAATTTTGCACCTGGGTGCTCTAGATTGCTCTTTCCTATCAAATATCTTACACGAGACACGTGCCTTTATTATTTATTATTGATAATATCTTAAATGGGATAATGCATCTAATTCATCTGACATCACCTTCCAATTCTAATCCAATCAAATTTTAGACCAATACTAAGGCATTCTGATCAATTTGAGTAATTTGTGCATAAAGTGCTTAAACATGTTTAAGAGATAATTAAACCAAATTAGAGCCTAATCAAGAATTCCATGAAAAATTCTTGAATACTTTGTTTTATAAATGAATATTGAATATTTGCATCATCAAGTGACCTCATTTCTTGGGAAGAAATTCCTAGGCCATAAATGCTACAAATATCAAGATTCATGCCTCCCATGCCTCATCAAATCCCTCCATGCCTCTCAATTTCTCTTCTATCCAAACTATTGATGAGCTTATTTCTCAATTTTAATTGAAAAATTAAATTAATCTTCAACCACACATCTTCATCTTAGGATGGATGGTTCAGGTTGATTCTGATCAATCTCAAAAATCTATAAATAGATAGGCCATGAACATCATAAAAAAACTTAATTTGTGAAAAGTTATAATGTAGGATTGGTTCTAAAAGCTTCATGCAAATTAGTGTTACCATGCCAAATTGATTCCAAGCCAAGCCAAGTCAAATCCAAAGGTGTCAAAGAGAGATGAAGGTAGCCAAGATTCCATTGATGAGGACTTCATGAGCACAAACTGAGTAAGCCAATTGAAGAATACTCTTAGAGCATCAAGGAAGGTAAGAAATGTGTGTTTTCTTTCATTTTAGTTGTGCGTTGTTCATTTTTCTTTCTTCACTAAGCTCATCCTAGTAACTAGGCATGAAGATGTTATTTTAATGTGTTTTTAATTTGATTTCATTCACTAACACAATACTAATCTCCTCTTCTTAGTCAAATTCCTAGTTCACAAGTGGATCCATCTTGGTCATGACCTTGAATATCTAATGTATTAACAATTAGAAGTGTAAGTAATATTTATCTTCTCTAAGTCAGGATTGATTAATAGATTAGTTGCATTTCCCTTTTTATATATAAAGGAGTAGGCCTAATACAATAGAAGTCATAGATGAGAGTGCAGAGATAGATAAAGATGTTGAGGAAATGGAAGAAAGTGGAAAGGTAGAAGATGAGAAAATAGATTGGTTAAAAGGTAATTTTAGATCACAGCTAGAAGGGAGGATATTGTTTAGAGAAGAGAAAGAATAGTCTTTGGAAGAAGTTATGCTAAGTCACAAGATGAAATTAGGTTCAAGTTCTAGTATAGCATAATTCATAGACATGGATCACTCACTTCAAGGGTACAAATCCCCTTTACCTAATTTATCATCATAAATAATAAAAAGTGAAGATGGTAGTATACATAGTTCCTAGTTTAATGCTTTTAAAAATAAGTTTTGAAAGTATAGTATGAAAACCAAAAAAGTCCTAAAGAGAAAGACACTAATTGAGGTAGGATTTTAGGTTTCACCAAACATTAAGACTTTTCCCAAGTGGATTCCACCACCACCATCAATTTTAAATGTTACTAATGCGAGTATGTCTCTAAATCTAGTAGTTTTTATCACATTGACACCATATAATGGGTCTATTAACCCTAAGTATTATCTATTAACTTATGAGATGAAGTGATAGATCAAGAATATAATTGCAAAAGAAGTGAAGAAGAGTGAGCTCATATGAGACCTAATAGGATGATATTTATAATTCATCTACAAAATTGATGTTTCTAAACTAAGTTTTGATGATGTCAAAAACTAATTGGTATGTGAGTTCAAAGTAAAGAAGTGTGTGATTCAAATGATCAAAGAGCTAAAAGACATTTTTTATAAATCAAGCAGGTCAATGTATGACTATGATCATAAATTTTATGATGTAATAAATAGGGTAGGCTCTCTATTTCAAGATAAATATAAGGATGCATGGTTTGTAAAAGGAATGAAACCTAAAATTAATTTTGGAATTATTTAGACTCAATTTGATAATAAGGTTGATGCTCAGGTATTTTCACTTTGTGTGGAATAAATAGAGGATTATGGAGATATCCCACAACCCACTATAAATAAAAATGTAAATATCAGCATTATGTTGTGAAATATGCAAGAACTACATGAAAGTAACAACCCTAAGTTAGGCTTTGATGCATGGAATTTCAAAAAGAGGTGCACCATAGAAATGACTTCCCTAAAGTTAAGACAAAATTTTATAAAATTTTCCATGTGGTAGGTCATGTGAATATAAAATATCATTTGTTATAACAGTACATTCAATAACCTCAAGCTTTATACTATAAATTTTATAATTAACACAACCATGATTATAATAATTACTGATCACTATAAAAACTAAAGGAATACATCACTAAGAATGTCTTTGTAGTCACAACATAATTTCCCTCTACAAAGACATAAATCCCAAGACCAGATGTATACATGACTATTGTGATGTATATTATTCCGAGATGGATGCAAACCTCACCAAAGTATCAACCTCAGACTCTCAGAGGTTGTACATCATAGGCTCCATAGTCTTCTCAATACCAAGCATGATAGATACCTTCATCTCCATAGTATCAACAACCTTGGAGCCTTACATCACCACAACAATAGTAGATAATATAGACTCTATATTCTCCTTAAAGAATATATGAGGAATATATGGATAGAAACAACAAGTTTAGGGTTATTCATATAAGTAAGGAGGATATGAATGACAACATCAGGTAAGTTGGGGCTTCCAAAAAACATAATATGGATATAGAGGAAGCTACTCAGGTGGATACTAGGGTGGCCACAACTAGGGTGAATGATAGGCAAGATAATCAATTATCTACTATTTTTGTGGGTATTATAAACTTTTTTCACACAATCTTCCCACTAATCCTCAAAGGTAAATGTATTGTGTTTCTTACAGAGTTTTAGAATAAAAACACATAAAGGATTATCTAGCATTAAAAAAGTAGAGGAAATAAAATCCTATGCAAAATGTGAATTTGATTAATTCACACCCTAAGTATCTTGTGTTCTTAAAGGCAGTCATATGAGAATAGCATGAATAATATGGATTACATCCTTTAGAGATGTCACAAGAATAAAGAATAAGAAAGGTCTAGTTGGGTAAATATCTTGATCCTCTAATAGAAAGGGGTTTGATGTACCAAATAGCTTAGAATTTTTATAATATTCAACCTCAAGCTATATCAAAAGGTGATACTACAACTATTTATGTGTAAATGTATGGGTAAATTATGCATATCATGAGTCAGGATGGAGTAGTCATTGCCTTGACTGAGCATATCAAATTCTAAAAGTACTTTACAAAATTAAGATATATCACAAGATATTAAAAACCTTTTACATAACTTTTTGGAGTGTGCATAGAGGGGTCAATAGTTTACTAACAAGATAGTATGGTACATAAAAACAAATAAGCCCTAGGATGTTGACTCCCATATAGATATTGAGTTGGTAGGGTATGAGGTACCAAATTTTGTGCTCAAATTTGGGAGCACAATCAATATGATCTCACAATATGCATGGGAGGATATTGGATGACCAACACTTAGCTATAGACCAATAACTATAAGCCTCATAGACTAGACAAGGTAAAACCTATTGGTCATCTCAAAGATGTGGAAATCAAAGTTATAGACCTGAGCCTATGAGAAGATAAATTAATGGATATGAAGACTGAATAAATGCACTACCCTAAATTGATTTGGAAGAAATGGGTTTATGATGGTTATGTGACCATTAATATAGTGAAAAATTAGCTAGAGGTGCACCAAGGGGATAAAATTAATATTATTCCCCTAAATAAGAATGAGAGTAAGCCCTATGTTATACCCAAGGAGTTAGATCCATCTTATGTTTATGGAGATAATAGTTGGTTTAAGGTGGTTATAGAACACAAGTAGAACAAACTATGAGATATAAATTACCAATGCTTTTACATAAAATAGAAACATCAATAGTAGTTGTAGTCAATATAATAGCTTGTATACAGACCTATAATAACAAAGGCACTACTTTCATAGTTATAAATAAGAGAGTGTAATTCACCATTGGTGAGATCACCAACAAGGTCTAAAGTATATTTATTATATAATGTAGGTGTGACACACATGGATTATATTGAACCTAAAACAAAAGGCCTTTTATCAATGGAAGACACATCTTTTATCAATGGTAATTACAATACCCACATGTTGAACTAGGTGAGAGGATATCATGAGATGTGTATGTTATGAATGGTTTTTTCCATTGAATGCCAATTATCTAAATATTTTATAATTGACCATTTGAACCAGTTTACCTTTAAATTAGCACAACATGTGCCCAACATAAATCAAAGAGTGAGCACATTGAACTATGCATTAAATGTAGATATTGTGACTTGGTGATAATTCATAGAACAAACTAATTACAATGGGAGGAGGCTTATGAAATATTGTGCATTCAATTCCAAATACCATATGTTGTCAGGGAACAATGGCCATTTTTCTAGGAAAGACAATGCTGAGAAATTCATGTTCATAAGTGAGTATATGTGTGGTATATGTAGGGTGTCGAACCTAAATACTAGGTGCATGTATTTAGTTATACTTTGGAAGTGATTTCAATAGCCTAGCACATGTACCAAGAACATAGATAGGAGATGAAGAATTAACCTTAGGTACAACAATATTTCATTCATACCTTTATCTATGAGGTTTTCAATCCTCTTGTGTATAAATATATGAAGTTGAAAATGTTTGTATGTTATGGGTGAGAAGAAGATTTAAGTATTGTGACAGACTTATCTTCACAATAGGAAGCAACTAAAGATTTGAATGTAGTTATCCAAAATTATAAGTCCAACAAATAAAAGGAGAAATTTTTTGTTAAACCTTGTAATAAGTTCACAAATGATGTATAATTGATAGAATCTAATCATAGTGATGAGAAATTATATTTGAGGGGCTTCTTTGAACCTAGGTGATAATTAGAGCCACCTGAAGATGATATCACTGAATAAACTAAAGATGCAAAGCTAAAAAGTCTAAATATTTAGGAACATGAAGGGCATAGAACTATATGAGAGTCTATTCCAAGTGTGTCTAGAAAAATTTATCATGATCCATTTTCAAAAAAATTAGGAACATTGACACAGAGTCTGAACCCAAGCTTGTGATTCTAGGATATTATTGGACACAAAATAAAATTTCAGAAGTATGGCATCTTTTATGAGAGTATCAAGATGTATTCCCAACAAAGTTCACATTATTAAAAGGTGTGGATCATTTATTGGGGTAAATGCACATAAAACTAAAAGAGTGTGTGAGGCTTATGAATAAGTGACCATATAGGCTAAATCTCAACATGGAGTTGAAAATAAAATTTAAAAAGGATTAGATGCAAGACGTAGGCATTATATATCTAGTGGAAAAGCCAAATTGATTTACCCTGATGGTGGTTTAGCCTAAAAGGTTTGGGAAAATTAGAGTGCATGGGGATTATCATGTACTAAATAATGTTTGTATCAATGATCCATTCCAAATTTCATTAATTTATTAAGTTTAGGAGTGGGTTATAAGACATGAAATATATTATTTTATAGATGGGTTTAGTGGTTATCATTAGATTCCAATTATAGCAGAAGATCAAGCCAATACAACTATCACAACTGAATGGGGATATTTTGATTATAAATTAATGTCATTTGGGTTGAATAATTCTCTAATTGTGTTCTTTAGGGTTGTGTTCACTACTTATAGAAATTTCATACATCATTTTCTAATAGTCTACCTATATGTTTTGGTTATGTTTTCCTTATTCAAGGATCACTTTTTTAAAATACAACTTAAGTTAGAATGGTGTTGAACTCTACATATTGCACTAAATTTAAATAATTGCTTATTTTTCACACATTTTAGTTTTATTTTGGGGCATATAGTATGAAGTGAAGGGATTTTGGTGGACCAAGCCAAACGCATAGTAATTGTGGACATGCCACCTCCTATAAGAATGACATAGGTGTAATATTTTTTAGGGCATATAGGCTACTAAAAAAAAATCATAAAATCCTATGCATCTATATTTGGCCCTGTGGAAATAATATTACACAAAGATACTAGGTTTGAAAAGAATAAAGAGTTATAAGCAAAGTTTGTAGATTTCAAGCATAGACTAGTAATAGATACCATTTTGGTGTTTCCCAACTAGAACAAACCTTTTCACATTCATTTGGATGCTTCAATAACTATGGCAGGATCTGTTCTCACACAACCAATATATTGAAGATTAGATCATCCCATTCACTTCACAAATCACAAACTCTCATCCATAGATAATAATTATACAACTATAAAAGGGGAAACTCTAGAAATGTTATTTGCACTACATAATTTTAAGCACTACCTTCTAGCAATGTCATTTGAATTCTTCATCGATCATTAGGCTTTGTAATACCTAATAAATAAGCCCATGTTAGGAGGTAGGATATCTCTATGACTGATGTTATTTAAAGAGTTCAAATTTAGAGTAAATTTGAAGCCTGAAAAGAATAATGTAGGACCAAACCACTTAAGTTGGATACATAATGGAGAAGAATATAAGGGGATTCAAGATGAATCATCAGATGTGAATCTATTTTGAGTCTTTGTGATTCCTAAAAATTTTAAAGACAAAAAAAATCCTAGAGCAAGGGATCATTCTTGTGCACTATGTAGAAAGGGTCAAAAATTAGTTGATTACAAGACTTATTCCCTTCAACATTATTAATGGATTCTTATACAAAGTAGGCAAAGATGGAGTACTATATAGATTAGCTCTAGAACATGAATGACTAAAACTTCTTGAAGAGGCACATCAAGGAATCATAGGAAAACATTTCTCAAGAAAATACACTATGAGAAAAATTCTACAAAATGGTCTATGGTTGCCTACCCCATTTCAGAATGCACATTGGGTGGCTACACACTGATATTTGTCAAAAAATGGTAAAACTAAACTAGAGAGATGAGATGCCAGTGGATCCTATGTTATTTGAGGAACCATTCAAATAATGGGGTATTAATTTAGTGTGACCAATCAATCCACCTAATAAATTTAGTCATGCATGATACATAATCACTATGATAAATAATTTGATTAAATGGGTTGAAGCTACTACAATACCAAGTTACAATGATAACAATGCAGCCAATTTTCTCTATGAAAATATTTGGGTGTCTAATCAAGCTATTGTATGATAGTTTTTAACCCCAAATTGGATAAAGGGGGTTTATCCTACATTGGTGGTATACTAGGGATAATAAGATAGAAATTATAATACACAAGGGTGATAATTATATCTATAATAGGCCAATTAGGTGCTAAACTCAAATATAAACATACACTAAATTTCTTATACTGAGAATAAGCTAAATAAAAAAAGTATAAATAAGATATGTGTGGAAATGACAAAGAAGTAATATACTTAGTTATGATGCTAAGATAGGGATGGATATAGAACATGTAAGAAACATGATAGAAGATGGTTATAAAATAGTCATCAAATTTTGGATCTGATGCTTTTGGAGCTCTGGATACTAACTTTAGCATGGGATGGTTACGTCAACACTATTGTGTTGATTCGATGTAAGTTTCATGTATGACATACTTATTGAAAAGGGATGCAACCACCTCGATGCTTTTTAGTTTAACTTTACCTTTGCTCTAGTGCATTTATATCTAGGTCATGGACTATCACTCATGAAATGTCAAAACCTTAGTTATTCATCTTCATTGTGACTTTAGGGGGAAATGAGTTAGTGGGAACACAATGTCGAGCTGAACCCAAACACCCCAAATATAAGTGGGTATTGCCTACATAAGGAATACTCTAGAAGAGGGCCTCAGACTCATATAGTTCTCCCTTATGTATTAGCTTGTGTGTGAATCATGTAATATGTGGAAAGTAAGTACAAAAGTGATCTAACTTGTAACTTGGAAAATTAGGCTATTAAAATGTTCCTTCAGTACTTCAAACATGTAGATGTGTTGTACTTATGACTGGTGTGGAAATAAGGAAGCTTTGTTTAATTAAATTCTTGATAGAGTGATTTTAATAAGTTGCCTTGGTCTCTTTGGTCTTTTTCTAGGCATTTCCCAGATGAGGAATGAATGAGGATTGATCTTGTATTTATATCTATTGATGTGGGTTTTATGCACACTACAGTCAAATGAAGTAGTCTCTAACATTTTAAGATCTCAATGGAGGTGAATTCCACTCCAAGGCATGAGTTATAGGTATGTAGTGTACTTCAACCTATTGATGGAATAGGGGTAGGGTATGCAAGTTTTTAACAAGGTTTTTGGATAGAAGTGTGGGCTTCTAATAGAGTTAACTTATACACAAGTTATATGGGTGGTTAGTCTCTAATCTAAAGTGGGAAGGTTTTAATAACAAACTCAAAAGGAGGGTAAGGTAGGGTAGAAAAAGAGACTTAGTCGTTCTTCGGAATTACTTCCCTGGTTGGTTTCTAAACAAGCCTATGCTTTATAAAACCTATTTTTGTTGCTAGCAGCAATAAGACACATGTAGTCAAACATGGCTAGGAAGTCTAAGGAAAAAAGGATGTAGTAAATTCAAGGATGTAGTAAATTCACATGCCTTAGACAAAGGTTACTCGTTTTAAGGTAATTGTTGCACACCCTTAATTGAGAGATTATGGCTCAAGAAAATGAATTATCTGAGGTATTTATTGCACACACATAGAAAACTACACCAAAGAAAGCATAAATACACATTCAAAAATATGATTCAATTATCTTGACTAACTTAATCAATGTATTCACTAATCTTTAAATAGCTATTGTACATTTAAGATCAGCATATCAACTAATAAATCAAGAATCTACTCATAGCTATAACACACTAAATATTATTGAATCATACAACCATAGAAATAAAAACTAATTACATGGAATTGGAAATAAAATACTCAATATACTTTGTTCATGATCAAAATTATTCATTGCTCTGTATTCTAAAATCTTCTAACCCAAAAAACTAGGTTGAGTTAAAATTGTATATATAGACTTGGGGAAGGGGTCACCTCATCTTCCAAGATCATTCAAGGTTGTTACAAGTGTTAGTTAGAACATGTAGTTCTAACTATGGTCTAAAACCATCTAAAAGAGAACTAGAAAAAATAAATAAATTGACTTTTAAAAATTATGTAATGTGTGCATGTACACAAAATACAAATTCAATTCTTTATAATTAGCCACTCAAAATCTAATTACATTGGCCTTTAAAAAATTGTACATGCTTAAGATTCTAGCCTATCAAGGCTTACTTGTTTCAAGTATTGCATGCACCTTAGTTAGCATAGAAGTTAACATGGTAGTTGAATATGTAGTTATACCATCAAAAACCTACTTCTTCTTTACTTAATTATCTTCATGGACCTTATGCATCACTTTGTGCTACTTTCATATGATATTTAAATTTAGCAATGATGGTTAATGGATTCTCTTTGTCTATCTAAGGAGCTTCGCTTGCTTGTCCATGGTTATTTGAAAATTATTTTTGAAGATTTCAACTTCAATGACCTTTTTTTGAGCCTTGCTTAATTCTAACTCAATTTCCTCAATTTTCAAACCTTTTAAGCTCTACTTAAACTCATCAGCCACTTCTTAGATAAGTTTATCGAAATTGATTCTACTAATCAACTTACCAGTGGATTTTTTAACTTTAGATAACTTTAGCTCATGCAAAATTTGAAGAATATAAGCCTCATGTGTCTGATATCTAGGGACTAAAGCCCAACATTTCACAACCAATCCTTCACCTCCTTTTGTCGAATGACTACTAGATTTAAAGCATTGGATACTTCTAGCATAGTCATTAGGTCAAGATGGCTATATAGGAAGTTGTATATATAGACAACTAGCATATTAAATTTTACATTATCATCTCTTAGAGAGTTGGACAATTGATTGGTCTAGCTCACATGAGGGTCCATCTCA
Source organism: Torreya grandis (assembly GCA_037957365.1). Lineage (NCBI taxonomy): Eukaryota > Viridiplantae > Streptophyta > Pinopsida > Cupressales > Taxaceae > Torreya > Torreya grandis. The sequence goes on along the minus strand of JARHVA010001892.1, from coordinate 2,353,865 downwards.
GCCCTCATAAACTCTAATTCTTCAAAGGAGTTATAACATCTTGAAGTTCCCTCCTAGACTTTAACTATAATGCCTGTAGGAATGTGCATTGTCTTAGCCTTTTCCTTGAGTTGCTCCACTGCAACCTCTAATATTTACACCTCTACCTCTAGCTCCTATCAACCTAGTTCAGTGCCCTTATGGATCACAAATATGGCATCCTTTTGTGCTTGAGCTAGGTCTACTAGATTTCTTCATACAAATATTGCCCTAGTTGTCTGTTCTACCTCTTGGTAATGGAGAACACCTCTTGCCTTTCCTCAAGGATGATCTGGGTGTCCTTGTCATCTTTTAGTTTCTTCTTCTTCACCCTTTAAATGTTGTTGGTTGAAGGATAAAAAAATAGAAACAGATAGAAGCTTAGTGATCTTAAAGTTTGGAAATTAGGATGCCTTTCTTCTTAGATCCACTTCCCATGGAGGAATATCTAATTTGGATGCTTCAAAGGTTATGACAACAACCTCTTTCTCTACCTCCACTTGAGCTTTCTAATTTTTCCTATGGGCTTTGGTCAGGACATTAGGAAAGGAAGGCCATATGATTTTAGACCAATCCACTCTTCTAAACTAAGGAAGTGGATGGATCGTGACTATTTGGGGCTTGGCCTTCCTCCCCCTGCTAGTGTTTATCACTGTGGTCTCCTCTATGGAAGTGGTAGATGGTAATGGAAGGGTGATTTGAGTGGATTAGTAATGGAGTTATGATTTGGCTAGTGCATTCTATATGTTTATAGACACTTTCTTTTTCTTGAGGTCTATAAGAGTGAAGGTGCCATTAGGAATAAAAAGGGTCCATGTGGTGAATGGGATAGAAGTAGAGACAGAGGGGGAAATCGTAGTAGTGGAAGTAGATGGGATGGATTTAGGAACTTTCATAGAGGCATCCTACTCAAATATATACATAGAAGACAAAGTAAAATTAATGAAATATCAGGTACCTAAAAGAGTGAGATCCATAAGCTTTACTTAAAGGCTCATAGCCTTGGTTGTCTCTAGCTCAACTTTCTCATCTGAATCATCTTCAATATCTTTGATAATTACTATGCTCCCATGGCTGGTTTTGAATGTGGAATTTGAATAGGAAAACTCTGTGACACCTCTACTATAAGATTACCTATAGGGGTCCTAGGCTTTCTCTTATAAACCAAGGGGGTCCTTGCTTGAGTGGGGGAGTCACATGGTGATGATGTTACTACTCATAGATTTATTACCCCAATGAAGGTAATAATATGAATCTAGGGAATAGTAGTGGACATTTGACTATAAATTATAGTAAGCACCTTTTGTGTTCACTCTTCCTCATCAAAATCAATGATTATGGGGTCTCCTTCTTGTCTTCCCCTAGTTGTACTGGGCTCAGGTAGCTTGAGCTCCTTATTTATTACTTTTAACTTCAACTTTATAGGAAGCCATTTGGAGGAGGAAGAAACTTGATCCTTGGATTGAACCTTGAACTATTCTCTCCAAAAATTTGAATGTTTTTACCCCTTATAAAGTGCCTTCTTTCTATACAACTCCCTAGTGGAAACTAAAGGATCATCCTAGATCATTCTCAAATGATCCTCCTATAGCCTAGTAATCTATGCCCATTATAGTACATCTTCATCAGACTTAACATTCAAGAATAGGAAGTCAAAGTCATAGGTATCATGACTATATAAGATGTTAAATCCATGGATATATTTTTAGATCATCTCACACAGATCCTAGTCTCTATGTGTAAGTGCAGGGAAAGGATAACTCCTACATTTTCCATCAACTTCCTTGAGATGATTCCTCATCGTATATGTCATCCTACCAATAGTCATGAGATGACCAAAATACAAGGCCTTATTTTTCCTTGAAAAATCCTCTTAAATACTCTTCCGTAATTGGAAGGAAATCTCCTATTCAGCTAACTTGTCTAGAAAAAACCTTGGAAGACAAAAGGGGCCAACCTTGTTTCCCCATACCATGATGATAGTAAAATTTAGGTAGAGGAATTAATCCCCTTTCCCAACCAGTTTCTTCATAATATTATGTCTAATATGAGGAATGGGAGAGCCATGAATGGCTTGTAAAACTTAAGGATAGACATCCTTCAAGATCTTCACCATGTGCTTGGTATAGCAATAAATGTGCATGAACTAGTAATGGTTATAGATTCTATTCTTCTCATAGTCTATGGCCAAAGCCCATAATGTACCAAGGTCTCTATAACATGTTCTCATGACTAAATCTAATAAATATAACATCATGAATAAATATCATGTGGGTTTGGGGTGCCTATCTTTATGAATAATCTTCTCCCTCAATCACAGGTTTATCATCTCACCCAGGGCATATGTAGTGTCATGCATAAGCATCATGTATAGTAACAGTACCCAATCTAAATTAATGAAATGAATGTTGGGCATATTTTATAATTTTTTAAGGAGACCCATACCAATTTGAATCCCCATCCTAAATCTATCAATTGGGATTGCTCCTTTTGGCTTCTTCCCTTTTCATGTGATAGTCTAGTCCAGGAGGAGCCACGAAGATAGTACTTTCTCCATAAAGGTATTTGTGTTAAATTTCACCAATGTGCGCTTGTTGAATTATACATTGTGAATACTTGAAGACAAGTATCTCTAGAAATATGGCCCTGAAATGCATGTGACTACCATCAAGTTATTAGAGTGATGCAGGAAAGCATCCTACGATATCTTACCAGAGAAGAACAAGTCCCACAAGATGTCAATATAGGGCATCACTTCCAGCTTTGTTGTATCAAAAAGTAGTCTCTAGAATTTGAATGCCAACAATTCCTTCATGAATAATCTATCTACTAGTGTCATATCATCTTCCAGTGAAAACACATCCATTGAATCTATGACATCCTATAGTGTTGAATAATTATGGTACCTATCTTCAAATACTATGTTGTCAAAGACTATATCAATGAATTCTATGGAGTCCTTAATCAAACATAGGGATGGTGGATTGGTACCTCATAATTTTATAGATGTATATGCCATTATTTCATGCTATGTGCTTCTCTTATGTGCTATATATGATGGTGCAAATAACTCAGCTCTAGTTCAATTATTATTTCACTCATAATACACTCTAAAAGTGGAAACTAGGGCTATTCATTATTGTAAGATGGTAGAAGACTTTAAATACAAGTTAACTCAAATGTAATGATGGATTTTAATCATGGTGTATCACCTATATATAATCATGCATTTAATATCAGTTCATGTAACATAAATGTGTAACATTCACTTTGCTTTTATTTCACATATAATTCAAATTTGTTAGCTCAGGTTGGTGGGGGATTTAAAGTATTGATAAGAAATATTTTTGATTTATTTTGGCTAATTATGGTGAGATTAGTAGTACTCTTAGTAATAAAGCACTTAATGTGTATGTCAAAAAAATACTCTTGGGTCAACATCCATAGACTAATTCTTTTGGGGGATTTGTTTCAGATAAAATGTCCACAACAATTTTCCCTGAAGAATTTATCTAGGCAAAAATCCCAAAGTGATTATCTTGAAGGGTTATTTTAAAGGTCTGGAGGGCACTTTCAATTTCCATGAAGGATACTTTTGAACTGAAGCATCCACTTTTTAGGGCATTATGTCCATGACAAAAGTCCCAAAGGGTCTACTTTGTAAAGGCTTAAGGGCACTTTTGACTTTGTCAAAGGGTACTATCATACACCTAAGAATCATTTCAAAAGTCTCAAAAGGGTAGGTTACATAAAACTTGAAGGGTATGTGGCTTGGGTCCAAAGGGTCTTTTGGTTGGAAAAAGGGTTGTGGTAATTATTCTGAAGGGTAAGTGGCCACTTTGAAAAAAGGTTAAAGGTTTGGGATAGAAATCTCAAAGGGTTTATCCATGGCAAAATATGGTCTAAATCACAAAGGTCAAAGGGCACTTTTTGTGGGGAAAAGGGGTTGAAAAGTATATCATATGGATAAGTCTCATAGGGTAAGGGGTCCAAGACAAAAAAATGTAAAGGTTTTTTACACAAAACTTGAAGGGTATATGCCCTAAAAGATCTAGTCAAAAAAGGGATAAAGTGCTCAATTTAAGAAAGGTCAAAGGATTAGTTTAAAGGATAAAGGATACTTTCAAAAATTCCAAAGGGCTAGTTAAAGGATAAAGAACACCTTAAAAAAGTTTGAAGGCCTGGTTCAAAAAGTCTTGAAGGGTATGTGGAGAGGATTTGAAGGGTCTACTTTAGGGCAAAAAATTACCTGAATGGTCTACTTCATAAAGGCCAAATAACACTTTTGATTTTCTAAAATGGTACTTTCATACATCTAAGGGTCATCTCAAAAGCCCCAAAGGGTAGGTTTGATAGAGTCAAAGGGATAATCCATTGGAGATTTGTTTTGAGCAAAGGGTCTGCAATCCAAAATTTTGTAAGGCAAAGAGTCCATAGGCCAAATTCCTTTAGGAGAATTATTTAACACAAAATTCCACAACAATTCCTGATAAAATAAGGTTTTTTAAACTATAAGCTTGAGATAAAAGAGGGCTAATAACACCAAAAATATAACCATTTGAAAATACAAATTGCATAGGATCAAAATAATTAGCCTAAAAACATAAACCCAAAAAATAGTCTCTGTGGCACAAAATTTAATGTCATAAAACACAATGCCAAGATCATCCTGCCAAAAGTGAAACTCTTAGATTTTATAGTTTTTACATAAACATATGAAAAGAGGGGTTTAATATTAAGATCAAAATCCAAAAAAAATTTGTCCCCATTTCCTTTTAAATAAAAGGGGGATGTTGGGTACAATAAATAGCACCTTATAAGGGGAATACTCCTGAGTATTCAAGAACACAAAACTCTAGTCTCATAATCTTCAGATCAATCTTAAAGTATGTCATAGAAAAATACTTGAATCAAAAACATGAAAGAGATTCCAAGGTTAATTTTTTAATAAAGCTATAGGTTTTGTTATAGTATCTGTTAAAGCTCATTAAATCAAGGGAAGCTTAAGCATTACTCTACTTCTAAAAGATTAATGGTAATATTATAGAAATGGTGGTACAAGTGCAAGTGAATTATAGTATGAGTGTGAACTTGAGCTACTTCTAAAAGATTAATGGTAATATTATAGAAATGGTGGTACAAGTGCAAGTGAATTCTAGTATGAGTGTGAACTTGAGCTATTTATGTGGGGAAGTTTAATTATTTATTATTTATGATAGCGTGGATCACCTTTAGCACTATTTCTACACCATTATCCATTCTCAACTATATTCCAACAATGTTGAAATATAGTATTAACCTCTAAAACTTGTTTGGCTTTCCTTAGAAACTATGTATCGATAGATTTTAACAATAATTAGTTATTGTCATGAAGGGTTAATTGATACTCTTTTTATGTTACTTTTCTATCATTTACAGATACCTTCACACAACATACTTGACTTCTAATTCATTGGATCTATGTGTGTTGAACATATGGTTTATTTAGCCCTTGTTGTGATTAAGAGTTTTTCAAAGGTTTTAATAAAGCTATAAGTTTTGTTATGGTATTTGTTAAAGCTCATTAAATCAAGGGAAGCTTAAGCATTACTCTACTTCTAGCTAGGCATCCATAGCCCCAATATAAATACCTTAGGTTTCTTTTCTACTCCTTCCATTATTTTTTATAACCATGATGCATGGTTATAAACTCATTCCATCATTTACAGATACCTTCACACAACATACTTGACTTCTACTTCATTGGATCTATGTGTGTTGAACATATGGTTTATTTAGCCCTTGTTGTGATTAAGAATTTTTCAAAGGTTTTAATAAAGCTATACGTTTTGTTATAGTATCTGTTAAAGCTCATTAAATCAAGGGAATCTTAAGCATTACTCTACTTCTAGCTAGGCATCCATAGCCCCAATATAAATACCTTAGGTTTCTTTTCTACTCCTTCCATTATTTTTTTAATATTAGTTTTGAAATAAGGTCATCCTATTTCCTTTAGAAAACAACACATCCATCCTCAAGAAACTCTCAAGAATTCTAGTGTGAATTTACCCAGAGAAATAACCTCTAAAACTTGTTTGGCTTTCCTTAGAAACTATGTACCGATAGATTTTAACAATAATTAGTTATTGTCATGAAGGGTTACTTGATACTCTTTTTATGTTACTTTTCTATCATTTACAGATACCTTCACACAACATACTTGACTTCTAATTCATTGGATCTATGTGTGTTGAACATATGGTTTATTTAGCCCTTGTTGTGATTAAGAGTTTTTCAAAAGTTTTAATAAAGCTATAGGTTTTGTTATAGTATCTTTTAAAGCTCATTAAATCAAGGGAAGCTTAAGTATTACTCTACTTCTATCTAGGCATCCATAGCCCCAATATAAATACCTTAGGTTTCTTTTCTACTCCTTCCATTATTTTTTATAACCATGATGCATGGTGCATTGACCTTATTTCATCATGTGAGCTATTTTATTTTTATTTTTAGATTATTTTTCTCCTTTGAACTCATTGGTTTTTTTTTCTCTCTTTTTGTTTTATTTTTATTGTGTTTAGATCAATAGAAAAGAGAAGAGATGAAACCCCAGTGAGATGGTATAGTTATAAAATGCATTGTTACTACATCCCTGTCAACCAAATATACACCCAAAATTATCACTTCCAACAAGTATTTAACATGATGAGTACGTTTGATCCAATAAAATAAGAAAACTTTCTAAATTTGAATGAAGTACATCAAGAATAACTTCCACATGCCTGGTAAAAGTATTCAAATGTGATATAATTCAAAATAATCATGTGATCACTTCCATTCATCCTAAAGTCTCAAAAACACAAAAATGCACCCAATTTATAAACTAGCCCACAATGTGTCAAGATTAATTTTCCCCTTTTCTACAAGTCCTAAACTCAGTTGTTTTGGATTTTATCTTGATAATAACTAGAGAAAACACAACCTTGAATGCCAAATAAAATAAATAACAACTAATCTATAAAGTAGAAAACTACTCTAAAAAGCATGGAAATCTAAACTAGAAAGCATGAAAACTTACTCTAGTTATATGTCTAAACTTATCTAAATCTACTCAATTAGTAATATCCATAAATGGAATAACTCTAAATTAATGATTCAAGAAATGTCCATTGACTAAATATGTAAGCTCATTACCTTGGAGGTCTTTTATAAAAAATGCATTATTTTCTATGATCTTTGAAATCTAATAAGGTCCAATCCATAATGGGGAAAACTTATCATGTTGTCCTTTCTTTCCATGGGCTTTATCCCATAGAAGCACTAGATCCAAAATTTTGAATGCTTAACTTTCGCTCTTTTATCAAACCACCTTTCGATTGCACCCTAGTGTTTTTTGAATGTCTACAAGGCTTCAGTCCTTGAATCTTATATTTATATTACATCAAGTAATCTTGATTTCACTTTATCATTTGGTTCCATGTAGTCTTGCATGAACTGATAGGTGGACAGTTTCAATGTGATGGGGAAAACTAGTCTATGTCCATATACTGGTAGGTAGGGTAAAGCTTTTAGGGATTTCTTATATCTCATTTAGTCTACTGAAAGAGCATACTTTAGTAAAATATGTTAGTTCATAGGCTTGTCCCCTACTAATTACTTGATTGCATTAATCAAACTTTTGTTTGTTGACTCTACTAATCCATTTCCCTGAGGGTAATAGTTAGACATTGACCTAATTATAATATTATTTTCATGTGCTCATTTAGTGAATTTTGTTGATATAAAAGATAGTACATTATCACACACCAAAGAGATGGGTATGCTAAATCTAGTTATTATATGTTCCTCCAAAAAGTGAATCACATATTGTGCTCTACTATTATTTGTGGCTATTGCTTCCATCCATCTAGTAAAATAATCTATAGTTGTAAGCACAAATTTATGGCCTACTAAGGAATTTGGGTTGATTACACCAATGAAGTCTAAACCCCACTATGCAAATGGCCTTCCTTCAACAACTAGCTATAGAGGCTTTGTTTCATGCACTTCTCTCTTGGCTAATGCTTGAAATTCATGGCAAGTCCTAACGTGCATATGTGCATCCTTAAAGATGGTTGGATAATAATATCCCAACCTCAAGATGTTATGGGCTATGGTATTCCTATCAAGGTGACCACTACCTATATTTTGATGCAAGTTCTCCAGAATCTCTTTAGCCTCCTCTAGAGATACACATCTAAGATAAATACCTTTATAGTTCCTTTTGTAGAGCACTCCCTTCTTGATCATGAAATGAGAAGCTCTGAGCATCAAAGGTCTCCTTATTTCTCTACTAAGCTCTAGGGGGCAAGTTCTTATAAGTAAATACTAGATTATATCCATATACCATTCTCCTTTAAAAACTTGTGCTACACATACCTCTTCAATGGTGATCCAGGGATCAGGCTTAGCCATGAGTTGAAGAATGTCTTGACCTTTGATGATCTTTGTAGACCTAATCTCTATGTTAAATTCCTAGAGTTTGGCTATCCATTTACCTTGACGTTCTCCTAGCTCATTCTATGATAGGGTGAGCTTGATAGTAGGGTTAGGTAAAATAGCAATGGTTTTATTTCTTAAGAAATAATGTCAAATTTTCTTCATTGCTTTGACAAGAGTAAAATTATGTGTTTCAATCATATAATAATTGAGCTCTATATCCTTTATATTTTTTCTCATGAAGGAAATCAAATGTTCAATTTCACCCTTCTTTTATGTGATAACCATAGTAATAGTGTGTTTTCAAGTGAATGAATACATATAGAAATCCTTTGTGAACTCTAGGCTAATCAATATTGGGGCCTAAGATATGGAATATTTTATGTCTTGGAAAGACCTTCTCGGTTCATTTGTCCACTCTATTTTATCATCTTGATTGAGCATGACATTTAGATTATTGATAATTTCTAAAAATCTTGAGATAAAATTCCTCATGAAGTTGAATTTCCCAAAGAATGACTTGAGCTCCTTCTTATTGTTTGGTTGTTGAATCTTTGAAATTACCCAGATTCTATCTAGATCAATGGTGATCCCATCCTTTGTGATAATATGTCCCAAGATTTTCCCTTCAATGACTCAAAATATACTTTTCTTATAGTTTAATGAAATACCAAACTTTTTGCACCTCTCAAATATGGATCATAGGTGACTTATGTGATCCTTTCTCTTCTTCAGAAACACTATAAGATCATCCATATAGATGATTATACATTTTATTTTTAGTCCCTTGAAGGCATGATCCATGGCATACTAAAAGGTATCTCCTACATTTATTAGGTCAAATGGTATCCTTTTATATGCATAAGTACCCCATTTCATGGTAAATTTTATCTTCATTCTATCTTCAGACTGCACTAGTACTTGATTATAGCCTGAAAATCCATCCAAAAAGGGCATCATTTTAGAACCACTCACTATCTATATTACCTCATATAGAAAAGGTAGAGGATAATTTTATTTCTCATAAGCCCTGTTTAGATTTATAAAATCTACATATAATCTAATCTCACCACTATTCTTTCTAACTGGGACCAAATTGGCCACCCAGGTAGAATGTCTGATTGGGAAGATGATTTTGGCACTTAATAACTTCTCCACTTCCTTTTGAATAAGAGGCTCTAGAATAAGATTTACTAGAATTTACCTTTGTCTGAATGGTTTATGGTCTTGCTTTAGGGGAATATGCACCTTCAGGTCTTCATAGGTCCAAGCGATAATGTCCTTATATTGAGCAATCTAATCTTTAACTCACTATCTTTCCTTCACATTCTAGTTGAGGCCAATATTCACATAATGTGGGTTATGATCATCTCCTAGGTTTTCTCTCTTGAAGTCTGATTCATCAACCTTGGGTTGTCTAAGTTGTTTTACCTGAGGGTCTAAGTGGAATGGTTTTTCCAAGAATATTAATCTAGCAAGAATTATATTTTCTTTGAGTTGGATAATGCCCTCTTTATCTATATTTTCTTGGTAGAAGTGGTTATTATCCTTGTCATTGATGATTTGGGACTTGAAATCCCTTGAATTAGTTAATAACTAAATAATCTATTGATTTTCATTGAATTCCTTGAAATTTTCTACATTATCTAGAATAGAGGGATAAGGAAATAACTCAATAGAAAATATCTTTACCTCAGACTCTTGCAATGGTTCAATATTGGTAGTAGTAGTAGCTATTGAATTGGTGTCCTAATTCTACTCTCTCAAGAGTGTTATTATGTTAAAATCTTCAAATCTCATATTAAATCCCATGCTCTATGCATATATCTCTTTAGATAAGACAATTTTCACTAATATTTATTTCTTACCTAGTGAACCACCAATTTTGAGTCACCAAATACTTTTGTCTAATTTACATTATTCTTTAGCATAAACTGTAGTCCCAAAATTAGAGATTCATATTTGGCTCTATTGTTAGTACACAAAAATTGCAATCTATAAGCTGCCAAGAAATTCTTACCTTGAGGATCAATTAACTCAATTCTTACACCCAATCTTTGCTTGGACCTAGCTCTGTCAAAATGCATAGTTCATAGCTGATTTGAACCTTCAAGTTCTAGGTTTTATGATGGGTTGTGAGTGGTAAAATTATAAATACCAAGAGTGGGAGAGTCATATTTTACCTCTTCATTTTTGACATTATATTCCATGATGGGATATTTCATTCTTGGCTCTCTATCAATTCTGATATGGTTCACAACTCCTCTCCATAGTAGCCAGTTGTGAAAGAAGTCTATGGAAAGATATACATAAAGAATTTTGGACTAATATTTGCTCAATAATAATATGTAGCCTTCTGATATATCCACTACCAAAATATCAATAGTCATCTAGACTCTTATTTTTTATGCTACTTGAATGCATTTTCAATTTTTTAACTACTAGTACTACCATTTTATCTAGTTGAGAGACTAATCTCTTTGAAGGGATTATAGTAAGACCAATATTTTTACATATGGAGGTAGGCATAGCAATTTTAGATGCTCTAGAATCAACCAAATAGTTATGAATGTTCTTATCAAATGCTTTAATGGTTAGCAAAAATAGTGGCACTTCGGGTTTGCTTTTGGAAATGGCGTTGGCATCAGCAACCTTTGCTTTGTCCATAGTCACTCTAGTTCTTTCCATAGGGGCCTTTCCATTAATATACTTCCATAAAAACTCCTTGTGTTTATTGATCTAGGCTAACTCATGGATAATTATATTTGCCTTAATGTTATCCATATCTTCCATGATATTGTATCCTCCTTTACTCAATTCTTCCTTGCGTGGTGGCTGATCATTCCACTTTAGAGGGGGTGGATTGTTGTTTGCTTTGGGATTTTGAGGAATTTTCATGGTGTTTGGAGGATTCAAGGCTCTAAGTTTTTTTTTTTCCTTAAGTTTTATGCACCTCTCTAGAATTTCTAGAAAAATGAACTTCATCTATATTATCTTCTAGTTTATTGTCATCTTCATCTGGGAATGGAAACTCATGAGTTGTGAAGAACATGGATATGATATAAGATCTAGGATCTTGATGATATTTTGGTGAATTATTCATTTGATCCTATCTAGTTACTTCTCTCTAAAATATCTCAAATAGTATACATAACTCAATACAATTGAGCTCGCTATGTTGGGGTGTATTATGTATCCACCAATTGGGGAGAGTCATTTCAGCTATGTTGATTTTTTAGAGCTTGTTGGGCTACTCCATGTTATTTTCAAGCCTATTGAATGGTATGTTATATCTTTGAAAACTAATTTTTTGGTTACCAGTTGGGGCGTTGACATTACCCATCTTTTGTTGCATATTCAGAAAATCATTGCTCAACTTTTGGACCATCTTTTGAATAGAATCCAATTCAACTTTTGTGGAATCCACACATTATAGAATGATCATGGGAAGTGCAGTTGCATGTTGGTTTTATTGATAACTATTTCTTGTCACATGATTGTTCAAGTAGCCAAAGTTTGGTTGCATTGTTTGTGTCAATAGAGGTAGTGTTTACAATAGATTTAGATTGTATGCTAGAACATTTTATTTCACATGTGGTATCAGATTAAGCATTGGGAATCCATTGTTAATGTTAGGTACCCTATATGTCTACGGGTTGAGTTGTCTATCATTTCTAATGGCCTCTTTGAATGATAATGCCAAATTATTGGTAGTAAGTGATCTTCTGAGGAACATGGCGGTGATAGGGTCCAAGGCATTCTTATACATCTCTAATGTTAATGTTGGTCCTAGTTTATACTTTTGGGTCAACTAATTGTACATCTTCTACCCTCTTTCATTGAAAGTATGGATGCATTCATTAGGCTTCCTCTTCATACTAATGAAGTGTTGATATACCAATCTAAGATTGGTGACTTATCTAAACTATGTAAGAAAATCCATTTGGCATTCCTCCCAATTAGTGATGGAATTTTTTGTTAGATTTAAATACTAATCATAAGTAGCATCCATTAAACTAAAAGGGAATAATCAAAATTTAACATCTTCATCAACTACATTCATTAGTCTTAAAATAGCTTTGACAGATTTCATATGTTCTTTTGTGACCCTTGGCCCTAAAGTAAAAAAGGATGGAAGATACTTTTCAAGATTCTAGGGTAAATCATGCACATCTCCTAAGATGGTGATGGTAGATCCAACTAACCAGAGATGTTGTTGAGCCATCAGTTGATTAACTGGTAAAGGCTTCCTTATAGGTAAGTGGTGTCCTAAAGGAGGTAGTGTATTTTTTTGAACTAGAGTTTTTAGCACATCTCTAGATCTCGTATGAATTATCAAGGGTAAAGCTAATAAACTAGCCTAAAAATTAGATATACTCACTCTCCTGGGTGACTCTAATGCAACTCTTTGCAAATAATAACCTCTATTATTAGGGGGTTCAAGGCCCTCCTTCTAACACCATCAAAATATTTTTGATGTGGGTTTTATGCACACTACAGTCAAATGAGGTAGCCTCTAACATTTTAGGATCTCAATGGAGGTGAACTCTATTAAAGGACACAAGTTTTAGTTATGTGATGTATTTCAACTTGTTGATAGAATAGGGGTAGGGCATATAGGTTGTTGACAAGGTTTTTGGATGGAGTTGTGGCCTTCTAGCAAAGTGAACTTATACGTGTGTTGGATGGGTAGTTGGTCTCTAATCTAAAGTGGGTAAGTCTTAATAACAAACTCAAAAGGAGGGTAAGGTAGGGTAGAAAAGGATACTTAGTGGTTCTTAGGAGTTACTTCCCTAGTTGCTTTCTAAATAGACCTATGATTTCTAAACCTATGTCTATTGCTAGCAACAATAGCACACAAGAAGTTAGACATGGCTAGAAAGTCTAAATAAATAAGGATGCATTAAATTCACATGTTTAAGACAAAGGTTGCTCCTTTTAGGGTAGATATCACACACATTTGATCAAGATATTATGGCTCAAGTAAATGAATTATCTAAGGTAGCTACTACACACACAAAAAAAACTACACCAAATAAAGCATAAATACACATTCATAAATATGATTTATTTATTTTGACTAACTTAATCAATATATTAAATAATATTTCAATAGATATTACACATCTAAGATCAGTATATCAACCAAGAAATCAAGAATCTACTCATAGTTATAACACACTAAATATTATGGAATCATACAACCATGGAAATAATAACTAATTACACATAATTAAAAAGAAAATACTCAAGACACTTTGTTGATGATCAAAATTATTCACTACTATGTATTCTAAAATATTATAACCCCAAAAACTAGGTCAAGTTAAAATTGTATATATATGCTTTGGGAAGGGGTTGGCTCATCCTCCAAGTTCATACAAGGTAGTTATAAGTGTCAATTAGAACATGTAGTTCTAACTATGGTTTAAAACCATATAAAAGAGAACTAGAAAAAATAAATAAAATAACTTTTCAAAATTATGCGTGTGCATGTACACAAAATACAAATTCAACTATTTATAATTAGCTGCTCAAAATCTACGTACATTGGTTGTTACAAAATTGTACATGCATAAGATTCTAGCCTATCAAGGCTTACTCCTTCAAAGTGCTACATGCACCACAGTTGGTGTAGAAGTGACATGGTAGTTTAAGATGTAGTTATACTATTAGAAGCCTACTTCTTCACTTCATTATCTTCATAGACCTTATGCATCACTCTATGTTTCTTTTGTATGATATCTAAATTTAATAGTGATGGTTGATGGCTTATCTTTGTCTATCTAAGGATCTTTGCATGCTTGTCCTTGGTTATTTGAAATTTATTCTTGAAGATTTAAATTTTGGTAACCTTTTTTTTAGTCTTACTTAATTTTGACTCAATTTCTTTAATTATCAAACCTAGCAAGCTCTACTTAAACTTATCAGCTACTTCCTAGATAAGTTTATCAAAATTTATTTTGCTAATCAACTTACCAGTGGAGTCTTTAACTTAAGATAACTTTAGCTCATGAAAATTTTGAATAATCTAAGCCTCATGTGCCCAATATTTAGGGACTAAAGACCCAATGTTTTGAAACTAATCCTTCACCTCCTCCTACTGAATGAATACTATATTTAAGGCATTAAATTCCTCTAGTATAGTCATTAGGTTAAGATGGATATATAGGGAGTTGCTTATATAGACAACTAGCATCTTCAATTTTGCATTGTCATCTCTTAGAGAGTTAAACAATTGTTTAACTTGGCTCATAAGAGGAGCCATCTTAGCCCTCATAAAATCCATTACTTCCAAGGAGTTATAACATCTTGAAGCTACCTCCTGGACTTCAACTTCAATTCCCATAGGAATGTGCACTATCTTGGCCTTTTCCTTGAGCTACTCCTCTTCAACCTCTAATACTTTCACCTCTACCTCTAGCTCCTATTGAGCTAGTTCAGTTCCCTCAAGGATCACAACTATGGAATCTTTATACACTTAAGCCAGGTCGACTAGATTTTCCTCCTAAAAATATTTCCATAGTTGTCTATCCTACCTTTTAATGAGGGAAAATAATTCTTACCTTTCTTCAAGGATGATCTGGGTGGCCTTTTCATCTTCTATTTTCCTCTTCTTCACCCTTTTAATGCTACTGATTGAGGATCAAACAAGGTAGAAATAGATGGAAGCTCAGTGATTTTGAAGTTTGGCAATTAGAATGCCTTGATTCTTAGATCCACTACCCATGGAGGATTATCTAATTGATATGAATCAGAGGTTGTGACAACAACCTCTTCATCTACCTCCACTTGAGTTTTCTATTTTTTCTTGTGGGCTTTGGTTAGGACATTAGGAATGAAATCCATATGATTGTGTACCAATCTACTCCTCCAAACTAAGGAAGTGGATGGAACATGACTATTTGGGGCTTGGCCTTCCTCCACTTGCTAGTGCTTATCAATATGGTCTCCTATATGGAAGTGGTAGATGGTAATGGAAGGTTTATTTGAGTGGATTGGACATAGAGTTATGAGGTGAGGTGGGTAGTGTAGTATGTACCTTTCTAGACACTATTTTTCTTGAGGTCTCTAATAGTAGAGGTGTCAATATGAACAAAAGGGGTCCATGTGGTGAATGGTATGGAAGTGGAGATGGAGGGGGTAATAGAAGACAAAGGAAAATTGATGAAATATTGGGTACCTAGAAGAGTAAGCTCCATTAGCTCTACCTAGAGGTTCATAGCCTTGGTTGTCTCTATCTTAGCTTCCTCATCTTAATCATCTTCAATATATTTGATAATTACTATGTCTCCCTAGGCTAGTTTTGAATGTAAAATTTGAATAGGAAAACTCTATGACACCTCTGCTATAGGACTACTCATAGGGGTCCTAGGCTTTCTCTTATAGACCAAAGGGGTCCTTGCTTGAGTGTGAGAGTCCTATGGAAATGATGTTGTTGCTCCTAAAGTTTTTATGCCAATAGATGTAACAATATGAATCTATGGCATAGCAGTGGACATTTGATTGGAACGTATAGTAAGCACCTCTAATGTTCTCTCTTCCTCATTAGAATCAAGGCTGATGGGGTCTCTTACTTGTCCTCACCTAGTTTTACTAGGTTTAAGTAGCTTGGGATCCTTATTTACTACTTTTAACTTCAACTTGAAAGGAAGTCCTTGGGAAGAGGAAGCAACCTAGTCTTTGGATTACACCTTGGGCTATCCTCTCTAGACATCTAAAAATTACCACCCCTTGTAAAGTGCCTTATTGCTATCCAACTCCCTAGTGGAAACTAAAGGATCATCTTGGATCATTCTCAAATGATCCTCCTATAGCCCAAAAATCTATACCCATTCTAATACTTCTTTGTCAGACTTGGCATTCAAGAATAAGAAGTCTTAGTCATAGGGATCATCATTATATGGGATGTTGAATCCATGGATATGCTTCTAGATCAGCCCATGTGGATCCCTATCTCTATGTGAAAGTATAGGGAAAGGATAACTCCTATGTTTACCACCAAATTCTTTTAAATGCTTCCTCATTGTCTATGTCATCCTATCAATAGTTATGAGATGACCAAACTACATGGCCTTATTTTGCATTGATAAATCCTCTTCATTACTCTTCCATAATTAGAAGGAAATCTCTTATTTAGCTAGCTTGTTTGGAATAAACCTAGAAGACATAGGGGGAAACCTTATTTCCCCATACCATGATGAAAGTAAAATTTAGGTAGAGGAAGTAATCCCCTTTCCCAACCAAGTTCTTCACAATATTATGTCTAATCTAAGGCATGGGAAAGACATGAATGGATTTCAAAACCTAAGGATAGATATCCTTAGAGATCCTCACCATGTGCTTGATATAGAAATAAATATGCATGAACTGGTAGTGGCCATAGATTACATTATTATTTTAGTATATGGTTGGAGCCCACAATGTACCAAGGCATCTATAACATGTTCCCATGACTGCATCCAATATATATGACATCATGAAGAAATATCTTGTGGGTATGGGGCACCTATCTTTATGAATAATCTTCTCCTTCAACTGTAAGCTTATTATCTCACCCAAGACATATATGGTGTCATGCATAAGCATCATGTATAGTAAAGGTAGCCAATCCAAATTAATAGAGTGAATCTTGGTCATAATATATAATCTATTGAGGATATCCATATCAATTCGAATCTCCATCATAAATCTATCAATTAGGATTGCTCCTTTTAGCTTATTCCCTTTCCATGCAATGGTCTAGTTCAGGAGGAGGCACGAAGATAGTACCTTTTCCATCAAGTTATCTACATTAAATTGTACTAATATGTGCTTATCAAAGTAGACATCATGAATAATTAAAGATAGGTATCTCTATAAATCTAGCCCTAAAATGTATGTGACTATTGTATTGTTATTAGATTGATGTAGGAAAGCATCATGTGATATCTTGCTAGAGAAGAACAAGTCCATCAATATTTTAATGTAGGGCATCTCTTCTAGCTTTACTATAGCACAATGTAGTCTCTAGAATTTGAATGCCAATAATTCCTTCATGGATAATCTATTTATTAGTGTCATATCATCTTCTAGTGAAAACACATCCATTGAATCAATGATATCCCATAGTGTTGAATAATTTTGGTACATATCTCCAAACACTGTGGTATTAAAGACTCTATTAGTGACTTTTATAGAGTCCTTAATTGAATGTGGGGATGGTGGATTGGTAATTTAGAATGTTTTAGATGTATAAATTATTATTGATTGCTCTGTGCTTCTCTTATGTGTTAATTATGATAGTGCAAATAACTCAGATCTAGCTCAGTTGTTATTTCACTCATAATACACTCTTGAAGTGGAAACTAGGGCTCTTCATCACTTTAAGATGGTGGAAAACTTTGAATGCAAGTTATCTCAAATGAAATGATGACTTTCAATCATGGTGTATCACTTATATATAATCTTGCATTGAATATCAATTTGTGTGACATAAATGTGCAATTTTCACTTGGCTTTTATTTCATGTATAATTCAAAATTGTTAGCTCAGGTTGGTGGGGGTCTTTAAAGTATTGATAGGAAATATTTTTATTATATTTTGGCTAAGTTTGGTGAGACTAGTAGTACTCTTAGTAATAAAGGACTTAGGGTATATGTCAAAAAAATGCTCTTAGGTCAATGTCCCATAAACTAATTCTTTCAAGGGATTTGTTTTGGACAAAATGTCTACAACAATTTTCCTCAAATAATTCATTTGGGCAAAAGTCCTAAAGTGATTATCCTAAAGGGTTATTTTGAAGGTATGAAGGGCACTTTCAATTTATCTAAAGGGTAATTTTAATCGAAAGGGTCTACTTCATAGGGAATTTTATCCATGATAAAAGCCTTGAAGGGTCTACTTTGTAAAGGTTGAAGAGCACTTTTGATTTTCTTGAAGGGTACTTTCATACAGCTAAGGGTCATTCCAAAAGTTCCAAAATGGTAGGTTACACAAAAATCAAAGGGTTTTTGGCTTGGGTCTGAAGGGTATTTTGGTGGGGAAAAGGGCTATGGTAATTATTCTTAAGTTTAAGCAGCCACTTTTTAAAAAGGTCAAAGTTTTGGGACAAAATTCTCGAAGGGTCTATCCATGGAAAAAAAGGGTCCAAATCACAAAGGCCTAAGGGCACTTTTTGTGGGGTAAAGGGGTCAAAAAGGATATCTAAAGGATAATTCCCATAGGGTAAGGAGTTCAGGATAAAAGTTATGAAGGGTCACTTACACAAAACCTGAAAGGTATGTGCCCTAAAAGCATTGGTTGAAAAAGGGGTAAAGTGATCAATTTGGGAAAGGTCAAAGGGTTAGTTTAAAGGACAAAAGACACTTTAAAAAATGTTGAAGGGTTAGTTTAAAGGACAAAGGACACTTTCAAAAAGGTTAAAGGGCTAGTTCAAAGGACAAAGGACACCTTTAAAAATGTTGAAGGGCTAGTTCAAAAAGTCCTAAAGGGTATGTGGAGAGGATTTGAAGGGTTTACTTTAGGGGAAAAAATTTCCCAAAGGGTCTACTTCACAAAGGCCAAATGGCACTTTTGATTTTCCCAAATGGTACTTTTATACAACTAAGGGTCATCTCAAAAGTCCTAAAGGGTAGGTTCAGTAGAGTTGAATGAATAATCTGTTAGAGATTTGTTTCAAGCAAAGTGTCTGCAATCCAAAATTTTGTAAGGCAAAGAGTCTATAGGCCAAATTCCTTTGGGAGAATTGTTTTAGACAAAATGTCTGCAATAATTCTAAATAAAATAAGGCTTTCTAAACTATAACCCTAAGAGAAAAGAGGGCCAAGAACACCCAAAATATAACCACCCAAAAAGACAAATTGCACAAGGGTTGAAAGAATTAGCTCAAAAAACATAAACTTGAAGAATAATCTATATAGGATAAAATCTAGTCTCATGAAACACAACACCAATATCATCCTACCAAAAGTGAAACTCTTAGATTTTCCAAATTTTGCATAAACATACAAAAGAGGGGTTGAATATTAAGATCAAAATCCAAAAAAAAGTGGGTCCCCATTTCTTTTTAAATAAAAGGGGGATGTTGGGTACAATAATATTGATCCCTTTGGAGTAATAACTCACATTAAAGCACTTAGATTGACCATTAGGATACATTTCATTTACAAAATAGATGACTTTAGGGTACTAGACACTTGCATCAGTCAGGACACTAACATTGATGTTAGTGTTTATCATAGCATTAGTGTCTAGGGAGAAAGAAAGTAGGCATGGGTTCAAAACTTATAGATATGGAAGATAAGTAAATTTTAAGCATTCTAGGAAAGATAGAAGGCCTATGTCATCAACATAATACTAGTAAAACTAAGAGATATATGCCAAGGGGCATAAGATAGAGAAAATATGAGACTTTCATAAATGGAAAGGCCCAGAATTGAGAGGTACAACTAAGGTCTAAGTTTTCCAAGTGTATAATACTAAGGTGTTATATAATTCATAAATATCTTCTACATTCCCTCCTTTATTAATCTAGTAATAAAATTATTAATTTAAAGGAAAAAAATGTGTGCATGGGTGTGTATAACACACCTTGTCTTTACATGTGACCAACTTGAGTGTTTTATTGGTGATTTTCCTATAACCAATAGCATGTTATAGTATATAATTGGTGCATATAATATGGGTTGAAAGTACTTGAAATAGATTGAAATTGAAAGAAAAAGGTTTAGGAGTACACTTGTGAGTCTATGTAATCGCCTTGCCTATTGGCAAGTTGATTTTAAAATATGTATTAATTATAAGGCTCTAAAAATGAGATTAGGATAAATATAGATAATATTTAAAGTGCATATATCTAAGGAGATAGAGAAAGAGAGATAGTAGAAGGCCCATGCCCCTAAGTTTAGAGCAAAAGTGAGTTACCACTTGGTAGTTGAGATTAGCTAAATTGTGCAATTGAATGACACTTATAACCTTGCAAGGTTAGATGATACAATCAAGTCAAACTTAAAAATTTAGAAAGATTGAGTGATTTTATCACCTCATCCATACCAAAATTTGAACCAACTATTACAATATATTGGCTCAATAAAGTCTGTAAAATTCTATAGGATATCTGTATGAGAAAGTTTGTGATGTGGTAATAGTCTATAAAATATTTTTGGAATCTGAAACTAATATGAATTTTGTAATATTAAGCACACATTGCATAACATATGCACCTTAGATATGTCTCATGCTAAAAATATGTATAAAAATGGTACTAATATATAGAATTATACCATAATTGTGAATCTAAATCATATAATTGTGTGCTTTGGTCAATATGGATAATTGTGTAAGTGTGAGAACATACTTCCAAATCATACCCCCACCATTTATGAAGAAATATGAAAACTGGTGTAGGTACCAATGTGGAGAACATGTTTCTAAAACATGCCCTCACTATAATTTGGAGATGTTGAATATTGAATATGTGTGGAGAAAATGCTTCCAAAGCATGCCCCAACTAAATTTGAGAATTGATATAAATACCAAATACTAAATAAGTGTAAATAGCATGCTTCCAAAGCATGCCCCCATTAAATTTATAAACTATTCAAATTTTTAATAACATGCCTCTATGACATGACCCCACTAAAATTCCCTACCTTTGAGGTGAGGGAAAGCTAAGAACTAGTAGTTACCTCACCTCAAAAGGATAAGATAACTATATAATCTATGAATGGAACTGTTAACCATTTTTACCTCCTAGTCAAAATAAGTCAAACCCATAGGTAAAAAAAATTTCATGAAGTTTTTCATATGCCATTCAATTCTAATAAATTTTATATTAGCCTGGATCACTATTTGCATTAGTGTTCCATGTCACTTTGGGTCTTTTCAAACATCAAAAATGGGAATTTAATGCTTTGTATGGGTTTATTTAGATTTTTAAAAGTCTAAAAAGGGTTATTTCACATTAAATTTTTCCTAAAGGGTCTTAAATAACTTTTTTTACTTGACCAAGTCTGCAAGTGCAAGTTAAAATCAAGAAAACACTTGAAAAAGGGAGTTTTTAGCCCTTTATACAGACTTGTATGGATTTTAGAAGGTGAAATAAATTTAGTGATGTATATTAATCTTCCCCATACTCAATTCCATGATAATATTTCTTTTTTAGCTTCAAAAATTATAAATTTCACCTTTCCTTCCCCATTGCTCCTTGGAAGGTTCAAAACTAGTCAAAGACTTTCACCCACCACATGTCGTACAAGCTAAGTTGGGAGGAATGACTCTAGTTAATTATAGTATACTGAGTTAGATTCCATTAAGTGAAAAGAAAAATTGTATTTATTCTTCCTCCTTTATTAACCTTCATTAAGAAGGCTCAATCCTTAAAGCTACCTATGTAACCAAGCAGGGTCTAGATTTGTCCAAATTACTTGAACTCAGAAATGGTTGGACATGTTTGGTTTTGGAATGTGTTTTTTATCTTATATTAGGTATTATCCATGTTATTTTAATCATCCAACACTTCTCTTTCAATTATCTTTAAGGAGTGTTCTAAAGTGTGCTTGTTTTTCAAAGTTGGCAACCATATATGGGTAACCTGAGTTTTACAACATGAAAGAGAGCTCTAGGGGAGGTTTCAATATGCTTGGGTCCATGTTTAAAATTTTATTTCATTAAATTTAATTATGATAAATCAATTTACATACTCCTTAAAATCCAAGTTTCCAATTTTCCTTGTCCACTACCATGTTACCAAAGTGTGCTCACAATCAACTTATACAGGAGTTCAAGAAGTTGTACAGAGGTGTGAAGAGTAGAAGCATGGTGGAATTGAGTTTGAGTATTTGAAATTATAAAAGGGTATAATATTTCATTCCATGAAGTTTAAAATTTTTTTCATGTTGGAGTTTCCCTTTAAGAGGATGATTTTAATGTATTGGGCTCACAGTCCCTAAAAGTTGCAAACATTGGCCTGGGAGGTTTTTGAGGGCTTCATTAAATTTACTTTCAAGGTGATCGATACATTAATCTTGGAAAATATTGTATACCTATATACCTAAAATAACTATTCCAATTTTTAGGTCAAAAAGAAGGGTGGAAGATAGAGTTTGGACAACCTCAAAATGGCCAAAAATCACTGAATCCAAATAGTGATACCTATATGAGTCTGATAGAAAAGTGAGCTTGCACTTCATGGATTCAATACTATACTATGCCAAGTATGTGGAAACAATCCTAAATATTCCAAAGAACAATCTTGAGAACTTATGTCATGAGATAAGGTGTTCTTGGATGAGATGACCTAATGTACCCTCCCTTTTCTGTACAACAAGCCTAAGATAAGCACCTACAACCAACACCTTGGACAGTGGCCTAATTTGAATTATACATGGTGTTTTTAAGGTTATAAGTTTAATAGGTTAATTAAAATCAGTTTTTTTACCTTATAATGAATCCAATTGTCTTCTCACATCAAAATCAAAGGAGAGAGACCCCACATATGCACCTATAGGTCTGTAGATTGGCACATACAACTGAGGTAAATAGTAAAGTTGAAGGTATGGTTTTTCCTTATATAAAATGATTTATATTAGTTTATTTTGTGAAAATTAATGATAAATTACCTCAAATATATAATTATTAACCTCTATGCAACATCCATAAGGCCTAATTCTTGCCAAGAAGGCACCTACAGGAGTAAAACATGGTCTCAGTCCAGTCAAGGCAAAAGTATCCTCCTTGAAGACCTAAGAATGAAATGATGATATATTGAAGGTTAAAAATTTAAACCAAATAATGAATAAAATATCATGATATATAACATGGATAAGGTCCCAACAAGGAAGCAAATACAGTCAACCCTGCCTACCCTCCATATAGCCTTTCCTAAAATGTCTGCCTTGGAAATTTCAGGAGATGGAAGTCTTGAACCTATAATAAAGGGGTGAAAATTGGTATATTTTAACCTTATGAGTCATATAATATTATAAAATAATAAATTTTCCAATTTAAATATTAAAAACCCTCTCTATTTTATCTCAAAGTAGGGGCAGTTTTACCTTGCATAAAGATGATATTTTTTGGAAAAATGTTGAAATGATGGACCAAAAGGCAAGAAAGGACCAGAAAAAGTATGGATAAGCTTAATTGGGAATAACACAATATATAACACCTTTTTATAATCCTTTTAATCAAATAATTTACCTTACACAAGAATGGTTATCGTCATGCATGAAGAAAACCCTTAAGCGTGAAGCTAAATTGATGGTCATGTGCATTTTTTACCTTATTCATGATTTCCACTTGAATAATTCATGATTTTAGGGGTATTTTAGATATTTTTAATCCATAAAAAAAAAAATTACTCCATAATTATATCTATATACTCCTATAATATAACTATGGACTCCATCAGTATAACTACAGACTTTAGCTAATCTAAAGTGGCATCTAAAATGACATAGTGGAAAGAGAGGAAACTCAAATTTGAAGGTATTTAAAGGTTTTATGTATGTATATGAGCATATTATGTTCCTATATAGGTGTCACAACCACCTATTTTATGGTTCATTTGAGAAATAAAAAGAAATTTGTAGTGCCAATTGTCAAAACAAGCCTAATGGAGGGTGATCATGGTAAAAGATAATCATTGTGCTTGTGTAAGATAATATAAATGATAAAATAAACTTATAAATCATTTAAAGGCATAATTATATCCCCATATTATCATTTCACATATTACACTTGTCCCTAATCTTCCTTATAGTGCTCAAAATGGGCCAATGATGAAGGTAGTTTTCAAGGGAAAGTGGAAGAGTTCCTACGCCACATGTGAGGGAGTTGCTTGGTTTGAGATGGACACATGTTCAAATAAGTTTAATAACTCCTTTTGCACCTCATTTATATGATTTTTAACTGATCCTCACCTTTGGGCACTTGTCCATGTGCCTCATCAACTTCTCATTTCTCTCTCATCTTCCAAGTTATATAAATGCAAGCCATTTTGGCTATTATAGAGGATTTCAACTCTTGGTATGGTGAAGCCCTACCAAAATTGTACCCTGATTTTCACTTATGATAATGAGAATTAATCTGGTTATACTCTAAGTCCATTTACACTACATGTTGAAGTGATCCATCTTGAATGTCAAGTATAGATTGAAATCATCTTATTTTCATGTAATCCTTGAATGTGTTATTGTAAATGACTTCTCTACTAACATGTTTCATGAAGTGTATGTTGCTGCAATAAACTCTTGAAGTGTGTATGAGTTTGGTAGTGTCATATATGCCCTTCCCTTCACTTTCCTTCATTTTTTGAGTTTTTAGTTACCTTCATGAGAAACACTAATGCTAGGGAGATCCATTAATGGTGTTGAGGCTGGTTTTCTTATCTTAGTTCATTATGAAAATTCAAAGTGTATGAATGGAAGCAAATATTAGTGTATCACCCCCTAATTTAGGTTTTATTTATGTATCTTTCTCTCCCTTTTCACCTAGTTTAGGTTTTAGTAGCATAATCACATCAAGTCATATCTAGGTAGCTATTCCTTTTAATTCTAGAGGTTTACTCCACTATAGGTGCCCCACACACCTAGAAGTATTCCCATGTTGGCCAAATCTTGAAGAGGCTTGAACAACCTCTTTTAGGGTGCAATATTTGGAGACAACAATTTTGGCACACCTAGTGGGACAAGGTCCAAATAATGGAAATATTGTTGGCATGTCTTCTCTATTATCACCTTTTGGAAGCATCCAAGCAAGCACCAATGGTGACTCCAAATGAATTTCTAGTTGTAAATAGCTCAGGTATCTATTATTAAAGATTTTGATCAATTATTGTCTTTTCATGTGACTTATGAAGTTGATATGGATGGATATGAGGAGAATACTTACCATACACCTCCCTATCAACCTTTTTATGACCCTTTCTATCCTTCTTAATAGTCATATCAGGAATACCATCCTCCCTATGAGTCATGGCAATAATATGGTCAACCTAGTCCCTTTCCAAATGGTTATGTTGTTGTTGACCAACCATATGACCCATATTCACCTCAGCCTTGTCATGAGGAGTCAAGCAACACCATCAGTTGGGAGTCAAAATATGAAGCTTTGAAAACCTACTTGAAGAAATTAAATAACCTAATCACTTTATCCAAGCTTACTACACCTCTCATTCTCAAAATGTGTGGGTAGTTATGCCAAAGTTTCTAGAATTGGAAAAGCATATGAGTGTGTTAGATAAGTTTTGTGATGAAACTCTTGGTGGTCTTATAGATTAGTTAAGAGTTTTATTTGGATTTTTAATGGATATTTGAGGGTATTTTAAGGTAGAGAATCAATACATCATTAGCGAAGGATTTTCCATGGAAAGAGAGGCTTTCAATGGTAGATTGACAAGTTAGAGAGATGGGAAACTCAAGAGGCTACGGAAAAAGTTGTAGCTATAAAAGAATATCTAAAAAGCTATAAAGAGCCTCAAAAAGATGAAGAGGATGATGAAAGCTTAAATGAATAAGATCTCCTTATTATTTTTCATCCTATCTTACCTTTCCCTCAAGATCCCATTCAATAAGTTTCACCCATCTCCATGCCCATCCATGAACATCACATTCCATCCCCAACCCATAGACCTATATATCTCTCTTCCACCATTATTCTCCTTGAATAAGAACCTATTCAATTTTCAAAAGAGCCTCTAGTTCCAATCTTTGAACTTGGGACCAAACTATGAAGTCTTAGGGAAAGAAAGAGGTAAAATGAGAAGTATAAGAAGATGATGAAAATCATGAGGTGGATATGGAAGAAAGTGATGTGACCTCAACCCAACAAATCCTTTTTCTATCCAAGAGTCATTTCAAGATATTTCTCTTTCTTCCATATCCATTCATGAGCCTCTCACTACACCTTACATTCTTTCTTCAGCTCATTCATCCATTTTCTACTCTCCCACCCCATTTCTTCTTAAAGAAGAAACTCTTTTAAGGGAAGCATCAAAGGAGGAACAAAATTAGTTTGTATCAAAGCAAGAGGATGACACAAGTAATGATGAATAATAATTTATCATTGAAACTCTGCTTGGGGATATCAAGCATAACTCATCCTTCTTGAACCAAGATAAAGAAGACTCAAATGAAGTTATATATGCTCATAAGAAGGATGGGGATAGACTTAGAGTGGACCATATGACTAAAGATCAAGATGAGGTGTTTGAAGAAGAAGTTCATAAGGAAGAGGCGATCCTTAATGTGAGAGATGACAAAGAAGAATGGTTGTAGTAGATTGAGTTTCTACAAGAGCTTGAATAAATTTACAAGGTTTAAGGAAAATTATATGAGAAGATAGATCAAGAAGTCTCCATGAGAAACAATGATCAATATTGGGAAGATTACACTAAGCTCCTTAATGAGCTTGAATAACTTGCCACTGACAAACCACTTGTCCATTCTTAAGACATCATGGGGAACCAAGAAAAATGCTTTGATGAAGTATCATTGGATCATGTAGAAACTAAGGAGTCTTATGAATAATCTGAGGTAGTTTAAGTTCAATAATAATTCATCTTTATAGGTGATTTGTTTGAAGTTGTCTCAGTTGCATTGAAATCCATGCCAAGAAGATTGGTCAACACTGTGAGAAATATGAAGGCTTCCATGCCAATGTTCAAATGGAAAAACATCTCATGTATCCCTTCATTCTATGAGGAAATAAGAGTTTAAAACTTTCCCTTTGATCTAAGAGGGAGATATTCTTTTAGGATAGTTTGTGTTTAGTTTGGTTTGTTTCAGTTTGTTGTTGTGTTCCCTAAGTGCTCTTGAAGCACAAGTTGTGTGTTTCCTTACATTTATTTGTGTGTCTCTTTGCTTTTTTGTGTGTGGATAAACCATATTTTTTTGTTTATTTAATACCCTATCAAATTATTTAGGGTGTCCATATGCATGACTATGTGCCCAATGGAGGTGTAAGACAACTAGTCCTAGGCATAGCAATCATGCCACCCCTGTGAATCACCAAGAATGTTTACCATTTTTACCCCACATAAAAATGATTCAACATCATAGGTAAAAAAATTGTCATGAATTGTTTCATAGGTAATATAATTCCAATAAATGTTATATTAGCCTTGGCCACTCTTTGCATTAGTGTTCCATGTCACATTGGGTCTTTTCAAAGGTCAAAAATGGGAATTTAATGCTTTGTACAAGTTTTTTAGGAGTTTTTAAAATTATAAAAGGTATATTTCATGTTCCATGTGTCCTAAAGGGTCTTAGATAACTGCTTGTAACTAACCGAGTCTGTAGGTGCAAGTTAAAATCAAAAAAGCACTTGAAAAAGGGAGTTTTTAGCCACTTATACAGACTTGTATGGATTCTAGCAGGTGAAGGCACTTCAAGGATGCCTCTTTATCTTACCAATAATAAATTACATGATAATATTTATTTTTTAGCTTTATAAACTATAAATTTTACCTTTCCTTCCCCATTGCTCTTTGAAAGGGTCAAAACTAGTCAAAGACTTTCACCTACCACAGGCTATACAAGCTGAGTTGGGAGGAATGGATCTAAGGAATGATAATGTACTAATTTATATCCCATTAAAATAAAAAATAAAAATTATATTTATGCCTCTTCCTTTATGAACCTTTGTTAAGAAGTTTTAGTCCTTAAAGTTGCCTATGTAACCAAGTAGGGTCAAGATTTGTCCAAATTGCTTGAACTTAGAAATGGCTAGAGCTATGTGGTTTTGGCATGTATTTTTCAGATTATATTAGGTATTATCCATGTTATTTAAATCATCCAACACTTCTCTTTAAATTCCCTTGAAGGAGGATTCCAAAGTGTGCTTGTTTTTCAAAGTTGGCAGCCATATATGGGTAACCTAAGTTTTACAACATGAAAGAGAGCTCCAAGGGAGGTTTCAATGTGTTTGGTTCCATATTTGAAATTTTATTTTATTAAATTTCCTTGTGATAAATCAAGTTACATACTCCTTCAAATTCAAGTTGCCAATTTTCCTTGTTCATCACCCTATTAGCAGAGTGTGCTCACAGTTAGCTTCTACAGGTGTTTAAGAAGCTATATGGAGGTGTGAAGAATAAAATCATGGTGGAATTAAATTTGAGGATTTTACATCCTCAAATGGTCTTAAATTTCATTCCATGAATATGAAAATGTTGTGCAAGTTAGATTTTTCCTTCAAGAGGATGAGTTTACTGTATTGGGCTCACAGTCCCTAAAAGTTACAAATAATGGCCTAGGAGGTTTTTGAGGGCCTCATTAAATGCACTTTCAAGTTTATCTAGACATTCATCTTGGAAAATATTCTATCCCTATCTACCTATAATAACTATTCTAATTTTTAGGTCAAAATGAAGAGTGGAAATAGAGTTTGGACAACCTCAAAATGGCCAAAAATCATTGAATCCAAATAATGATACCTATAGGAGTCTGATAGAAAAGTGAACTTGCACTTCATAGGCTCAATCATATACTATTCCAAGTAGGGGGAAAAAATATTGAATGATCCAAATATCAATCCTAAGCACTTAAATCATGAGAGAAGGTCTTCTTGGATGAGATGACC
Organism: Torreya grandis; assembly: GCA_037957365.1. NCBI lineage: Eukaryota > Viridiplantae > Streptophyta > Pinopsida > Cupressales > Taxaceae > Torreya > Torreya grandis. Next base: position 2,324,828 of record JARHVA010001892.1, on the reverse strand, counting down.
TAATGTACCCTCTTTTATCCGTACAACAAGCCTACGACAAGCACCTACAACCAACACCTTGGACAATGACCTAATTTGACTTATACATCATTTTTTTAAGGTTAAAATGTGAAGAGGTTAATTCAAATAATTTTTATAACCTTATAAGGAATCTAATGGTCTTCTCACATCAAAATCAAAGGAGAGAGACCCCACATATGCACCTACAGGCCTGTAAATTGGCACATATAGTTAAGGTAAATAGTAAAGTTGAAGGTAGGGTTTTCCCTATATAAAATTAGTTTTATTTGTGGATTTGGAATAAATTAATGATAAATTACCTCAAGGATATCATTATTAACCTTTATGCAACATCCATAAGGCCTAATTCTTGCCAAGAATGCACCTACAGGGGCAGAACATGGTCTCAGTCTAGTCAAGGCATAAGTATCCTCCTTGAAGACCTAAGCATGAAAAGATTATAAAATTGAGTTTCCAAATTGAAACAAAATCATGAATAAAATATCATGATATATAACATGTATAAGGTTCCAGCAAGGAATCAAATACATTGAACCCTGTCTACCCTACATACAACCTTTCCTAAAAAGTATGCCTTGGAAATTTGAGGAGATGGAAGTCTTAAACTTGGAATAAATGGGTGAAAATTGGTAAAAATTACCCTTATGATTCATAAAATATGATAAAATCATAAATTTCCATGTTCAATAATACAAACCCTCTCTATTTTTTCTCAGAGTATGGGCAGTTTTACCTTGCATAGAGATGACATTTTTGGGGAAAATGTCAAAATGGACCAAAAGGCAAGAAAGGACAAGAAGAAGTATGGATAAGTTTTAGGGTAAATAACACAATATAAAACACTTTTTTATAATCCTTTAAATCAAATAAGCTACCCTACACAAGAAGTGTTATAGTCATGCATGAAGAAAACCCTTAAGCCTAGAAGCCAAATTGAGGGTCATGTGCATTTTTTACCCTATCCATGATTTCCACTTGACTAGTTCATGATTTTAGGGGTATTTTAGATATTTTTAATCCATAACATAAAATATTAACTCTATTTATGTGTGTGTGTGTGTGTGTGTGTGTGTGTGTGTGTGTGTGTGTGTGTGTGTGTGTGTGTGTGTGTGTGTGTGTGTGTGTGTGTGTGTGTGTGTGTGTATAATCCTAAAGTTAAACTATGGACTGTATCAGTATAACTACAGACCTCAGTGAGTCTAAAGTGGCATCTAAAATGAAAAAGTGGAAAGAGTGGTAACTCAAATTTGAAGGTATTTTAAGGTGTTTTGGATGGATATAAGCATATTATGTTCCTATATAGGTGTCATAACACCTATTTTATGGATCATTTGAGAAAGAAGAGGAGATTTCTAGTGTTAATTGTCAAAACAAGCCTAACGAAGGGTAATCATGGTAGCAGATAATGATTGTGCTTGTGTAAGAGAATATCAATGATAAAAGAAACTTAAAATGAATGTAAATGAATGATTATAACCTCATATTCTTATTTCACATGTTACACTTATCCCTAATCTTCCTTGGAGTGCTCAAGAGGGACCAATGATGAAGGTAGTTTTCAAGGGAAAGTGGAAGAGTTCATATGCCACATGTGAGGGAGTTGCTTGGATTGAGATAGACACATGTTCACATCAATTTCATAATTATTTTTCCACCTTATTTCTATGATTTTTAACTGATCCTCACTTTTGGACACTTGTCCTTGTGCCTCTTCAACTTTTCCTTTCTCTCTCATCTTCCAAGTTCTATAAATGTAAGCTATTTTGGCTATTGTAGAGGATTCCAACTCTTGGTATGGTGAAGCCCTACCAAAATTGTACCTTGATTTTCACTTAAGCTATTGAGAAGTAAGTTATTTATACTCTAAGTCCATTTTCACTATGTGTTGAAGTGAACCATCTTGAATGTCAAGTATAGATTGAGTTCATCTTGTTTTCATGCAATCCTTGAATGTGTTGCTACAAATAACTTCTCTCCTAACAAGTTTCATGAAGTGTATGCTGTTGCAATAAACTCTTTAAGTGCATATGAGTTTTTTATTGTCATATCTGACCTTCCCTTCACTTGCCTTCATTTTTTGAGCTGTTATTTGGCGTCATGGGAAACACTAATGCTAAGGAGCTCCATTAATGGTGTTGAGGCTAGTTTACTTGTCTTAGTTCGTTATGAAAATTCCAAGTGTATGAATGGAAGCAACTCTTGTTGTATCACCTCTTAGTTTAGTTTTGCTTTATGTATCTTTCTCTCCATTTTCACCCATTATAGGTAGTTTTAGTGGCATAAGCACATCAAGTCATATTTAAGGAGCTAGCCCTTTCAATTCTAGAGGTATACTTCCACTATAGGTGCCCCACACACCTAGAAGTATTCCCATGTTGGCCAAATCTTGAAGAGGATTGAACAACCTCTTCTAGGGTTAAAGATTTGGAGATAATAAAAACCATGTAGCATATATATGGAACATGTCTAGGTTGATATAACATTGAAGTGCATAGAAACAATGTGATCACATGAAGGCCTAATATGCAGTATAAGTATCATGGCAATGTCAAGATAGTAATAGTATAAGGTCAATAAGAAAATAAGAAAACACACACGAGCACTCAAAATTAATTCAAAAGGAAATGGTCTGAGGAGATTTCAAATAAGGGGCATGTTCAAATTCCACATAATTAAATGGAAATGACTTAGTCAAATGTCCATAAAAGCAAGGATGACATATTCAAACATCCACATAAAAAATGACATATGTAAATGTAAATTAAAGCATACACGAGCACAATGGCCAAAAGTAAAGGATAATATTCAAATTCTAAAACAAGGGATGCAATATGCAATTAAGACACTCAATTAATTGCATAATGTAAAGCATAAGTCACCAACATAAACATGTCATAGTAGCCCGTGGGTCTAAGATGTTAAGAAAAATTTCAAGTGTATAGCATATCAAGTACCTTGTGTAAGATATAATCATGGATTAAATAATGTGTAATTACATATGTAATCTCAAACATGATAATGTAAAGTGATCATTGATCCATATAACCTGTGTGTATCAAGATCAAGGATATAAAATCCCCCAATGTTTGTATGGCATGAGTAGAGGGAAATCCCAACACCCAAAATAGGAATATATCATGTATGCATGTTTGCCTATATCACACTCAAGTCAAAGTGTGACACACATTTTTAAAGGAGTAACTAATTATGTCACCCATCAACATGGAATTAACATAGATTCTAAGGATCTAATAAAACATGTAGGTGCCAAAAATATTTTTGGATTTTTTAATGTTTTTTTATTATATTTTTTGGTATTTTTGGAATATTTGAAAACACCACCCTATTATCTCATCCAATTTATGAGAATCATCGAGGATTGCTGTAAGTGTAATCTTTCTATAATGATATGTATTATATCCATGCATAGTAGAAGTAAGGACTATATCATGGTCTTTTGGTAAATTTGTACTTGGTATCTTTGGTTTGCATTTATCTATATTTGGTTTCTCATTTGTTATTGATTTATTCAATTGATAGGTACCAAGTCTTGTATGTATTAATATATTATATGGTAAGTTATCAAGTGGATCAAAACATGGTTTGTTGAACTATTCATCTATATAATGTGCACCATCTATTTGACTAGTGAGATTAGAAGTGTTTTTATATGAGGAAGGGCTTGTAGTTTTTTCCTTTATAACCAAATTTACAAATTTAGATTTGTCAAATGTCTCTTGCTTTGTGACCTTTTTTATTATAAACCTTATTTTGAAAACTTGATGTGCCCATTACTCTTTTTGTAATGGTGTTTTTTCTATTTTTTCTTTAGTGTTTGACTTGTTCTCATTTTTAGGTCGTTGTTCTTTTGTATTGACCAAATGTATCTTTGAATTATTTACATTAGTATTGCTAATATAGCCCAACCCTTGATGGTCATTTTGGTCATATGTGGAAATAGTATGAGTGATGCCTTGGGCATGTTTTCCCAACCCTTGACCATTATAACCAAAGGTTTATAAATATTTTATTCCAAAACCATACTATTTAGAAAATTGAGTATATCCTTTTCCTAATCTAATTTTTTTCTTTTTGAAACTTTTCTTACTCTAAGCTTGAGATTCACAACTGTGTTTACTCTACAATTTTCTTTGGTAAACACATTTTCTATTTTGGTACTTGTGTTTTAGGAGATAAAATCATAATGTGAGTGGGTTTCTTGGTATATGTACCAATGATATTATTATCACTATGTTTGTGACTTTGTATTTGGTTCTGTATTGTAAAACAATGATCGGTATGATGCCCATGCATTATATGATATGCACAATAGTATTTTGATATACATATAGGATTTTTAGGAGGTAGTTTGATCATTTTGTCTCAAATATTCTCTTAATATTTCAATTGGTCCCTTAGTAACCTTTTGGTCAATTTTTGAATCACTGGTTTTATATATATTCTAGTTTAGCTTTTCATTTGGATAAGAAATCTTGTTTGGAACAACATTGGTAGATGAGGATGAAAACATGTAATTAACACTATAATGTGTGGGATTTTACATGTATATAATCTAATTTTGTAACTCTTTTATTAATTTTATCATATTAGTGATTTGATTTTTTAGGGATTCACAAGCACAAACCCTGGGTATTTGAGATTGATTGCCTTCATTTGAAACTATAAGGTTGACCACCTTATCCCTTAGATAATTTATAGCCTAGAATTAGTTATAGGGATGAGAGATATCACCCCCCTTTGGGTTATAAAGAGCAAAATTCTCCTTTGTATCCATTTGAAATATTCTAAAAATTGTTATGATAATAGGATAAGAAAGGCTTACAAATACTAAGGAGCAATCAACCATGGTATAGTAAGGATATAATAATTTTAGATTATTGGATGAGTTTTTTTTTAAATTAGAGATATTTTTTTCTATAAAAACATGAAATGAGATGAACCCAAAAAATTAGGGAAATAAAAGTATATGTACAGCCTACAAATATAAATTTACTAAAAATAGTAAATTTCTAAATTTGACAAATACATACAATATTTTGGAAAACCAAGAGAATTTTTAGTACACTGACATGTGTAGAAAATACCTCCGAGGAATTTTAAAATTAATTTTTTTTAGGCTAAAATGTACCAATAAAGGAAGAATCTACTTGTAAACATAAACACACGAAACCCTTGTGACTAGAGGAGGGTAAATCCCTAGATTAAAGTTTCAATATAAAAAAAAATCACAACCAACTTAAACCCTAGGAATCTTGGAAGCCATAGATCATAATTTTTTTGTATTTTCATGAGGTTTACCAAATATTTAACCCTAAATTAGATAAGGGGGGTTTTTCCTACCTTGGTGGTATACTAGGGTTAATAATATAGAAATGATAATGTATAAGGGTGATAATTAGATATATAATAGTTTAATCTAGTGCTAAACTTAGATATAAACATAAAATAAGTTTATTATACTAAGAATTGACTAAATATAGAAAGTACAACTAAGCTATGTATGGAGATGAAAAATAAGTAATATACTTAGTTATATTTGAAGCTAACATAATTTTGAATATAGAATATGTATGAAATATGCTAGAAAATGGCTCTAAAATAGTCATATTTTGGATCTGACACTTTTTTGAGCTCTAAACACTAACATCATCCTAGGATGGTTGTATCGATACTACTATTTCGGTTCGATAAAAGTGTCTTATATGAAATACATACTAAAAATGGATGTGACCACTTGAATGCTTCTAGTTTTGACTTTGCCTTCACTCTAGTGCATTCAAATATGGGTCATGGACTATCACTCTTCATGAAATGTCAAAACCCTAGTTCTTCATTTTCATTATGACCTTGGGGAAGAATGAGTTAGTGGGCACATGGTGTCAAGCTAACTCCAAAGGCCATTTATAGTGGGCACTACCTACATATTCAATACTCCAAAAGAGGGCCTCAGACTCATGTAGGTATCCCTTATGTGTTGGATTGTGTGTGAATCATGTAATATGTGGAAAATAAGTACAATAGTGACCTAGCTTGTAACTTGGAAAATTAGGCCCTTGGACTACTTATTTATTACTTCAGACCTATGGATGTGTTGTACTTATAACTAGTGTGTAAATAGGGAAGATTTATTTAATTAAAGGCTTGATAGAGTGCTTTTGAGAAGTTTCCTTGGTCCCATTGGTTTTTTCTAAGTGTTTCCCAAGTAATGAATGAATGAGGGTTGATCTTGTATTTAGCTCAATCCCTTTAGAATAAAAACTCACATTAAATCACTTAGATTGACTATTAATATATGTTTCACTTGTAAAATAGATGACTTTAGGGCATTGAACACTTGCATCAGGTCAGGACACTAAATTTAACTCTAGTGTTTGTCTCGAATGTTAGTGTCAAGGTATCAAGAAAGCAATTACAAGTTCATAACTTGTAGAGATGGAAGATAAATACATTTTAAGTATTTTGGGAAAGAAAAAAGGATTGGGTCATAAACATAGTACTAATCATACTAATATATAATCCAAGTGGCATCAAATAAACTAGATGTAAGACTTGTAAAATTGGGAAAGGTCCATATTTAAGAGTAACAATCAAGGTTTGATTTTGCTAAGTGTATAAGACTAAGCTGATATATAATTCATAAAAATCATTTATAGATAGAGGAACACATTTCCTTAATAATATTATAAATAATCTCATGGAGGGATTTATGTTCTCACACCATAAAATCATGACATCACCCATAAGTAATTGGACAAGTGGAAGCATCAAATAAATTCCTAGACAAGATCTTCATAAAGATATGTGATGTCCAAAGAGATGCTTTGGAGGATTGTATTCTTACAAATCTATGGGTGTACATGATAAATTAAAAACATGTGATAGGTTTTACCCCATTTCAATTGGTCTATGGACTTAAAGAAGTAATGCCCATGGAATACATAGTCCCTAGTCTATGAATTGTAATGATTATGTGACTAGGATATCATGACCCTCTACAGGCAAGATTGATGGATCCAACCTAGATGTAAAAAACCAAACATATATCAAAATGGACATAAGAGGTCAATAATAAAATTTAGAAAGCATGGCAATATGTAACCTATGAACCAATATGATAGCATATTCAAACCATTTTTTGGTAACTTGCATATTACATGGAAAGAACCCTACCATATTCATGATTTATCACAATAACAAACTAATGTGTTAAGGGATATATAAGGAACCATTTTTCCTAGGAATGTAAATGGTTGCAAGCTTAAGCTTTACTACCAATAATCTCTATCTAATCTCACATAAATATCAATAGTGGGTGTTTAGTAGTACCATGTAGTTTAGGGTTTTTATTTAATGCAATTTATTCTTATTTTGTTTATAGGTTTTTAGTATAGTAGTAGAGTTCCATATTTATATCATAGGATAGTGGAACTAAAATTGAAAGTTGTAGTCATAGGGTGCAATAAAGTGAGCAAATCAGCACAAAAAGAACATGTCATACAAGTATACAATAAGGCACATCACCAACCAAGTCTAGGAATGAGGTGATGGTACACAAAGTATGAAGAAAGGAAAAATAATGGTCATTCAAAATTCATTAATTATGACACACTTGAAATCTTACACCTTTTTCCAAAAATAATCAAGGGTCAAATTTAGTTGACAAATAATAAAAGAAATTTGACTAGCAAAAAGATAGCACATCATATCAACAAATCCTATTAGCTAAAATAGTGCATATGGCCAGTGTATTAATAACATAACATCATCTAATTTTTAATTGCATTCAATTTCTAAGGCATATTGGTGTGCAGATAATTCACAACATTTAAATCAATGTGTCAAGAAGAATTACGTAGGAAAATCTTTATATACAAGGGCATGAAAAAAATTATGCCATTAAATAGCTTGGTGAACAAGATCCTTATGTATTTATAGATTAATTAATCTCGTATGTGTGAAGTATTCATTAGTGTTACATTAAAATGAAACCAATGTTGGCCAGCTCTCAGACCAGATGTCATGAATAAATAATAGCTACTGATTCTATTCATAGATGCATAAAAAGAGGATATGGGCATTAGTCTTTCCCTATGACAAACCAAATATCAAGATCATTTGATTTCATAGATGTTTTCAATGACAAATTATTCATTCTTGATTAACCAAAATAAGTACAACCACAAACCCTAATGCTTCAACATTAACTATGAAGGTATAACATAGAGTGACTGATAAAATTATCAATGTTTGGGAAACTAGATGAAATCATGTTCACTCTTCTCAGCTAGTACAATGATGGTGCCATCTATTTATCTCAAGATCTGACAATTTTAATTAATCCAACCATAATTTCATGAGCAATATGGTTACCTACAAGGGGTAAATATCTATCCCTTATAAAATAAAAGACCACCAATTCACCCATATATAGGAGAAAACTACAACATAGGGTATATGGGGATTCCTACAAAGTCTATCTAGGATGCTTTAGTGTGAATCTTAGTAGAATGCATCACAAAGTGGTTTTGTAAAACCACTAAAAATGGTAAGTAAGCCACCAAATGTGTCATCAACATTGCCTACCACATCATAAGGCTTAATTATGATTTTAATTGGCCAAAAAAATTGGTTTTGTAACTCACTAAAAATATAGAAAAGGTTGTCAATAAGACATCGCATACCTTTTAGCACTAATTCTTGATACTTATTTTTAACTTCACATAATGTAAGTCGCCTGAGGGACCAATCAATCCTAATGTAGACTTATGGCCTATAGTAGAGTTTGGAAATATTTCTTAGACCAAAATAGGGTGATATTATGTGTAGCTGGGATGGTTGAATGCTTTATGGTTTGAAATCCTACAAACAATTGCTTCACACCCTCATATCCCCATAAATGTAATATAATATCTTAGAAAACATATTATTATGACAAAACTACATGATGGCATCTAGATCAGAGTGCATAAGCTTTTAAAGGCACCCATCATGTCTTTTCCCTTTTTCATCACTATGCTTGATGTGTAGGCTAAATTTCTATGAGAAAAAGATTTGGTTACCTATTCAATACCTCTATTATGATTAATTCCCCAAAGTCTCAATATAAATTATCATAACAATGTCTAGTACAACAACAAATAAAGGCATATGTATCACCTCAAATAGAAGTAGCCTTGTTGTACACTATTGCGATAACAAGGAAGGCACCATCATGTATAGCCTCACCTCTCAAGAAAAGAAGAGTAAATGCAACACCAAATCATGGTTGGATCACAAGCATGTCCCAAAAATACAATAAAATTTGATCTTACATAGTTGGGTGTCAAATAATAGGTTTTTTTACAATCTATGCTCACAAATATAGGCAAAAAAGTCTATGATTAGGAAGAATAAAAATATTTTTTATTATGGAAGGTAGTATGCACTTCCAAGTGCAAAATTGAGTAATGAAATATTTTTGGGTTGACATTACCACACATCTACCAGCCATAATAGTCGATACTTTTTGGCAAGAGGCAAAGTACAAGTGTTAGTAAGTTGAACTAATTCAATTAGATCCATGCACATGGTCTTCAAGAGTGCACACCACCTTTATACACCAATCAGATCTAGGTATAGGATCTATAGAAGCATAGACTATATTACCATAGGAAGAGAGCCCACTATAAATTCTGGTGCACAAGCAAAGGACCCATATCATGCATAGATTATCATCATAAATTAGAGAATGTATGGTCTCTTTTATTGATCCTTTCATAGTAGAAGAAGATTAATTATGGAAATTTTAAAATCTAACACTCCAACAATAAGAAATAAATTTGACCCATAGGAGGATGAAGAAAGCACTAGTGCCACCTTTCAGACCAAATTCCTTAACAAGCAAGCACATGTTAGTGGAGTCATCTCCTTCATCTTTTCCTTTGTAATAACACACACATATCATAGCTTTAGACCCACTTGATCTTGAGAAACTAGATTAACAAGAAGACATAACAACATAATAATAAGTTGTATAAGAATAATTTGAGGTAGAAAAAGTGAGAAGGTGGTTATGAACTAGGATCACAAGGAAGAAAAGAGGAAGATGAAATAGGAGTAAAATTGAAAATATATTGAAGATGAGGAATATAGGAAATGGAAAGAGGAGTAGAACAAGAAAAAGGAAGAAGTGTAGGTCCAATAATGAATGTAATAAATAATATAAGATAAACAATAAAATAATTAGCAAGAAGAAGTTTGGAATAAAGATGTTGAATGAGCAAGTTAAGAGGTGCAAGCAATGTATCAAAATAAGGTCAAAGTTGAACAAGTAGACCCATGAACAAGAGGCCACAGAAAAGACAGAGGTAGATGTTAAATCTAAGGAAAAGGATGATGCCAAATACAAAATAGAGGTTGAAATTAAAGCTAAGGTAGAGGCTGATATCAAATCTAAAGAAAAGGTTGATGACAAATCTAAGGTGAATGTAGAGCATAACAAAAAACAATAAGTCGTAACAAATCTAGTAGTAGAGTCCTCCACTAATGGTGTGATACCTAAAGCCCAAAAAACACCTAATACATCATAAGGCTCATGTTCCACCTAAGGGGATGCACAAGAAGAGGTAACTCAACAAAATCAATAATTCCCTAGCCAAAGGTTGTGGGATGTACCAGTAACCTTTACTCATAGAACAATGTTTTCTCTATCAATGGCATAAATCAAGAAGGCACATGTTACAATTACAAATTCTAATTTGGTTATGGCTATAATAATACAAGAAGCATCTCTTAATGTTTCCTAGCTTCCTCTATATAATAAAATTAAAGGGGTGACTACCTTATAAGAATCTATCATGTAGAAGGTTTTGACCTTAGAGCAATAATTATCTCAACTTTGGGAGGAAAAAATAGACCTACACCTCCAGTTCACTAAGGCATGTCAAGTCATCGATAACACTTGCCCTACATTGGTGAATCAAGTCTTGGGTGACCAAGTGATGTCTGAAGATAAACAGTGATCATCTCTCTTGTTGTAGCTAACAAAAGACTAGATTGTTGTACAAAAGTTATAACACCTTCACACATAGGGGTAAAATATTATGGCAAAGACAAAAGTATTTTTTGAACTCTTGGAGGAGTAAAAGAAATTTTTAGATATGTTTTCCCTCTAAGTTCAACATATAGCATGAGGCATGCTCGACTAAAAGTATCAATTTAACACTTCATGATTTGAAGCCAAATCAGAGTTCAATAAGGTAAACAAAGCCAAAATAATGATGGAGGATCAATCAACTAGCTTTAACACACTAGACATCGCACTCAAGTAGTCATCTAAATCAAGAGATGATGTCATAAAAAAGTTACAAACATGGAAAAATGTGATGTTACACAATACATTTATTGTCATATAAATGTAGAGGCATGCAGATCGCCTAGAAGAGTAATCCTAAGATATCTAGCAAAAAATGTCAAAATGTTAGGGTACTCCTCACCATCACAAAAGATGACAATATTTAGAATCTGATAGAGTATTAAATCCCACTGTGCACAATGCTTAGTATGGCACATGAAGTTCTCACTAAATAGATAATATACATAAAGGACTTGGAACATTTGGATATCTCCATCACAGACATTATCTAAGAGCCCAATTACATCCCTCTAAATCAACTCCAATAGGAGATTTATCAAAAAAATATGGCCACATCTTCATATCTGATGACCCAAACTTAGTAACTACCACTAGCAATAGATGCCCTAATCACGACTTCCTCAATAACAACTCCAATAGAATTATCTTTGTAGCCTCTTCTAGTTATTCCAATGTAATTGATACCACCACCTTCTTTTTAGGTATTGTGCTCACTTTAATTTTGAAATTTTGAATAGTTTTTAGTGGAAAGGATTGAAACATTAAGAGTATGGCTAGGTTGGTTAAAAACCCATAAAAGGTGGCTAGCTAGCTATGCCAGTCTATTGAAAACCCATAAGGGAATTAGATTGGTACACTACTTAGTTGAAAACTCAAATGGGTAGCTAAGTAGTGTACAAGAGGTGAAAACCAATAAATGACACCTTGAGTAATAACTATGAATAATTCTTTTAGTTTGATCTTTTGCAGTAAACAACTCCACCAGATCCATTATGTAACACACTTCTTATGACTTTGTCTTAAGATGAGACAATGATTTACGTCTGAGAAAGTGTTGATAGTATAATATGGTTATAAAAACATATTGTATAATTATATGACAAGTGTGCATTTTTCACCATTTTGTACATGGCATATCCTTTTTATTTGTATGATTCTCATTATATATCAAAAGTCTTCAGAATTGAAGAGTCTTCTTTTGGATTATTGTAAACTACTTGAATTTGAAGTGATAAATTCTTTATAAATATCTATAAATATTGACACTAGAAAGGGTTTTGAAATATTAAGATCAATATAGAGATTTAGAAATGGTTTTCCTTTATGTTTTCTTATGTTCTTAGTGTTGATATGTTCTGAGTTATTGTAATCTAGTTGTTATTAAAACTTACTTATCTAAGTTTCTTATATTTTTGAATCATGATTAATTTTGTTTTATGACATGCTTGTATCAATATAATTTTCTTTTGTGATTCCCTCATGTTTTATTTTATATTACACTTTACACTATTATCCCTTATTAGTATGTTCTAATCAATTTTTTAAGAACATTTGCTAACACATGCCCCCAGCTATAATCTGGAGATGTTGACTATTGAATAAGTGTGGAGGTCATACCTTTTTTACATACCACCACTAAATATTAAATTGTGAAAATATGGAATCCATGTCTATATGACATGTCCCTATTGATATGCCCCCCTTTTGAGGTGAGTGAAAGTAGAATATAGTAGTTACTTTACCTCAAAAGGATAATATAAATGTATAAGTTGTTTATGGATCATGTAGCATATAGGAGTAATGTGTCTAGGTGGATATTATAATAGCATACACATTATGTGATCACATCAAGTCACTAAAATGCATGATATAGATCATGGCAATGTCTAGAGATTAAAATTACAAGTTTAGAAAAGAATCAAACACACAAAATATCACTCAATGTAATTCAAAGGAAAGGTCTGAGGAGACCTCATATAAGGGGCATGCTCATATGTCACACAATTAAAGGGACATGACTTTGTCAAATGTCTAAAAAGCATAAAATGACATATTCAAATGTCCACACAATAAATAATGACATATTCAAATGTCCAAATAGTCAAACAAAGGCATGGGGGGCATAATTAAAGGAGCATATTCAAATTCTCAAATATGCAAGACACTTGAGGTAGTGAAAAAAGGAAAAAAATGGAATAAAAACAACCAACATGAGCATAGCATGTTATTTCTTACAAATATGTGTTAGCAAAAAATGTTAAATACATAACATATCAAGTACAATGTGAAATACTTGAGCTTGGATGTAATCATGTGTAAGTAGAGAAGCTAAAACATGATAATGGAAAGTGATCATAGAATAATATGACATGAGTGTATCATGATCAAAGAAGTAGATGCCCCTAATGTACTTATGATGTGAGTAGAGGGATGGCCCAAAATATGTATGTGTATATATCATGTATCTAGGTATGCTTGTATCATACTTAAATGATGTGTGAAACACATGTATATATGTAAAGGAATGATATGTTATTTACTAATATAGAGAAAACAACATAAGTATAACAAATAGTATGACTATGAACATGTTGAATATTTTTGGTATTTTTGAATTATAATTTTTTTTTGTATTTGTTTGGGATAAATGATATTTTTTTGTATTTTTGGAATATATGGAAGGATAAGCAAAGAATACATACAAGGAAAATTGCTACTAGAATTAGATGTACTCATCAAGGAGATGCCTCTATGAAAGTTATGTGTCACATGTGTCATATTCATATGTTACATAATTGGTATCATTGGGATAATACCAATATTTAGTATTATTAGGAATATAATCATGAATGTAATCATTATATGAGACATGTAACTTCTTAGGTTGTTATTGAATTTATGGCATATCATTTTGAGCATTTGTGTATAAAAAAACAAATGCACCATAGATTGGAGTTTTTTTCTTGAAAGTTTAATTTTTTATAATTTTCATCATTTTCAAAATGTTGCATCTCATCATGGGATAGAGAATCATCATGTATCCTTGCTTTCTCACTATGAAAAGATGTGGTTTGTGTCTTAACTTCTTTATTTGAGGATGATAACATAGACTTTGTAGTATTGCAGTTAAATTTTTGTTCCTCTATGCATGATGTATATATGGTGTTAGGATCCTTAGCAACCATATTTTTATCATTTGATTTTGTACGCATGTCTTTCTTTGAAAATTCATCTGTTAGAAACCCTTTTTTATAATTCTTGTTTGTTTATCTTGAGTTTAAGTTTACAATTTTTGTTCTTTCTCTTTTTGTAACATTGTCTTTGGAATTTTTTGTTGCTCTAATTGTTGCATTTGTATGTTTTTTTATTTGAATTATTCTATGGTACCCATATTTTTTGTTTTGGCACTTGTGTTTTAGGAGATGTACTCATAATGTGAGTGGTTTTCTTTATTGATGTATCGATTATAGGATCACCACAGTCTTTGGGACTTTGTTCTTTAATGTAAAATAATAATTTGTATGATGTCAATGTATTCTATGATATACACAATACTATTTTGATCTCCTTATAGGATGTAGAGGATTTAGTTGGATAACTTTATTTCAAATCATTTCCATTAGGATTTAACTTAGACTCTTCTTAACCTTTTGTTCACTTTTTGAATCACTCATTATAAATGTATTCTATTGTAGATTTTAATTTGGAAACAAAACCTTGTTTGGTATAAAATTGATAGATGAATATGCAAACACATGATTTACACTAACATACTTTAGATTTTGTAGATATGTAATGATTTTACAATGATGTCACATCTAAACTAAAATATTAATTTTGATTTTTTAAATCTCCTATTAAATTTATCATAGTGATGATTTGATCCATGAGATTTTCATAAGTACAAACCCTAGGTAATTTAGAATTAACATTCATACACATACCATCTAGGTTTTTTGGAAGGGTTTGTTGGTTACCTTCTTTTGGAACTATAGGATGGGGCACCTTACCCTTTGAAGAAGTGATTGCATGGACATGGTTAGATGGATGGTACTATCACCCTCCTTAGGGTTAGGAGGAATAATAATTTCCTTTGTATCCATTTTAAATGTTCTAAAAACTTATATGAGAACATTATAAAAGATATATGCTAATGTTATAGAACAATCAATCATGACAATGCAATTCAAAACTAAATTATTACAGTAATCAGTAAAATTAGAAGACCTTAGGATAATCTAGGGTTTGGAGACCAAAGGTCAGGTTCACCAAATGTTTAACCCTAAGTTGAAATACATGATATTTAGGGTTAAGAAGATAGAGTAGAATATGGCACAAGGGTGATAAACTACCCTATATTAGGCCAATTAATAGAAAAATTATACAAACAATATTCTAAATTTATAAAATTGAGATTGTTAAAAATAGTAAAGTACATATATTGATAGATATTTTAATAAATTGGAAATAATTATACTTAGCTATTTTACTATGTGCATGTGAGGTTTGATCAAGAACATGTTGGAAGTAGACTAGATGATGATCCTAGAACAATCATTAGTTTTTAGGAATATCATTTTTATGGCCTCAAATAATTGCATTAGATTTGGATAGTTATTTTGATGTAGACATTTAACTCTACTATAGGTGTCATGTCTATAATATTGATTGGATATGGATACAACTAACTAGAGCCTTCTAGGTTTTCTGTCACCTTTATTTTGATGTCTTTAGATCATGCACATTGACTATTGTTCTTTATCAAATGATCAAAACCATAGCTCTTCACCCTTGGAGTGACTTTAGGAAAATGAGTTAGTGGACTAATAGTATCGAGCTGACCCCAAAGACCTTTCTATCAATGGGCATTGTCTACATAGCCATTACTATGAAGAGGCTCTCATATTGATGTAGTTCTCCACTATGTGTTGGATTATGTGTGCACAAGGTTGAAATGTGTGATAAATAAAGGCATGTAATGACCTAGCTTGTAACTTGGTAAATATGGACCATGAGTTACTTTTTGAATGTTTCAAACCTGTATAAAAACTACTCCAATTATTAATATGCAAATAGGGACAAATAGGGCATATTTTTCACTTGAATTCTTGATTAAGTGTTTCTTGGTATATTGCCTAATGAGTTGTAAGTGATGTATAGGTGAAGAATGAATGAGGGTTGATCTTGTATATATACCAATCCATTTTGGAAATATATTGCTTTAAATAACTTAGGCTAACCTTTTGGATATGTTTTCTTTAAAAATTTGATGACTTTTGTGCACTTGACACTTTGTATGAAAATGGACAATTTCTTTGACACATGTGTCCACTCAGGATGCAAGTGTATGGGGAGATATAAAATAGATATAGGTCAAAAACTAGTAGTGAAGGATAATCATCACATTTAGAGAATTTTAGATGGCATAAAATACCTAGGTCATCATAATAATAAGGTTCAGACTAAGAGATAAGTAATTAGGCATAAAGAGATAGTGAGCATGATCCTTTTGCTAGCGGGAATGTCTAGAACTAAAATGTACAACCATGATAGGTGTTTGCCAAGTCTACAAGATTGAGGTACTATATAAATCAAATTTTAGTATCTATAATATCACATGATTATACTAGTTGTTTATCTATCATTATTTTATTCATTTACATTATCTTATTTGAATGTACTTATTCTTTACTTCTTTATCTTACTTATGGAACATTTTCACATGTTCCTTTGCTTTTTGGCCATAGTGCCCTAAATGTTGGTTTTTTTTTTAATTTAGTGTTGTAAATTTGTACTTGTATTCCACTTGAGTGTGTGGTATTTGAACATGCCCCTTATTTGTGGTCTACTTGGACCCCTTTTTTTGTGACATTTGAGTATTCTTACATGTGTGCTTGATTGTATGTTGAGCTTGTTATCTTCTATATGTTACCATTATTTTTATCAATAATTTTAGGGATTGTTATATATGTACATTGTGAGCTTTATTGATACATCTACTTTGACATGACACTACTATATGCTTGCTTCTTTACTACATGATTCATACAAATAAAACAAAGTTGCCTTATCCTTTTGAGATAATTTGATTATCACTTTTTGAGATCCTCTCACATAAAAATGGGGGTCATATCAGTGGGTTCCTGTCATATAATACATGACTCCACATACATGCAGTTAATAGAATGAGAAAAAATTGGTTTAGTTTATAAAGTTTACATTATTCAAATATACATTTGGGACATAATTATATGCATTAGGCACATATTTGGGACATGATTTTTCATATTTATTCTACATATTATATACATGTTATAGAGAATAGGTTACAATTTTATAGACACTTCAACTTGAGACATATTTGAAGTGTACTTTCACCAAATTATAGATACACTTTCAAAATTATACATATGTTTATGCACTGACCTTAATAAGATGCAATGTTTGGGATTTTATCTATTGCAACAATTAGATCTTTTTATTAGTGTGATCAAAATTTTATGCCCTTGATGGACTTGGAACTATGAAACTATTATTGTGGGTTGATGTGGTTACCCCATTTGACTTAGGAGAGTTTGGCTAAATTGGCTAGCTTTATTATACTTGAGATTATGTGATTGAGAATTTATGATTTCAATTGACTTGGCACAATTCATCCTTTTACCAAATTTGGGGCAAGATCACCCTCTGATTCCCCTCTTCATATCTCCAAGTTTTAGTTTTGAACCTCTCTCCAATGCTTCACCTAGGAAGCATCTTTACCAAGACAAACTACCAATATGCAACATGGTTACATTGGCATGCAAGTGTACTCTTTCTTTGCTCTCTTTATTTTGAAAAATTCTAAATTACTAAATTTTAGATTACGTGCACTAATTACACATGTAACATGCTCTTGGTTATAGGTCATTCGTATACAATAAATCCAAGTGGGCTCCAACAAAGATAAGGTGTGTTATACATGCCATAATACACTTTCTTTCCTTTAACCTAGTGATTTCATCCTTATGCATTACTCAATTAATGGGGGTGGGGGGGAGGGCGGGGACGGGAAATGTAGATTCTAAAATCTATATTTATATGTTAAACTAGTTTTGTAAAGTTGACAAATATATATCAAGTTTCTACCCTTCAGTTTAACCTTCCTTATAATTAAAAGGCTCGCACTCACCACCTCACTTGGTCTAACTACGTACTTCTTAGTCTAACACTGATTATTTTGATTATCTAGATAAATTGTAACCACTTAAAACCTAAAATTTTATATACATACATCATAATTAGTTACAAAACCTTATCAACTTTCCTCCATCTTAGACAGTTGTTTTTTGGGTAGGACTATAGCATCGACATGATTTTGCCTTCTCCAACACAAGTGTATTTATCTTAAAAACACTCAAATTTTTGAATCTTTTTTAAGTGTAAAAGTTGGCCTAAGTATGTCATTAACCCTTCTATGAATATTATTTAAAAATATCTAGTATAAATATAAGTCAAAGCTAATTTATTTGGACATCTAGCAATTACCAAGAAAACACCTACCAAATTTAAATCAAGAAATCACATAACTAAGTTATTCTACCTATTAATCTCTATTTTCATATTAATCATAATAGGATTAATCACACTACAAGTTTGAAGTAATCAAAATACAGCCCATGAGCCATATTTTAACTTACAAGTTAGATCACTACATACATTTTCATATAGTATATTCCACCCTTGTGCACATACATTCCAACACATAGGGGAGAAATACATAATTCTGAGGCCCTTTTTGGAGTATTGGTTATGTAGCTAACACCCATTGATAGAGAGGTATTTTAGATCAGCTTGACATCATGAGCCCACTAATCCATTTTTAGAAAAGTAACCTAACATATGGTGGAGAGTTAGGGTTTGAACTACAAATAGTCATCGATAACATCCATATAAAGTAGATGAAAGGTGACAAAAAACTCAAAAATACCTCGATGATCACATCTTAATATAGTGAATATTTTATAGAAGATAATTATGTCAAGATTTAGATAGTAGCATTGACACAAGTATCTATAAGGCTACACAAATGTCTAGACAACCAAAAAGAACATTTATAGAATATGATGACTATTTCCTAAACATTATATAGCTTATTTCCACACATGTACATCTCAAATCTGTTTTCACATCATTACATAAGTTAAATATTGTTTCTTCTTTATGATTATGCAATTAAAATATTATTTAGCATTGCACTTTCTATATCTAGTTTTTTCATAATTTGACACTAAAATTGAATATCATGAAATAAATTATTTAATTTCCCTACTTATAGGAATAGGTTATATCACTATTGATTAGCCTATTCCTCATAATCCTTAATTTTCCAAAAAAATGTTAAACAATCAACATGTGACATTTACACCAATTGATGCATGACCTTCACTTGAGTATCCCAATGATGGGATCCTTTGTTAGTTTTGAAACATTTTATTTTACAAGGATTATTATTGTTTTCTTACTTGATCACCCTTTCCTGAGTTGGCTTATTTATTTCTCCATTCTCTTATTTTGACATGGACATGTGTATATTTTTTTGCTTAGATCATTCTTCTGGCCCTTGTCTTCTTGTTGGTCTATCTTGATCTATACACTCACACTAGTTATCATATGATGGAATATGCATATACATCTTTTACACCTATTTTATTTTATATTCCACTCTTTTATTCATATTATAGCTTAATGTGTTATACTACTTGCACACTCCTCCATATTGAATATTTATGCTTGTTTTTTTCATGGCACACACTGAGCTTACATCATCATATACATTTTATGCATACATGTCTTATGGAATTTTTCACACCATATATTGACCTATGTTATTGAATTTTCATATCACTCATATTATTATTTTTACAACCTTTTCCCCTTGTCCATGTTTAATTTATTGAGTGATAGTTTATATTAATATTTTAAAAGTATAAAAAATTTAAAATATTTCAAAATATTATAATATTCAAAAATACAAAACCAATACCTATATATGGTTTGATTTGATTATGAAAATAGTTTATTAATGTCATTTATCATATAAATGATAAGTTATATATCCATTTTAAATACACATGTTTTTCCTAGTATACATGAGTTGGATGCAGGACAAACAAGTTACATATGAGACATGGTCATATAGATGTATGACATTCATCACACACTAACAACCTTTGCACGTCTGGGATTATGTCCATGCTTGGGGAATATTGTTACATTCATAAAATTATAGCTTTCTATGCCATTCCATTGATCTCATTGATCATGACTTGCTCTTGTTCATACTTATTATAGTGTCAATTTCTCTGGATATCATAATTTGATTTATTATGTGGATTAACATTATTTTCTCTATGTTTATTTTATTTTGATGATTGTGAAATTATTTTATCATTGATGTGTTCTATATTTCTTGTACATTTATTGCATCTTATCGTGTTGTGTGTCAGTTGTGTCAGAGGATCCTCTAGTCCATGTTATAGCTAAGTCATGTTCATGTCATCTAAGATTCATCTCATGTCTTGTATGTTTGCATGTTTTTTAATATGATATGTGTGCTTATGGATTATTCACTATGATATTATGTGCATGTGTGTTTACATACATTTATATAGAACAAATTCAATGTTACTATGTGTTTAGTGTTGTGATTTATATTATGTAAAATTTTATTATGTTATCTATTGTTACTTGATATTTCCATGTTTTATATCATTCATATAATGCAATTATAATTATTTTTTGCTTCATTAACATAAGTATCTACACCTGACATTTGTTTTCAAATGTATTAGCATGATTATATCTTGTGTAACTAATAAACAATTACGTTAGCCTTTGATTACATGTTTTATACATGCTTGTAGTGTTAAAAAAAATTATATGAGGGCATATCTTATCATGTTTGCATATATAGTTTAAATGATTATACCTTTTCTATATAACACATGATGCACATAAATTTTTATTTTGAGATGAATGATTCACAGGATTCATCCCACATATCAAAAAAGGGGATATAATGCACTTGCTCATATATTTTGGCCATGTTAAATAAATAATTTCACATTCTAAGATAGATTATATGGTTTAAATGGATTAGTCTAAGTAGATTGAGACATATTCTACATGATTATGAGGAATAAGGGAGACATTATATGATATTTTGAGACAAATTTTAGCATTGTACATCATTTTGAAGAATAAATGGATAATATGGGGATTAACTTGGTTATGTAGACACTATTTCAGAATTATATAGCACCTCAGTCTTGTGCACTTGGAAAATACATATCATGGATGCACCTTCAACTTCTAGACCTTTCCCACTACCAAAAGGCATGCATACACTATATTTATATGCTTAATTACTTATCTCTTAGTCCAAATAATGATATTCTAATGACTCATACCTTATATCTTTCCCATAATGTTATAAACATGCTTATCTTTTATTTTTGCAAGTTATAAATCTGCACCTATTTTCCAACTACCTAGATACTTGTGTCCTAATCAAAATCCTACATTGATGCAAGTGTCCTATTATAATGCAAGCATCTAATGCCCTAAATTCATCTAATTTACAAATGAAAATTATTCATGTGGTTGGCCTAAGTGATTTTATGGGAGATATTCTCCAAAGGGATTGGTGTAAATATAGGATCAATCCTCATTCATTCCTCACCTAACATAGACCTAACACAAACCTAGCAACTCACAACACAATTTACCAAGGCACTCAATAAATCACTCAAGTGAGAAAAGTTTCCTTATTTTCTCTTATTTCCATATTATTCATAGGGATAACACATCTAAAAGTCTGAATTACTAAAGGAGTATCTCATGAGCTACATTTTCCAAGTTACAAGATAGGTCACTATTATACTTGATTATCACACATTGCATGATTAACACATAATCCACCATATATGGGAGAAGTACATGAGTCTGAGGCCCTTTTTGGAGTATTAGTTTTGTAGGTAGTGCTTATTGATAGAGGGTTTTTTAGGGTAGATTAACACTATGTCCAAACTAATCCAATTTTCCCACATCCACTATGAAGATGAAGAACTAGGATTTTTCTATTTAACAAGGAAAAATGGTTCATGAACCATGTTTGAGCATACCAAAGTGAAGGAAACATATAACCCATAGTATTCTAGGTTATCACATCTAGTTTTAATTAATATTCTTTATTAGACACCTACATTTAAGTTAGACAATAGTGTTGATGCAACTATCCCAAGTTGATGCAAGTGTCCGTGTCTATAGAGGTATAATTTTTGAAATCAGGTGATTGATCTAAAATCCAAATCCAATATACTTTCTACTTATCCTAGAACCATATCTATATTATCATCAGAATCAATTAAGTATCTTGTTTTCATTATCATTATAATATCTAGCATAGTTGTACTTTCAATTTTAAGCATATCTCAGCATAATAAAGTCAATATATGTTTAACTAAGATTCAAAATTATTTGGCCTCCTTTAAATATAATCTACCATCCTTGTTCCCTAGGTTATCTCTACCCCTTTAACCCTATAATCCTCATATCTAGATTTTAGGGTTAACTAGGTTCATACAAACATTTTTTTTATTTTCTTTCTTGATAATCAAAGGGGAAAAATGGTATTGCATAAGCACTTTGGTCCTATATCCATTTGTAGTGGTTGATACTTTTACATACAAACATTATTTTTGGGTTCCATAAAAAGGTATTTTTTTACTTAAGGATATGTATTTGACTTTACTATGCCACTCAACTTATAACACCACCTACTGAATGGGAAGTTGGGGAATTTACACTCCTCAACTCATAATTTTATTAGTTATGTCTCCTTAGAAAATATTCACCCATGGTATTCTCTATTCAAGTTCAATAAGTGATAGTTTGGTTCAAGTACCATCAAGTGTATTCATCCCCTAACTCTTTAATTTTCAAGATTTTTAATGATTTAGATTATTTTAGATATCTTATTGTGAGGAGACATCAGTCTATACATGTTTCTTATTGGTTTCACATGGAGTAAATGATACATTTTCACTATACTTGTCAACACTAAGTGCAATTATCATAGGTACCAAATTTACTTATTTTATCCTTTTAGTTTAGTAATTGTAAAACTATATTAAAGGGGGGCATCTATAGATACCTATAATTGGTCCTTAATAGTTTGGAAATGTTAACTTTGACATAATTTGACACACTTGGATGATACACATATAGATTCAACTCTTAAACACACTTTCAATCTATCTGTCTACCCATATATTATTGTAAGCACCTCTATTCACCAGATACATTTAATTAAACTCTATTTAGTCCATAAAAGAACCCTTTAGAATCCTATATAATTATTCTCCATATTATAGATCCTTATTTTTCACTTCTATGGTAATACTCTAGTAAACCTAGACAATATAGGTTACCACATGTGTCTTCCTCTATTGACGATGTCCAATAGCCTTCAATGACTATTTTTTAAATTTTTAATTATCCATTGGGTTGGCATACACACATTTCATGGTTCAGTCATAGTTGAAAATTAACAAAGAGTCATCTATAAATATAAATCACCCCTAAGTTTACTATTCACTTGGCAAATCTTAGCAACATTGAGAAATCACCTGGCACTCTCTTGAAACTTTATCAAAAGCACACACACATCACAATTATTCAAATAAAAACCCTGGAATAGTCTTTAGAGTGAATTGAATACATAAATTAAAATTTTTATTATTGCTAAGTATGAAAGATTAAAATACAACATTTCATTCTAAATTGTTCAAGATGTTGCACACACATACACACATAAGTTGGAGAACTATGTGTTATTTGAGCCCTCTTTAAATTATTTAAATGTATGAAATTATCATTAATTTAATGGGGAGTGGTTGGGGTCAGTCCAACAAAACAAAACCTATTTTTAAGTTCATCTTGTTTTTATCAAGCACAATTATGGTTTGGACAAAAGAGATAAAGAATAGGCACTTCAACACAAGATCAAAGAAGTGCATATACATAATAAAATTGTAGGCACATGTGTATGGATCCTAAAATTTATAGATCCTAATGTTTTTAGGGATATTTATAATAAACCTTGATAGTAATGGCTACTACAAGCATCAAACTTTACTAGTAACATCAAGGTGGGTATTTCAGCATTGTTTATGATTTGAATAGTTGATGGAGCACATACAAAGAACTTAGAGATTTAGTGACAACTTTTATGGGAAACATGTAGGTATAAATAGCTAAGTACATCATGCCTCTCTTTCATTGTCATTTTTAAATTAACTAATTATAATATCTATCAGTTTTTTTCAATTCAAATTAATGTGTTTATTATTATACTTTCCATAATTTGAATCAATACATAGTTTTTTTTATTTTAAATATCTTAGGTGTGAAATAAATAAAACATACTTGAAGGGAGACCAACCAAGAAGATAAAATAAAATTATAAAGGATTAAAACCTACATCAAATCCAAGCACCAAGTTTCATCACTCCTACTTTAAGTCGAGCTTCATTTAGTCATATCTCACACACTTGTGACAAAGTTGTTTACATTTGTATCTCATAATTATCTCATCCCAAATAAAGTTTTTCAATCACATGTAATTGCATCATCACTTATAGGTGTAAATGATATTTATTGATTATATAACACCTCATTTTTGTACACTTAAAAAACTTAGACCTTAATTATTCCTCTCAATTCTGGACTTTGCATACTTCCATAAATCTTACATTTGCACTATCTTGTGCCCCTCGGCCTATATCTCTTAATCTGGTCAGTCTTAATTTGATGACCTAGGCCTTCTATCTTAGCCATAATGCTTAAAATGTATTTATCTTCCACCTCTATAAGTTATGAACCTATACCTGCTTTCTTATTCCTTTGACACTAACATCTAAGATAGACATTGACATTAGTGTCCTGACCCAATGCAAGTGTCTAATGCCCTAAAGTTATATATTTTGAAAATTAAATGTATCCCAATAATTAGCCTAATTTATTTAATGTGAGTTATTTATCCAAAGGGATTGATATAAATATAATATCAACCCTCATTAATTCCTCACTTGATAAAACCTACAAGACCTAGCAACAGAGGAACAATACCAAATATTCTTACCAAAGAGCATTCAATTGAACAAATATTCCCTATGTCCATATCATTAATAGGTACAACACATCTACAGGTCTAAATTACTAAAGGATCATCCCAAGAGCCTAATTTTCCAAGTTAAAAGTTGGGTCACTATTGTACTTGCTTTGCACATATTTTATTATTCACACACAACCCAACATGTAGAGAAGAACTACATTAGTTTGAGGCTCTCTTCAGAGTATTGGCTATGTAGGTAATGCTCATTTATAGAGGGGTATTTGGGTTAGCTTGACACCATGTACTCACTAACCCATTTTCCCCAAGGTAATAATGAAGATGAATTAGTGTTTTATAAATTCAAGAGGATTGATAATCCATGACCTAGATCTGAATGCACTAGAGCAAAGGCAAAGTCAAATCTAAAATCATCTAAGTGGTTGCATCCTTTTTAAATAGGTATTTTTTATAGCACACTTAGCATCCAAGTTAGACAGTAGCATCAACACAACCATCTTAGGTTGATGTTAGTTTTTATAACTCTAGAAGCGTCAAATCTATAATCTAATGACTGATCTATAATCTCCTTCCACCCTGATTTCTACCTATTTCAAATCCATCACTATGTTAGCATCAACATTATTTAAGTATATAAATTATTTGTCATTTACATAACTTATTTATACTTTCTATATTTAGCCTATACTCAACATAATATGTTTATATCTAAATTTAGCACCCAATTAGCCTACTATATATCTAATTATCACCCTTATGCATTATCATTTCTATATTATTAACCCTATGTCCCCCAAATTAGGATTCCTAGATCCATTTTAGGGTTAAACATTTTGTGAACTTGATATATGAACATCAAACCCTAGGTCCACTAGGGTTTTTTGATTTTTCTATTATTGATCCCTGATTATTATAATTTTACAATCATGTTTGCTATGGATATATATATATAAATTATTTCATGGTCCAATAACTGTTATGGTTTTCTACATTAGTTGTATTGTTCAAGTAGTTAAGAAAATATATGGCAATAATGAGAGGATTCTAAAGTGGAAACAACACTTGATCTCTCTTTAAAATTCCTTTTACAATTCTATAGAGCTAGTATCTAGATACCAATGTGCATACTCTCAACTATTCATTCTACCTAAGCCTTATTTGAATGATAGCTACCATCTCATACCAATCATTTTCCCATGACTTATATTAGATTCCATGATCCATTTTATTATTACTCGAAAAGGTAGGATTACTCAACCTATTCCTCCACCTATAATATACAATAGTTGCCTCCTAAACCTAAACTTGTAATAAAATCTAAGGGATATGACATTATGGACCAATTAAGCAATATGCATGCAAAAATTTCAATCCTTGAGCTCTTAAATCAATCTAATCTCTTTAAGGATATCCTATATGAGGTTTTTCTTGAGACACTAATTCCAAGAGATATTGAGCTTGCTTATTTTAAAGATATTATGAAAGATCTCAAGAACAATAATAAGTTCATCACATTTGATCCAATATATTTACCATCCAAAGATGTTGTTGACCAAAATTTGCATTTTTTCATACAAATGACAATGTGTTTTAACTTTTAATGGGATTATACAATGTAAACCATAGGTTTTGAAAGCATCTGAGTATATTAAAGTAGGGGAGATATATATAATAAATACAACCACTAATTTTTGTAAGAATTTACCTAATTTGATATTTCTAAAAATAGTAATAAATGACACAAATAAGTATTTACCTAAAAATTGACTAAGATAGATTACTTAGAAGATCAAAACTGGCATATAAGTTAATCAAGGTGTCATGAATAGGATCTAGGTGTCAAAAAACCTCTTGGATAGCAATGTAGTACCTTGGATAATAGTGTACCATGCTAATGTCCTCATATTCTATGCTAGTGTCCTTATGTAGGGACTAATGTGAAATTTTGGGATTAGTTGTGTCTAAGTCTAATAGGCTTGTTCCTATGTAGGAAAAACTTACTTTACTATTTGTGACCTATTTTATATTAATTTTGTATGTAAACCCTAGATCTCCATGTTTTTAGGGTATTTAAGAATCACAAGTAAAAAAAGTGTGATGTTAGATGGGTATATTCAATATCCTCAACACCCCGCTATGTTGAGAGATGCCTACATACCAATACCTCAAGAGGGGATCAAGCCTGATGCAGTTCTCTCAATCTAAGTACTGGTGAAAGTGCAAGTGATTTCCAATATGAGTGTCAACTTGAGTATTTTGAATAAGGCTTAAGACTAGAAATCTATGTAATCTAAGCTTAGGATGAATGTAGATGACTATGTGCAGAAGTAGGGTAAAATAGGGATCAATAACCTTGATTTTGCACAACTTATTCTAAGATTATTTATGTATTTTGCATCTAATTTCTATTTAGTGGATAAAAGGCTAATAATTATGTATTTATACTAATATGGTGCTTTTGTAGAATGTGAAATAGGACTAAGTTAACCTTAGGTGTCTTAGTAATTAAAAACATATATGTTGGGGTTGAAATTAGGTAAGGGACATTAGCATAGTCCATTGGTCACTAGCATAGTCTGCTAGTGTCCAAAGAATGGTGCTAGTATATAGGTGGTAGAATATAGAGCACTAGGGGCCTAGATCCCTAGGGGAAGGTTTAGGACTAATTTTGGGATGTCTAGGGATGTGTAATACATGCAAAAAAGTTAGATAAAGGTCAAAAGAGACCCTAAAATAGATCTAGGGATAAGCTAGGTATGGGTGTGTTAGAGTTTCAATCCACTAAGAGGGGGGGTTAAATCAATGGTGTTAAATAATCCAATTCAATTTCCAAGTCCTTGCAAATACTTAAGCATTCAAAAAAAACATTCATGAATCATACAAATCATTCATAGTAGTAAATAATGAACATAATTCAAGATCACATACACAACACAAGATATATGTGGGAAACCTTCTTAGGGAATAAAACCTACTCTCAAGCCTAAAAACACATGGACTACTATCCTATAAGATGATCATAAATAAGAGACTGATCAAGTCCTTTTGATTAGGAACCTTCATCCAAGTCCTTCTGACCTACAACTTTGATCAAGTCCATTTGATCAAAGGTCTTTAGTAAAACCTTGTTTCACAAGGAGCAACTACCCCTAAGGAAGATCAAGTCCTTTAGACATTCCTTGGAAAGAAAACTTCCACCTTAAAATTGATGTCTTTAACACCTGATGATGTACCTATTGATTATTTGACAACTACACAAAATCTCTCTCTCTTTCTCAAACAAACCTCTCACATAGGCATTCTATAATATCTCTCCTTCACTCAAATATTCCTTATATGCATACTCATACCTCTTCACATATCTACAAATTATAATATCACTAACATGACATTACTAAAATGACCTACAAGTCATACATAATCAAAAAACTATTTTGCTTATTAACTCCACCAACATGCACACTACCTATCCTTCACTTCCACAAACTAAAACCATAATCCTCTCACAAATCTCTCCCCAATCTCTCACTTCACTCATCTAGAAACCAACACATTTGGTTTCACAATATATAGAGAAATCATGAATTAACAAGATCACAATATTTCTTTATCAGCTAAAAAATATGCCTTCATGCTTAAGGCATCTCATATGGGTTATACTTAAGCACAATCCTAATCCAAAACTCAAAAACTTTTGTTGACATATAATTCAAGAAATAAAAACAAGACAATTCAAATAATGTTATCTCTAAGAAGAGATTGTTTATTGATCAAATTTGCAAACCCAAACATATGCTTATCTCTGAGAAGAGATGTCTAATTTCCATTTGGGGTTACATCTTCATTTATACATGATTTTAAGATTTTATGAGGATGTGTAAGGTCACCAATCTCAAGGTATATTAAGTGGTTCAACTTCCATGATTTACAACAATACAAAATTTGAGGAATTACTATATTTAGAAACTTACTATTTTCAGACTGCACTACTAAAATTGAAATTTTGGGCACCTCCATTAGGTTTTTGGGGGTAAAACTTCATCAATAGAATATCTATGCCATCTCATGATTTTCCCCTCATTATTATCTTTCCAATGGTTCAAACGGCAAGTCAATTGGAGCTACGGTGCAAAATTTATGGCTCCCAGAAGTTTTGTCATCAATTGGAGTGGACCCGTCACCCGAATTATCACCTGAATTGTTGTCTAGATCATTCCTCCCTCCTTAAGAAATTTGGGCACTTCCATTAGGTTTTTAGGGGTAAAAATTCATCAATAAAATCTCCATACCATCTCATGATGTTTCCCTCATTATTATATTTCCAATGGTTCAAACGACAAGTCAATTAGAGCTACAATGTAAAAGTTATGGCTCTTAAAAGTTATGTCATCAATTGGAGTGGAACCGTCACCCGAATTGTCACCTAAATTTTTTCCTGGATCATTCATCCCTCCTTGATAAGCAATGGTCCCCATTGCATCAAGATTTGTCATCAAGTGTGATATTTGTACTTCAATTTGATTCCTAATGCATACTTGGAATAGAGAATGATTTATGGAACTATGCAAGGCCTGATTATTCATCATTTCTATCTGACCATCAGTTTGTGGATGGAAGGCCATGAACTTATTTATCTTGGTATCTATTTTATTCTATTGTTGTGTTGTTTGTGTAGTTAGAGCTGTAACATTGGCTCTTTTGGATTCTTGTGGCTTGACCACTATGAGAACAAATTTCTTAGCACTGATCAGAGAGACAGATGTAGAAGTTGGTACCTCTGGTACCTTGTAGCACCATGTTCCAAGAGTGAGAGTGATCCTTCAATTTCTTGATTCATAGATGCCATGTCGATCATACATGAATGGCTGACAAAAGAATACATCACAAACATCTAGATTGACCACATCACATAAGACCTCATCTTGGAAAGGTTTTATTGCATATGAGATAAGACATTGGTGGGTGACATGGAGGTTTTTCCCTAGACTCAACCATCCAATACTGTATGGCTTTGGGTGAGGTTTCATGGATAGATTTAGGCTTTTCACAATATTAGTAGAGATTAAATTCTTTTGACTTCTACTATCAAGAATGAAATTTAGAGGCTTACCTTTCACCCATAACTTAGAGTGCAACAACCTTTCCTTGTCATCTAGCCTCTCCTCATGGGTCTATGATGAATCAACAATGGCTTTAGGCTTAGCATCTATAATCTCTTCTTCAACCCATTTGACTGTAGGGTCTATATGAGGTCGAATAATGGATGTTGAGGATTGTGATTTAGAAAGTAGGGACTTGATGGCTTGACATTCTTCTTTGGAGTGAGTTCCAGATTTATGATAATCACACCACTTCCCAGTCTTTCCTTCCTTTTACTTCTAATTTTGGCCTCGTGTTTGACCTTCTTTGTCACTTTTTTATTTTGAAGGTTGACTCTTTGTATTCATTCTTCCATCCTTCTACCCAATCTTCACTGCAAACTTGTACACCTCACCGAGGGTTTCCAAATTGAAGAGTTCTATTTCTCCCCATATGTACCATTGTATTCCACCATGATATTTGAGAACCTTATGTTTCTCACTTTCTTGGATGCCCAATCTCATAGATAGAGAATGAAAAATATCAGTGTAATCTTAAACAGATTGTTCCTTACCTTAGCGAAGTTGTTGCCACTCTATATATAGATCATCATATGCTCTAATGGGGTAGTATTCTTCCTTCACAACTTCTATGAAATCATCCTAGGTAGGTTCTATCTCAAGACCAATATCATCTGCACTGAATCTCTTTTTGTACACTTCCCACCAATTTTTGACAAGCAATGATGCTTTCAAAAGAGCAAAAGTGATCTTCTCTTTATTGATGAATTTATTTATAGAAAAATAAGAAGATAATTGATCTAACCAATTTTTTACTACATCAGCATTGATTTTTCCTTCAAATGTAGGGATATCAAAATTCACCTAAACCTTGAAGTGTGTTGGGGCACTAAAAGGATGTGGGGATGCAGATGAGGAGCTAGAATTTCCCATCGAGATTTGTTGGAGAATTTGAGTGAATTGTTGTAGCATCTATGCTTGCTAATATTGTAGGGCTTCATTCACCATTTCCTTGAAAGGATCAAATGTCTTAGTGTTGTCTACCATTTGAAGTCATTTAGAGCAAATAAGTGGATAGTCTGTTGGTTCTATTTTCCACCCAAGCTTCTTGTAATCTGACCTCATCCTCAGGATCATACACTCTAAATAAAAACCACTCTGATACCACTAATTGAAAACTCAAAAACTTTGCTTGAAATATAATTTAAGAAATAAGAACAAGACAATTCAAATAATGTTATCTCTGAGAAGAGATGTTTTATTGATCAAATTTACAGACCCAAACATATGCTTATCTCTGAGAAGAGATGTTTGATTTCCATTTTATGTTACATCTTCATTTATACATGTTTTTAAGGTGTGAGGAGGATGTGGAAGGTCACCAATATTGAGGGAGATTAAGTGGTTCGACTTCCATGATTTACAACAATACATAATTCGAGGAATTACTATTTTTAGACTACACTACTAAAATTGAAATTTAGGGAACTTCCATTAAGTTTTTGGGGGTAAAACTTCATTGAGAAAATATCCATGTCATCTCATGACATTTCCCTCATTATTATCTTTTCAACGGTTCAAACTGCGAGTCAATTAGAGCTATGGTGCAAAAGTTATGGCTCCCAGAAGTTTCATCATCAATTGGGGTGGACCCGTCACCCGAATTATTGCTTGAATTATTGCCCAGATCAAATACTTTTTAAAAATATACCTAAGCCACTTTTAGGTCCTATGGAGACCCATTCACCTTTTTGATATATCTCCCAACAAAAAAAGAACATAATACCACATGCAAAATACCTAGATCCACTCCTTATGTCTCCTAGGATATTCTTAAATGATCATAGACACCTTTGATCACCTTTGTGTATGCTCAATTAACTCAAATAGAGACCTTATACATATAAATAACATATAGTAAACTTTTAAACATTGTGAATACTCAAGATAGATTGGTCACACCTCAAAAATCCTTATAAAGCATCCTCATGGAGTCTACAATACTCCCCAAAGTCCAATTCACCATGAAACATCAAAATCATCTAAATAATCCTTCTTGGGTCATTTGAGGAACAAATATTAACACATAATCAACTTTTAACATTAATATCTTTGAATGTACACACTTATATATCTTTAAAATAGGTTCATTAGATGTTTCATAGAGTCTTCTTCATCTTTTCTTTTTACATCACCAACAAATTTGAATTATATCAAAAGATATAGATAAAATATAGTTTTTCCCTATGTTAATTCAAATATTTGAATATAAATGGTCACATTTAACCTATGAACACAATGCTTGAATCTTGTGCCCTCTTGGCTTTGGATCAATCTCGTACAATCGATTTTGCCTAAACTTTAACATAGTCTATCAAAGCCAAATGTTAAATAATAGTCACTTTCACCTCATCTCATGCAATATCATAATGTTTACTCAATTCACTCCATTTATCTCTATAGATCAAATAGGTCTTTAATTATCAATGCTCACCATTCGATCAATCTATATGAATGTCTGCTCACTATTGGATCCTTATCTTGTACCTTTGCTCAGTCATTAAACATCGTGCCCCTTTCTCATCTTGTTGATTCCTAACTTATTGGAGTAAATGCACATCTTTGATCTTGTTCTAGCTTTAAATCTTGTATAAATTACTATGGGTACCCTTTCAATATGCCTAGAAGGCCAACTTTGCACCTTAATAACTTCTTTTGTGCTTACTTGCATGATCTAAAAATTAGCCCAGATGATCTCCTTACATAGGAGAATCCAACCATATAAAAATTATCTCTTTGAACCCTCACACATGCAAGATCTAATTTCATTAACAATCCTTCTCAAAATCTTCTATCATAGAGCCAATTATTTCAAAACTTGCTTGAGAGGGTAACTTTGAGAAAGCATAACTTTTGTCGTACTTCAGGTATGATCTCAAATTTAGCATAAATCATCTATCCTCAAAACTAAACAAACCCATATGATTATTTTATATTGACACCTTCACACATGCAAGCTACATCACCATCAAAATTCTCACTTGACTCTTCTTACCATAGTGCAAAATTGGTTAAGTTTGGGAAAACACAGTTAAACTACTTAGGAGCTCAATTTTGCATATGCATATCTTTTGTCATGCTACAGTGCATGATTTTAATTTTAGTACAAATAATCTAGTTTCAAAATTTAAAAAACCCATATGATCACCTTCTCTTGAAACATCCACATGAGTGAGATATTCCATCATCAAACTACTTACTCAGCTCTTTCTCACCATATGCAAATTTGGCTAAGTATAAGAAAATAATGAATTCTGACTGAGAAGCCATCTTTTCACCCTTATAAATTTGACCACACTTCAACACATGACTTGAGATCTAACACATAAAAACTAGGGACTAATGTTATCACAACCATATGACCAACTCTTCTTGACTCATTCCCATGTGGTAATGGTGATGTCATCAAACTACCTACTCAAATATTTTGCCACTGGACCCAAAGTGTCTAAATGAAAACTATGGACTACCAAATGAATTTCACTTATGAATACAAGATCTCAAATTATATATAACATCTTAGGCACCTCTTGCACATGTTTCAATCACCATACCCATCTCTGAACATCTCTAATCATGCCAAAATTGAAGATCAACCAGGACAACATAAAGCACACTAGAACAAGCATATTACACACTTTGTCATTATGACTTAGGCTATCAAAGCACTTCATCCACTCACCAGGACACCTCCATGACATCACTAAAAACTCTCCAATAATATCCCCCTTTGTCATTGATGTCAACAAACATCATATATAACAATATACAACTCATCTTCTCTCTCTTAAAGCACTCCCAAAATAGGAACTTTCTCCCCTTTTGACACAATGACAAAGTGGGCACCAACTAATCTTGAGGACCTAAAAATACTATAAAATAGGAAAGGACCATCTTATAAAGATTATATAAATTCCCCCTTACCTTGATCCAACCTCTTATTTTCTTGAAAACATCCTTCTTGCTCTATGCCAATAATCACTTCAACCGAGTACTGCGACCAATGAAGATAGAACACAAAAAATACTAAAAATTGATGGAACTTACCAAGAAACATCTGAGAAGGACTCCCTCTAATATTTCTAATCCATTTCACCATTTGAGCATCTTCATATCTCCACACACCATGAATAACCACCATGTAGGCTTACTAGCCTTCTCTCTCAAGACACTTCCATGATCATCAACATAGCATCATACCACTCATCAATCAGGAAACATGTTCTAAACCAACCTGAAAAATAGCCATTCTAACCCTATACAAAAACTCCACAAACCTCTAGAGCAAGCTCATGAACATTTTGTTCCCCCTTAACCAAATACCTTTTATTGATTCATAGAGAAATAAATAACACCCAAGCTCTATCTTAGATACTCAAAAGTAACTTTTGATAATGGTTTGGTCATAATATCTGCAAGATACTCTTTTTTAGGCACATGTTCCAACTTGGAACATTGATTAATCACTTGTTCTCTCAAAAAATGATATATAATAGGAATGTGTTTAGTTTTTGAGTGCATAACAAGATTTTTTGAGATACTTATTGCACTAGTATTATCACAATAAATAGGATAAGGTCCATTTTATCTTACCTTATAATTCTCCAAAGTTTGTTTCATCCACATGACTTATGTGCAACATGAGGTAGCTACTATATACTCAACTTCTATATTTGATAGAGACACTGAGGCTTATTTCTTGATTATCCAAGACACCAAACATGCTCCCATGAAGAATACCCCACCATTGGTACTCCTCTTATCATCCACACAACCTACCTAGTCAGCATCAGTATATGATTTCAAAGAGATTTCTTTACTCTTGGGATACTATAAACCATAGTCTATGGTGCCTTTGAGATATCTTAAGATCCTTTTAACTAATTTCAAGTGAGATTATATAGGATCAGCTTGAAACATTCCTAAAATACATATTGCTTGCATGATACCAGGCCTAGATGTAGTAGAGTATAAAAGACTTTGAATCATGGATCTATATAAATTTTAATCAACTTTTGGTGAGTCATCTAGTTTTCTTAACTTGCATCCTATGATCATTGGAGTGCCCATTGGCTTACAATCAATCATGTCAAACTTCCTTAGCATATCCTTGATGTATTTATCTTGATAAATGAAAATCTCGCATCAAGTTGATTGATTCATAATTCCAAAAAGTAAGATAGTTCTTCCAAACATTGACATTTCAAACTCAATCTTCATAGTATCTACAAATTTTCTACTCAATTTATCATTATTAGATCCAAAAATGATGTCATCAACATATATAACAACTATCAATTTATTATTACCTTATATCTTAATGTACAAATTATTATCATTTATCCCCCTTTTAAAACCTTGACTCAAAAGATATTTATCTAGCCTGTCATACTAAGCTCTAAGAGCTTGTTTAAGACCATACCGAGCCTTCTTCAATTTACACACAATATTTATTACTTCACATGAAGTATCCTTCAATTAACTCAATGTAGACTTATTTTAAGTTGTCATTCAAGAAGTTAGATTTCACATCTATTTGATATACCTTAAAACCTTTGAAACATGCATATGCCAAAAAGAGTTTAATTGGTTCCATCCTTACCACAAGAGAAAAAGTCTCATTAAAATCTATTCCTTCAACCTAAGCATATCCTTTGCACACCAATATAGCCTTATTTATTATTACTTCTCCTTTATCATTCATCTTATTTTTGAAAACCCATTTGGTACCTATCATTTTTTAATTTTTTGGTATAAGACCTAAGTCACATGTTTTATTCCTTTCTATTTAATCAATTTCTTCATCCATTACATCATTCCAACTTTCATCTTTTCTAGCTTCCATAAATGGTTTGGGTTCAATCATGGATAATATAGCTGAGTCTTATTGATTTTGATTGATCAACATTCTCCTTCTAATCTGCAATCTTGCACCAACATTTTCAATAATCTGAGAGATTGGATGATCTTTCTAAATTCTTCTAGATGGATCTTTAGTATCTTGTCTTTCTTACTCCTCTTCATTTTCATCATTTATTTGATTAGATAACTCATCATTGTTTACAATAGCATTCTAAATTAAGTCACTTACCTACAATTTTGGCTTTTTGACTCTACTTGTCTCATCTACCCTTACATCTGAACTTACAAATATCTTGTGAAGTCTCTTGTTGAATCATCTATAGGTAGTACTAATAGACAATAACCTAATAAAATGCCCTCATTAGATCTTGAATCAAATTTTCCAAGATTATCTTCATCTCTTTGATGAATCACCTACTCCCAAACACTCTAAAATGTTTGACATTAGCTGTTATATTCTTCCATAACTCATAAGGAGTCTTATTACCATTTACTCTGATTTGACACATATTTAAGATGTACACAAAAGTCTTAGTTGCCTCTTCCCAATATCCATCTAATATTTTTGCATCTTGAATCATGGTTCTACCCATCTCAATAATAGTCCTATTCTTCCTTTCAACCATATCATTTTATTGTGGTGTTCTATCAATAGAATATTATCTTCTTATCCCATGTTCATCAAAAAAATCATTAAACTTATGAGACCAAAACTCGTCTCCTTTATTTGATCTCACACACTTGATCTTTAAACCTTTATAATTTTCCATAATAGCTTTAAATACCATATATTTTGCAAAATATTTTAATTTTTCTTTAAGAAATAATATCCAAGTCATCCTAGTAAAATCATGAAGGAGAAACATGAAGTAACTATTACCTTGAATAATTTGAGTTCTCATAGGTCTACATAGATCAGTGTGGATCAACTCCAATGGCTCTGTAGTGGATAATTCCTTGTTTTTGTATCTTCTCTTGGTTTACTTCCCATGAATACATGCCTTGCAAAGAGAATGAGGAGTCTTATAAATCTTGGGCATATGCCTTACTGACCCCTTTCAATTGATATTTATTATATTATCAAAATTTATATGTCCAAGCCTTCTATGCCAAAGCCAAATTTCTTCCAAATGACTCATGAAGCACTTATCCTTATGGGATTCATGGAATACATACATGTTTTTATCTATTTTATGAACCTTTGTAACTAATCTATTAGATTTTGCCTTTCTTACCTCACATACATCATCATGAAAAGTTAAAAGATTTCCATACTTACACATTTGGCTTACACTTAAAATATTATGTTTAAAACATTATACATATAAGACATTCTCAATCTTCATATGATGATTATCCAAACTCACAGTACCTTTGCCAACAATGTTAGCATATTTTTTATCACCAAATCTCATTGCACTTGGGTTGGTCTTATTTAGAGAGATAAACTTGCTCTTATCTCCTATCATATGGTTTGAGCATCCACTATCTATGAACCATATATTATTCTCATATTCTTGAGTATGTAAGGTTACTTAAACAAATAATGACTCTTCCTTCAATATTCTGCTTGAATTTTACTTCTTTTCTTTTTTAGACTTAGTCTCCTTGAGCCATTTGATGGTGTCAATGACTTGTATGCCTTTTTCCAAAAATATCTTCTACATTTTTTATCTATATGACCTTATTGGTTACAATTGTAGCATATGAGATCCCTTTTTATCTCTATAGAGAGAGAGCAATTCCTATATCTATGACTGAATTGATTGTAGGAGAATCAATACCCATTGAAGACATAATTCATATTTGACCTCACTTTTTCTTGACCATTACTAATCAATGAATTTTCATTCTTGACCCTTTTGGTGGAGATGGAATCCTTTTTATTTATAGATAATAGCACATCTGAGAAGGTCATGACTTTACTTCCAAATTATTCTTTATTCATCATGATCTATATATTTTTTATTGTTGTCTCTAGATATTGAACATGTGTCTTCACACCTTTAATTTATGATAAAGCATATTTAAGACAAGCCATAACCTCTTTTTCAACCATTGTACCTTTGATCACCTTTAAGTGGTTAAACTTTTCAAGAAGGACTGGCTCTGATACTAATTGTTAGAGGTACAATCCACTGAGAGGGGGGTGAATCAATGGTGGAAAATAATACAATTCAATTTCCAAACCCTTGAAAATACTTAATCATTCAAAACAAACATTCATGAAGCATACAAATCATTCATAGCAATGAATAATGAATATAATGCAAGATCACATACATATCACAAGATCTACATTGGAAACCCTCTTGGGGAATAAAATCCACTCTCAAGCCTACAAACACATGGAATATTGTCATATAAGATTATCAAAAACAAGATAATGATCAAGTTTATTTGATCAAGAACCTTCAACCAAGTCATTCTGACCTACAAGCTTGATCAATTTCTTTTGATCAAAGGTCTTTAGTGAAACCTTGTTTCACAAGGAAACTACCCCTAAGGAAGATTAAGTCCTTTAGACCCTCTTTATAAAGAACACTTCCCCCTTATAACTGATGTCTTCAACAACTAATGATGGACATCTTGATTATCTAACAACTACACAAACTCTCTCTCTCTCTTTCTCAAATAAGCCTCTCACATAGGTATGTTACTATCTCTCTCCTTCTTCACTCAAATAGTCTTCATATGCACACTACGACCTCTTCACATATCTAAAAAATGTGAGATCATTAACCTAACATTAGTAACATGACCTATACGTCATAGATATAGTCAACCAGCTATTCTAATCAATAACTCCACCAACAGGCACACTAACTATCCTTCACTTCCATAAACTACAACCATAAGCCTCTCACAAATCTCTCCCTAGTCTCTCACTTCACTCATATAGAAACCAACACATTCAGTTTCACTAGATATAGAGAAATTATGAATTAATAAGATCACAATATTTCCTTGTTGGCCATAAAACATGCCTTCACCCTTAAGGCATCTCATATGGGTTATACCTAAGTACAATCCCCTTTCAAAATAGACCTAAAACACTTTTAGGTCCTATAGAGACCTATTCATCTTTTTGATACATCTCTTAGAAAAATAAGAACACATAACCACTTAAAAAATACATAATTCCACTCCTAATGTCCCCTATGACATCTTTAAATGATCATAGCCACCTTTTATCACTTGTACGTATGCTCAATTAACTCAAACAAAGACCTTATACATAAGAACACCATTAACGAATATACAATCAACTTCTTAAGCATTGTTCATACTCAAGATAGATTGGTCACACCTCCAAAATACTTATATAAAATTCTCATAGATTATACAACACTTCCCAAAATCCAATTTACCATGAAACATCGAAATAGCATCAAAATGAGCTCAATAATCCTTCTCAAGTCATTTGTATAATAAACATGAACACACAGTCAACTTTAAACATTAATAACTTTGACTATACAAACTTCTAAATCTTCAAAATATGTTCATTAGATGGACCATGTATTCCTCTTCATCTTTTATTTTTATAGTACTAGCAAATTTGATTTCTATCAAAAGATATGGATAAATTATAGAGCTCTAGTTTTTTCCTATGTCAAATTCAAATATTTGAATAGCAACGGTCACAATTAACCTTCAAACACAATGCTCCCATCTCATGTCCTCTTAACTTTGGATTAATCTTTCACCATCAATCTTCTTTGAACTTTAATTCATAGTCTACCAAATCCAAATGTTAAATAATATTCACTTTGACCTCATCTCGTGTAATCTCATAATGTTAACTCAATGCACTCCATCAATCTCTATAAATCAACTAGGTATTCAATGATCAATGCTTACCATTTGATCAATTTGTATGAATGCCCACTTGATTTTGGATCCTTATCTTGTACCTTTAATCAATCATTAAACATCATTCGCATATCCTCATCTTGTTGCTTCCTGACTTCTTGGAACAAACCTACACCATTGATCTTGATCAAACTTTAACTCTTGAATAAATGACCAAGTATGGGGACCCTTTCAATATGTTTGGATTGACAACTTTGCACCTCAATAACTTCTTCTATGATTACTTGCATGATCTAAAAATTAGACCAAATGATGTCCTTAAATAGGAGAATCTAACCATATAACAAGCAGCTTGTGAAACCCTCATGTGTGCAATTTATAACATCATTAATAATCCTTCTCAAAATCTTATGTCATAGACCCAACTATGTCAAAACCTACCTAAGAGGCCAACTTTGAGCAAGCATAACTTTTGTTGCACTTCAGGGCATGACTCAAATTTAATGCAAATCATCTATGATCAAAACTAAAAAAACCCATATGATCAGTTTCTCTTGACACCTCCACATGTGCAAGATATAGCACCATCAAAATGCTCACTCAACTCTTCTTGCATATTTCCCAATTGGCTATGGGAAAACATAGTCAAACTACTTGGGATCCCAATTTTGTATATGCATATCTTTTATCGTGCTATAGTGCATGATATAAATCTTAGCACAAATAAACTAGGTCTAAATTTGAACAAACCCATATGATAACCTTCTCGTGAAACATCCACATGAGTGAGATATTCCATCATCAAATTACTTATTCAATTCTTTCTAACCATATGCAAATTTAGCTAAGTATAGGAAAAATATTGAATTATGACTGAGAAGACATCTTTAC
This sequence comes from Torreya grandis, assembly GCA_037957365.1. NCBI lineage: Eukaryota > Viridiplantae > Streptophyta > Pinopsida > Cupressales > Taxaceae > Torreya > Torreya grandis. Next base: position 2,283,748 of record JARHVA010001892.1, on the reverse strand, counting down.
ATCCTCATAAATTTGACTATGCTTTGATGCTTGACTTGAGATCTAGTGCATAATAAACAGGGAATAATGTGATCACAGCCATATGACCAACTCCTCTTGACTCATTCCCATGTGGTAATGACGACATCATCAAACTACCTACTCAAATTTTCTACCACTAGACCCAAAGTGTCTAGATGAAAACTATAAACTACCAGATGATTTCTACTTATGCATACAAACTCTCAAAGTATAGATAACATCTTAGGGACCTCTTGCACATGATCCAATCACCATACTCATCCCTAAACATCTCTAATCATGTCAAAACTAAAGATAAACTAGGCCAACATAAATCACACTAGAAAAAGCAAATTCATAATTTTTCATTGTTACTTAGGCTATCAAAGCACTTCATACACTCACTAAGACACCTTCATGACATCACTAACAACTCTCCATTAGGGTGGTCTCAAGTAACACTCATTGCACTCAATTGACATTTTATATGACCATATTTTCCCCACCTTATTCTAGAATTACATCAAAGTGAAATAACTAGGACAAGGGAAAAATAAGCATACCTAGACTTACATATGAAGTGAAACCCATGAATATGGGTTTGAGTGTGTGAAACATGCTCCATTGTATATCTTGTGAGGCAAAGCCTATGAATTTAGGTCTGAGTGTGCAAAGAATGTTCTGTTGTGTATCTTGTAAATAAAGCATGGATGAATCAGTCCTTACTTAAGGAATTTCAAAATCAAATACAAATATGAGTAAAGAGATAAGAGAGAGAGGAAAAGGAATGAATACACCTCATTGGGTACATGAACCAATGTAAAAACTTGGTAACATCTTGTGTGTGTGTATATAGATTGTGATCTAATGGTGAATAGCTTAGACTATGTTGATGGTTTGCTCAATCCCCATGTATGGGTGGATCAAGAATTCAATCCAGTTTTAACTCCATCATTACCCACCCCTGCTTGGTAAATCATAAAATATGAATAATTTGGATTAGATTGATGGCTTGTCTAACCCTCTTATGTAAGTGGAAAAAGAACTCAAGTAGGTTATGACTCCATCATTATCTACCCATGTGTAGTAGATTCATATGTAACTGAAAGTGTATGATGTAATTGAAATTGTGAAGGATGGCTCTGAGGCCACTCAAAAACTCTAAAATTAAAATAGCTAAGGGACCTATAGAGCACTCAGGAATGTAGCTCAGGAGCTATGAAAAAATGCCAACCATTGCAAACATAGTAAGACATCAATCTAGTGTGAATCTAGTGAAAATGGTGTCTAAAGTATACAATGTGGAGAATGACATGGAGTTATCATATAATCTGAGATGAGATAGTGCAAAATTAATCATATAGAAATAATGTGTCATGCACATGCCCCTAATTTTGATATTTGTGCATATGGATTCTAGACTGAGTGGTAGTAATATGTGTTTGCATATATCTAAAACTAAAATGGGAGTTATCGTGCCATGCAAGATTCCCCTAATCTAAGCAAACCTGGTATGATTCTATGAAAAATTGAGTATAAACTGATCAAATATGATAATTTGTGAATGAAACAATGCAAATTTGGACTGTAATTATTGTGTTCTTTTGTCAAATATTTGTTTTCTTGTTTATGGGGCTACTAGACAATAGCACAATATCTTGGACAATAATTCACTACACTAAGTCATTTGTGTTGTTCTAGTGTCTTTCATGTTATTTTTTTACTAACTAACTCTAATCTCTATCTAATTATTTTCCTGATTCTAAGCTATGTAATCATGTGTTTGCATGTTGAAAACTATACTCTAAGTGCACGCATATGGCCTTCTCTCTATGAAAAACCACTATGAATGCCCCGTCTTTAGAGGGGAGTTATTGTACATGTGTAATAACTATCCTAAAAAAAATCTCTACATGATGTGTGTTAGGTTGAATATATGATATATGTGTAATAAACCAATATAATATATATACATGACATCAAAATGTATGATAATTTGAGCATAATTTGTTAATGTATAATTTATGTTAGATCTATCATTCACATGGTTGTCAAGATAAGATATAACAATGTAAGCATGTGTATGAATAGAAAATTTGAGTATAATTAGAGTAACTACCTAGGGGGATGGGTCATGATGTCCATCAAGGCACCCAAGGAGGAAGGAGGAGATACATGAGGTCCCTCATGGCATCAAAGATTGAGTGTAAGTGTAATAAGTAAAATACAAGTGTCATGGCCATGACACATACATGAAAGCACACATCTAAAACACAAGGCAAACAAAGTAGGCTAAGGGGCCACAATACAAGGGACATGGTCACATGTCACTAAATATAAGAAAGTAATACATATAAGGACATGTTCAAATTTCCACATATGCAACCAACAAGCAAGTTGGCTTAGAGCCACATGGAAGGACTTATTCAATGTCTACATTCACAATCAAGAAAGCACACACAATGACATGGGCACATGTCCAAAGTTTACATACAATAAACAAAATTAGTGTAGAGACATAGAATAATGGCATATTCAAATGCCCTTGAATAGATGTAAAAGCAAATAGACATAATCAAGTCTAAAATAATAAATCTATAAATGAAAGTATGCATGAATATGTATTACAAATCCATATATGAGAAAATATGTACATAAACTGAGTATATAGTAGTATTAATCAGCAAAAAATCTAAGTAGTATAGGATGATCAATATCAAGATATGAATAATGTTAAATATGTGATATAGAGTATAGAAAGATGTAACCTAGAAAACTATAATATATGTATGTGATGAAATTAGTGGGTGAATGTATCAATGATGAATCTATATGTATGGCCCCATTGGGTAGATAGTATCAACTCTAGATCAGTGTGTTGGGCTTGAGTCTTATACTAAATATACAAACACTCAAAAAGAATAAGTGAAGCATGCATGTATGATAAAACTAACTATACTAAGATATCTAACATATGTAGTACCTGGTAAGTATAAATAATGTTTTTGACTAATATTTAAATTTTTTTATTTTAAACATATTATATTATTTTTATGTTTTGAACATATTGTATTATTTTTGTGTTTTGAACATATTGTATTGATTTTGTGTGTTCTAATTATATAAGCTATGTATAATCAATCATGAAAATGAAAATGTTTATAAGGACCAAGGTAAGATAAGATATGTACAAGTAGAGAGGAACATAGTGCCCAATGAGTCTTGTAAGAGACTCATAATCAATGTGGTATGTATCAAATAAAGAAAGAGTGATTGTGTGTGTTGTGCAATGAGGTATCTAAGATCTAAGAATCAGATGTACTAAGTGATCTATAGTTGAAACTACCTATGGAGTAAGGCTATGAATCTATGAAGATGACTAAACTTGCAAATGAATTATGGTATATTTGGAAACCCATATGGTATAATAAGTTGTAACTAGAGTAAATGTTGTAAACACTCATTTTTGGCCACTTTCATGTCCAAACAGACATTGGAGTGACTTCTTGCAGACAATGCAATTTAAGCATAGAAATCACTGAAATACTCTGATTCATCAGCACACATCATGTGCATCTTTTAAACCTCATCAATGTATCCCTAACTAGGATAATGCATTACACACAATCATCATCATCTTCTTCTAATTCATCTCTGGTCAAATTTTGATTGAGCAAATTGACCTTTTTGACCATGTGTGAAGGATAACTTGTCAAAATTCAAAAATGGAAATTATTTTGATTAGGATTGATTAATTGGTTAAACCCAATTAAATGCATAGGTGAAAATCCCATGGCTAATTAATTTTTGAATTTCTAGTTTTAGAAATTCAAAAATCCATATTGATGACATCACTCAAACATCTAAAATGATGTCACCATCATGACATCATCTCTTGTGAGTTGTCAAGCACTTCAAAAATATCAAACAAATATATAGATTTGTGAGCCATGCATATAATTAAAACTATTAAAGGCTTATCCCCTCAAATCCATGATTAAACTAAACCTAACCACACTTGGGTTAGGATTAGTTTGTAAGGTTATAAATACAAGGCCTCATCCATTCTTCAAACAAACTTTTTTGTTTATTGTTATTATGCAGGAATTCCTTCAAGGGAACTTTTTTGTGTAATGTTATAATGTTCATTTGTTGACAGAGAAGCATTATTGTATGGTTATAATGCACAAATATTTATAGATTGCTACATCAAATCCAAGCCAAAGCCAAACATGGCCAAGGTGACAAGGAGAGATGATGCAAAGAGCACCATTGTCAAAGACTCTTTGAGAACATGACCAAGCACATTTCCTCATGGCCAACATGAAACTCTTTCTCTCAAGGAAGGTAAATAATTCTTGTTTTGTCTTCCATTATTAGTTATTGGTATTGTTCTCTTGCTCCTTGAGTATCTAGGCTTGAGGTGTTAGATTTTTTATTGTGTTTTTATTGAGATTTTTCATACTAACACTTGATTAACTCCCCTCTTGGATTCCTATGATCACATAATGTCACACCTAGTAGGATATTGCACCCCACATGCATAAATGGATCATCTTTAGACCTCTTTAGAGCCAACAAGCATTCATTTTAGACCCTAGTTTCTTGATTTTTATCTAATTTTCTAGTGTTTGGCCTTTGACTATAGAACTGTGAATTCATGAATATGAAACTATGAATTCAACAAGATAAACTATAAAATTGTTAAGTCAAATAGTAAAATCATCCTAAAAATCATGAAATCATCCTGGTTTGAACTTAGCTCTACAAAATTGTGAAATTGGAAGAGAAAGTTGTGAAATTGTCAAGGAAAATTATGAATTCATTATATATTTTTTAGGGTTTTTCTTTATTTTATGTAAAATTAAGAATTTTTAGAGTTTAAATATGAAATCACCCATTTTAATTATGAAATCATTATTTTATTCTTTGTATATTCATGGTTTACTTGACTCTTTATGAATTTAGGACACTTACTAGTGAAATCATACAATCGAATCATGAAATCATTTGTTATATTTTGGTGTTTTTATTGAAGGTTCAAGAGAGTTGAGAAATCACATAAGAAAGTTGAAAAATTATACCCTTGAGTTATGAAATTTCAGACATGAGTTGAAAAATCAGAGTTATGAAATTATAGAGTTTATTTGTAAATCATAGAGTTGCAAAATTGTTTGCCTTAGTTGAAAAATTATAGACCTAAGTTATGAAATTACAAACATGAGTTGTAAATTTATAGAGTTGAAAAATTGCAAACCTAAGTTGTGAAATTGTAGAATAGAGTTGTGAAATCATTTTGAAATAGTGCAAACATCCACTGTAAATTTCTACTTTTCTAATTTTCTATGTTTTATATGCCTAAGCAATTTCACAATTCACAATTTATTGCATAACTATGAAATTGTTCCAAAGAGTTAAATTTGTGTATTATTGAGATAACTTGTAAGATTTTCACCTTGGCTTAAAGCACAAATTAATCCACTAACCTATTTACAGAGAATTGATCCAAGAAAGATGAAGATTAAGTGTTTTTAAATCAATTTTTCCATTTTTCAAAGTCAAAATTCACAACAAAGGTTAAAATTCATTCACATTTGGTTAAGGTGCTTAAAAATCACTTAAAATTTTGTCTTTTAGCATTTTCAAGCTTTTTACAAGTGCAAACATGTCTAAGGGGCCAAAAAAATTCAAGCACATTTCAATTTGGTGCTATTAAAAGGAACCTACATTTTAGTTAGATCTCTTAATATTTTTTTAATTTTTATTTTTTATTTATATAGTTTCAATTAATTAGTTTAAATTCTTTGATTTTGGTAAACTTTAACTTTAACATGTATGCTCTCTCCCCATCCCTTTTAGGGAACTCGGGTGACTAAAAGTGCTTGGTTTATTGTCATTGTTTGTAAAAATTCTATTGAAAATAATGGCGTTTATGCTCTCCCCAAGCTCTGAGTCAATTGAAAAATTCAAAAGTGACCTATAAAGTCTTTCCATTTTCATTTATTTATTTTTATGCATTTAGCTTGTAGGTGGGAGTTCATCACCTCCCCACGAGTTCTTTAAGGGTTTGTTCACCTAGGGGTTCATCTCCTAGCATCATACCAACCCCACTCCATGGTGGGGTATATAAATTAGGGCATGTAATACTGCAATTTATAGGTGGTTGAGTGGTTAGCCTCTGTGATCCTAATGAAAACCTAGGTTATGTCTTTCTAAACATCAAACTCTACTAAGTAGTATATGGCTAAAGTCACTATGTAAAGGAATAGACCCTTACATAGTAAGTTAGTAGATATGAACCCAACTGATGTGATTGTGCTCTTATGTTAGACACACTCAGGACCATCTAGTATGTTCAAAACTTATAGATTTTTAATCAACCCCACTTGCCATAGAATTTCTTACCAAATGTCAATTATTCCTCACTCTAAGTTCATACCACGTAACAATGCTTGAGAGACATAGGGGGGCATAAAAACTCTATCTACACTTGTACTTTAATCTTTGGATTAAAACTTAATTTTTCACAGACATTGGTATATCAATGGAAACTTTGGTAGAAACTACGCACACCTGTGTTAATTATAAGGATAAGATAAGCCATTTGTGCTACTTCTATTTTAATTGATTTACATGTGTGTTTCAAGACTAGAATTTGTCTATTTATCACAATTAAAAACACATCATAACTATCACATGTTTTTATCACACTTTTGCCCAAGAGGTGTTATTTTTTTCGTTCGGTATCACACTTTTGTCTTAGACTTTTTATCCAAAAACATTAATGTGTGTCACTTATTTAAATGAGGCATCATTACATTATTTGTTTCATCCCAAACATTTGCCTTGGATTTTTGAATCCAAAACCATTATTATATCATTTGATTTAAAGAGCATCATTATGCTTCTCATGTTATTTCAAAAATGTTGCCTTGTTTCAAATCAAGTCTAAAACCGCATGTGTTTTTGTTCTAAAATTAGTGTCGTTATGCTATCTATTTGGGTTTAGGATGTTCTCAATTTGAAAAATCCAATTATTTTAAACTAAGTTTAGAATTTGTCTTGTGAAGTTCATATTCAAAATTGATCGGTCTACACCTATGTCTTACTTAATTTTGGCTTGGGTGTTTACTTCTTACCTTTAAATTGTGTAACTTGGATGAATTCATTGCTTACTTTAAAGACTCCTTTGCCTAAACCTAGGAAGTGGTTTATTTTTGTGTGCCTCGAGTTGATTTTTTACCTTGAACTAAAGTCAAAACTCACTTTTTAAGTATAACTTTAAGCATGGTTAGTTTAAAATTGATCCTTGCTTATCACTTGGGCTTGAATGCTTTACTCATCTCTCTTATTTTTATTACTTGATATTAACTATCCCAATTAGTTTTGGGCATGTACCTATAGTGAATGCCTCATAAAAATGTTAATTTTGTTTTAAAATCCATGTACCAAGATTGACTCAAAGTTTTTCAAATTTTTTGCCTTGGAAGTTAGGTTAATTACAGGTTTTTACCTCAACCTAATTTATTTTAAAAGTCTAGCTTTGTCCCTTCTTACCAAAGACCTAGAATTACCTTAGAGTTTTTAGACCTAATTTGTTTTAAATTCTAGATTTTTGCCTTCTTACCAAATACATAACACCTTTTTCATTTTACACCTAGATTAGATTTGTTCAAAACACTTTGCCAAGACCAGGATTCAAATTTCCCTTTCATTTGACCATTTGTGTGAGAGACCTTAGAGTATTGGAGTTATTTGAGACCAAATTTCCATTGATAGTTATTGAAAATAGATCCATTATAGGCCAAGTTTAAACCATTTGCAACAATAGACCAATTTTTCTATTTAGACCAAGTTTTAAGACATTTGAAAGCATCGACCAATATTTTTAGATTGTGTTTCAAGTGTTGTGTGAATTTTAGACCTCTATTTTTCATGAAACCTAGTCATAGATATAAACATGCCTCAATCAAGTTTATTTTCAAGTGTCTAGTTCATGTTTGTTTTCAAGACTAATTTCACTTTGCCTAGACCAATTCCAAGTTTCATGGACCATGTTGAAGACCATTTTTCTAGACCAAGACTACTCTCTTTGGGCTAATTGCCAAACCAGCCATGTTGATTATCATATATTGAGATCGCCCTTATTTAGGCCAATTAAAGTACCAATTTTACCCTTTTAAAAATATAAATACCCAAACCAATACCTACACTAAAAATCCTCTTTTGTCTTATGCTAGCAATGTTGGAAATATTGTCATTGATGTCAAAGGCCTAGCATTATTTGTGATAAAGGCCCCATTGCATTTAATGTTATTTGTAATAAATATATCTTTGCTAATGTGAGTTAATACTTATTTAATATTGACTAATATATTTTTGGTTGTATATGAGACAAAAGAAGGGCTCATGGAGAAGTCGAAGAGCCACGGGGTAAAGACAAAAGAAGGATGAGATGCATTTTCCCATGAAGAGTCATCTTGGGGAATTCCAAGAGTCACCAAGTGAATACAAAAGAGGAAGGGCAAAATTTCTCATGAAGGACACTTTGAGGAATACAAAAAGTCACCAAGATAAGGACAAAAGTGGGAAGGACGTTTTTGGTCATGAAGGGTCACCACATGACTTTTCAAAGGCAAGAATATGAAGGGTCATACAAGTTTGGCACCATTTTCCATGAGGATTGAAGGGTCACAGAGGAGGAAGGCCAAAGGTCATTTGGAAAGTTATAAATAAAGGCTTGAGAAGCCATTTGTAATATGGAAGATAGAGGTTGATTTGATATTATAATATCTAGCTTACAAGAGCAATTGTGAGACATGAATATGATTTGTATTTGTTATATCTAGCTTAGAAGATCAAAGGTGAGAAAGAGGAAAGAGATGTTGTATTGAACTATCATTTGTTGAGATAGAAACATTGAGAGATAGGTGTGTGGTATACACAAACGGGTTGGTGCTCCTGTGGGTTGGTGCTCACGAATTATTGCTAGGTTGGTGCTCGACAAAGGGGTTGGTGCTCTTGTGGGTTGGTGCTCATGAATTGTTGTTGGGTTGGTGCTCGAAAAAGGGTTTGGTGCTCCTATGGGTTAGTGCTCATGAATAGTTGATGGGTTGGTGTTCGGCAAAGGGGTGTGGTGCTCCTATGGGTTGGTGCTCACGAATAGTTATTGGGTTGGTTCTCAGCAAAGGGGTTGGTGCTCTTGCAAGTTTGTGCTTGAAAATATTATTTGGGTTGGTGCTCATTCATATACTTGAGATTGTTCTCCATGGTTTTTCCCACATTGGGTTTCCACAGTATATCTAGTGTCTGTCTCTATCATGTGTGGTGTTTATTGTTTGATTTTTATTGCATATCTTGAATGTTTGATTAAGTGGAATTTGGTTAAAGGAAAGTTTTATAAGATATATGATATATTGATTCACCCCCCCTCTCATTATATCTCATGCTTAATAAGCAACTAAGCTTTGCAATGTCTAAGGGTCACCATTCTATGCCCTCTTCCTTTAGCTTACATCACCAACCAATCTTTTTAGTGCCCATTCATTTCCATTTTAGGCCCTCATCCTTCAGCCTACATTAACAACCAATCTCGATAGTGCCCATTCATTACCATTCTACGCCCTTCAAAAATTGGTAGTTAATTATCTCAATGAGGTTACATAATTACAACTAGATGGATCACTACCATACCCACAACTAGTCTTTATTGAGTCCATCTTAGATGAACTTATTTATGAAGATATCATTATTGAACCATAGGTCATTCTTCATTCATTACCAACCTTCCCTGACTTAAGAAAATCCAAGCCAGTCATTGAGCCACAATAAAGCCAATTATTACATCTCTAAGAGCCATATTTTAAAGACCAATATGTGTCCAGATCTAATATTTTACAACTAATTTTAAAACAAGTCCAACAGAACCAACCAATCTATGATGTTTTTATTGAAACACCTATTTTTGATGAGTTAACCTATGTTGAATCACCCTTTGACCCTTTCTCTTTGGTTGAAGAGTCTCACTTTGACAAATAAGTCTTTTTTGAGTCACCCCTAATGATTATAACTACCTTTTGACAAATCATTATTTTGACCATTACCCTATTTTTTAAGAGCCTCACTTTGACAAGCTAGTCTCTGTAGAGTTGCTTGTTGATCATTTCCCTTTTGTTGACAAGCCTCACATTGACAAGCCACTCTTTGTGGAGTTTTTCTTAAATGAGCCTATTTATAAATAGCCTAGTATTCAACCACAAGCCATTACTCATTTACTAACAAACATTCAACATATCATCTTTATTTCCACTTCTGATGAAGAATCATCATTAAATTTAGGTTCTATTTTTGAATTGATATTAGATTTAGCATCAGAATCAACATCGATCTCAACATTAGATTTAGAGTCCCTTGAGTCAAACTCAGCTTAAGGATCAAAATATGTTCATGGTTGTTATGAAATTGCTTACACATGCATTATAAATTAATTTAAAATCATTTTTTATCCTTTCATGGTTTTTTAGGATGATTACTTCAACATTGGCACAAGTTATACTAGTATCCTCTACAAGGATTGTGTTGCCTCTTACCATTCCATTATCATTGCATGTGCCATTAACACCAACCTAGCCATTATATTGACATTTTACCTCCCACAAGTGTTGGATGGGATTGATAAAATCACACCTTATTGAATTGCATCCATGATGACATATCAGTTACATAATATCAAGGGGACTAAGACCAAATTAATTTAGAAGAATAAAAATCTCTTAGTGAAATATTTTTAGAGGCGTTAGTGGGCAATCAAAGTCTAAACTCAGCATCTTCTAGTGAAACTTTATTTGAGTCACTAGAAGACAATCAAATTCAAAATTCAATGTTCTTTAGTAAAACCTTTTTAGAGGCATTATGGGACAATCAAGACAACTTTATTAGTGAAAATCTCTTCGAGGTACCAATATCTAGTCATAATAATCTTTCACTACTTGATGAAGACATTATCAAAGATAACATTAATACAACTTCCATTCTACAATATAATCAAATGGTAGCATCTCTCAGACCTAAACAATATAATAATTCATTGGTCTTATCAAGAGTGTATTTAGATGTATTTAGCCCTACCACAACCAAAATTATGTTGAATCCAAAATCAACAATAGTATGTGTGCCTAAAAATCTTGATCTTCATTTGTTTCCCAACCATTATACACTTTGTTATCATCCATCTCTCCATTGCCAAAACATACCTTTTATCTAATGTTTATCCATATTTACCATCCTTGGCTACACTTTTCTTTATAGAGGATATGAAGACATCTTGTCTCAAAGTTTGGAGGAAATAGAATCAATGATCGATGAAGATCACAATAACATTATTAAATTCCAAATTAGTAGCAAGTTATTGATAGAATAGCTATAAAAGGAGTGTGGGCTAGCAATTTAAATAATTGATCATTCTGGTTGTATCATATATTGATTACGATAAGCATCTCCACATTAGAAGGAATAATAGAATCATTTACTAGTCATTTTCCTTGTCTTTCCCTTTGCCTCACCTTACCATCCTTTCATACCTTTCCATACATTCAAACTACATTGACTTGGGGTCCTTTAGGACTATGTAGGTAGTGATCAATTTACATTGAGGTCAGCTTGGTCACCCCTTTTCCAATGCTCTTTCCATTTTTCAAACAATTTCAATAAATTCTCTCATTTTTTTATGAGTCACTTTTGTGTGTAGTGTGTATTTTAAATTAATACATTATTATACTCTTAGGTTATCTCACACTCTCAAAATTCTATGAACAATATCTTGTCAATCTATGGTGAGTTAAGGCACCCTAGAAATTCCAAAAACATTCAGATATTTTCAAAAACCTAAAAATTTGAAACAACTTACAATCTCCTAGAGAGATATAAAGCCCTAAAATCCAAAAACATTTAGCATATTTAAACCTAGTCACCCATCCTCAATCCACCCTACTAGGGCAAATCCATTATTGGTTCTAATCCATTCCACTGCCATTGGGGGTGTGACTTTCCCTTTGCATGTATCCTTGCTTAAGGGCACCATCTAATTCACACTTTTAGGCCAAGCTCATAATGTTTACATTATTAAGATAACACCAAAGCATGCAGCTTATATTGGGATATCTTATCCCTACATTTCATTCCCTTGCATATAGCCTTGCTTGGGGGCACCATCCATTTATCATTCTATTAAGCCTTCATACGTAGGTATTGACTTAGTTGATGACAATATGTTTTTTGTAGCTTTATTTTTTAGCTTTATGTGTGTTTATTTGCTTAGTCATCTATTTATTTATTTGTATGTTTATTTTCTTTCATTATTGTGCCTTGACTTAATGTATATCCATTCAGTGGGTGTTTCCTTATGTATTATACTTGAGTCAATCCATATTCATACATCAACATTTTCATCATGTTTTTTATCATTGGTGCATTATTTCTATTGTTTATTGGATTGGGAGTCAGTTCTCATGCACATTATGACCAGGTCATCATGGTGTTTTATATCATGGTGCATATCATCATGTGCTACAACAAAAATTAGTTCAGTGGATCTTATAAGTAATGGTGTTGCATAAAAATTTTATTATTCATTTTGGAAAATATTCCCATACACCTTGATCAAATCAACCCATTGACCATTTTGGTTTTATCAATGTTAATAAGGATAAGTATATCCACATTGGTAGGTACAATTGAATCATTCATATTGATCAATTATTAATCTTCTATTTTGTTCCCCATTCCATTTTATCCTACTTCTAGGAGAACTACATTGGTATGAGGTCTATATGGACTGTGTAAGTAGCATTTAGACACATGAGGTATCTTGAGTCAGCTCGACCACCTTTTTTCTTCCAATCATTTATTTAATCACTTTGTGCATCTTCATGTGCATGGTTATTTGTGGCTTATTCATTCATTAGACCATCACATCTACATTTTCACCCATTCATATTTAATATATGTGATAGGTTATATCCTTAAGTTATGCTTGCCAATCCATCATACTAGGACACAACCAAAATCATTATTCAATCTAGGTCATCAAAATGATTATAACTACCTTTGGGAGAATCATTATTTTGACCCATCTTCCCTGTTGAGGCACATGCCTGTGCCACTCATTATAATTGTCTTTGGGAAACTGAGTGTCTCAGCCTCTATTTTTTTATTATAACCACCTTGAGTTAAATTGGTATTTTAATCAATGCATGCAAACATTAACTCAATTAGATTAATTTTGTCCATGGGTTAATTTAGTTCTTCTTCTTGTTTCTTTTTGAATGATTGTCTATCAATCATATGTGTCAACCACTGCCTCAATGGGGCATCATAGGCTTCCCAAAAAAAATTTGGAGCATCATTCCTCAATCATTATATTCTTTTTATTTTTAACAAATTTTTCATTCTTTGATAAGACATTATTATGCATGTATCTTGCAATACCTTCTCAAATAGGGGAAAACTACAGACACTCCTTTTTGGCCACTTATGTGTCTAAATAGACACTAGAGTGACTTATGTGCATATTTTAAACCACATCAATGTATCCCTAACTAGGGTAATGTAGTCTATGCAATCATCTTATTCCTCTAATTCATCTCTAGTCAAGTTGTGACCTAGAAAATTGACCTTTTCAACCTTGTGTCAGGGATAACTTGTTAAAATTCAAAAATGGTAATTAACCTAATTAAGATTTATTAATTAGTTAAACCTAATTGAATGCACAAGTGAAAATCCCATGGCTAATTAATTATTGAATTTATATTTTTAAAAATTAATAAATTTAGATTGATGACATCATCATGACATCACACAAATATCTAAAATTATGTCACCATCATGACATCATCTCTTGTGAGATGTCAAACACTCAAAAAATATCAAACAAATACATGGATTTGTGAGTCATGCCTATTAATTGAAAATATTAATGGCTTGTCCCCTCCCAAACTTAACCATGGTTAAACTAAACCTATCCACACTTGGGTTAGGGTTAGTTTGGAAGGCCATAAATATAATGCCTCACCCATTCTTCAAATAAGTTTTTCTATTTAATGTTCTTATGTAATAATTATTTTAAGGGAGATTTTTTGTGTAATGTTATAATGTTCATTTGTTGAGAGAGAAGCATTCTTGTAAGGTTATAATGCATAAATATTAATAGATTGATACATCAAAGTCAATCCAAAGCCAAAGCCAAACATTTCCAATATGGCAAGGAGAGATGATGTAAGGAGCACCATTGTCAAATACTCTTTGAGCACATGATCAATAACATTCCTCTATGGATAACATGCAACTCTTACTCTCAAGGAAGGTAAATAATGTTTGTTTTGTCTTTCATTGTTAGTCATTTGTATTGTTCTCTTGATCCTTGAGTACCTAGGCTTGATGTGTTAGATTTTTAGCATGTTTTTATTGATATTTTTCACACTAACACTTGACTAACTCCTATCTTAGATTCTTATGATCACATATCCTCTTTGATGTAACACTAATTTATGTGGTGGTGGTGGAGAGAAAGGCCCTCTAGAATGCACAACATGTCTCTAACACAGGGGTCTCTCTAATGTAGGTCTTTGTGGGAGAGTATGCATACGTGGTATTATTGTCAGAGTAGGCCTCACCTACACTAGTGGCTAGATTGACATCTAAGGTGTGCCAATAAAATCTATGCCTAGAGCTATAATTGATGACTGTTGTATAAGTGTTTGTGAGATATTGTAAAGGATACTCATATGGAAAGCCCTTAAGTATAACCACATTCTTATCATGTATATACTTGAGACATTTGTGTATAGTGGATGGAATGGCTCAAAGTTGTATCCAAGGCCTATCCAATAACATACCAAATGCATCTACACTAGGTGTTATTAGGAATATAGTGGCCACATATGTAGGCCCAACCTGTAATGGAAGTACAATCTCCCCAATGGAACTTTGGACATGGCCACTAAAGGGATGAATAATTATATGTCTAAGAAATATCTTTCTTTGAATAACCCAAGTGATGTATAACTGTGATATTACACATGTTGACACTTGACCCATTGTCAACCATGACACTCTAAATATGATGATGATCAATGCAGGCTCATGCAAAGAGTGTGTAGAAATCTTTGTCATTATCAACTATCTCCTACTCTAAAAAAGTATAAGAGGTCTATTTGGCACTATAGTATGATACACCCTAATGATATCATGTAGAGGATGTGGATCCACTCTATGAATCTAATAAGATGTTGGTGGTGGCTGTTTGTTATGTATAATGAACACCTAAGGTGCATGTTGTCTCATTAGTTGTAATTTTTATAAAAGGATATAAAAATATTTTTGATGTTTTTGATTCCATTGGTTGTGGTCTAGGTACTTCTATAGGAGTGTCAATGTCAATTATATTAGCTTCTATCAAATCTTATATCTTATGTTGTAAGCTAATTCATATATTTATAGTATGGCATGTTTCCTTGTGATAGTCATAGAATGCATTATCATCATAATTTATTGGAAGGTGTCTAATCATATCAACCTCTTTAATGGGATAGAGAGATATGTAATTACATTCCAAGAGTTGTATTACCCATGCTGGCAATTGAGGAATAGTCATAAAATGTCTCCTTGGAGGAGTTGATAAAACCATGTGAGGAGGTGGCTCTAAATCTGCATTAATTATTGTTTTTGAATCATTCTTTTTCTCATTGGGTTTCATCTTGTGTGGAGGTTTATTAGAACTCTTAGTAGTTGAATTTGATCTGATTGTATACTTTAATTTTCCCATGGAGAGAAGCTTAACTTCCCATTCTTTCATAATATGGCAAAGATATGTGAATGTTGGAAACTTATTGAATAGGATAGCTTCATGCAATACTGGTAACAAACTCTACTTGAATATGTCTTAGAGTTCTCTATCTACCATGGGGCTAGTCATCCTAGCTAATATAGTTTTATATCGCAAGACATATTTAGCAATTGGCTCATTAGATTTTTGTTTGAGTTGTAAAAATTGAGTGTAATAAACCTTATCATTGATGTTGATTGAAAAGTATGACCAAAAAATATATGACAATGGATTAAATGTGGTGATAGACTAATTAAGAAGACCATAGAGCCATTGTAATTCATAGCCTTTTAAATCATGAGGCAAAAACTTAATGATAAACCAATCATTGTACACATAGTCCAAGCATGTTATGTGAAAAACTCATAGATGATGCTCAGGGTCACCCTTTCTATAATACAAAGTAAGCTTGGGTGCCATAAATATGGATGGAAAAGGAGTTGCTAATATATGTTGTGCCAAAGTGTATGGTGAGATGGTATAGTGGCACCCTACTGAAGATGTAACACCTTAGCCTATAAATCATGGATCTCATGCACAAGGGATTATACATCTAGAGAGGAGGGATGCATACTACCCATAGGAGGTGTTTCCATTGTTGAATGTTTTTGAGTTATAATAGGTTGTTTTAAAATTTGAGTTACCCCATAGTAGGTGTAACAATATTGACATTTGGGAGAGTAGAATATTGAATCTTATTGGATTTATTCTTTATTTCCATAATGGATTATAGAATTTTTGCATTTGCATGAGTTATTCCCAAAGTCTATCTCTAAAACTTTGTAAAATTTCATCCTTATTGACTATAAGATTTTCATTATCAAGTGGGGGGATCTGTCTCAATTCCCATCTTGTGTATCATTTTTTATCTTGATTGTATTCGTATTATTCAAATGTATTATCATTAAAGTCCACATAATCAGGGTGTGAAGGATCAATGGGGGGGTTGTAACTAGTCCTTTGTCCATGGTATAATCTTGAATGGAAGGAGTTTGAGTATGCTCAATAGGATTGCCACTAATCCTTGCACTTATTCTTAAAGGGAGAGATATAAATTTTTGAGATGTCATATAACAAATAAAATGAAATAGTGTTGTTAAAACAAAATATATAAAATTTGAAAATCCTAACAAAGTAAAGGTAAATAGGAAAAAGAAGGATACAAACCCTAATAACATAAAGGGCTAGGGTTTTGGGTAATATTCAAAGTAAGCCAGGTTCACCAAATATTTTATCAAGATTGTGGAATGTAAACCCTAGGTTGTTAAATGGTTTGAGTATAGCAAATTAAGGGAGAGATATATAATAAATATATCCATTGATTTGTGCAAGAATTGACCTAGTCTAATTTTTCCAAAAATTGTAATAAATAACACAATTAAGTACGTAGTTAGAAACTGATTGAGATGAATGATTTAGAGGCCTAAAACTAGCATAAAAGCTGATAAGGGTGTCATAAACAGGATCCAAGTGTTATAAACCCTCTTGGATAGTATTATGATACCTTGGATAGAAGTGCACTACACTAGTGTTCTCATATTTTGCACTAGTGTCTTTGTGTAAGGATTAATGTGAATATCTAAGATTAATTATGGCTGAGTCTAATAGGCCTATTCCTATGTGAACTATTAGTGCCCAAAATTAAACTGAGTAATTTTTGCCCTTTTCCTAAATCTTAGTGCATTAATATCTAACGGTTACCTCATATTTTCAAGTGTTCACCCAAGTTAAAAATATAGCTTTTGCCTTGTGAAAACCCTATGTAATCTTGGTTCCAGCTAATGCTTAACATTTTCATGTTTTAATGATATTGAAAGGTATATGATAAAAATCAATCTAGGAATATTAAATAATGTTGATTATGTTGGTTTCCACCAAATGTTTGTAGGAATATATGGTATAAAAATAAGTTGCAAAAAATCACAAGTTTAACTTTTTGAATTAAGTTTTTTGAACATTTTATTTATGTTGTAGAAAAGTCTCCTATTTAGATTTTGTGTTTAGTCATGTGCTTAGAATTCAAGTCAAATTTATACTTTATACAACTACACAAAAGCATAGTAAAGTTTGTGGTGTAAAACATTTAAATGTACTACTGCACTGGCATTAATTTTACACAAGGTATAAGCCTTGTGCACTCACCTAAAGCACAGTTGTGAAGTGAACAGGGTCCATGTTGGAATATTTGAAACATGGTGCAACCTTAGTCTCAATGGGACTTAGTCATTTTTGAAACTAGCTTAGACAAGTTCATCGATGCAAGCCTATCCTAGGTAAGATCAATAGGTACAAGCCTATTCAAGGGCACAAGTCTTTTGGGTGTAAGTTCATATCTGGCTAGATATATCTCTTAGTGGTGCAAGACATAGGTATATCAAGTTAACCATCCTTCAAGTGTTAGTTGAGTCAAGGGAATGGATCATATTTTAGTACTCACTCTTCAAGGTAGCACTCTAGGCATGATTACTAGGGACTTAGTGTATGTTGGGTTCAACACTTAGTCAATTTTACTACTAAACCCAGTCACTATCTAGCATAAGGGTTCCACTAATATCCTATAACAAACCTTCACTCAATAACATATGCAAACATGGCATTTATACTATGATTTTTTTTATATATTTTTTTCCTAGTGTTGAAAAGAAAGAAACTACTAAAGTGGTGTGTAGAAGAACACCTATTGAATGTGTGCTCATTAAAATACAAAATTTATGAAAACTCTTCTTTGGATAGGTAATATGACCTAAAAATAATAAAACACTACCACAAAACTTGTTTTTTAGACAAGTAGTTGGGTGGATTGCCTAGCATAAGCTAGATCCTAGAAGCGTGAGCTTCCTAGGAGGTTATCAATCCACCTGCTTTAAACACTTAAGTTTGTAAATAAAAAATAAATGAAATTACATTAAATGATATAAAATTTAACCTAAATATAATAATATAACATCAAATAACTCAAATTAACATGATAAAGTTAAATGCTTTGCTTAAAAAGATGACTGAGATAAATCAACTAATGTTGAAAATTCATTAAAGGTTGTGGTTTTGGTTTGGTGATTTGAAAAGGATCAAAAGGATAGTTTATTTGAGGTTTGTAGATGGTCAAGATAATAAAAGGTAAATGGATAAAGGTTGAGATGATAATAAGGCAAAGAAGTAGAAAGGGGTGAA
Source organism: Torreya grandis (assembly GCA_037957365.1). NCBI lineage: Eukaryota > Viridiplantae > Streptophyta > Pinopsida > Cupressales > Taxaceae > Torreya > Torreya grandis. The sequence continues at coordinate 2,264,697 of JARHVA010001892.1, read as the reverse complement.
TGGGTAAGATACTAAATATGACAAAGGGGAAATGGATAAATGGTAAAGGGGATAAAAATGGCAAAGGGATAAAAGGTAAGATGTTAAAGAAAAGGTAAAGGGGTTATATTTAAGAAAGAAGAGGTTAAAGGATTGGGTTTATAAGTCAATAAAGAAGAGGCCAAGGGGGATATAAAGGAAGAAATTGAAATTGCAAAACAACACAAAATACCTTAAGATGGAAGATGGTTGTTGATGTTGATGTTGTTGAAGAATCCTTGAAATAATTTTGGTAGAGTTTTATTTATTTAAGCTTATCTCCTCCAAGATGAATGACCTCCAAACCTACAAGATGAATTCTTCTCCCCAAATACAAACTTAACCATGGGTGAAGGAGAAGGGGGTACTTATATCATTTGTTATCAAGAAACATGCCAAAGAAGTGGAACAGTGAAGTATGGTGCCATTTTCCAAATGGGATCATAAATGATAAAAGGGATAAGGGTGGTGGGATTCCCACATTTTTTATTTGTCTCCCACCTTACACATGAGTCCAATTTTGAGTTTAAATCATGCACATGGACCCAAATGAGGCTAAAGGACTTTCCACCAAGCTAAGTTGTCTTTTGGCTAAGTGCCCCATGAATTTTGGCACCATTCTCTATGTGGGTGCATGAGTGAATAAAATGATAAGGGTGGTGGGATTGGTTTGTCTCCCACCTTGCACATGAGTCCAATTTTTAGTGAAAATCATGCACATGGGCCCAAATGAGGCCAAAGGACTTTCCACCAAGCTAATTTGTCTTTTGGCTAAGTTCCCCATGAATTTTGGCACCACCTTTATTCATGAGGATAAAATCACATGTTGAATGATGGCCCCATAGGGAAAAATGCACCATACTTCAAAGGCGGGTCCCTTTAGTGCTTAATGATGTCATTAGGTACCTTGGAGGAAGGTCTTAGGCGGGGTATGATGTCCCACTTCAATACATCTCATTTTAAGCCATGTCACTTGCCATATCACATTCCATATCACCTTCCATGTCACTTTGCATGTCACATGCCATGTCACTTGCCATGTCATTATGATTAGTGACATTGGGTCCCATAATTAATAGTGATAGTGAATAGTACTTTCAAATAGAACTTTTGAATAGTACTAGTTAAGAGGGGTTCGTTGATAGTTAAGAAGGTTTAGGGGGTTTTTAGGGGGTCCCAAAGCATTCAAACATCAAAAATTGCAAGTGTGCAGTTTTCTAGTGTCTATATTTTCCCCTTTTTTGTTATGTATCTTTGAATTAATGAGCTAAAAAATAAAAATGGATAATTTGGTCAAAGTTTAAGATGCCCCAAGTATTTGAGGAGGTGTTCCCCCTCAAAACTAGGAGTTGATGAGGAAAAGTAGAATAAAGTATAGGTTTCATAAGAGGTTGGTGCAAAAAAAGGGTTGGGCATTTGAAATGCAAATATGTGCATAAAATGTGACTAAGTGTGATAGCCAAGATCACACACAAATAAAAGTTGCCAATGTTGGTAAAATAAGGGTAAAATTCTAAGAGGCAAGTGACCAATGTATCACATGACCACAACTATAGCTAGGCACACTTGTTAGTCTCTTAGACAAGGTCAATGTTTTTGCAGGTATTTGAATTTGAAAGTGCTCTTTTGAAAAACATAGATGGTCTAGTTGTGCACTAGGTGGTAAGAATTCAAATGTTCAACATGAAAATATTGGTTGGTATGGTCAAAAGTACCAAGATAAGGTTATCATAAAACTATTTAATAGTTTGGGTCAAAATAGCCAACGCCAAGGTGGAAAAAGATGAATGGGTGGGGATGGGTTGGTAGGGGGTGGCCGAGCTGACTTTAAATGCACTAGACCAAATAGACACTACCTACATAGTTATATAGACAAAATATCCAAAATAAATTTAGGCCTAATGTAGTTCTATGGTGGAGTTCACATGGGTTACCCTAAAGTGATATACCACATGGTTAAGTTTGGGTTGATAGTTTAGTAACAATGAAGTATTGTGGTGTAGATTGGTGAATAATCACCATAATAATGTCATATACATTAGGAGGAGAAAATATAGATGGGCAAGGTAGGATAAATAAGTAGGTAACAAAAGGCTAAGCACCACAAATGTCCTAAAATGGAGCTAAACCAAATAAGAGGTGCCTTCATGAGTAAGTTACACATTTTAAAATTGTGTGAGGGTATAAGCGTAGTGATAGTATTTATTACTACAAGATAAGTTTTAGGAGATGGGTTTCTATCAAGATCTGCATAGTCTATTTGGTAAAAGGTCATTATTGCTATGAGCCAAGTTTTATGGGTAGTAGCAAAGTGACTTTACAAAGAATTTATTTGATGGCTAAGTAGATTCTATGAGGTAGAAAATTGGTAGAGTGGTGAGTGATAGAAGATGGACCTTGCTTACTCAAGAGATGCATGGGTGGGCAAAATAGGAGGTGTCCATGTTTTCATCCTTTGTCTTGGTACCTCAGAGGTGCTATTAGTAGGGAGTTATGTGGTCCAAGATATTGGTTATACAGCTAGATAAGATGGTTATTCACCTATGATGGATGATTTGTTAGGTGGCACAAAAGAAAATATTATCATGTTCAAAAAGCATAAGTTTGGGACATGGAATAGTCAGATCATAGCAATAAGTGTTTGGAAGTTGTCACCACTAGCAATAACAGAATTTTTGAAGGTGTGACCATTACAGTGGCCCATGGATGGAAGCCAATTTATGTTGACCATAGTAAATGTGATAATGATGAAAATGACTACCAGGCCCACAAGGATCGCAAGATGACAAAGCAAGCAAAGACATCAGATGTAGATTAGATGATAAGGGCAACAAAAAGACATTATGATGATGCATAATGAATTTTTCAAGATGACCAGATAGATCGAGGGATATGTGTCCATATGAAAAGGTAAGTAGACATGACCATTTTTAAGTGAGAAGATTATTTAAGGGAATTAATGACATCATAGGTTCCTCCTAGTTAGTGGAATAGATAATCATGTCAGTGATGAATAATAGTCAGGTTTTTATTTAAAAAATAATGTTATGAATGATATCTCATCATGAAGTCACTTGGTTTTACATGTGTCTAATAGTGCAGGGAACTACACAAGGGTGAAGATGGTGAATAATGGGAATAATGGTGGAGACAATCAAGAACCCCCATGACCTAAAATAATCAATATGGTGAATGTACATATCTACTAGATACTATAATATGTAATGGTGATAATTAAAGTAATGTTAAACTAATAGCAAGAGGAAAGGCACCCACAGCCTAAGCTTGAGCCTAAACTCTTACCTCCTCAGCAATGAAGAAGGCAAGAATTTTACTACACAAGATATAGGGTTGGGGAACATGATCATTGACCTATCTATGGAGGGAACCCTCACTATCTAGGGGGATGTGCATTGAGGCAACAAGAAGTGGTACCTATTGACCAAATTTGACCCTCTAAATCAAATTTGGGCACCCCTATATTAAAACTTGGTCAAGTAAAAACCTTTGTCTTATGAATTCATTTTCAGGGATCTAAAATTGCAAGGTAGAGAAGAAAAAACTAAGTGTTTGTCTTTTCTCAGTGTTAGTTAGGTTTTGCAAGTGTCTTTACTTGTTCTAGACCTAATCAGGTTCTCCAAATATCTTTACTTATCCCAGTGTTAATCAAGTTTTAGGAGAGTCTTTGCTTATAAAGTTTCATGAAGTATAAGTAATTTAGGTTCACAACCCTGAATTACTCCTCTCAAATCAAATCAGGGTTTGTAATTGATTTTACTTTCCCTAAACCTAATCGGGTTCTCCAAATGACTCTTCTTATAAGTTTCACCAGTTGAAGTAGTTCAAGTTCATGAACACAAGTTAATTTTGCTAGTGCATTTCAAATTTTGGAAATGACTTTGCTTATAAATTTTTATCAGTCAAAGTAATTCAGGTCCACAAACTCGACTTACTCATGAAGTTGGACCAATTCAGGTTTTTGATAACCACTTACTTCAAGGTTTTGTCATTCAGTTGCTTGCTTCAACAAACCCAAAATCTTCCATTTGAGAAAGTTGAAGTCTTTCACCCCAAAAGGTCTTAAGTATTTTCTACTAAAGAACCTGAAGGAGACTTATTTTTTTCTAAGGGTGATTTATCACTTTTTTGAAGGTCTCTTTTCGGGCTAAAGGGGACCTTTCCATTCTTCTGAAGGGTAGGTGCACCCTTGCAACATTTTTGAATGTATATTTTCTCTTTTCAAAGGGTGATTTTCATCTTCCCAAAGGGAACTTACACTTCAAGAAAATCATTTTGTAGAAGGAACATTTCCTTTGGACATTTTGTCCAAAGGAAATCAATAGGGTGGTTGCAAGAAAGCCGAAGGAATGTTTTCAATAAGCCAAAGGGACACTTCAACTTCTTTGAAGGGCACATGGAATTTTCATAAAGTCCAAAAGGTCATTTATAGATTCCCAAAGGACCATTGCAAAAAATCCAAAGGACAATTACCATTCGGTAAAATCATCTCCAAGAAGGCCAAGAAGGAACAATTCCTTCAGACATTTTGTCTAAAGGAAATAGACCAAAAGAAAGCTAAAGGACATAAGGACCACCTCAGCTATCTCACTCTCCCTTCAGGAAAGTCCAGAATAGAAGACATGAAGGGCACTTTCCTTTTGAGAAAATAATTTCCAATCTCTTTGAAGGGTTATTTTAAAAAGAAACAAAATAAGCTTGAGAAAATGCCAAGGAATGACGTCCTGTAAGATGTCAAATTTCAGCCACAGGGAATAACAATTGAAGTTTGAAAGAAAGCTCGATTAGAACCAAAAAGTGAGAATGAAAATGACAAATGGAAAATATCTTGAATAGGTTCAAGCAGATGAAGATAGACAAGTTAGCATGATGAATCTTACACCATTTCGTAGTCCAACAAGCCAATAATGAATAGTTGTCATTCCAAATAGATCTCTAATTGATTAAACTTTGATGAAAAGATGTAGTTTAGAACATATTGACCTTATTGGCACAATTGGAAAGAAAATGTTTTGTAGATGGCATTGTAAATATTTTAGCTTTGAAATGACACACGTCTAAGTGACCTTTAGACTTCCTTGGCTCACCCCTTTGAAAAATCTATAAATATGTGTTTCCTTGGTTTATTTTGGAGGGCCTCTACTGGTTATGAGTAAATTCTAGCCAAAATTGTATTGATATCTCTTGATTAAATATACAAGTGATTTCATCATTTTCATGTTGATTTATTGAGTTAAGTTTGAATCTTATTGATAATGACTAGCAAGGTCATTTTCTAGCATGTCAATCCATGGTCACTTACCAATGTGCATAAAAGATAGTGTCATAGGTCTCTATTAGTATTCTTTTCTAAGTGTATGAACATATTATAAGTGGTATATTTTTATTCTCTTTATAGGATCATTCGTCACCCTCTTAAATGTCAGAAGCTTCTATGAATCTAACTTATGAAACACTGATATTGAATTGTCTTTATTGTGATTCTATTGAGATACCTTTGTTGCCTTTAAGTAATGTTTATAGTCAATAGAGATGAAATCTTGTGTTTGGTGCATCATTATTTTGTTTTCTTAGCTACTTTCTTTCTCCCTTTTCATACACAATGTATAGGTTAGAAGAGCTTCATAGGTGCATAAAGGGGAGCTATCCCCTAAATTAGAGATTCATTACAATACAATTGTTACCCATAGCAAAAGAGATGACTCCATTGTGTCACTTAGATAATGAAAACTAATATTTTCCTTACTAGGTGAAATACAAGCGTCAATAGTTTTTGGCATGCCCGGTGGGACTCTAAGTCCTAGAGATTATTTAAGATTGGTGTTGGTCTTGGCACTATTGTAGAAAAGGAAAATCTACATTCATTACCTGGTGACTCCATTATAGAATTCAAACCTGTGGTTAATGAATTGTCCTTCTTTCCATGCCAAAGTTGACCAATCAGTCTGTTGTTAAAGGTTCCCCTTTCAAATTTATGGAATTAGCTCCATATTCCACCAAATTATTTAGGTTTGTAACTACTCACCACTACAAAAGAGAGTTGTTTTTAAACCTTCTAAGTTTGTGTTGAATGATATTCCTAAAGCCTATAGTAATATTCCAAACATGGCTAGAAGGAAACATTTTATGCCTTTCATCAGAGCATCACCCTTACATCTTGCCCAATATGATCAAATTCTAGTAGCAGCCATCAAAAGTGTCCCATCTTTAAGTGGTGATGGTCCTATTACTACCATTGAGCACATTAAGAATATAAAAAACTTTTGTAATATTCATAACATCACCCAAGAAAATGTAGTTATCAAGTTGTTGGCCTTGTCTTTCAAAGGAAAATTTTTGGATTGGTATGGGACCTTACCAGTGAATTCTATTGGCTCATGGGATGAACTAGGAGACCTTTTAACTAAGAGGTTTGGGGAGAAGAGTGATTACTTTTCTCTAGCTAAGAAATTGACCACAATTAAAAGGGAACCTTATGAATACATGTAGGAATTTAGTAGTAGATTCCAAAAAACTTGGGATATAACCCCAAACCTTATGAGACCTACCCCAAACTATGTATTTTTATACTACTTGAAAGCATTGAATAGTGACATTGCCATGATGATTCAATCCATGGGTGGAAACACACTATCTGCTACATATGAAATAGCCATTAGACTTGAGAATTTCCTTGTCCAAGTAGGGAAGATAGTTCCTAGACCTCTAATGCCACTATTTCATGATTTTCACCTTCCCAGTCAAAATGATTTGCCTACTTTAGCCCCTCTACCTAGTAAAAAGTTTGTCATTGCCCATACCAATGAAATGCATGAAGTCAAAACCTACTTCAAAGTGTCACAAATGAACTTTTTGCTCTCAAAAGGCAACAAGCCCAAAGCTATAGTCCTTATCAGTCTTACAACCAGTTTGGATAAGCAACCAGACCTTCTTTTTAGGGTAATAATTAGGGACAAGGCCAAATCACTCATGTCAAGCCTTACCAAAGCTATCATCCTAATGATCCTTCATCTTCCAAATCCCTTGTTCCCACCCAAAATAATTCCATTTAGTAATAACCTAACTACCCTTCTTTTGAACAAGGTTAAGAATAGATTGCTTATGTCAATGAGATGCAAAATCAAAACATGACTACACAAGGTGATCTAACATCACAATTCCCAAATTTTGAGATGCCAAATCAATTTGGGATGGACAGATGATAAGTTCAATCTAATTCCACTCTCATGAATCATTTGCAGGGTGAGTTTTGTGCTGTCAATTATGTGGGGGATTCAAGTAATAAGAATGTTGGTGTGGTTGCCAATACCAGATCAGAGAAAAGGGTTGTTGAAGAGGTTTAGAGAACCAATCAAGGACCTATTATGGCTCCTATAGTATTTTAATCAAGAACTAAGTCTAATCTAGCCCTTAAATCACAAGATAATCAAAGGGGTACAAATTTTAGGCTAGCTACTATAACTCCATATACATAAACCATATCACAAAGTGTTAATCTCCATCAAGAGAACCCCAAGGTGATTAATACTCTAATCAATGTGGTAGGCCAGATGAATAAACTCTAGATGAATGTTTCATTATGGGATTCCTTGAAGATGCCAAGTCAAAAGGATATGTTTCAAAAGGAACTACATGAGTTGGGAAAATAAACTGGTCCACATAAACATGACAATGTGGTCTTAGTGAATGAAACATAGTCAATTGATGGTCAAGCAAATAAGAATGAAAAGACTCCCCCATTTTACCTCTCTTTGATCATTGGCAATTTCTTGGTACACAATTTCATCATAGATAGTAGGGCTAGCACCTAAATTATGCCTAGATGTATAGCTGATAAACTAGGCCTAAAGTATGAGTCAATGACCAAGGGCATCCTACAGTTGGATGGGTCACTGACCAAAACTTTGGGGATATTAAAAAATGTGAATTTTTTACTTAATTCTTATCCTACATTTTATATTCCTCATGATTTTGTGGTGGTAGATTTACCTCCATATTTTTCCCTTTGCTTGTCAAGGGACTTTACAACTAAAATAGGTGGGTACTTGGTAGTTAACTGGTCCATATGGTCTTCAGAGCAAAGTACATCACTAAGGTGAAAATTGATTTTGAGCATATTCATAGGGATCATTTATATCCATACTTTCCTAAAGTGGCAAATTTCAACTACACCATCATCGATGAAGAAGAGCTTCACATCGATGAGTCTCCATCATCTTCCCTTAAAGGAGTTTCTGACTTGTTCCTAGATGATTGGGGAAATGACAATTATGAGCATGACCCTTACAAATTCATTGAGGAATATAGGCTTAAAGTTTATTATATGCATTAAAAGGATTCCTTCATTCCCAATTTGACGAAGCTGAGCAAGAAAATGGATGGCTTGTGGTAGCTTTTCTTTGATGGGTCTAAAAGTAAGATTGGAGCAGGTGATGGAGCTATGTTGGTTTCACCTTTGAAAGAAAGGTATTTTTCAAATTTTATATTTTAGTTATCCTATACCTATAATGAATTAGAGTATGAGGCCCTCATTTATAGCCTTGAATGTCCAAGGAAAAGAGGCATCAAGGAGTTATAAGTGTTTGATGATAGCGAGCTCATTGTGAATCAGGTCAGAGGACAAAATCTGACCAAGAACTCCTTGTTCAAGTCTTATAAACATAGAATCTAGGACCTCATAGAATAATTTATAGCTTTTAACATCACTTATATCTCATGATAGGATAATAAACATGGTGATAGGCTAGCAGTAATTGGAGCTCAGTTTGATGTTCCAAAGGATATAAGGGAAGACAAGAATCAATCCCATTTGAAATTAATTGTGAGACCTTCTATACTAGACAATGTCACTAACTAGTAGGTCTTTGATAGTGATCAGCAAATATTACTTTTATTATAAGAAGAGGCTGAGTTCTTCATAAAGAACCAGTCTAAGCTCTAGTAGCAATACAGAGGGTAGATCATCTAGCTAAAATCTAAAAAGCTTCCCAAAGGCCTAGTGACTCTAGAAAAAAAATTCAATGAGGATGACCAGCTCAAGAAGGAGAAGGTAAACATGACAATCAAGAAATAAAACTATAAAAAGAATATAAATCTTCAAAGGTAAATTTCTTGCACTTGGAAAAGTTTTCACTAGTCAACAGAGACATGCTTTAATTGAGCTATGCAAGGAGTTTAATGATATATTTACAAGGGAGTATAGTGATTTGAAAGGTTTTGACCCAATTTTGGCTAAACATACCATATAGTTGGATGATAATGCTAAACCCATCAAGAAAAAGCAAAGACCAATCAATCCTAAGAATGAACCCCTCATGAGGAAAGAGTTGACTAAATTGATTGAGTCTAGAATCAGTTTTCCTATCAAACATTCTTCTTATTTAGCCAATTTAGTCCCTATCAAAAATAAATATGGATAAATTAGATTATGTGTTGATTTTAGGGACTTGAATAGAGTATCCTTGAAGGATCATTACCATCTCCATTCTATGGAGCAAATTGTGTAGGTTATAGCTGGTAGTGAAAGATTTTCTCTCCTTGATGGCTATTCTAGATATAATCAAATCCTGGTTAATGAAAGTGATCAATATAAGGTAGTATTTACCACCAAATGGGTTACATACACATATAATAAGATTTTGTTTGGACTATCAAATGCTAGAGCCACTTTTCAGCGTGCAATGGATATGGCTTTCCAAGGACTGATCAATGACATTATGTTTGTTTATCTAGACGATGTAACTATTTTTGCCAAAGATGCAAATGACCACTTGAAACATCTAAGATAGATCTTTGAGAGGTTTAGAGAGTTTTGGATCTCTCTACACCCAAAGAAGTGTGTATTTTTCATTCATGAGGGTAAGCTCTTAGGCCACATTGTTTCAAATAAGAGTTTGTCCATTGATCTAGAAAGAGTAAGTGTTATTTTAGCATTATTCTTGACAAAACATAGAAAGGGTCTACAAAGTTTCTTTGGCAAGATCAATTTCATTAGAATATGTGTCCCTAATTTTACTAATATGGTTAAGCCCTTGACCTCCATGTTGAAAAAGAATGAAACATTCACATGGACGAGAAAGAGGAGAGAATTTTTTGAGGGAATTAAGCAAGCCATTGCTAAAGCTCCTACTCTCGCAAGTCCTAACTTTTCCAAGGACTTCAATATATATACTTTTGGAAATGAATAAATAATTTTTACCATGTTGACCCAAGAAAATGATGAAGATTTGGAATAACCCATTGCCTTCTTCAGACATGGTTTGGAAGAATATGAGGTAAAGTACATGTAACTTAAAAAATAAGTGTTTGCTATAATCAAAAGTTTTAAGAAATTTAGGCATATGTTGTCTTATAATAAAACTCACATTTTCATGCATCATCCAGGTGTGAAATATTTATTGTTAAGCAAAGACTTGAATGATAAAATAGTGGTTTGGATCACTAAGGTGATGGAATATGACGTGGAAATCAAAATGACTAAGTTAGTGAAGGGAAAAGGGTTGTGTAAGGACCTTGCTTCAGACCTAAGAAAATAAAAAGAAGTTATTTTAACACTCTACAACAATCCTACAGTAGCTTTTCATTTAGTCACAAGAAGTTAGACCTAGGACATGATCCACTTATTTCACATTGATGAATGCCCACAAGGCCTCGATAGGGCCAAAAGAAGGTATTATAGACTACAATCTATTCCCTATGTACTTGTGGATAGAGTACTTTTTATGAAAGAATTTTTAGGTGTAATTTTGAGATGTATTGAGATGAAATAGATTGATAAATTATTCCATGAGTTTCATGATGGCCCAACTAATGGTCACTTGCTCCCAGAACCACTGCTGCTAAGACCATGAAAGCTGGCTACTTTTGTCCTAACCTGTTCAAAGACACCCATGCTTGGGTAAGGAAATGTAAGAAGGTTGCTATTTTTGATGGAAAACATAATTTAGCTACTTTTCCTCTTCATCTAATTCAAGTTGAATATCCTTTTATTCAATAGGGGATAGATTTCATAGGTATGATCAATCCTCCTTATAGTGTTGGCCACAAGTGGGTGTTGGCAGTGACTGATTATTTCACTAGATGGGTTGAAGCTATGGCTCTTAAAGAGGCTAATGAAACTTCAATCCTAGATTTCTATGAGGACATATTAACCAAATATGGATCTCCTATAACAATCATCTTAGATAATGCCTTGGCTTTGCTAGGCACAAGAACAAGTGAGTGGCCCTTAAAGTATGGCATTTATCTTAGCACCTCTTCCAAATACTACCCCCATATAAATGGACTAGCTAAGTCCACCAAAATAAATTTAATCAAGATCATAAAAAGGATAATGGAGGAGAATCAACGAATGTGGCACACTAAGTTGAAAATAACCCTTTGGGCTGACAAAATCACTCCAAAGAGGGCAACTAGAAACTCCCCATATACACTTGTGTATGGAAGGGAAGCTAGGCTTCCTATCTCACTTGAGATACCAGCTTTAGATCTTACTTATTAGCTACAACTAATGGATAATAACAACATAAAATTTAGACTAGTGAGTTGATGGAGCTTGAAGAGGCAAGGGACCAAGCTATGCACACCATGACCAACCAGCAACAACAAACAAAGAGATATTTTAATAAGAAATCTATGCCTAAGAACTTAAAATAAGGAGACATTATCCTAAAATGGGATGAAAATAGAGCCAATCCTGGTAGACACACAAAGTTTAATGCCTTTTGGAGTGGCCCATACATGATCACACAGGGTAAATAGCACAATGCTTTCCAACTTTCAAAGTTGGATGGAGAAGAACTACATATCCAAGTCAATGGGATATATTTGAAGCATTGCTACTAATGTTCTTTTTTTTGTTATACATAGTTCCTATTTGTCCCTTGTTTTCCCTAAGTGCTTATGCACATATGTGTGTTTGTTTGTGTCATGTTCTTTTATGTTGGGTCTGGTTGTTTTTATCTGTGTTTTCCCCTATGTTTGTGTTGTCAAAATCCTTGATAGTCATCTTCAAGAATCCATTAAGTCCATTGGCCCTAGGAAGGATAAAGATACTAGTCTAGTCAAGTATGGTAAGCATACTTACCTTTTAATTCACCATTTTATTGACCGAATTTGACCCTCTAGATTAAATTTAGGCACCCCTATATAAAAACATGGTCAAGCAAAACTTTTGTCTTATGAAGTCATTATCACTGATCTAAAATTTTAAGGTAGAGAAGAAAAAACTAAGTGTTTGTCTTATCCCAGTATTAGTCAAGTTTTGGAAGTGTCTTTACTTATTCTAGACCTAATCAGGTTCTCCAAATGTCTTTACTTATCCCGGTGTTAATCAAGTTTTAGGAGAGTCTTTGATTATAAAGTTTCCTTAAGTAGAAGTAATTTGGGTTTACAACCTTTAATTACTCCTCCCAAACCAAATCGGGTTTTGTATGTGCTTTTACCTACCCCAGACCTAATCGAGTTCTCCAAATGACTCTGCTTATAAGCTTCACCAGTTGAAGTAGTTCAATTTTATGAACCCAAGTTACTCTTGCTAGTGCATTTTAGGTTTTGGAAATGAATTTGCTTGTAAATTTTTATCATTCAAAGTAAGTTAGGTCCACAAATCTGACTTACTCATGAATTTAGACCAATTTAATTTTTTGATAACCACTTACTTCAAGCTTTCATCATTCAGTTGCTTACTTCAACAAACTTGAAATCTTCCATTTGAGAAATCTGAAATCTTTAACTCCAAAAGGCCTAAAGTATTTTCTATTAAATAACTTTAAGGACACTTGTTTTTTATGAAGGGTGCTTTCTCACTTTTATAAAGGGCTCTTTTTGAGCTAAAGGGGACCTTTCCATTCTTTTGAAGGGTAGGTACACCCTTACAACTTTTTTGAAGGTATATTTTCTCTTTTCGAAGGGTGCCTTTCATCTTCCTAAAAGGCATTTACCCTTTGAGAAAATCATTCTATAGAAGGAACATTTCCTTCAAACATTTTGTCTGAAGGAAATCAACAAGGTGATTGCAACAAAGCTGAAGGAATGTTTTCAACAAGCCAAAGGGACACTTCAACTTTTCTGAAGGGCACATGGACTTTTCATAAGGTCTGAAAGGTCATTGCCAACTTCCTAAAGGACCATTGAAAAAAACCCAAAGGATAATTACCCTTCAAGAAAATCATCTCCAAGAAGGTTGAGAAGGAATAATTCCTTCGAACATTTTGTCTGAAGGAACTAGACCCAAAGAAAGCTGAAGGACATAAGGACCACCTCAATTTTCCCAAAGGGTCACTCTCCCTTTGGGAAAGTCTAGAATAGAAGACCCAAAGGGCACTTTCCTTTTGGGAAAGTCATTTCCAATCCTTCTAAAGGGTTATTTTGCAAGAAAATAAAATAAGCCTGAGAAAATGCAAAGGAACGATGTCCCACAAGATGTCAAATTTCAGCCATAGGGAATAATCATTAAAGTTTGAAAGAAAACTTGATTGGAACTAGAAAGCGAGAATGAAAATGACAAATGGAAAAGATATTGAACAAGTTCAAATATATGAAGATAAACAATTCAAACTAATGAATCTTTCATCATTTCATAGTCTAGCAAGCCAATAATGAACAGTTATCATTCCAAACAGATCTCCAACTAATGAAACTTTGATGACAAGATGAAGTTCAGAACATCTTGACCTTGTTAGCACAACTAGAAAGAAAACATCTTACATATGGCATTATAACTATTTCAGCTTCAAAGTGACACATGTCCAAGTGACCTTTGGACTTCTTTGGCTCACCCCTTTGAAAAAACTATAAATGTGTTCCATTGGTTCATTTTGGAGGGCCTTTGCTGGTCATGAGTAAATTTAGGCCAAAATTGTATTGATAGTTCTTAAAGAAATATAAGAGTGATTTCATCATTTTCATGTTGTTTTATTGAGTTAAGTCTGAATCTGATTGATAATGACTAGCAAAGTCATTTTCTAGCATGTCAATCCATGGTCCTTAACAATGTGTAGAAAGATAATGTTGCAGGTCTTTGTTAGTATTCTTTACTAAGTGTATGAATGTCTTAGAAGTGGTATATTTTTATTCTCTTTGTAGGATCATTTATCACCCTCCTAAATGTTATAAGCTTCTATGAATCTAACTTATGAAACACTGATGCTACATTATCTTTTTTGTGATTCTATTGAGATTCCTTTATTTCCTTTAAGTAATGTTTACAGTCAATAGAGAGGACATCTTATATTTGGTGCATCACCATTTTGTTTCCTTAGTTGCTTTCTTTCTCCCTTTTCATACATAACATATAGGTTAGAAGAGCTTCATAGGTACATCAAGGGGAGATATCCCCTAAAATAGAGATTCATATTAATATAATTATTACCCACAACAAAAGAGATGACTCCATTGTGCCACTTGGATAAGGAAAATTGATATTTTCCTTATTGGGTGCAATCCAATCATCAATAGTACCTATGCAAGCAAAATAATCAGAGTAGAGGGATGTAATTGTTATGATGGTCAAGCAGGCTGAAAGACCTAGAGTGGAATATTATTCTCACCCTATGGGGATGAAAGTAGAAGAGGATAATAGAGTATGCCCTTTAGCGGTTATTGATAGAAGGAACGTTATGAATGTTAGTTTAGGGAGCAATCAATTATAAGTATGGTTGAACACAAATCTAGAGTCACCAGATAATTAGCCTAATGCTTAGGTAGGAAAATAATGTATGTAGATACCTTAGGTGAGGTGCGTATAGTCTGATAACTTTGTATGTACTGTGCGACTCCTCACACTCTAAAAAAAATATTGCATAGTTTGTTGTAGACATGTAAAAAATGTGTTGGATGTCATCATTTAAATGTTATTATGCTTAGGATTATGTGGGTACTCATGAATTTTATGGTTATGGTTATGATTATTATGGTTATGGTTGTTGTAATCTTGCTTAAGGTAAAGTAGATGAGGTAAGATAATGCACAACACTAGAATGGTAAAGTGAAGAATATAATCAAGAGACAAATTTCATAATGAAAATATTAACCAAGCACATTAGGATAAGAAGAGGGTGTGATGTTTCTTCTTTGACAATGATGAAAAATAGACCCAAAGTGGGATTGGCTTAATGAACATAATCCCTATAAATGCATAGCATGAGCATGCTTTGAAGGATAAAAAAAGGTGTGTTGATCACACTCTATCAAGTACACTAAAATGTGTATAGGGTTTACAGGGGGAAGAGGTGATGGATAGGGTGAAGGGAGTAGTTAGAGAGGTACAAAATGAGGACCCATGTTTAATAGACAAAGACATTGAAGGAAGAAATTTTTGCCTTGAAGTAATGAACCTAACAATATTTCATGCATTAAAGAAAGAGAGAAAAGGACATGAGGAAACAAACATGTTTATACACATATAAGCAATACAACTGGTGACTACACTCTAATGAGTAAGAAGTTGGAGTGCCAATGGGATAAAATAAAGGAGATACAATAAGGGATGAGGTAAAGGTGGACTAGGAGATGGATGAATAGACAATGAGGTCATAGATAAAGATGAAGGTGGAGAAGGATGGGAGGAACCAAGCATGGATATAGAGGAGGAAAAAAGGAAGGTCAGGAAGAACAAGGAATGTCATCAAGGGAGATGAGAAAAAGAAAATTAAATGGAGAAAAGAGAAGAAAAATAAAAGGTAGAAGATAGGGGTTTGAGGAATGTACTAAAAAATGACAGATTGAAGAATTAAAAAGGATGGGGAGAGAAATGTAACAATCATGAAGGGTAAGGGGAGGAGGAGAAATATAGTAGGCCATGGTAGAATTGAAAAAAGGTCTAAAAGAGACCAAAGAGAAAATAGTTTGGTGATGAGAATGAAAAAAAAGGAAACACATGGAAGAAAAGGAAATAGGAGGAAAAAGGCATGAAATCAGGACACAAAAAATATGATAGGAGAATGAAGAAGTAGATGATGACATGACTAAGCATGGATGATGATAGGTAAGGAGAGGAACAATGAAGCAAATCAGATGGTGGTGTTGGAGATGAGTATGGGATGGAAAATGGGAAAGGGTTTAATAAAAATGAGGGGAAGCAAAGGATGGGTGGATAAGAAGCTGAAGAGATAAGGTATGTTGCAATCAACTTGTTAGAAGAGATTGACAAGCTAAAAAAGTAGTGAGGTGGTGAAGAAATAGGGGAACATAATGACAAGGAATGAGATGAAAATAAGGGATGAAAATTAGGGATGATAAGAAGAAGAATGAAGCAAGGATATAAAGCACGGACACTCACAGAGATGCAAAAGATAAGTGAGTACCAAGATGGAAAGAGGAATGCAAAGTGCAAAAGATAAGAATATATAAGAATAAAAGGGCAATTATAGAAGGCTTCTCAAAGGATAAAGACCAAGTTAGAAGCTAATTATAGAGGAAAAAAATGGAAAAGGTGGGAAGAATGGTAAATTGATATAGAGTGGTGGCACACGTAAGAAAAAAAGGATGCTAGAAGAAAAAAATAGAAAGCATGCTAGATTGAAAAAATGGGAAAGAGGAAAAAAACTAAGAATTGCAATAAAGTTGGTTTACAAGTAGTGGAAGAGAAGTAAAAAGGTGGTAGCAAATAAGAGAAGGTAAAAGTGTCCATTGATGTGCAAGGGAACAAGATGATGCAGAATTGGTAAACTAAAGAGAGTGACGAAGAGGGTATGATAGGCTACCAAGGGTAAGGGGAAAGGATGAGGATGGTGGAAGAAGACAAAAGGGGTAAAGGGAAAGGTTGGTAATAACTGGAGAGAGGGATAAAAACATGAAAAGTGGGTGGGAGAGTGAGTTGCAAAGCATGTACAAAGATAGGTGACAGGGAAGTAAATGAATCAGAGTAGATGATGGTTTTATGGGATATGAGAGGGGATAATTTGGAAGGCTATCAATCCTTATGTTAACATAGATTAACAAGATAAAAAATTGGTTAAAATATATTGACAAGCTGAAGGGAGGGAGGTGGTGAAGATGAAGGTAGAGAAGTAAAGGAAATTATAATAGGTGAGAAGGGCAAATAAAATAAAGGATGTGGTCGAGCTGACCTCAGTAGCTGAGGACCACCTACATAGTCCAAAAAGACCTCAGGATAATGTAGTTCTCCCAAAAATGGGGAAAAATAAAGAGGAAGTATTAGATAATGTTAAAATAGAAGGATGCTAGAAAAAAATCTAGAGCTTCCCTGATATAGGATGCCTTAAGCAAGAGGGCACTATTAGCAATGGAAATTAATGTGAAGAAAAAAGGGATAGTAGTTATTTTTTAGTGGTTGAGCTACCCATAGAAGTCAAGTAGCACCTACATAATCCATGGACATCAGGCCAATGTAGTTCAACAAGGGTTTGAGAGTGGTTCTCAAATGGGTTTACTTAATTTGATGGACCACATGGTTTGGTTTGGTGTAAGGTTTGCAGAGAATAGGTGTGCATCAAAGATGGGTTGAGGTTATGGAGAAAGGTATCTCCAAAAGGTGGGTTGATCGATCATATATAAGGATTTGATGTTAATGTTGCTCTAATGTTATTCATGTTTAGGGTTATGATGTTTTAATGGATGATAGTGGTGGCACATAAGTAGGTTAGAAAACCATACTAGACATGGGAAAAGACATTAAAAATCATGAGACATAGGTCTACATGACTCAATGATGAGAGAATAATAAATGAGGTATAATGCTCACTTTTTGACAAGGATGAAACAAAACCCAAAGTTGGATTGGCTTAAGGAACATAATCCTTTCAAATGCTTCACATTACCATGAATTGGTTGATAAAACAAGTTTCTTGATCACGGTGTGTTAAATAAGTTCTAAATCCCCTGATTTAATGATAGTATATAGGGAAGATGGGTAATAGGTGGTATGAAGGATAATGGGTGATGTGTATGGTAACCTTATGTGGGTTAGTTTTCCCCTTATATAAGTGACCTAAGAATGGTAATAGACAAGTCCATGTCATATGCTAAATGTAGACTGATTAATGCAAGAAATCTATATGTGAAAGCCGATTATGACTTCCAATTTATTATACTACTTGAGAGCTGATTATGGCTCTAACTTTTATTGTGGTAGTGGGTCTTTTATTTTATTGTTGTCTATGGGAAGCTGATCAATGCAAGAAGCTTACAAGAAATTGCTCTTATTTTGACAAAGTTAACTTAGCCATCCTTAAAAGGAGTGTTATAAGTTTATTGGCTTTGTTTAATGCTCTTGATAGCTATCCTTCAAGGGAGTATTCTATCTTATATTTGGAAATTTGTATGTTGTTTTTAGGCAGCTTTCCTTCAAGAGAGTAGTTTGAAATGCTTAAGATATTGACCCAAGTAATATTTTGATATCCAAATTATTTTTGGATGTGATGTTTTCAGACATGGACAAGTCTAATTAGGTTCAGAGGTTTACCTTTATGAGGGAAAAAATTTAACACAAGAGGGTTAAATGATAGGTGAAGGGAGGTGGTTTAAGAGACAATGACCATGGGATTCCATCTTGTTAGAGATGAAAAGTATCCATGAGAACCATGATATGGGTAGATCCATGGTACCCATATTTATGATTAGGCTATAATAGTGACAGTTAATCACATGGTTCTATGTTGTAATCAATTATCTTTATAAGGAGAGGAGGAAGATGGGTGAAGGTGAAAATCTCATTAATCAAGGGATGAGCTTAAGTTAGATAACAAGTGAGCTTGATCCTTCTTTAATAGAAGAATGGACATAGATGTGAAGCATTGAGAGGCTTGAGTTCTAGTTTGCCTTTGAGAGAGGACAAATGATAAGCTTTTGATCCATAATTATGGGTTATGATGTAAGCTCTAAGCCAATTAAAAGCAAACTTACCTCATTTACTTTTCTCTATGTTGGTCACGTGTTGGTTTTCCTTTAGGATGAGGTCTCCAATATTTAAGTCTCACACTTTTAGGTGCTTATTATAAGTGTGCTTGATATGTTCTTGATAGATATGGAGGTGGTTAAGCGCTACGAGGTGATGTTCATCAAGTAGCTCAAGTTGAACTAAGTGATGTTAATGATAATCTTTTGCATAAATAAGATATTGAAAAGATATAAAAAGAGAGGGAATTTGGACTTCAAAAGGCAAAACTACCTCTACTCCAAAGACTAAAGAGAAAGGGGTAGCATCAGTAGAGGTTTGAATACTAGTGCGATAGGCCCATAAAGTGAATGGGATGTGCAAGTACCAATCCCAACCTAAAACATTGATGACTTTGGTTAGCATTTTTTTAAGGATTTTGTTAGAGGCTGCTCCCTATCCATTTGCTTGTGGATGGTAAGGTGAGGAAAATATTAATGTGATGCCAAATGCATCACATAGACCTTGGACTTGCTTGTTTTTGAAATATTTTTCATTATCAGTGATGATATTATGAGGAACATCGAAGTAGCAAATGATATGATGGTTGATAAAGTCAACAATCTTCTCCACTTTGGTCAAGATAAGAGGAATAGCCTCCACCCACTTGGTGAAATATTCAATGGCTATGATGATGGAGCTATGCCACTATAAAGAATGGGGGTTGATTTCCCCAATGATATCAAGCCCCCATTGTGACAAAGGCCAAAAATCCTTAGATATTTAGAGGTCATTATCTAGCACGTGATGTAAATTAGCGTGTTGTTGACATTTAACACACTTTTTTACATAATCACAATAGACTTGGTTGAGGGTGGGCCAATATTATCCAAGGTGAAGGATGTGTTTAGCGACTCCTAGACCACTAAAGTGTCCTCCACATATCCCATCATGTGTTTCCCTGATGACATGGTAAGCTTTAGGTTTATGTAGCCAATGAAGAAGGAGACCATTAAAACCATGTTTGAAAAGGATTCTCCCTAGTATGGTGTAATGAGAGGTACTCTAAACAAAGGTTCTTCAATCATTCTTAGAGAGGTTGGGAGCAATGATGCCTACGTTGAGGTACTTAAAAGTTTAGTCATACCAAATGTCAGATGGGGATTCCTCCACACTACAAATGGTAGGGAGGTCAGATTGGTTATAGGAGGGTGTGGTAAAATGATGAATGGTGACAAATATTTTGAAATTGTAAGGCTAAGAAGGGATCTAGGAAGCAAGGCAAGCCATTATATCAATGAACTTGTTGGTAGATTAGGGAATAGATTAGACTAGGCAACGTTTGAATGATGCTAAGAGTTTATCAACTAAAAGTTTGTACTTTTGTAAGACATCATTCTTACATTGATAGGATATATTGACCTATTTGACCACAAGATAGGATCTATTGACTTAGTTTGTAATTTTTTAAGACATCATTCTTACATTGATAGGATCCATGGACATCAAGCCAATGTAGTTTAACAAGGGTTTGAGAGTGGTTCTCTAATGGGTTTTCTTAATTTGATGGACCACATGGTTTGGTTTGGTGGAAGGTTTGTAGGGAATAGGTGTGCATCAAAGATGGGTTGAGGTTATGGAGAAAGGTATCTCCAAAAGGTCGGTTGATCGATCATATATAAGGATTTGATGTTAATGTTGCTCTAATGTTATTCATGGTTAGGGTTATGATGTTTTAATGGATGATAGTGGTGGCACATAAGTAGGTTAGAAAACCATACTAGATGTGGGAAAAGACATTAAAAATCATGAGACATAGGTCTACATGACTCAATGATGAGAGAATAATAAATGAGGTATAATGCTTAATTTTTGACAAGGATGAAATAAAACCCAAATTTGGATTGGCTTAAGGAACATAATCCTTTCAAATGCTTCACATTACCATGAATTGGTTAATAAAACAAGTTTCTTGATCACAGTGTGTTAAATAAGTTCTAAATCCCCTGATTTAAAGATATTATATAGGGAAGATGGGTAATAGGTGGTATGAAGTATAATGGGTGATGTGTATGGTAACTTTATGTGGGTTAGTTTTCCCCTTCTATAGGTGACCTAAGAATGGTAATATACAAGTCCATGTCATATGCTAAATTTAGACTGATTAATGTAGGAAGTCTATATGTGAAAGCCGATTATGACTTCCAACTTATTATACTGCTTGAGAGCTGATTATGGCTCTAGCTTTTGTTGTGGTAGTAGGTCTTTTATTTTATTGTTGTATATGGGAAGTTGATCGATGCAAGAAGCTTACAATAAATTGCTCTTCTTTTGACAAAGTTAACTTAGCCATCCTTTAAAGGAGTGGTCTAAGTTTATTAGCTTTGTTTAATGTTCTTGATAGCTATCCTTCAAGGGAGTAGTCTACCTTATATTTGGAAATTTTTATGTTGTTTTTAGGCAACTTTCCTTCAAGAGAGCAGTTTGAAATGCTTAAGATATTGACCCAAGTAATATTTTGGTATCCAAATTATTTTTGGATGTGATGTTTCTAGACATGGACAAGTCTAATTAGGTTTAGAGGTTTACCTTTATGAGGGAAAAAATTTAACACAAGAGGGTTAAATGATAGGTGAAAGGAGGTGGTTTGAGAGACAATGACCATGGGATTCTATCTTGTTAGAGATGAAAATTATCCATGAGAACCATGATATGGGTAGATCCATGGTACCCATATTTATGATTAGGCTATAACAGTGATAGTTAATCACATGGTTCTATGTTGTAATCAATTGTCTTTAGAAGGAGAGGAGGAAGATGGGTGAAGGTGAAAATCTCATTAATCAAGGGATGAGCTTAAGTTAGATAAAAAGTGAGCTTGATCCTTATTTAATAGAAGAATGGACATAGACATGAAGCATTGAGAGGCTTGAGTTCTAGTTTGCCTTTGAGAGAGGATAAATGATAGGCTTTTGATCCATAATTATGGGTTATGATGTAATCTCTAAGCCAATTAAAAGCAAACTTACCTCATTTACTTTTCTCTATGTTGATCATCTGTTGGTTTTCCTTTAGGATGAGGTCTCCAATATTTAAGTCTCACACTTTTAGGTGCTTATTATAAGTGTGCTTGATATGTTCTTGATAGATATGGAGGTGGTTAAGCGCTAGGAGGTGATGTTCATCAAGTAGCTCAAGTTGAACTAAGTGATGCTAACGATAATCTTTTTCATAAATAAGATATTGAAAATATATGCAAAGAGAGGGAATTTGGACTTCAAAAGGCAAAACTACCTCTGCTCCAAAGACTAAAGAGAAAGGGGTAGCATCAATAGAGGTTTGAATGCTAGTGTGATAGGCCCATAAAGTGAATGGGATGTGCAAGTGCCAATCCCAACCTGAAACACTGATGACTTTGGTTAGTATTTTTTTAAGGATTTTGTTAGAGGCTTCTCCTTATCAATTTGCTTATGGATGGTAAGGTGAGTAAAATCTTAATGTGATGCCAAATGCATCACATAGACCTTGGACTTGCTTGTTTTTGAAAGATTTTTCATTATCAGTGATGATATTATGAGGAACATCGAAGCAGCAGATGATATGATGGTTGATAAAGTCAGAAATCTTCTCCACTTTGGTCAAGATAAGAGGAATAGCCTCCACCCACTTGGTGAAATATTCAATGGCTATGATGATGGAGCTATGCCACTATAAATAATGGGGGTTAATTTCCCCAATGATATCAAGCCCCAATTGTGACAAAGGCCAAAAGTCCTTAGATATTTAGAGGTCATTATCTAGCATGTGATGTAAATTAGTGTGTTGTTGACATTTAACACACTTTTTTACATAATCACAATAGTCTTGGTTGAGGGTGGGCCAATATTATCCAAGGTGAAGGATGTGTTTAGCAACTCCTAGACCACTAAAGTGTCCTTTACATATCCCATCATGTGTTTCCCTAATGACATGGTAAGCTTCATGTTTATGTAGCCAATGAAGAAGGAGACCATCAAAACCATGTTTGAAAAGGATTCCCCCTAGTATGGTGTAATGAGAGGTACTCTAAAAAAAGGTTCTTCAATCATTCTTAGAGAGGTTGGGAGCAATGATGCCTAGGTTGAGGTACTTAAAAGTTTAGTCATACCAAATGTCAGATGGGGATTCCTCCACACTAAAATGGTAGCAAGGTCAGATTGGTTATAGGAAGGTGTGGTAAAATGATGAATGGTGACAAATATTTTGAAATCAGAAGCCTGAGAAGGGATTTGGGAAGTAAGGCAAGCCATTGTATCAATGAACTTGTTGGTAGATTAGGGAATAGATTAGACTAGGCAATGTTTGAATGATGCTAAGAGTTTATCAACTAAAAGTTTGTACTTTTGTAAGACATCATTCTTACATTGATAGGATCTATTGACCTAGTTGACCACAAGATAGGAATCACCAAAGACATTAATTGTCTTAATTCTCAAGGCTAGAGTAGTTTGGAGACCTATGACTAGGGCTTCATACTCAGCCATATTGTTGGTGCATTGAAAATCAAGTTTGAAGGATAAAGGAATGGGTTCACCATCAAAGGGGATAAGGATGATACCATCTCCCCCACCATGTTTTTACTTTGACCCATTGAAAAACATAGTCATTTGGTAGGTTGTGTCTTCTTGGGAAAGAGTAGCGATGGATTCATCTAGAATTTCAAGAGGAGGAGGTTGGTGATCTATAAAAGTTGCTTCAGCTAATTGGTCAATAATGGATTTCCCTTTAATTAACTTTTTTTTAAATAAATCAAGATCAAACTCTACTAAGAGCATAAGCCACTTGGCCATATGTTGGTTTTGGTATGGCTTTGAATGCATGTACTTGAGTGGGTCAGTGTTGGTTATGACATAGGTTTTATGGTTAAGATGGTAGTGATATATTTTGGTGGCAATGAAATTTAAGCCTAAGTAGATTTTCTTGATATGGGTATACCAAGTCTCATATTCTACAAGTGTGCAGCTAATGTAGTACACAGTTTGTTCTCTATGTTGTTCATCTTGGTGAGCCAACATCTAAAGAATGGTCAGTGGTAGAGATATATAGGTAAAAGGGTTGGTCATCCTTAGGAGGGTGAGGACAAGTGGTGATAAAAGGTACTATCTAAGCAATTCAAAGGTTTTTTGATAATTACTATTCCATTTGAAAGAGACATTTTTCTTTAGAAGGTGATGGAAAGGTTGGCACTAGTCTGAAAGATAAGAAATGAAATAGTGAATGGATTGAAGCTTTCCTTCCAGGATACGGAGTTACTTAAGGTTGGTAGGAGGAGGCATCTCCAAGATTACTTTGACCTTAGTAGGGTCTACCTCATTTCCTTGAAAGGAAATGATAAATCTAAGAAGCTTTCCTGAAAGGACCCCAAAAACACATTTTTGGGGGTTGAGTCTGACATGGAAATGGTTTAGGCATTTCAAAGATAATGCTAAGAACTTTCAAATGATCTTTTCAATATTTATATGTTCTCAAGAGATCATTGACATAGTCCTCAATGATGGTGTGGATGAGGTCATGAAGTTGTAGGTCATGGCTCATTGATAGGTTACACCAGTATTCTTTAACCTGAAAGGCATGACTCTATAGCAAAAGGTTCTCCAAGAGGTGGTAATGGTAGTTTTATACTGATCTTTAGGAGAAATCAAGATTTGATTGTAACCCAAAAACCCATTTATGAGAGATAACATCTCATGGCTAACTGTAAGATCAATAAGTTGGTCAATACTCGATAGAGAAAATTCATCCTTGAGGTAGGCAAGGTAAAGGTTATGAAATTCCACATAAATGTGTATAACCCCAATAGATTTGGTGATAGGTATGATATTTGAGACCCATTGGGGGTAGTCAATGGGTTGAATGAAGTTTATAGATAAGAGACGTTGAAGCTCTTCTTTGACGAGAAGGGCTATGTGAGGATACATGCATCAAATTTTCTATTTAATAGGCTTGGAATCACAATGAGTGACTATGTTATGGGTAGAAATGGTGGGATCAATCCTAGGCATATCACTATAAGACCAAGTGAATGCTATATTGTGGTCTTGGAGGAAAGAGGAGAAGTTTTGAAGTTCTTTGACATTCAGTGATTAGCCCAATTTGACAATGTGAGGGTTATCCAGAGTGCCCAGGTTGATATCCATGTTGGATTCATTCAACATGATCAAGGTTTTAGGAGGAAGAGATTTATGGATTGAAGAATCCAAGGCACCAAGATAGGTGAGAATATAATCATCATCTTGATGATGGATGGTGTTCATGGTAGGAGAATCCTTTTCTGCTATTTCAAGATAAATGAAAGGAAGAGTTTTGATGGTGTTTTGATGGTAGGTCAGAATGCCCAAACTAATAATATTGACTAAAAAAATGTTAGGAGGAATGATGTCAAAATCCTCAGACTTTGAAGGAGGTAGGGTTGGTGAGGAGGGGATGTCTTTCTCGATGGTGTCAATAGGTTTGGGTGAATTGGTGGGTTCTTCATGTGGTACAAACCCAAGACCAAATGATTCATGAGGTATTTGGGTTTTGATCAAAGGTAACTCATGAGGTCCTTATTCATATTGACCAAGGCCAAATCCCTTCTAAGCACACTTATGATGGTATAATTTAGTGAATGTTAGTTTTTCAAGGTAGGAAAAGTTAGAGGTGATGGTCAGATGGAAGAGGTAGTGGCGAGAGCAAGAAGTGGCCAATCAAGTCCCCCATAGATGAAGTTAATTTGATGATTAGAGGGACTAAAAGTGATGATGGTTCTGATGTTAGGGTTTTAAGAAGGGTCATGTTTAAGTTTCCCATATTCTTGAGGAGTAGGTAAAACATATAATTTTAGAAGTTGATATTCCCCTAATGAGAATCATTAAAACATAGAACCCAAGGGCTCCTCTATAGGGATTTATGAAGAAGGGATGGATAAACTACTTGACATTTCATTGATGGTTGGTAGTTGGGGTGTAACTATTGAAGGTACATTGGATGGGTGTATGAAGACATCATTGGGGTGATAGGTCATGTTACATGTTGAGAAAGGATTTGGGTCTACTTGAATATTGATGACCTAGCCCTCATGTTCAAACTTAATGAATCGATGGAGGGTAGAGGGAACACATTCCATGGAGTGAATCCAAGGTCATCCCAATAATATGTTGTATTTAAATTATCCTTCCACAACATAGAAGAGTTCAGGGAGTGTGTGGGTTCCTATATGGATATGAAGGATGATAGTTCCCAAGGTAGTGGCCATAGTGTCGTTAAAGGATCAGAGGACTATTGTGGATTTTGACATGATATTATCTAATAAGTTGAGTTGGTTGTAATCATAAGAAGATATGATGTTAATGCTAGCACCCCCATAAATCATCACTCTTTTGACATGGGTTTGGTTGATGTAAGCGGTAATAAAGAGTGGGGGATCTGGGTCCTTAGGGTGGATGGAAGGTATTTCTAAATTCTTAAAAGTGACAAGATTGGAAGTTTTAAGGGCACCAAAAAAGGTAGCTAGAGGTTGAGGGTCATTGGGTTGGACCTCAATGGATTGCAAGGCCTCTATGAGTGCTTGGCAATGATGGGGAGAAGTAGAAATCAACTCATACAAGCTCATGTTTGTTGGGGTTTGGTGAAGCTATTTATGGATAACTTTCTGAATAGATATTGCATATGAGTTAGATTATGGAGGGTTAGATTGGGGGGCACCTAAGATAGACACCTTGGGTTTTATTGAAGATGGATAAGGTTGGGTGTGGTTTGCTTGGGAGTTTGAAGAGGGGTAAGTCAAGGAATGGATGCCTTAGCCTTCCCTTCATCCTTCTATTGTGATCTAGTGACCACATTAATAGTATGGATATAAGGAGAGGGTGAAGTACTATATTGGTTAGACTCGTATTCATTCTTAGGTGAGAGTGGAGGAGTGGGTAAGTGTTGGGTAGGTATGGTTGTTGTTTAGGTTGGTATGGGTAACATAGGAGGTTCATCTTTTAATAGATTATCTTCATCATAAAAATGGTGGATGAGAGTTTGGAGAGCTTTACAATTTTTTATATCATGGCCCAGTGTCCTGTGGTATAAACAAATTAAAATTATTATTAAACCATGATTGTTTGGGATGTGAAGGGTCAAATGGTTTGATGGGTGGTAAGCTCAAGGAAGATGTTTGTAATAGCCATTGGAGAATGGTTAGGTAAGACTCTATTAAAGGTGTTAAAGGTTTAGTGTTTTTTATTTTGGGTGTTGAGGTAGAAGGTTGTTTGGAAGTATGTTTAGTGATAGGTGTATTAGGTAAGGTGGTACACTTTATTTATGGTTTTGGTTTAGGTAAGATGGTTGATGAGCTAGAGGCAGAGGATGGAAAGGTGGATAACTTAGGTATTGTTGGTGTAATAAAAAGAGATGTGTTAAGAAGTAAGTGTGAAGTTGTAACCAATAGAGGTGGTGGGGTTTAGGTAAAAATAATGGGTTTTGTGCTCAAGGTAGAGGGATGAGGACCCAAAATGGAGGGCAAGGTTGAGGGAGGTAAAATTTTAGGCTTTGGGCCTTTGGGTAGTTTTACCTATTTAGTGGCTTTAGTTGTTGGTTTTGAAGGGGGTTTGGTTACTTTGGTCTTGATTGGCTTAGGTGGTTGAGGGTTGGTTAGTTTGTTGGAGGTTTTGGTTGGTTGGGTGGAGGCTTTGGTCAGTTGGTTATTAGAGGTGCTAGGTTGGTCCATCAAAGAATGGGTTGGATGTTTTAGTTTGGTAACATAAAGGAGACCTAATTGTTTCCAAATGCTGGTTTGGTCCATATCAGGGTTGGGGATAAATTCCAATTTTTGTACTAGCTTTTAGAAACATTTGATTTCCTGAATGGTGGATCTAAAAGATAATCTGTTAGGTGGAGACATAGGGATGGTAACCTTGTCCTCTTCCTCAATCAAAGGATTCAAGGTTTGGATAGATGGCTCTTCTATGGGAGGAGTAGATATGGGTATTTCTTTTTAAGGAATGATTTCTATGGGAGGGGAGAGTTGCATGATAATTGGTGAGGAAGGTAAGATGGGTGTGCAATTTGGTGTGTCGATCAAAGGATAAGTTAGTAATTCTACCACCTTAATGAATGAGGAAGGAATAAGAGATACTTCCTTAGTTTTTCTTTCCAAAAGGGTATAAGGTAAATTTAATAATTCAATAAGTGGAGAGGGGTTCGTAGAGTGGTGAGCAGGTTCTTGATTAGTGTGTTAATAACCATGTTAATGGTATGGGTATCAGGAGAGCATTCAATATTGTTACTCTAATTTTTGGTAGGAGTGTCATTTGGAAAAGGTTGAGTAAATATGTCAAGGGCTTAGTTATATGGTGTATGGGGGTTTTCCAATGTAAGCTCCTACTTGTCAATGAGAGATTGGACAAGGTATTTAAAGGTATTACACCTATTGATATCATGTTATATGACTCAGTGAAAGGCACAATGGTCATCCTCATTATACCAACCGAGCACGGGGTGAGAAGCATCAAAATATTAGGGTGGTTTAATTGGTGGAAGTTGGATGATATTATCTTTTAATGACTTTTTCAAAATAGAAGCATAGGGTTCCCCAAGTGGAGTTAATTATTTCTAGTTGCTCTAAGTTTGGTTCCTTGGGTTTTGGTTTGAAGAATTAGAGGAGTTGGAGGTTTGGCTCCTCAAATTTTGTTGGTTTGTAGATGGTGGAGGTATAGCTTTGAAAATGATGTCATTTGTAGTTCCTTTGTTCTTGGTGTTGGTATTGGGTTGGTTGCTTGACTTAGAGGAAGAAGCCTCATTGGTTTTATAGGTTGAGTTCTTATTTTTGAGTTTGAGATTTCCTTCATCGATGGTTTAGTTCTCTAGTTTATGAGCCATGGTAAAGGCTTCATAGAAGTTCCAAAATATTTGGACACATAATATGGATGAGATATGTTTGGCACATGCCTGAGCAAAGATCTCTATAAGTTCAAGTTGAAGCAAGGAAAATGAAAGTTGGTTAATTAGGCTCCTCCAATGAGCCACAAAATTGGTAATAGATTCATCCTCAAATTGTCAGATGGAGTAGAGGTCGGTGATAGAAACTTTATTGTCTATATTGATTGAAAAGTGATCCAAGAAATTTTGGGCTAGTTGGGTGAAGGAGAAGATGGAATGTTTGGGTAAGGCACTATACCAATCTAAGGCCAGGCCAGCTAGAGACATATAGAAAGTATAGAGAAGGAAATAATGATAGGTGATGAGATAATAATCATGCCTATATTCCCTAAGGTGTTGTTGGGGATCCTCCTTGCTTTGAAATCTAGAGAAATTGGGAAGTTCCCATTGGGGAGGATATGGCTTAATGGGTATGGATGGATGGATAGGATCACTACAAATTTGGTCATAGGATAAGATATTGTGAGCACCTGAGATGGATGACTCTAAGGTGGTCATCTTGTCCATGATCATCTTCATGAATTTTGCTTAGGTTTGAGCACTCAGGAGGTTATACGATGCATATGATGGTGGTGGTTGAGAAACATGTTGATAGTGGGTAGAACATTGAGAGGTTGCCACATATTGGTATGTGGATGGATGCCAATAGTTGGGTAGAAGATACATATTGGTGTGTGGATGCCAATGGTTGGGTAGAAGATACATGTTTGTATGTGGATATCAATGGTTGGGTAGAGTTAGGTGGTTAGGTAGTGGGCATATGCCATTGTGATTTATGGGGATAACTAAAGGTTGTTTCTTGGGTAGGAGTGGTAGTTGGGTTGGTGGTCGATGGAAAGGTGGTGACCCTTGTGCTAATCAATGGTAACATAGAGGGTATGGACACCACAAGGATTTAAATCAGATTAGTATTCGATAGATTAGAGGTAACTAGAGGAATATGGGTAGCACTAGAGGTAGGCACTCCTATTGTAGAGGAGTGATTGGTAGAGGTATCAGAGTAGTGGTAGTTTGGGTTGGTTGGTTTTGAATGGTAGTTTCAAGGGGGTTGTTGGTTCATGATAAGGCTTGGGTAACTAAAGGTTGAGTAGTACCCATGGTATTGGAGGAATTCCCCATGAAGTAGAGAGGCATGTCATAAGTGGGATATGCAGGTGGGGTTAAAACTAGGATTTGGTAAGATGTAGTTCTAAGGTAATGTTGTAAGGTTGCATGATTGTTATTTGGGAAAGTGGCAAAATCCACATCTCTTGGGACTACCTGAGTAGGACTTCCTAGAGAGTGAGGTTATTCCATGGGTTTGTAAATGTGTTCCATGGATGCAAAAGTGGGAGAGGTTGGTTGACTTGGTGGTGAGTTTTGTTCCTCAAGGTCTCTTCATTTTTGGCGAGTAAGAACCATACGAGAAAATAGGAAAGGAATGATACATTCTCACACCTCAAAAAAAAGAGTAACCAAAGAAGATTAAAGGCAAATAATTCATTCACTAAGAGTGTGTTAAGTCCTAGGATTCTTTTTTATATCTCTTTTCGCTTGAAGAGAAAATTGGCTTGAATAGGTCTTAGAAAGGTAGTCCATGTTTGGTTTCAGGTTGCAGTTAGGTGCTCCAAAATAAGTTTGTATTGGATTGAGTATATGGATTGGTACTTGGGGATTGATCCCCTCACATCACAATCCTATATCTAGTGTGGATGATTAGGCAATATATCAATTACCAAATCTTATATTCAGTCAGAGAACTGAGTTGTTTATCCCCTCGATGATTAAATCCAAGCAAGATAACTAGGAAAGGGTAAGGTGATCCACTAGGTGATGAAATCCTAGTTGGACCTTGTCTAAAGCATGTTTGATGTGTTGATTGTGTAAATGGTTTGTTTTGTGTAAATTTTTTGGTTCTATGATTAATTTGATTTGCATAATTAATCTAGGTGAACTAAGACAAGCAAGCAAACAATGTATGCAGTTAATTTTAATCAAAAGGAAAAATTATATTTATTTTCAATGAAAACAAAAAAAATTAAAACTCACCTAAATGCAACATGAAAATTAAATCATAATCCTAGGATGAATGCTCTTTTATTTCTTTTTAGTTTTTTATTTCTTTTTTATAAATGTAAGGAAAATAAAATTTAAACTTTTCTGAAAAAAATGCAACTAAAACTTATGTTTTGTAAAGAAAGAAAGAAACAAAGATTAAATTTATAAGAATGCAAATGAATTAATTTCAATAATGCAATTATAAATTTACTAAAACATATAGGAACCCAATAAAACTCAAGGGTCTGATCAGGTGTGTCAAAATGTTTCTATCTATTTTTTTTTCCTAGTGTTGAAAAGAAAGAAACTAGTAAAGTGGTGTGTAGAAGAACACCTAATGAATGTGCACTCATTGAAATCTAGACTTTGTGAGAACTCATCTTTGTCTAAGGAAGATGACCTTCAAATAATAAAACAGTACCACAAAACTTGTTTATTAGACAAGTAGTTGGGTGGATTGCCTAGCATGAGATAGATCTTAGAAATGTGAGCTTCCTAGGAGGTTGTCAATCCACCTGCTTTAAACACTTAAGTTTGTAAATAAAATATAAATGAACTTTCATTAAATAATAGTAAACTGAAATTAAATACAATAATATAACAACAAATAACTCAAATTAACATGAGAAAGTTAAATGCTTTGCTTAAAAATATGACTAAGATAAATCAACTAATGCTGAAAATTCATTAAAGCAAGGTTGTGGTTTTGGTTTGGTGATTTTACAAGGCTCAAAAGGATAGTTTAGTTGAGGTTGGTAGATGGTTATGATAATAAAAGGTAAATGGGTAAGATACTAAAGATGGTAAAGGGGAAATGGATAAATGGTGAAGGGGATAAAAATGACAAAGGGCTAAAAGGTAAAGGGGTTATATTAAATAAAGAAGAGGCTAAAGGATGAGGTTTATATGTCAATAAATAAGATTCAAATGGGGATAGAAAGGAATAAATTAAAATTGTAAAACAACACAAATTACCTTAAGATGGAAGATTATTGTTGATTTCGATGTTGTTGAAGAAGCCTTGAAATAATTTTGATAGAGTTCTATTGATTTGACCTTCTCTCCTCCAAGATGAAACAAAGGCTAGAATTGAAACAAAGGTTGATTTGATTTTATTTAATCCAACAAGTTTGGAAAACAACTTTGACATAAACTTGGAACATGGAATCAAACATAAACATGATCAATTGGCATAAGTCATAAGACAAAAGGCTCTTTGAGAAAGGTTATGTTCTCCCAAATAAAGGCACAAACAATGATGAAGATAGGCATTAAACAAAAAAACTATCAATAATTTTCAAATTTGGGTAATTGATTAACTGAATTCATGCAACCCAAAAGAGAAAGATTTGTGTATCAGCCCCATTGATTAAGGTCTAAATAGAAATCAATCAATGTTTGAATCCAAACTTGACAAGGCTAATTGAAAACTCAACGATGAAAACTAGCTTTTTACCAAACAAGCTAGATAAGATTGGATAGCATGACGGCACAATACAAAGGTCTAAATGGTATACATGACATGGTTTGAAACAATGGTTTTTGGTGCAAGGTAAACTAATCTTGAAACAAATTGAGTAGCCTAATGGTGCAATCATGCTCGAATGATGTGGTCAATACTATGTTTCAAAGACTCAAACTCAAAATGGTTTGACATGATTTGGGTATCATAATGCTACCCTCTGTAACTTAAATGACACACATGCAAACAAGTTTAGCAAAAATTTCAAGGCACAATTATGGTGTAAAATAGCCAACATAATGCCTCTTTAGACAAAAGAGTGACGTATAGACAAATTAGTTTTGACATGGATTTATGAAAAAACAAACAAGTTTTAGTCTCAAAACATACCAAATGAGAAAATGATCCAAAAATACACTAAGTATAATCATCCAAATCCTAGTAAGGGCATGGTAATGTGGGGTTAACTAAACTAGCAAGTTTTGAATGTCTCTAGGGGAATCAATTGCACAATGACTTTCACGTCAAACAATGCAAAAGACAAGCATGGAAATTAGGTGACCATAGCATTGACTAGTTGTAAAAATGTCTAGTCCTTTTTACAACCACTACATCCTACTATTCACTTAGTGTAGTGCAATGTTTAAATGCAGTTATATCCCATGTGTAACTCTAAAGGAGTAAATAAAGTCAATGTTGGGAGATGAAACCCCAAGTCAAAACTTCCCTAAAGAACTCATGGGAGGTAATGTCATCCCCCTCGCAAGCCAAATTTGAATGAAAATAAAATACTGACAAAAATACTTTAGGGTCATTTTCAAGGTCACCCAAATTTTGATGAGTTTTTGGGGAGTGCTTTAGATGACATTCTTTTTAAGCCTTGGACTAGCTTTTTTGCAATAGGAATGGTGCTTTTGATTCAAAAGGTTCCCTAAAGGGGACAAATGGAAGAGCATACACACAACACCCCTCTCTTTTCTAAACAAAATTAGATCAAACAATTATTGAAGACAAATAAACTTCTAGAAAGATGAGTTCATTTTTAAGCACTAAATTAGAAAGATTGAGTGGTGTTCATTTGACCCCTTGGTCTTATTTGTAACTTTGAAAATTAATGCTAAAAACACTTATTTAATCACCTCAAATGTTACTTTAAGCACCAAAATAATGTTCCTAATTCATTTTAAAACATGAAAAATATGTTCTAAAACATGATTTATCAAACTTGAAATCCACTAGTTACCTGTCTACCCTTAAAACATCACCCCAAAAGCAAATATGCTAGATTAGAAATATTTTAAATATATTTTCCAAATTTTGAAAAAAAAATATATGAAACTTGAAGATAAACTAATGCCAAATTATAAAAATTTAGGATAAAACATGTGGTTTAAAAAAAATCATCCAAAATGGAGTTCATATGACCCCAAACCAAGCATTTTAAAATAGCTCTCGAGTTTGTGTTTTTAAGAGAACACAGTGACCGACATCAGTTATATAACTGACATTGGTTATATAACTGACATTAGTTATACTTACTAATCAATGATGGTTATATAACCAACATTGATTACAAAAATAATGATTGATGATAGCTATGCCAATCGATGACGGTTTTATTAACTGACGTCGGTTATTATGTAAACCTGTGGCAAATAAAAATAGCAAAATAAAGTTAGAAAATCAATTTTTAAGAGTTTTAATGATCCAAATGGATATTTTAAAGCTATAAAATGATTTTCTTCATGTGTAGGATACATCTAGTCCCACCGAGTATGCCATTATGTGATCTAAAAATTTGACTCAAGAGAGGATGGTAGTATGGTGTTAGTTTCAAAATGAAAATAAAATGAAATAAACACACTAATAGCATAACATCTCTAGGCCTAGACACTAGGGAGAGATTAGTTAACAAAAGCAAATGAAAAACACAACTAAAAAGTTAGGAATGAAAACATAATAATTCCTTCACCTTCCTTGGATGCTTCAAATGCCTTTGTAGTGGTGGCTTGTTTGGCTTTTGCTCATGAAGTCCTTGGCAATGGAAGTTTGGCTACCTCCATCTCTCCTTGGCACCTTTGGCTTGTGGCTTGGCTTGGCTTGGAACCAATTTGGAATTATAACTTTGCATAATCAAATCCTTGAAGATATTTGAGCATAATAATTTTTCACCAAAATATCTTAGAAAGGATGTTCATGGCCTCTCTATTTATAAATTTTTGAGATTGATCAGAATCAACCTAAACCATCCATCTTGAGATTGAGATGTGTGGTTGATGATTAATTCAATATTTGGAATTAAGTTTGTAATTATCCTCATCATGACATTGGAATAATGGGCAATTAAGAAGCATGGAGGGCATCATGGAAGGCATTGATGAGGCATGGAGGGCATGAATCTTGATATTTGTGGCATTTATGGCCTAGGGATGTCTTCCCAAAAAATGAGGTCACCTGATGATGTAGATATTCAATATTTATTTCCAAAACAAATTATTCAACAAGTTTCCATGGAATTTTTTATTAGACCTTGATTTGGGTTAATTAGATCTTAAGCATGATTAATCCCTTTGTGCACAAGTTACTCAATTTGATCAGAATGTCTTATTATTAGTCTAAAATTTGACTGGATTAGAATTAGAAGTCAATGTCAGATGCATTGGAACCATAGTCCCATTTAGGATGTTACCAACAACAAATAACAAAGGCACATGTCTTATGTAGAAGATTTTATAGGAAAGAGTAATCTAGAGCACCCATGTGCAAAATTGGCATTTTGACTCGAAATGATTTGATCAAAGTTAGTTAGCCCATAAATTGCATTGCCCCATTTAGGGATACCCTAGCCAAAATCAACACTTGAATATGTCAGTTTCACCTTGTTTAGTATGTTTTAGTGTTTTTATACAAAATTATGCATTTTAAGTGGAAATTAGCCAAAAGCCTAGTTGGAGATTATCGATGGCCAATTTTAGGTGTATACAACCTCAAAACTTATAAAATGAATGCTTCTCCCCAAAGACCAACTTAACCATGGGTGAAGGATAAGGGGGTACTTATAGCATTTTTTGTCAAGAAACATGCCAAAAAAGTGTAATAGTGAAGTATGGCATCATTTTCTAAGTGGGCTCATAAATGACAAAGGGGATGAGGGTGGTGGGATTCCCATCTTGTTAGTTTGTCTCCCACCTTGCACATGAGTCCAATTTTGAGTTTAAATCATGCACAAGGACCCAAATGAGGCCAAAGGACTTTCCACCAAGCTAATTTGTCTTTTGGCTAAGTGCCCCATGAATTTTGGCACCATTCTCCATGTGGGTGCATGGGTGAATCAAATGATAAGGGTGGTGGGATTGGTTTATCTCCCACCTTGCACATGAGTCCAATTTTGAGATTAAATCATGCACATGAGCCCAAACGAGGCCAAAGGAATTTTCTCCAGGATAATTGGCTAAGTTCCCCATGAATTTGGCACTACCTTTATGCATGAGGACAAAAACACATGTTGAATGATGGCCCCATAGGGAAAAATGCATCATACTTCAAAGGAGGGTCCCTTTAATGCTTAATGATGTCATTAGGTACCTTGGTGGAGGGTCCCAATTGGGGTATGATGTCCAACTTCAAGCCACCTCACTTCCAATCCATGTCACTTGCCATATCACATTCCATGTCACTTTCCATATCACTTGCCATGTCATCATGAATAATGATATTGGGTCCCATAGTGAATAGTAATTTTGAATAGTGATAGGAGAATAGTGATTTGGTTAAGTTAAGAGGGGTTGGTTAAGGGTTAAGAAAGTTTGGGGGTTTTTAGGGGGTCCCAAGGCATTCAGACATTGAAAATTGAAAGTGTGTAGTTTTTTAGTGTCTACAATCATAACTATTAGATTCAAGTTGAAAACATAAGATAATGCTATAACCATCTAGAAAAGACCAATAATTAATTACTCTCAATAACATTTTTCATTAATTCATATTTCAATATACACAGTCCATAACATGAAAATAGAGCATGTGTTCATCTTTGAAACTACTTATGCCTAGTGGCTCACAAGGGAACTTGGGCTATACATTCAAAATTCTTAACCTCGTTCAACATAGATTATAATATAAAATGGTGTCTCTCAATTTCAGCAAAGCTTCACTATTATTAATTGCCTTTTTTTAGTCTTCAAGTTCAATCTCATTTATATAAGTACAAGATCATCTTCTTGTCAGGTTGGAGGGGTGCACGCTAGATATCAAGTTGTCACTGGGAGTTGTTATGCCATTGGCTCCACTACTCTAACACCCACAC
Source organism: Torreya grandis (assembly GCA_037957365.1). Lineage (NCBI taxonomy): Eukaryota > Viridiplantae > Streptophyta > Pinopsida > Cupressales > Taxaceae > Torreya > Torreya grandis. The sequence continues at coordinate 2,228,082 of JARHVA010001892.1, read as the reverse complement.
TCTCTAACCACCATGTGTAAGCACTCAATTAAATTCTCCTTCAAACTTGGGTACTAAGCAACTATCTATCAACTGACACAAGATTGTTGAAGATTCTTCTAGCTAGTGCTAATGGTTTCAAAATGGTAATCATTTATAATGACTACCACATGCTGAGATGTGCCAAGTTGGTATGGTCTACTACATAAGTTACAAAAAAGGGGGCCAATATTAACCCTTACAAAATGTCTACTCCACCTCAAACTAGTCTTTCAACATCTTTGGTGTGCAAAATTTAGGTACACCCTATTCTAGTTATGCCTTGAACTTGTCAAAGCCCTAGATAGCAAGCTTGATATTTAAGACAACACCTTCTACTCTAGTTGATTTAGCCTTGAGAGTGATCATGTTCATACTTTCCATTTATTTTCTAAATACTTCAAGCCTTTCTTTTACTTATCTTACCCCACCATCTAGAATATCCCCTTGCTCACTTGCCTTCAATTGGAAGGCATGAAAGAGTGCCTCCAAGGCTTGTTCTTGGGTCTTTAATTAGGCATTTAAAGTGTTGACCTGTGCCATCATTTGTATGTGCTTGATTTTACTCACTGTGAAAGAGTGTTTGAATAAGGCATATTTCTCCTCCTTCACCTTTTTAAGGAATGTATCGATGACCATTGTTTGAGTGATGAAGTTTCAAAAGATTGCATATTCTTTTTCCACACCCTCTTCCAATTTGGTGAAGAGGTCTTCTACCACTTCAATTTTTTTGTTTAGCTCTCTTTTTATGGCCTCACAAGGTTCTTTTTGCTCCTTTAACAGTGTTTTCATTCAAGGAAGCATTTACTCAACCAATTCACATACCTTATCCACTTCATTAATCTCATAAGTATCAACACCTCCAATAAGGATAGCTCTGCTTCTTCGACATGTTTGACTAGTTGTTTGAGTTTGAGCTTTGTTGATTTTAGTTCTTCTACCTCTTATGTTATCTTCTTCTAACTATTGGTGTGAACATCATTGATGATGTTCTTGCATGCTACTGATGAGGCCATATTAATAAGGGTTTTTTTAACCTTATGAGGTTCATATCTCAAGGATTTATAAGTTGGTAGTCATGCCCCTCTTCTAGCTTCATGGCACACCAAATTACTTTTTTTAGAACCTCAAACTAAGGCTCATTCATGTAGCAATATAGCAGCCAAAAAACTTGATGGTGCATTAGGCTTGTAGCAATATTTGGTGGTGTGTACTCCATCATATAAAATTTATCATCCTCTTTGAACCCCTGTTGCACTTTTTCCTAGTTTCTCATCTCATACTCTTCTTCCTTGCTCAACTCCTTTTCTTATTTACTAGCACTGGTACCTTTTTTAATGCCTTCTTTTCCTCTTTCTTTTTCTTTGGTGTTAAACTCATCATCATGTTCTCATTCTTGTAGGTTTTCTTCTATAAACTTTTCCCCCTTGTCTATTTCCTCCTCTTATTGTGGCTCTTCAGTGCAAGTTTCCTTAGCACCAGACTTTCTCTCCTCTTGCCCCAATGGGGTCTCTATTTATTTTTCTAAGGCACCAGCATCACTTTATTTGTCTCTAGGTGCCCCTTCAAATCTAGGGTGTACCTACTATGTAGCTTTTTCTACTATTCTAGTGGAAGTGTTGTCCATGGTATAAGCTCGAGTGAAAGGATTTTAAGTATGCTTAATAAGATTACCACTAATCCTAGAACTGATTCTTAAAGGGAGAGATATAACTTTTTGATATGTCATATAACAAATAAAATGAAATAGTGTTATTAAAACAAAATATATAAAATCTAAAAATCCTAACACAGCAAAGGTAAATAGGAAAAAGAAGGATACAAACCCTAATAACATATAAGGCTAAGGTTTTGGGTAGTATTCAAAGTAAGTCAGGTTCACCAAATGTTTTAACATGATTATGGAATGTAAACCCTAGGTTGTTAAATGGTTTGAAGTCAAAAAATTAAGGGAGAGATATACAATAAATATAGCCATTGATTTGTGCAAGAATTGACCTAATCTATTTTTTCCAAAAATTGTAATAAATGACACAAATAAGTACATAGTTGGAAACTGATTAAGATGGATGATGTGGAGGTTTAAAACTAGCATAAAAGCTAATAAGGGTGACATGAATAGGATCCAATTGTCATAAACCCTCCTAGATAGTATCATGATACCTTGGACACAAGTGCACTGCATTAGTGTCTTTGTGTAGGGAATGATGTGAACATATAGGAGCAGTTATGTCTAAGTTTGATGGGCCTATTCCTATGCAAATTGTTAGTGCCCAAAATTGCACTGAGTAATTTATGCCCTTTTCCTAAATATTAGTGCATGAATATATAACTATTACCTCCTATTTGCAAGTGTTCACCCAAGTTAAAAATCCAACTTTTTGCCTTGTGAAAACCATGTGTAATCTTAGTTCCAGCTAATGCTTAACATTTTCATGTTTTAATGATATTGCAAGGTCTATGATAAAAATCAAGTTGGGAAGATCAAATAATGTTGAGTATGATGGTTTCCATCTTTGAAAATGTCTACAAGAATATATGGCAGAAAAACAAGTTGCAAAAAGTCACAAGTTTAACTTTTTGAATTCTTAAGTTATTTAAACATTTTATGTGTGTAGTAAAAAAGTCTCCTATTTATATTTTGTGATTAGTCATGTGCTTATCATTCAAGCTAGGTCATCTTTATATACATCTAGGCACGATCATAGTAAGGTTTATGGTGTATAACATTTAAACACACTATTGTGCTAGCATTAATTTCACACAAGGTGCAAGCCTTGTGCACTCACCCAAAGCATAGTAGTGAAGTGACTAGGGTCCGCATTGGGCTAGTATAAACATGACACAACCTTAGTTTCAATGGGACTTAGTCATTTTTGAAACTATCTTAGACAAGTTTGTTAGTGTAAGGCTATCCTAGGTAAGATCAATAGGCACAAGCCTATTCAAGGGTACAAGTCTTTTGGCTGCAAGTTCATATCTAGCTAGATATAGCTCTTAGTGGTGAAAGCCATAGGGATATAAATTTAAGAATCCTTCAAGTTCTATTCAAGTCAATGTAATGGATCATATTTCAGTACTCAGTCTTCAAGGTAGCAGTCTAGGCATGGTTACTAAGGACTCGGTGCATGTCAAGTTCAACACTTAGTCAATTTTACTACTAAACCTAGTCGTTATCTAGCATAAGGATGCCATTAACAGCCTAGAGCAAACCTTCACTCAAAAACATATACAAACATGGAATTTATACTATCATAAATATTAGTTTCAAGTTTTAAACACAAGATAATGTTATAACCATGTAGAAAAGACCAACACTCAATTACTCTTAATAATGTTCTTCATTAATTCAAAGTTCAATATACAAAGTTCATAACATTAAAATAGATCATGTGTTCATCTTTGAAACTACTCATGCCCAATGGATCACAAGTGAGTTTTTGCTATACATTCATAATTCTTAACCTAGTTCAATGTAGATTACAATATAAGGTGGTGTCTCTCAATTTCAGCAGAGCTTTGCTACCATTAATCACCTTTTTTTAGTCTTCAAGTTCAGTCTCATTTATATAGGTAGAAGATCATCTTCTTTCCATGCTAGAATGGCACATACTATATATTGATCTATCATTAGGGGTTGTTATGCCATCAGCTCCACTACTCTAACACCTGCACTCTCCAATCGCCATGTGCAAGCACTCAACAAAATTCTCCTTCAAACTCTAGGTGCTAATCAACTAGCTACTAGTTGGTACAAGATCATCAAAGACTATTTTAGATAGTGCTAATGGTTTAAAAATGGAAAACATTTACAATGACTACCATGCATCAAGATGTGCCAATTTAGTGTGGTCCACTAGGTAAGTTACAAAAAAGGGGCCCAATATTACTGCATACAAAATTGTTACTATGCCTTGAACTAGTCTTTTAGCACCTTTGGTGCACAAAATTTAGGTGCACCATGTTCTAGTTATACCTTGAAGTTGTCAAAACCTTAAATATCAATCTTGATCTCTTTGACATCACTTTCTACTTCAGTTGATATATCCTTAAGGGTGATCATGTCTGTGCTATCGAATTCTTTTTTAAAGGCTTCAAGCCTTTTCTTTTCTCACCTTACCTAACTATCAATAATATCCCCTTGCTAACTTACCTTTTTTTGGAAGGCATGAAAGAGTTCCTCCAGTTCTTGCTCCTAGGTCTTTAGTTGGGTGCTTAAAGTGTTAACATGTGTCATCACTTGTATGCACTCGATTCTAATCACTATGTAAGAGTGTTTGAACAAGGCATATTTCTCCTCTTTCACCTTTTTAAGGCATGTATTGTTGACTTCTATTTGAGTGGTGTAGTTACAAAATATTTCATCTATTTCTTCCACACCCTCTTCTAGTTTGGTGAAGAGGTCTTCTACCACATTGAGCTTTTTGTTTAGCTCTCTTTTTATGACCTCATAGGGGTCTTCTAGCTCTTCTATCACTAGCTTCATTAGGGTCAACATTTTCTCAACCAACATGCATACCTTATCCACTTCATTCATCTCTAAAGTATCAACACCATCCAATAGGGATGGCTCTGCTTCTTTGATGTGCTCGACCAGCTATTTAAACTTGAGCTTTGTTGATTTTAGTTCTTTTTTTCCTCTTACACTATCTTCTTCCAAATATTGGTGTGAACATCATTGATGATGTTCTTGTGTACTACTGATGAGTCCATCTTAATAAGGGCATTTTCTAACCTTACGGGGTTCTTATCTTAAGGATTTATAAGCTGGTAGTTATGCCCCTCTTCTAGCTTCTTGACATGCTAAAGTGTTTTTTTTAAAACCTCAAACTGAGGCTCATCCATAGAGCAATCTAGTGCCCAAGAAACTTGATGATGCTTCAAGGTTGTGGTAGTCTTCAAGGGCATGTACTCCATCATATAAAAGTTATCATCCTCTTTGAACCCCTACTACACTTTTTCTCAGTTGCTCGGATAATACTCTTCTTCCTCACTCAACTCTTATTCTTATTCACTAGTGTTGGTGCCTTTTTTAGTGCCTTCTTCTTCTCTTTCTTGTTTTTCATTATAACTGGACTCATCATCATGTTCTCCTTCTCACAAGGGTTCCTCTGTAGAATTTTCCCCCTTGTCTATTTCTTCCTCTTGTCATGGCTCTTCAGTGCAAGCTTCCTCAGCACTAGACTTTCTCTCTTCTTGCCCTAATGGGGTCTTTAATTCCTTCTCTATTTGTTTTTTTAAGGTGTTATCATCACCTTCTTTGTCTCCAATTTCCCTTTTAGAGCTAGGGCATGCCTATTGTGCAACTTTTTCTATTGTTCTAGTAGAGGCACTAGGCACCTTTTTTCGTACTGTTTCCTCTCTATGTTTTGCACTAGTGACAACATTCTTCTTTTCTCTTTTCTTCACCATCCTATTCATTTTCTCCTGGCTCACTTTTTAATTCCTCTTGACCTTCCCCTCATCAGCATTTATATCTACTTACTTTTTCCTATCTTTTTTCTTTTTCAGTGTTCCTCTATGCAGTTTGTACCTTGCATTTCTTTTCTCTTGCCTCTCTCTCTTTGGCCTCTATTCGACCAATTTCAGCTTAGGACATGACTTTGGCCCTCATGGCCTCTCACTTGTGGTTTAAATTTAGTGCTACATCGATGTTCTCTTGGTATAGGCCCATGTCCTTCTATTTGTGCTTCAACTCTTCTTCAGTTGGTGCACATGAATGTGTTGTTTCTTTATGCACTTCCACCTTATCAGGCCCTTCTCTTATTTCTCCTTCCTTCTTATTTTATTCCTTCTTCCCCTTCATCTCCCATGCCTTATGCTCATCAATTTTTAATGATATAAATATCTTTCATTGACATCTTGGCCTTTGTCATTTCTTCTCTCCATTCCTCTAGCTCCTGCACCCTCTGCATCTCAGCTTCACTGAAGCCAAGTTTCTTCCATATTCACATCTTCTTTTCTAACTCAGTCTAAGGAGATAGAGAGGGGGTATGTTCACTTGACAAGGAGTCATATTCTTTAGGAATGATGTATACACCCTACCCCATTGCTTCTTCTTCTAACTCTTCTTCCTCCTCTATGTGGGATAGGATTATCCTGGGCACCATATGAGGAACCTTCCCCTCCTTCTTTATGCTAGGGGAAGCATTTATCATGAATCACATGTGCTTCTTTGAGGAGTCCAAAGGATATTCCTCTCCTTCTGAGGTGATCTTGAGCCTTAGGCACTCCTCTATCTCTTCCAAAGTCTCCCCTCTCTTATTCTAGGGAGACTTCTTTTTTGGTGGCATCGGCGTCCCGTCATCACCAATATGGATATGAGGATCAGTACTCTATGTTTCACTTTATTTCTAGGAAACCTTCTTCCTTGGCTTCATCTCATAGTAAATCCTATAGATGAATCCAACTATGGTTTCCTTTAGGAGGGGATCAATGTCAATGTGATCTGACTCATCTTCTTCATCTTTGGTGCTTTAATATGTGCCTCTCCATATCTAGATCCTTGATTAGAATGTCTAATTATTGGACATTAGGATATTTCATAGTGCCTATCTGAAGTAATTTATTGAGAAGGTGTAGGGGAGCTTTAACCACCCTGACTTGTTACCATCCACCAGTTCTAAGCGCACTATACAATAATGTTCCATCATAGTAAAAGTTACCTTTCTAAACATACTCTGTGGGAGCCCCTGAGGGATGCGCCATTATAGCTCAAAAGCCTTTATGTATTTCTCACACCATTGCATCATTTATGTTTTGTATTTGGCACTGAAGGAGCTAGGGGAAGTGAAGTCTCTATATTTTTGCACTGGGGAATAATTATGTTTTGGGAAAACCTAGAGATTATCTTCATTCCCATTTGGGATCCCAATTTCTTCCATGATAATTAATATAAGTATGGACCCCACCTGAATGTACCCTTTTTACTATGGCACTCTAGTGTATTTTTCACCAACTCTTCGGTGATGAACTTTACAATGTTGAATTGTACGCCTTGTACCATGTGATATGTAATGCATAGATACACCTTTATCACATCAGTCCATTGACCACTTAAGCATAATTTATAACTTATAAGGCACACCACCACCCTTTTGTTGGGGTCCTTGCACTTGTTGATGGGAATGTGAAACCCCCCTTGAAATACTTAAGGAGTTGAGCTACGTGTTCCACCTCTTCATCATTATCCATCATCTCATGGATGTCTTTATCAGCATCTAAGAGCCTGGTTATCATCTTGATCAACTATAATAAAATCTTCATGTGCCTACCTCCAAATTACATGTGGTCCTCATAGATGCATGAGAGTAGGAACTATACAAGCTCCTCTAGCTTCTTGAGGTAGGGTAACTCATAGAGTTGAGTTGTATCAAAATTGTCAACTTGTTTTGAATTGAGACATTAAATAGGGCATCAGCTTACATCATTTTGTGCCCTGTGTCCACCATCTAATCTTACACCAAGTCCTGTAAGTGACTTGATGTCTGATGGTTATATTCCTTTAGCTAACAGTTGTATGCAAATGAGCACCAATATTCCCCTACTACAACATCTAGATAAAATTACATGAAGTGATAGGACATCTTTGTTAGCACCTCAATGTTAACTTTTATGATGTTAATTGCTTTGATCGGTTGTGCCTTGGTTTTGGTAGTCAGTGTCGCTTCTACAATCTTAACCTACTTCGGTTTCTATTGTGCCTGTATGGAACTCATTACCTTGTGCTTCTTCACCATCCTAGATTAGATTATGTTGAAGCATGGGAGGTGTGATTTACCAAAGCCTCAAATTGTTATCATCACTTCATAGTCATTAGATCTATGACTAAAAATTTAGATCCTAAGCTTTGCTAGCCATTAATGGTGGCTTGCGCAATTTCTTACTTTCACTATCTATTTTCTGCACAAATTTCTCTCCACACTTCTTTAAATTAGCCTCATTGTGAATGCAATCCTTCTTAGTATGTCATCATTCACTTTTGGTGATTGAAGTGCTCAAATTATTGTTGTAATAGGGTTTTTCCACTTCAGCTCTCTGGTTTTTGTTTAGATTCACTCTAAGTCTTGAATTAGCTTAAACTTTATAACCTAAGCAAATATGTCAATTGTTATTTTATACACTTCTCTTTCAACTACCATCATTAATGTAGGCTTTATGGTGTAGGCACCTCAATTTCTTAGAAAACATAAAGATATGAAAAATCCTCAAGAGTCCCTTATTATTAATGTATTAATTGCATATATTTGTGATGTCATTGCCTCATTAAATGATCCTAAAGGCTTTTTCATCAAAGTGATGTGTGGTTCAAATGGTTACTTCCCACTCATTTTTGAGTGGATGTTAGATGTCTTAGACAATTTCCTTCTATGTTTGTTCACTTGGCATGGCCTTCACTTTCCTTTTGGTAACTTAGGCATAGCACCTCACATGTGCATGATTCAACCTCCTTGGTTCCACTTTCTCTTCTACCTGCACTTCCATTTCAAGTGCATGTACTATCTTGGTCATTTGTTTGCACTTCATCTTACCTTGGCCTATCTTACCCCATACAAATTCCTTGTGATATCCCTCTAATGCTTTGTCTCCTCTTTTTATTTTATTATGCATGATCAAATTATGAATTTTCACTTTCTATCTTGTACCCAACTATGTTGAGTGTCCTCACCTTATTCTTTAGTCTCTAGCACATGATAAATTAATGCACCTTATTATAATGGTGGTGAAATGGTTACCCTTGTGATTTTATACTTTGGCATTTTGTTCTTAATTATTAAAAGTCTAAAAACTTCCTCATGCCTAAGAACTTACATGTCTAGTCCTAGGTGCCTATAAATCAAATGGGCTCGACTGACCCAACTAGTATTATGCACGAAAGTGATAAAGCAATTAGTTCTTAGGCCTCCAAGAGCCTTGCAATGTTCACCTTGTGCACATGGACCTTGTGTGTCTTTTGCTTGCATTTGGCAAGTCTCACATGCCCATGACTTAGATGTCTAGCCTCATGCACTTAGACATCACAAGTACTCAGCTCACCCAATTAGAATTATGTGTGAGGGGCCACATGAATTCAATGGAGATAGTTGAGATTCATGTGCCCATAAATTAGGTGCCATAGCCTCATGTTCTTAGGAAGAATAAGGGCTTGATTCACCTAACTGAAATTATGTGTGAAGTATCAGCAGATAAGTCCTTGTGATCTTCACACACCGCTTATTCCCTCTTTATACTATACAAGGAGTAGAAACAAAATAAGAGGATGATTTGGCTTATGCCAAACTATCTTCTAGTCAACTCAAATCAAACCAAATAGTGACCAAGAAGTCAATGTTCTTATAGTGTAAGCACTATTCTACTACCTAAATGGCATCAAGTAGTTGTCATTGAAATTCCATGGGAGCATTTTACCAAATAACGTATGCAACTTACATGTGCCTATCTCCAATATGTGGTGGATAATGTAGGGGGCCATCCACTTTATTTTCAATTTGCTTGGGTGATTAAGGTACTTCAAGTCATAGAGTAGCACCAATGCTCCTTCATTCATCTCCTTGCACTTAGTGTGTTTGTCATGCTAGAGCTTTTGGTGTGCTTTTTTTATTTACTGGCTCTATCTTGTTTGGGTGAGCTTTTCATCCAAGTGATTTAAGTCTTCCAATATTGTGCTCAAATATTCTTGGTTGTATAAGTGATCAATCTATGCAATACATAAGGATGACACCATGAATTTCATGGGGAGAACTACTTTAGAACCAAACACCAATTGAAATGGTGTAGTTTTGTTTAAGTGCTTATATGTCATGCGGTATGCTCATAGTACCATTGAAATGTGATCATCTCAATATTTACATCATAGATCATTATCAGATACATTCCCAAGATCTTGTTAAAGGCTTCAGCCATGTTATTTATCTATGGATAATATGAGGTTGTCTTATGGTACATCATCATGTATTTAGTTAAGAGGATGTGCATCATTTCAATGATAAAATGAGTGCCCTTTGTTAGGTTGTGGAGCTAAAAGCTTCAACTATGCAGATGAAAATAGGGGGTTGCTAAAGATCTAGTAGCACCGGCATTGGCAGCATGACCGATGTCGATCAAGATGATGCAGAAGGCAACCAGCGTCGGTAGGAAGTCAGTCGACGTCGGTCGCCTGTGTGTTTCAAAACTGTTCATTACACGAATAGTTAGTTAAGTGAACAAAGTGTTTGCATGTAAAGGCTATTTCAAGTCTTGAGCTACGTGTCTATTATTAGCAAACAAAGAGTCTAAGTTATTGTTCAAGTCTGGGATCTATTTATAGACCCATTGGCATGTATTGTAAAGTGTGCTAGTGAAGAGAACAACGTGTGTGTTTCTCCTAGTTCCACTAATGAGCTAGAAAGGAAGGCAAGGAAGATCCTTCCATTGTAAGATCATTGAGTTGCAGGTTGTTGCAAGCTCATAGGAGATCTACATGTGTAAGTATAGTCTGTTGAATTGTAGGTTGCAGGTTCTTGGGAGATCTACTTGAAGTACTATAGAGTGCTTGGTGTACTGGCAGGGTTATTACTGACTGGTTGGAGAGGTGAACACCAATTCTATGTGTGACTTGGTTGTTGGGACCATTTTTGGTAGGAGAGTGTTTTGAAGAATAATTACTGTACACTTGAGGTGTGAGAAGCCTCTGTAAGGTGGAAGAGTGTGGCAGCTCTTTATTATATTCTTTTCTGTATAAGTATTAATATAAGATTGTATATTGTCTCTCATATTTTGTGCTATTGGTGAATTCTAGTTACTTGTACTTTTGGATATTTCTGCATGTTTAATTGCTTAAGTTTGGTAATCATATTGTGCTCTTTCTGAGGAGCAAGATCCTAACAAGTGGGATCAAAACAGGTGTGTTTGTTCTTGGATTCCCTGACAACTGGTATCAAAGCTTTTGGTTGGGATACTAACAGGTTATTTCAGATCTGGTTAGTGTGTGTTGATTACAGGTTACTCATAGGGGTTTCTGTTTGAGTGGGAGTAGAGCAATGGCAGAAGAAAGTAGACTACGAATGGAGAAGTTTAATGGCAGAAGGTCCAAGTCCAGGTATGGCAGAATAACCTGCTGGAAATGTGGAAAGAAAGAGCAGGGAAAAGAAGATTGTTGGTTGGTAGCAGATCAGCATGAAGGACATGAAGAAGAAGCAGATGTTGTAGATTTCATTGCACAAGATGCTCTAGTATGTTCTTTGGATAAATTAGAATCTTGGGTTTTAGATTTTGGTGCCTCTTTTCATGCATCCCCAAATAGGGAATTTTTTCATGAGTATGTCCAGAGAGACTTTGGAGAAATTTGTTTAGGGGATGGAAAGCCTTGTTAGATGGTTGGCAAAGGGAAAGTGAAGCTGAAATTGCAGATAGGTAACACATGGGTGTTAAAGGAGGTCATGCATGTCCCAGTTCTAGAGCAGAATTTGATTTTTGTAAGAAGTTTGGGTGATGAGGGTTGCACAGTAACTCTCACAGCAAACTCTTGGAAGGTTACCAAGGGTGCACTTGTTGTATCAAGAGGTAAGAAAGTAGGTACGCTTTATCTATCTACTTGTATTACTAATTCTCTTTCTAGGTTATTTACTTTAGCTGTAGATTCAAAGATGTGGCTTAATAGGCTTGGTCACATGAATAAGAAGGAGATGCATGTTCTTGAGTCAAAGGGTATGCTTTTGGATTTGAAGAGCATAGATCAAGATTTTTGTATGCAGAAGAAGAAAGTGATGTTTCTTGAGGAATCCGATGTTAGTGACAAGAACAGGAAAGCCTTGGTTTTTAAGGAAAAGGTGATAGACAGAGTTTAGCACAAGGGGCAGAAGAATCTTGAGCAGAGCAAGGGTGATTTAGACAAGGGTTTGATCCAAAAGGAGCTCATGGGTAGAAGTCAGTTCTCACAAGAAAAACACAGAGGCTGATGTCAGTTAGAAAACTGGCATCGGTGTCCAGACAAGTACCGACATCAGCTATGTGCAGCCTAACATCAGTGACTCAGGGCAGATAAACACCGGTGTCGGCAAGGGGGAACTGACGTCGGTGATGAGGCAGTCGTAGGGAACTGACATCGGTCAGGTGCAGACTGAGATGTGACCGGCATCCGTCACTGAGACAAATTTTGGGTGGATAGCACGCTGTCAAGGAGTCTCAAGCGCCCATATGGAGAACTTAAAGGGTATGTAAGCCTCAAATTCATCATTTCCCTTTTTTACACTACTTATTGCTCACTTATGGTAAAGAACTAGGAAGTTATTAAAGAAGTAGAGCAGGTAGATCTAGGAAACAGTGGGAGCTTGGCATGGATGAAGGATGTGATTCCTTGGAGGAGAACCAAATGGGAGTTTTGGGTGAAGTTGCCAACTGGAAGTAAGCACTGAGAGACGAATGGATGTTCAGGATGAAGAAGAGCGAAAATGGATACGTGAGACAGTAGGCTAGGGTATATGGTCTTGTGTAATCTACAGTGTAATGGAGGTTTGATCATTATGTTTCTCTTTACCAGGTTGGATAATATTAGCTACATTATCCTATTACTATATGATGTGCTTGTTGCAGGGTTACATATACAGGGTATTGCTAAACTAAAGGTAAAGCTAGTTCAAGGGTGTGTCATGGAGAATCTCGGAGCAGCAAGATTCTTTGGCATGAGTGTGTTCTAGAGACATGGAAGGTCATATGTTGACTTTGTTTCAAGATGATTGTGTGAGACCGGTTAGCACACCGATGGTTGGACAGTTCACAGAATAGTGTCTTGATTCACATAATGAGGTTAAGTGCATGGTATGTACTAGACTTGAGTTTTCCCAAGCAGTGGGAGTTGTCACAAGTTTGGAGCCAATCTAGGAAAGAAGCATTGGAGGGCAGTTCAATGGATTCTTAGAGGGACCAGCAGCAGGTGCACATGCTATGCAGGTTCAAGTTATTTTTTACATGGTTTGTAGATGTGGATGTGGTAGGTGTTGCACCATAGGGTGTGTGGTGGTTGGTCTTCAAGAGTGATCTTGAGGAGGAATACAGAGCCAAGGGAACAAACTAGACAGTGTACAGTTACAGGTACAGTTGCAGCTGTTTATCTCCAAATGGGAGATTGTTAGGTTGTGGAGCTAAAAGCTTCAACTATGTAGATGAAAATAGGGGGTTGCTGAAGATCCAAAAGCACCAACATCAGCAGCATGATTGACATTGGTCAAGATGATGCAGAAGGTAACTAGCATTAGCAGGAAGTCAGTCGACATCGGTCAGCACCAGGCAAGCAGGTACCGATGTCAGTTGCCTGTGTGTTCTAGAACTATTTATTGCATGAACAGTTAGTTAAGTGAATGGAGTGTTTGCATGTAAAGGCTATTTTGAGTCTTGAGTTGCGTGTCTATTATTAGCAAACAAAGAGTCTAAGTTATTGTTCAAGTTTGGGATCTATTTATAGACCCATTGGCATGTATTGTTCAAGTCTGGGATCACCACTCTAGAAAATATGTTGGGTGGATTATTGAGTCCAAAGGGCATCACATAATAAGTAAAACACCTCTATTCAATCACAAAGGTTATCTTGAGCTTATCTTCTTCCTTGATTGACACTTGATGGTCACCTGAGAAACCATCAATGAAAGTATAGATTTTACACCTTACAACGTCATCTAGGACCTCATCAGTGAATGGGGTTGGGAATGGATCAATGATGCAAGTAGCATTAAAAATTTTGTAGTCAACACAGATCTATAGTTTCCTATCCTTATTGATAATTCTGACCATCAAGCTCACCCATTCAAACTCTTATATAAGGTAGATGATGTCCGTGATCAGCATTCCATCAATCTTCATATTCACCTTGGCACGAAGGTTGGGATTATCCTATTCTGGTGCTTCTTGATAGGCCTCATGCCATCTAATAGCTTGATGCTCATTTTTCGAAGGTAATTATGGGTGCACTTCATGTCTCAGTATGTTCATGAGAAAAAGTCTTAAATCTTCTTTAGGAGATCTACGATTTGTGCCATCTCTACCTCAAACTAGTAAGTACCTATAGTGGCAAATTTTAGCTCACCTTCTTCACTGATGTCTACCTTAGTGGTCTTGAGCAGAACATGATAGCATTCATTCCTCTCCTGATGAAAGGCTTTAACTTACCTTATCCCCTCCATTGTTTCAATTCAAATATATATTGGATCTTCTTTGTCTGGGGTGTTATCATCCATAAGGTGCATAAGTTTTTATTTTCCTATTAGGGCCTTCCAATTGTGCTCCTTCCAAGTCTCATCATCCTCCTCATTGGAGTCACTTTTGAGCACTTTTTCTTCAAAAAACATTGGGAGTGGTATTGCTTTCTCCCTAAACATGTCTCTAAGGTGCTCTTTTAGAATGGCAGTGTCCTCAAAAACTACCCTATGAATGGCTTGCAATGGTTCTAGTAGCTTTAAGTTCTATGAAGAAAAGGATAAGGTGTGCATCAAACTCTCCTTAAGCAATTCCCAGTCTCCTATCTCTTAGTACATATCATTTATAATGTACCACACTCATGCCCATATTTTCAAAGTCCTATAAAAGGCATGTACCCATAGGCTTTTGGGTGTGTTCTCATTGTAGATAGTCTAGGTTTCTTCACACAAATGAACATACATGATTGGGTTAGAATCACCTGAGTATGTAGGTTTGTCTAAGTCCTCATTACTCTTCCCAAACCTAGTTCATATTGTTTCTTTCACATCTTGCCATGTTGGCAAGCTAGGCCTTTGTATTTCCCACCAATGAGTAGCAGTGCTCTTTAGGTTATGCACCATTGTACCCATTCTATCTACTTCATTGGGAATGCATGCTTCAATGTCATGAACATATTTCTCTATAGGATAGATCACTCCATATTTTGGGAGTATTGTAAGCTTCCCTTTACTTAACCAAAACACCCTTTTTCTTGCCTTTTTGGTGGGGGGAACCCATTTATTCTAAGTGCACTCAATCATAATCAGTCCTATTCTAGCTAGTCTTGGCTTAGTTATCTACACTAGGTGACACCTTCAGTGAGTCACTTCATAAGTCTCTTCAACCCATCAGTCATAGGCTATGTTAGTTATATCAAAAGCTAATTGTCCATCCTCCCAATCAAGCATTCCTTGGTTGCTTGGGTTTAACTTTTTGACATCCCACATCATGATGTTATAAATGTGGTTAATCTCATCTTAGAGATCAACACATTCCACATATAGAGGCCCTTGATCACTTGATAGGGGGATCACCACCCTCTCACTATCATTCTCTAAATTCATGTAGTGATTCTTGAAGCACATGTCTTCATTATTAGAGTAACACCATGGATTTCCTAAGAGTGTTGGGTAGTTATCATGCTCTTCCAATTTGATTACCTCGAGATTAGCTTAGAATTCAATGCCCATGATTTCTATAATGACACCTTTCAGGATCTTGATAGGTTATGCTCAAGTTTTGTTAGCCATAAACAACATATGAGGAGATGGCTTCATGGGTGGCCATCCCATCTTCTCTTAGGTGGTTTTGGTCAAAATTTTAACCTCAATGCTCATGTCCACAAGGACCTCACAAATAGACCAGGTGGCATTTATTAGTAATTATTGGTCATACTCTATGTTTTGAGTATGCCTTACTTTACGTACCCACTCCATATGTAGTACAACAAATTCAATCATCTTATGTATGGACTTCTCCTCTAGTCTCTTCCCTGCATGTTCTAAAATCAATTTTTTTAGTAGGGAAAGCATCCCTAGATATTGTAGGAGGCATAGGATCTTGGCCAACTCCTATACTTCAACCTCCTAGCTATCATACTTCTTGTGTGAGGCACTTTCCTATGCCTCTATATCTCTAGATAGTTGGAGCTCTCCCTAAAAAATTTATATTACACTCATGGCCTTTTTTAGGATGTCTTTTTATCATGTCAAGTCAAGGTAGGGCATAGCTTTTAGCTAAGATTGCATTATGTGATTGATGCAGCTTAGCTTGCCATACTCCAAGCGTAATTATTTTGTTGGGGTAGTAGGCAATTGGGTGGTAAATCCACTCTAAGTTGTGGTATGCACCTTAAGTGGCTCCTTGAGAATCTTATGTGGCTTGATATCCCATTTTTCTTATTTTTTCTCATGCCTAACCATGGTGGCACCTTATCAATGCTAGGCCAACCTTGAGTCAAATTTTTGTACATATTTGGGTAGTCCTCAACTGCATGTGGTCCCTAAAAATACCTGCATGTTGGGTGCATGGGGAAATCATGTTTATAATTCTCATTTGACCCACACTTGTAACATGATCATGGTGGGAATCTTCCTCCACCACATCCTCCACCTCTCTTATGCATGCCTCATTGATTCTAATACCCAGTATTTTACTAGCCATAGCTTTCATTTCCTTAGCCTACCTATTTTTCAACTATGGTCATTATTGCCTTACACCTCTCTCCATATTTTGGTGCATCTCATCAATAAATCAACAATCCACTATTGGATGAGTATAGGCATCACACATCTTGTTATAGATGGTAGTGTTTACTTGACTGGTGCATTGTAATAGGGGATAGTTTTGAGAGTCATGCAATTGATGAAAAACTTCATAGTTGAGAATTAAGGTGCAAACATTTCTTCATGGATAATTATTCTTGTTATTCCCCTCCATCTCATAGTCAGTACACCACAATCTAATGTGAGTGTCATGTATTGAACCAGCAGTTAGCTTCTATAATTGGGAGGTCATTAACATGATCTACACATCCATAAATGGGTTGATCCTAATGTCAATTATGCCTACTACCTTGGCCTAGATCACAGCTTCAAGCACTTCATGGGGGTCTATGAAGTGATCTTCAAGCACTTCATGGGGGTCTATGAAGATCTTCATAGACAACACTCTCCTAAAAGGTACTAGCAGGCCCCCAACAAATCATTACATGTGTTGAGAGGGGTGGATATCATATAGAAGATTAGAGAAGAGGGTCTTAAGTCATGCATCATATAGGCACATGCTCTTGGATAGCCTTTGGCTAATTTCCTTGAGTGTCATGATGCTTTATTAATCAAACTCGAGAATATCAAATTCCTTCAAGAAAGCTTCTTTCAGTATATCATAATCAACTATAGCCTAGTTCAAATCAAATTTTTGATACCAAGTATGGTTATGATCTAGTAAGGTGATCACAAATTTAGTCACCTTACACTTTGATTGGGTGATACCTAAGTGTACCATTGAAGTTCACATTTGAGTACATACCCCATGACAATCTCTACGTTGTGATACTTGGGAAACTACATCACCATCTCATAATAAATCTATTTAGGGGCTAGTGCTAGAGTCTAAGGCATTCCCCCCCCCCCAAAATTTCTATGTTGGAGGCAATCCTCTAATGCCTTTGGCTGTAAGGTTGAGTGCTAACCCTATTGGTTTGGATTGCATCATTGATTTTGATAGCATGGTGCTGATCACTTGTGGTGTTGGGCCACTTCTTATGGGTTATTACCTAGTTGGCATAGCTGACATCCTTTGAATATGAATGCTTGCCCTTATTTTATGGATTTTTGGGTTGGTACTCACTAGTTTAGTGGTATTCTAGTTTAATTCCTTGTAAGGTATCACTTATTTGATTAAAAAGTCCTAGTTTAAATTTTGAAGTCTATCAAAGTCAATATCAATAACAAGGTCAGTTATCATTCTTCTATCTTTCAGTGGGGAATATAGTGCATGAGCTTACACTTTAGGTTCAAAGGTGGTAAGTGCTTCTAATTTATCCTCATTCACCATATCTTATAGGAACCTAAGGCATTCTGCACCCAATTACTGAGCTCAGTCTCTTGTTTCCTCCTCTCTTTTATCACATTGCTACAATTCAAGGGATTCTTCCCCATGCCCTTCCCACTTGCTATGGGTCCTCTCGACACTTCTAAGTTCTAGATCCTCTATCAACCTGTGCCTTCACTTATTGTAGATATAGATTTAAAACTCTTAAGGGTTAGGTTACTTGTTCCTTTCCATCGTGCCTTGCCTACACTTCCCCTTCTCACCTTCTGTGCTTACTCATATGCACAAGGATTTTAGCCTTCTATTCTTACTGTTTCAAAATCACAATCCACTAGTAATTTCTTTAGCTTGATGCCAAGCTCTCTTATGAATGTGCCCCTTGGTTCATGAAAGAACTCATAATTTACTTATTTTGGGCAAGAGAAGGTTGATACTTTGAACTCTAACATGTAGTTGTTCAATGTGCCATTCCACCACTTGTCTATAGTGTGCATCCAAACATCATTAGGATCTCAAGCCTCTCTATGCACTCCTTTATCAACTCAAAGCACTAGTTGTATCTTCATATTCTAAAGGTGGTATGGGAAAATAACCATCATTACACATGCTCAAGTAGTTTGCAAAATAATTCCTCATATGGATCATCATATAGGTTAGTTTACACCCATTCCCTTAGCTTTTATCCTTGGCATGTCAGATGATTCTATGCAAAACTATCCTCTATTTTCTCTAGCTAGTGCTTGATGTTCTCAATTGAAAGTTAAAGCATCACTCTATTAAACCATTATAGTAACAAAATTAAACATAATTCTTAGTAACATAACCAAAATGTTATACAAAAGTCTCATGTTTAGCTTTTTTGCTTAGTCATGCACTTAGCAGTCAAGCCAAGTAAGCTCTAAACTTTATACAGCTAGGCACGAGAATATTAAAGTCGGTGGTGCACAACATGTAAATGCACTACTATACTAGCATCAATTTCACATAAGGCACAAGCCTTGTGCACTCACTCAAAGAGAAGGGATCAAGGTTCATGTTGGGCTAGTTGAAACATGGCATAACCTTAGTCTCAATGGGACTTAGTCATTTTTGGAACTAGCTTAGAAAAGTTTGTCAATGCAAGGTTATCTTGGGTAAGATCAATAGGCATAAGTCTATTCAAGGGCACAAGTATTTTGGGTGCAAGTTCATATATGGCTACATATAGCTCTTAGTGGCACAAGCCATAAGGATAGTAAGTTAAGTGTCCTTTAGGTGCTAGATGAGTCAAGGGAATGGATCATATTTCAGTACTCACTCTTCAAGGTAGTGCTTTAGGCATAATTACTAGGGACTCAAGCATGTTGGGTTCAACACTTAGTTTTACTACTAATCCCAGTCATTATATGGCATAAAGATGTCATTAACAACCTGGAGCAAACCTTCACTCAACAACATATGTAAGCATGTCATTTATACTAACATAACTATTAGATTCAAGTTGCAAACACAAGATAAGGCTATAACCATCTAAAAAATACCAACACTTAATTACTCTTAATAGCATTCTTCATTAATTCATAGTTTAATATACACAGTCCATACCATGAAAATAAAGCATGTGCTCATCTTTGAAACTACTCATGCCCATCAGCTCACAGGCGAGCTTGGGTTATACATTCATAATTCCTAACCTAGTTTAATGTAGATTACAATATAAAGTGGTGTCTCTCACTTTTAGTAGAGCTTCACTACCATTAATCACATTTCTTTAGTATTTAGGTTCAAGCTCATTTATATAGGCAAAAGAGCATCTTCTTACTAGGATAGAGGGGTACACGCTAGATTCTAAGTTGTTATTAGGGTTTTTTATGCTACCAACTTCACTACTCTAACACCTACACTCTTCAACTACCATGTGCAAGCACTCAATGAGATTTTCCTTCAAACCTAGGTGTTAAACAATTGCCTACTAGATGGCACAAGATCATCAAAGATTTTTCCAATTGGTGCTAATGGTTTCAAAATGGAAATTATTTACAATGAATACCATGTGTCAAGATGTTCCAAGTTGGCATGATCCACTAGGTAAGTTACAAAAAGGGAGCCCAACAATTTGGAACTTTTACATCAGATTTTATTGTCAAATATTTTTCTTGGACATTTTATTTAGAACTTCTATGTAAGACATATTGTTTGGAACTTCTATGTCAGACTTCTTGTTCAAAACCTATGCATCAAACATTTTGTTCAAGAATTTATTGTCAACTTTTGTGGTCATGACTAACTCTTCATAAATCATATTTTGAGTTCCCCTTGCTTCAAAGGATTTAGTCATTATAATTTTTGTTTGGGATTTCTGTTTGGGGTTTCTGTTTAAAGCCTTCAATTCACAATGTCTACCATTCATCAATAAACATGAAGTCAAAAGAGAAATGATCAAAAATAAAGCATTGAAGTTTCAAGGCAAATCAGAGGTCAACATAGAAAACAAGAAAGGCCACAAAAGCATTCAAGAGGCCACATCAATTTTTTTACTCATTCCAAAATTTATGGCCTGTCTAAGTGGAAGTTAAGTTTGTAAAAACTTTCAAAGATCAAGATTTTAATTAAAAGAGATCCATGCTATTAATATAATCCATGTGGAGGGTCAAATAGTGAAGCCAAGCTTTTAAAAGGGTAAAATAATGCACTTAAGCATTATAAAGTTTAGTGGCAACCCTAAAAAGGCAAAAAGGTAAAATAAGCTAAGTCTTACATTTATAATGTTTTGGCTTATTTTGAACACCTCCATAGAAGAGAAATCTTGTAGGTTTTATGAGGCCAAGGTGGGTCATTCCAAGCATATTTTCCAAATAGTCATTGATCCTTCTTTGCTTCTATAATAATTGGAATATTCCAATGAAATCATGATAAATCAAGGAGTGTTCATTGGCATACACAAGAAGGGTAGTTGTCCAAAATTTTATAGCTATGTAAATGATTAGTTGAGGCATGGCCAAGTAGTTACACATGAAGACAAAGAGTTTGTTTTGCTCCTAGGGGAATATTTTCCCTCAAAACATATACAATAGATTTTCATCCAAGGAGAGCAAGGGTTTGTTTTCAAATATTCATCATGACAAGGATAGGCAATTACCAGAATGATTTTCTTGCAAGGCATGAGCTTCTAGGCATGATCAAGGGCATCTTCAAGTTGAATCATATTCCCAAAATATTATGAGTGAAAGAGTTGTATAAAAAGAGGGCTTGTCCTCTTTTCAAATGTTGTTGTTGGTTGTTTTTTCTAGGTCTTAGGTTCTTTCAAATTTTGGGATCCTTGTTATGTGTGCATTTTATCTCTCTTGCTAAGGTGGTTGTAACTGCACATCCATTAACAATATTTGAGAGCATTGTATATGTCTCCCCTATTAAAAGACCAAACTCACCATTCTTTTACCCATGTTAGCATTCTAAAACAATGATGTATGTAAGATTTCTTTGCAATTTAGTATAAAATAGCTATGATTTATGTTGTATTTTAATCAATGAAATGCAATGAAATATTCTTCATGCTCTGCTTATTAGGTATTTAGTTTTATGTTTATCAATGGTGGTAGTTATTTTGGGCATAGATCTAAGTTGTCAATTCATTTATACACTATGATTTGGGGATATGTTGTTGATAACCTTTTAAGGGTGCCTTGGGTTTATGGATTTGATAGGAGAAAGCATTTAAAATTTTGCTTGTAGTATATTTTTTAGGGTTTCAAGAATCATCTAAATATTTGCATTGTATTGAAACTAATGGATACAAATCATTCATGTTAGTTTTCTTAGCTTGTATTTCAATCTTTCAACATTTATTGCAAATGAATGATGTCATACCTATTAAAGGACATCATGTTGTTTAAAAAACCACACCACCACACTACTCTCTTTATATTTGCCTAAATTTTCCTACCCTATCCTACCCTGCAAATAATACACCTTGTTGCATATTTTAAGTGTTATTTGCTTGCAGATACATCAATATTGCATATATAAAATGTGTTTGTATATTGCTCTTTGAAGCTTAGCATTGTAGTCTTCTATTTGGCCCTCTATTGTTGAAATTTTATTTAAAAATGAAGGTTATAATCATAGCACCATCTATCTTCAATAGCTTGTGTCTAGCCTAGAGTATTTGTTCATTCTATATGACAACCCTTCTTGGGTGGAGTGTGCAAACTTAGTTATGACCTAGTCAAATTTATGTTTGTTTGTGTGAGAAAAATCCCCATGGAGATTAAATTGTAGTATCCTTACATGAGATTAACCTACCCCTTAGGTCATCTTACCTTGGTTCAGGTAGAGCCAGAAGTAGCAGGGAGCTAACCATACCTTTTGTTCATGCCTTCTAATCATTATCTACATTCAGTTCATCTTGATGCTAAACCCTTCCCTAGCTATAATGACATATTTGTAGTGTTTTTTCATCTTTGTTTCCCATTATATCCAAGCGTGCAAGGATGAATGTAAGAGGTGTACAAATGGGAACCAACACTCTGTTGGCACTATTATCAAGGATTAAACATCAAACCTTGGCACTTGTTTTGTCATGGAATATTGTAGAGAGCTATTATTTATTAAGTGTTATCAAGTTATCTACCTCAATCTTTGTGTTGATCTAATATCTTGACCATCAATGTTGCAATACTCAAATTGGCACTATTGTAGGGGAATAGCTAAAATCCTAGTCACTTGTGTTGTTAGGGACTCTTGTAGAGAGTCATATTTGTTAATGTTCTCAAGTTATTTGTCAAGGAATATTTTATGCATTAATCTTAGCTATGCATTTCAGACAATATTTATTCATATTATTTCATGTGTTTGAAAGTTGAGGTTATTTAAGCATGTTTTACTAATTTGGGTCATTAACTATGTAGCATTCATCTAGTGCTATTGTCAAGGACTTAAAAAGATTTGATAAATTGACTTCTATTGAGTTTCTTGAAAAGAGATATTAATTTACTAAGGTTCTTAAGGTGTTTTGTCTCTTAAACATGAATCTAGATTTTTAGTGTCTTTTCTTTCATATCTCATCACTAGTTTCAATAAAGTATAATTTTAGATTCTATCACAACATGTTTGTAATTTGTTATATTCTAGAAGTTTTCTTCTAGTGATGACTCCAACATTGTATCTAATTTCAAGAAAGAGCAGTGCCCATTTTATATATACCTTAAAATTTAGCTTTAAGTGTTATTTTGTTTTCAAAGCTGGAAGGACTGAGATCATCCTTTAAAGGTGACTCATCCAAATAGCTTATCTCACCCTTAAATATTCATCAAAGAAGAAGGATACAAGTTTGGAGGCTAATTGAATGACAAAGTTTAGTAGAAAAAGAGTATTTAGACTATCAAGATTTTGGTACTCCTAAACTCTCATTTATTGAACTTCCTTTAATTGAAGATTATTATAGTTCTCTTGATCATTCAGAATCATACAGTCCAATTTATTACTCAGCACCTTCTCAACCAACTAAATCTCCTCTTAGATTTGACCCACTAGATCCACCTCACTCACCACCTTACAACCCTTTGCCATTTGATCTTGAACCAATCATGAAGCATAGGGATCAAGATGAGAATGACCATCCTACAATCAAGATTCATAGATTTAGACCTATTAATTTTTATGAAATGGAGGGTTATCCTAATGAAGTACCAAATGAAGTAATGAACCACCTTCCCAAAATTCAAGGGAATAATGTAGAGACTGGTGATCAACATTTGAGGTATTTTCACATTATCATTAATATTATGACATTGAGCATGAGTATGTTTGAATTAAGTTATTTGAGCACACATTGGAAGAAGATTCTCATGAGTGGTTAAATTCCCTTCCCCATGGATGCATTGACTCATGGAAAGAAATGAATAATGTTTTCAAAATTTAGTATGGTGATAGGATTGATCCTACGTTTCTTTTGGCAAAATTTGAAAACATTAAAAACCCTAATGAGTGTGTGCAGGACTTAAATACAAGGTTCAATAAGACTGTGATGAGGCTACCTAAAAATATTAGGCCTAGTGATATATCTTTCTTGATTAAATACCATGATGCATTTGACAAGAAGGCTACCTACTACTTGAGGGATAAGGCTCCTACAAACCTAAGATTGGCATTCAATATAGTCATCCAAATTGAGAACAACCTAAAGGTTGTGGGTAAATTTTTGAACAAATGGGCTGATGTAAAATTGGTCAATCCAGAAAAAATACAACCCACTAAGGCATCCAACCTTGAGGAAACTATAAAAAACCTGGCCTCCGCTATCAAGGAGATGTTCTACAAGTTAACTAGAGCTAAGAAAGGGGTACCTCATGAGTCTACAATTTAGGAGAGAAATCAGAATCTGAATCAAGCACAAGGGAGACCCCCTTTCCACATTAGAGATAATGATAGAGGGAAGAGGCCATCACATGATGAAAGAAATGATATAAATCATAATATAAGAGCTATAATGGAAGTTCTTGATCTATTTAACACCAAAGTGAATGTGGTAAATTGTGATATTGACATTGATTAGTGTGATAAATGTTTCCTTTCACATCCTCCTTACGAAACTATTGATCGAGTTGATGAAGATGCAGAGGAACTTGAGTTTGCATCTAATAATGATGATGAGATTTTGATCATTCATTATCAAGTCTCTCAAATTAAGTTGTCTACCTCCACAAAATTGCTAATTGTTACTATTATTGATCAGTTTTGGAGTGCATTCAAAATGGTATGTGTCCCAACTCTCAAAGTTGTTTGTGATGTTAAATAACACAAGCATATAAATTACCCAATCATGATTTTAAATTTTTATTATCCATGATTATTAAGTAATATGATGGGGGAATTCCTTCAATTGAGGATAGGCAACTGATATTTAATGCAACAGTTGCCTAAGAGAAAGAATATAGTTTGAGGAGCAGGCAACAAATTGTTGCTCCTCAAGACACTACCCCTATAAATCTAAGGGTAGGGGATGCAAATAAGGAATTTAATAAAACTAAATCAGTCACAAATTCTTCCAAACTAACACCTATTTCCCAAATTGTTAAACCAAAAGGTGATCCAACTAAGAATAGAGTACCTTTATTGTCTAGTATCCCTAAGGGTGTGAGTGATGTTAGAATAAATCCACCCTTGAAAACTATTGTTTAAAATAATAATCCATCCCAGCTTGTTCCACCTATAACTTTAAGTGATTATATTCTAGCTAAAGGTGTTGTCACCCTTCCTTCTAATATGTCCTTTCCTCGGTATAGTGTGTGTGATATGGCCCAAGTATTGAGTTAATTAAAAATCACCATACCACTTGTTGAGTTATTACAAATACCTAAACATAAAAAGAGGGCATTTAAATATTTAAAATTTAGTGAGAGTATAGTTGCAAATGAAATGACAACACCCCAAACACCCCTAAATGATGATGAAGAATCATATGTGGTTGTTGAACCAGCCCCAGAGGTTTATTTGGGGACTGCATTGGTAGAAAGTTTATTGAATGTGGATCCATTTTACACCACCTAGTTGATTAATGGTTTGATTGTTCACAACTACATGTTTGATTCTGAAGCTTCTTACAATGTGATTCCCTTGGGTGTCTTAAATGAGCATGGAGTAAAAATCACATCAACCTTTGGCAAGTTTTATGCCATATATTCATGAGAGGTACCAGTTGTTGGTCAAGTTAAAGGGTTGGTAGTTCATCCAGGTAAATATTTGAATATGGATGTGGTAGTTATGGACTACCTACCTAAGTGGGGTGTTGCTTTCAAGAAAATGGATTGTCAACATGGGTGAAAGTGTGAAGATGAACTTCTCTTATGCCACCATTCCTTTGGAGGGTAAAATGGTCAAACTTCATAGAGAGCCAAAGATGTTGTATGTACTTAAAGATTTGACACATGTTATAAATGAGGTGTTATACATGGATGTGGAGTTGGATAAATTTATTGTAAATGTGGATGTTGTTGAATAGCATGTTGTTCTTGATGTTGGGTTTGAAAAAAAAGGTGAAATTCAGAGATTGTGTTTTGACGAGGCTTACTCCAATCTTGGAAATAGAGTTGGGGTTATATTCTATGCCCCTAGTGGTAAATGTTTCAAGTTTTATTTCAAGCTATCCTTTGAGTTCATGAATAATATTTCTAAGTATGACACACTCTTTCTTGGTTTACAAATTTCTCATGAACATGGAATTACAAGCTTGATTGTAAAGGGTGATTCAAAGCTAGTGGTTAAATAGGTCTTTAATGCTTATACAACCAAAAATAAAAAGTTGAAACAATATAAGAATGTTGTATGGGATTTTTTAGAGTTATTTAATGATTTTAACATTTACTATCATGATATTAGTTTCAACGAATAATTTGATAGACTTACAGGATTAGGTGCTCAGTTTGAAATTGAAAATGTGAACCTTCATTGTCATTATCAAGTGGAGGTGATTGTTAGGCCTTCAATCCCAAACAATATCCATCATTGTAAATTTTTTTAATGATGATTAATAAATAAGAAGGTTTCTAAATTGTGAAGTTGAGTTTCAAGATCAGCTCATACACTTGGAATCCATGGTTCAAGTTTGTGATGGAAAAGAAACCTTATTTGGGTAGGATATAATTCAACTAAAGACAAACACTCTCCCTAGAGGATTGGTAAGTTTAGAAGCATCTTTTGATGGAGTGGAATGAATCAAATATAGAAACTCATTTATCTCAAAAGATGTGATTGAATGCAATTTGGGCTCTAACGAACATCCTAACAAGGTTTATTTAGGTACTCACCTAAGTGCAATAGAAAAGCAATCTTATGTACAACTGCTAAAAAAGTACCAAGACTATTTAGCTTGGTATTATTATGAATTGAAAGCATTTAGGGAATATTTGTTTCAACATGTCACCCCATTATAGCTTGATAGCAAGCCTTTCAAGTAGAAGTAAAGACCTATTAACCCCATCTTGGCCACCAAGATGCAAATGAGTTAAAAAAGCTAAGGGATGGTGGAATTATTTTGCCCATCAGTTATTCATCATGGGCAGCAAACTTAGTCCTTGTAAGAAATAAAAATGGTGACATCCACTTGTGTGTGAATTTTCAAAATTTGAACAAAGATTATTTAAAAGACAATTACCCCTACCTAATATGGATAACCTGTTCAAAGTGTTATAGGATCAAAAATGTTATCCACTTTAGATAGTTTTTCAGGGTATAACTAGGTTGTGGTAAAAGAATCTAAGAGACCTAAGACTACATTTACAATGTCTTGAGGCACGTATGTTAATATGATGATGCCTTTTAGGTTGATGAATGTTAGTGAAATGTTTCAGTGAGCTATGGACATTACATTTGTAAGGATAATCAAGAAGTTCATTATTATGTATCAGGATGATATTATCATATATTCCAAGAACAAAAAGGAACATTTGGAGCATTTAGAAAAAAAATTCTTAGATGCAGGGAATTTGGCATTTCACTTAATCTCAAGAAGTCTCACTTTAGATTACAAAAGGCCAAGTTGTTAAGATATATAGTTTCTAAGGATAGTGTCATGATTGATCCTAAAAGAGTGGAAGCCATTGATAAAGTGTCTATCCCACAATCCATGAAAGAAATTTAGTCCTTTGGGTAAATCAATTTTGTCAGAAGGTTTATGTCTAATTTTGTAGAGATCACTCTACCTATCATGTTTATTTTGAAGAAGGACCAAGCCATCAAGTGGGAAGAGAAGGTCATGTAAACATTCAATGACATTAAAGGAGCCTTGAAATTTTCCCCTATCTTAGTTGGCCCTGATTACACTAAAGAATTTCAAATATTATCTTTTGTATCACATAATACCATAGTTGTTGTCTTGTTGAAAAAGAATAATGACAGTCATGAGCAACCTATAGTTTTTTTAGTAAG
The DNA here is from genome assembly GCA_037957365.1 of Torreya grandis. Lineage (NCBI taxonomy): Eukaryota > Viridiplantae > Streptophyta > Pinopsida > Cupressales > Taxaceae > Torreya > Torreya grandis. The sequence continues at coordinate 2,200,398 of JARHVA010001892.1, read as the reverse complement.
GCTATGCAAGGTTCTGAACTATACTATACCATTATGGAAAAATAAGTTTTCACTCTCTTGAAGGTTGTTAAAACATTTAGAATTTATATTCTAAGTTTTAAGATTATTGCATACATCTTGGATATGATAGTGAAGGACCTATTCACTTAGATTGAAGCATCCAACAAGAGATGCAAGTGGTTCAATAAGTTGCAAGAGTACAACATGGATATTCAGACCACCAAGTTAGTGAGAGGGATAGGTCTAGCCAAGATCATGGATGAGACCAATTTGTAAGCCATTGAGGTAAAAATTATTGTTTTCAATTTTGATGATTCTTTGAGTAGCATTAACATATCTCTATGGTATAAAAACATTTTTTATTACTTGCAAAATCTAAATTGTCCCCCTGACTTGGACAAGAGTCAAAGGATAACTCTCAAACTTGTATCCCAAAAGTACCTCTTGACTAAAAGTGAATTGGCATGGAAGAATATAGATGGGGTTCTCCTAAGATGATTAGTAGAGGAACAAACTACTGATATGATTGAAGATTTTCATAGTGGAGTATGTGGTGGTCACTTTGCACCTAAAGTCACAGCTCATAAAATTTTAAGAACTAATTATTGGTGGTCATTAGTATTCAAATATGTTACTTAGAAAGTTAGGAAATATGAGAAATGTGAGCACTTTGCTGGAAGGTTAAAAGCTTATGGTTCTCTTCCCTTGTATCCTATGATGATTGAAGGCCCATTTAGACAATGGAGAATGGATTTCATTACGGAAATCATTGATTCATCAAGTGCTAGACATAGAGGGATATTAGTTGTAACTAACTACTTCATGAAATGGGTTGAAGTGATCTTTACAAAGAAGGCTACACACCAAGTGGTTATGGACTTTTTGTTGAATTGAATTATTTTTAGATTTGGTGTGCCTATCAAGGTAATTATTGATAATGCCATGAGCTTCAAAGCTAAACCTTTGGTGACATTGTACAAAGAGTATGGGATCACATTGACTTGTGCTTCCAATTACAACCCTTAAGGGAATGGGCAAATAAAATCTAGTAATAATAACTTACTCAAAATCATTAGATAAACTTTGGAAGAAAACAAGAAGTGGGATGAACAACTAAAGTTTGCCTTATGGGTTGATAGGATTACACCTACGAGAGCTACAGGCAAAAACCCTTTTGAGCTTGTTTATAGATCTCAAACTCTTTTGCTTATGAATTTGTAGTTTCCAACCTATCAGTTCATGCAGTAGCTAGAGGAAGATGAGCAAATCAACCATTATGAAAGCAGAATGAACTAGATTGTTGAGCTTGATGAAACTAGAAGACAAGATCATGAGAGACACCTCAAGTTAAAAAAAAGGCTCAAGAGAATATTCAATAGAAAGGTTGCTTGAAGAAATTTTTAAGTAGGTGATCTAGTTTTACTTTGGGACAATAGACATGAGGATAAAGGCAAGCATGGCAAATTTGATGCATTGTAGATGGGTCCTAATTCCATTTACTGTAGGATTGGGGAACACACTTTCTTCTTGAGAGACTTGGATGGTGAGATACTGGAGCTGCTAGTTAATGGTAGACATCTAAAACATTTTCTTGATTTATTCCATGCCTATGTATAGTATTATGTTGGGCCTTGTTTATATAGTTCATTTTTTTTTGTGTTCATTTTTAGATCCTCCTGATCTATTTTTGTCAGTCTGCCCTTTGTTTCATTTAGTTTACATAGGTGTTTGATAAAAAGTTGCTAAAGTTTTGACTCTATGGCCCAAGGGATTGGCATGTGGTCTTGTTTTTAGGGCTTTTTACACACCTACAAGGGGTGTACATCTCCAGGTGAGAGCCAATGTTAGTGCCCAAAATTGCACTGAGCAATTTATACCCTTTTCTGAAATATTAGTGCATGAATATCTAACTATTGCCTCCTATTTGAAAGTGTTCACTTGAGTTAAAAATCCAAGTTTTGCCTCATGAAAACCCTATGTAATCCCATTTCTATCTAATGCTTAACATTTTCATGTATTAATGAGATTGCAGGGTCTATGATAAAAATCAAGCTAGGAAGATCAAAAAATGTTGAGTATGATGTTTTTCATCTTTGAAAAGGTTTGTAGGAATTTATGGTAGAAAAATAAGTTGCAAAAAATAAAAAGTTCAAATTTTTAAATTCTTAAGTTTTTTGGACATTTTATATGGAACTTCTATGTCAAATTTTATGGTATGACAATTTGGTCAGACATTTTGTTCAAAACTTCTACGTCAGAAAATTTGTTCAAAACTTATGTGTTAGACTTCATATTCAAAACATATGTGTTGGACATTTTATTTAGAAATCCTTTATCAACTTTTTTGGTCATATCTAACTCTTTAGAAATCATGTTCCAAGTTCCCATTACTTTGAAGGATTTGGTCATCATAATTTTTGTTCGACATTTGTGTTTGGGGTTTGTGTGTGAAGCCTTCAATTCACAATGCCTGTCATCTGCCAGTCAACATGAATTCAAAAGAGACATGGTCCAAAAATAAGCAACAAAGTTTCAAGGGAAATTAGAGGTTAATGTATAAAATAAGTAAGGCCACAAAAGCATTCAAGAGGCCACGTTAGTATTTATGCTCATTCCAAAATGTATGACCTATTCAAGTGGAAGTTAAGTTTGTAAAAAAAATCAAAGCTCAAGATTTTAAGTATAAGAGAGCCACACTATCAATATAATCTAGCTAAGTCATTTATTTCTAATTTTTTATCTTATTTCAAACACCTCCATAGAAGAGAAATCTTGCAAGGTTTATGAGGCCAAGGTGGGCCATTCCAAGCATATTTTCCAAACAACCATGGATCCTTCTTTGCTTCTATCATAGTTGGAGTATTCCAATAAAATCATGACAAAGAAAGGGGTGTTCTTTAGCATGCACAAGAAGAAGGGAAGTTGTTTAGAAGTTTCCAGCTATAAAAATGACCAACTTAAGGCATGGCCAAGTAGTTATACATGAAGACAAGGAGTCTATTTTTCTCTCAAGGGAATATTCTCCCTCAAACACCTCTGGAATAGATTTCTAGCCAAGGAGAGAAAGGGTTTGTTTTCAAATATTCATCATGACAAGGATAGGTAGTTACTATAATGATTTTATTACAAGGCATGAACTTCTAGGCATGATCAAGGGCATCTTCCAGTTGAAGTATATTTATGAAATATTTTAGATGAAAGAGTTGTATAAAATGAGGGTTTGTCTTCTTGTCAAAGGTTGTTGTTGGTTGTTGTTCTTTCTAGGTCTTAGGCTCTTTCAAATTTTGAGATCTTTATTGTGTGTGAATTTTATCTCTCTTGCTAAGGTGGTTATAGTTGTACAACCATTAGAAAGCTCTAAGAGCATTGTATATATCTCCCCTATTAAAAGAACAAATTCACTAAGCTTTTCTCGATGTTAGCATTCTAAAATAATGATGTATGTAAGATTTGTTTACAAGTTAGTAGAAAATAGTTTTGATTTTTACTATATTTTAATCAATGAAATGCAATGAAATATTCTTCATGCTCTACTTATTGAGTATTTAGTTTTATGTTTATCAATGGTGGTAGTTATTTTAGGCATAGATCTAAGTTGTAAATTCCTTTACGCACTATGATTTGGGGATATGTTTTTGATAACCTTTTAAGGGCACCCTAGGTTTATGGATTTGATAAGAGAGAATTTTAAATTCTACTTTTAGTGTATGTTTTAGGGTTTCAAGAATCATCTAAATATTTGCATTGTATTGGTATCAATGCATGCAAATCATTCTTGTTAGTCTCCTTAGCTTGTATTTTAGTCTTTTAACATTTATTTCAAATTAATGATGTCATGTCTCTCGAAGGAGATCCTTATGTTTAAAAAACCATACCACCACAACACTCTCTTTATATTTACCTAACTCATCCTACCCTTTCCTACCCTACAAATAATACACCCTATTACATATTTTAGGTGTTATTTGCTTGTAGATCCATCAATATTACATACATAAAATGTGTGTGTATATTGTGCTTTGAAGCTTAGCATTGTAGTCTTCCACTTGGCCCTCTATTGTTGAAAATTTATTTATAAATCAAGGTTGTAATCATATCCCCATCTGTCTTCAGTAGCTTGTGTCTAGCCTAGAGAATTTGTTCATTCTGTGTGACAACCCTTCCCAGGTGGAGTGTGAAAACTTGATTATGCCCTAGTCAGATTTGTGTTTATTTATGTGTTAAAAATCCTAATGGAGATTGAACTATAGTATCCCTCCATGATATTAAGCTACCCCTTGGATTCTCTCACCTTAGTTCAAGCATAACTAGAAGTAGTGGGGAGCTAATTATACCCTCTATCAGTGCCTTCTATTCATTGTTTATATTTAGTCCATCCTGATGCTAAACCCTTCCCTAGCTATAATGACATATTTACAAGTTTTATTCATCTTTATTTGTCATATTTTACAAGTGTGGAAGGTTGAGTATAAGAGGTGTACAATTGGGAACCAACATAGATGAAACCTACTTTATGACATGTTTATGACCCATTTTGGACTGATTTTATATGTAAATCATATATCTCCATGTTGTTAGCATATCTAGGAAGCAAAAGTAGCAAAAGTATGATGTTAGTTGGATAGGATGGACATATTCAACACCCTTTTATGTTAATATTTTCCCACATACCAATACCTTTAGAGGGGATTAAGCCTGATGCAGTTCTCCCAATCTAGGTGTTGGTGCAAGTGCAAGTGAATGCTAGTATGAGTGTCAACTTGAGTGATTTAAATAAGGTTTGAGACTATAAATTTGTGTAATTTGAGCTTAGGATGGTTGTATATGATTTTATACAAAATTAGGGTAGATATGGATCAACAACCTTGATTTTGCAAAACTTGCTCTATTTTGCATTTGATTTCCATCTAGTGGATAAAAGATTAAAAGTCATGTATTTATAATAATCTAGTATTTGTGTGGAGTGTGAAATAGGTCTAGGTCAACCTTAACTATATTAGGAATTGAAAACATATTTTTTGGGGTTGAAATTAGGCAAGGGACACTAACGCAGTCCATTGGTTACTAGCATAGTGCGTTGGTGTCCAAAGAACTATGATAGTGTCCAGGTGGCAAAACTTAGAGTAATAGGGGCTTGGATCCCTAGGGGAAGGTCTGAGACTGATTTTAGGATGTCTAGAGATGTGTAATACCTATGTAAAAGTTAGATAAGGTTTGAAAGAGGACATAAGATAGGTTTAGGACTAAGTTAGGGATGAGTGGTCTCAAGTAACACTCATTGCACTCAAAGGACATTTTATATGACTATACAATACAAAGTAAAGGTATTAAAAGAGTGTTCATTGATAATGGATCAAGCCTAAACATTTGTATCATTTAATTCCTAATCACCATGGGTATTAACACAAACCTTATTCAAAACATAGTTATGCACATAAAAGGGTTTGATAATTCACATAGCCCTCTAGTGGGTCAATATACATTGGATGTGACTTTAGGACCATAAATGATTTCAACTACTTTTTAGGTTATGTCTCATTTCTTACATTATAATTTAATTTTGGGTAGACCTTGGATTTATTTAATGGAATTTATCCCATCTACACTTCATCAATGTGTAAAATTCATACACAAGGGGACCTTATAATCCATGCCTGCTGATGATGAACCTTTCAAAATTTGCAAAATGATACATTCTAAAATTGAAGGCATCCCTACATTAGTACCACCTACATAATAAATCCCTTTTGAGTATATACATATGTATGAAATAAGTGAATCAATTACAATAGATCCGTTGTCTCCAGATGCAAATAAGGCACTAAACTTTGAGGTTCACATAGATATGCATAAAGAGAAAGAGCCATTACTAAAAGAGCCAATAAAACTATAACAATCCCCAATATTTAAGCTTCCTTTATTAGTCAGTACTAAAAAAAAAGATGGCCATATTCTATATTAATATGACATTGATGATGATACAACCTATGATATAATAGATGATAAAATGTGAAACTTAAAATTTGACCCACTTGATCAACTGTCACATAACCTATTCAAAACTACGGGCCCTGGCATATATAAGCTAAACCCATTTACAAAAATATAAGACTAAATATAGACAAGGGAAAAACAAAAATAATAGATGAGCATGTAAATTCTTGTTACTCCATACACCCCTCTTGTTATAAAACATTGAGTCAACCTTACAAGGGTCAAATGTAAATTCATCATGTGAATAAGGTGGAGTCTTCTCAAAAGGCTTCACAACAAATTTTATAGATCACAACACAACAAGATGCTCTAGATACCATGTTATCTACGTTACTTGAGCATAGAATGATTTATTTACCTTCTACCAGACACATATCACATAGTAGATTTCTACCCATGAAAGACACAACACCACACTATAAATATCATTAGATCAATGACAATCATACCAATCAATTTGAAATATTCAAGAACCAAATTCAAAAGTATAAGAATGAAGGATACATACACATTGTGTCTGACATGAGGAAAAGGAAAAATCCTCCTATCTTTTAGAAAAGAGTTATCTATCAAAGTGACTAGAGCTTGAAGATTTAACCATTACTGCAAATATTGATGGGGTATATTGCCACCATATCTAGTTTGATAACAAGTGGGATACAACTTTTGGTGCCACTTTTCTTACACAATTGGGATATTTTATATATGAACTAACATACTCTCCATTAATTCTAGAATCTTGAGGATACATCTAATTACATTTCGTCTATGGCCCATGTGTGGAAACTTAGACTATATAGATATTAGACCACGAACCACATTTGAAACTAAAGGTTGGATAAAATTGGCTAGCCGAGTGGAATGCTAAGCTAGATCCTACAAACATGTGTGTTAATTTTCTTAATATGGATACACAAATGGCCATGATTATTTTCCTACACCATTGGCTTCAAGTAAACCATTAAAAAAGAACATTGAAGTGGTGGCAGGGCAATGGTATAAACAAAGCTTAAGAAATTTTCTAGGTAGTCCTAAACATTTTGATGATGAAGAATTCCTTGATTATACTCTTCAAATTTTCCAAAGATATTAAAAAATCAAAAACATTCAAAAATCCAAAAACATTTTGCACACCTAAATGTTTTACTAGCTCCTTGGCATCTATGTGTTAGTTCCATGTTGATAGATAGCATATTCAGTTACTTTTACATACACACATGTGTGTCACATTTCTACTTGAGTGTGATATAGACATACACACAATGCATAATCTATTACTATCTTAGATATTGGGCCTTCCCTTTACTCATGTCATGTAGACATTGGGGGCATCTGCTTATTTGATCTTGATACACACATATTACATGGTCTGATGATCACTTTTCATTATCATGTTTGAGCTTACATATGTACTTACACATGCCTTTATCCATGATTATATCTTACACAAGGTACTTGATATGCTATACACTTGACATTTTTCCTAAACACATTTGATCCATGGAATATTATGACATGTTTATGTTGGTTGCTTATGCTTTATTTTATGTGCTTCCTTGAGTATCTTGCATTGCTATTGTATGGCTGATCTAAGTGGATTTTCCAAGTGAAAATTTAAGTTTTCCTAATATTCCCTAAAACTTATGCCAACTTGTAGTGCTCACCAAAATGAGCTCAATGCAACTTGAATGGAGTCAATCAGAGATCATATACACAAAGGGCATGCGGTCAAAGTTTACACCAAGATGAATTGACTTTTGGGTACAGTCAGCATTAGTGATGATGTGGTAGGAACAAGTGTTAGTGACATGGTAGGTTGACTGTGCAGGCTGTACAGCTACATGGCACCTCAGTTTCCTTGAGATTTGTTTATTGGTAATACCTACATACTATATTTATCCTCCACCGCTAGGCCAAGCAGATATCTCACTATAGAAATGAGCTGGAAGTTATACAAAAATGTGAATCCCCTTAAAAGGTGAGGTAGGTGGTTTAACCTCTGACCATCCCATTGCTATCATAATATATTCTAAATATGTAAAAGAGGAGCCCCATTAACTATAAGGCCAAATAAATAATATTGTTAATGGCATATTAAATAATAGCCATTAATTGAAAGGGTTAGGTAATTCTTAAAGATTGAAAAGGATTACTTTTGAAGATTTTATGTAAAAATGGGGGATTTAGAAGGATTGTAAAAATAATTTGGTTATACACCAAATTGAGAAAAATTCTTGTATATAAACAGAGGGTGAATGGTGAGAGGGGTGTTGAATTGGAGGAGAAAAACTATCAGAGTGTTTTCTAGGCTTTGAGAAGACTTATGTCTTGCCCGTAGGAGGACTTGAGACTCTGACATGATAGATGTTGTCTGAATAAAGACTCTATAATTGTTTTGGGAACAATATTAAATATCATTCGCACTACTTGGTGGACTCAGAGACGTAACCAAATCATGAACTCCATTATCAACCTATGTCTTCTGTCTCCTATTCTATCTCTCTCTTTCTTTTGTTCATCACTAAATTTTTGTTATGTAATTTCTACATTTTATTTACGTAGTGCATTTTAAGACCTTCATTTTAAGTTGTTAATCAATTTTTTTTTGTATAAATTTATGTTCACACACCACAGTCATTGATTCTAATTCATAATAACAAATCATTTGGTATCAAAGCCTATTATGACTAGTGTGTGCAGGGGTGAATGTTAACAAGAGCCAGGAAAAAATGAGGTAAAGGCTCACTTGTGGAATACAACCCAGAGATCGATAAAAGGACTTTTTCACATTCAAAAATGGTAGTTCGAGAAGACCAAATCGAACTCGATGAGAAGAGCTTTCAGAAGGCTTTTCTTGATATGAAGGCAATGGTTGAAGTTCTTTTCTAAGAAAGACAAGAATGATAGAAAACAAAGAAAGGAAGCTCATCGGAGTAGGAGGATAAAGGCAAAAGATCATGGGGTGGTGATTCACCACCAAAACCTCCTTCTTCTCCTTTGTCTCCTTTTGTTGGTCTTTTTTAGAGTTCATCTAAGCCTATAATCAAACTTGATGTAAAATTTGAATTACCTAAGTATAGTGGGGAACTAAGTGCTAAAAAACTTGATTACTAGATATAATAAGTAGAAGTCTTTTAGGATACAAGGCCTGATAGAAGATACCTCTAGGATTCAGTTGGCTACACTTTGCTTAGGAGGAACCACTCTCACTTGATGGGAAGGTAGAACTCATGAAGAGCTTGCCCATCATGGGAAAGTTAAGATGTCTTGGATGGAGTTTGTTGCTGCTCTAAAAGATCAATTCTATCCTTTAGGACACATGCAAAAATTGACTATGAATTGGCAAAACTTTAGACAAGCAAAAGGCCAGTCAATACAAGATTACACCCACGAGTTTAGGAAATGGGCAATAGCATTGAATGTACCTTTTTATACCTAGAATACTCTACTAAATTATATTGGTGGTTTGTATTCCTACCTCTAACACACTATCCTTATGTTAAATCCCAGTAATCTGGATATGGTTTGTATCAATGTGACTCATATTGAGTTTAGGGGTAAGAACACTTGTAGTGATAATTTTTCTAAGAAAACATATAAAAAACCACTTGAGGGAAAATCAAAGGACAAAGGAAAAGGGAAGAAGATGGCTACAGTTAAGAAAGAGGGTAAAAATCCCACATGTTCTCATTGTAAGAAAGAAGGGCATGAAGATGCCAAGTGCTAAAAATTGCATCCAAAACTAAAGTCAAAGCGATATGGAGGTAACAAAGATCTAAAAAAGATTGTTGTTGTAGTGATTCAAAAAGATCTTGGAACTGATTCTAGGGATGAGACTCAGATAGTATCTATTGGGATTCAAGGTATGATAAAAGGTAAAACTCTCTCATCAGATGCAATTGTTTCCAATGCAAGTACAAGCAAAGAAAATTCTCTTCCTAATGTGGATAAGCAAAGAAATGAACTTTTTCACATTCATGTGGTAACTAAACACACTAATATTGACACTCTATTTGATACTGATTCACAATCCAACCTAATTTTTGAAGTTGTAAAGAATTTGAACCTAACTACTACACCTCATCCTAAACCCTATCTGCTTGGATGGGTATGTAATGATGCTCAATTACAGGTGACAAAATAGTGAAAACTTCATTTTGCTATCACTACAAATTTCATTGATGAGGTAGAAGTAGATGTGGTGTCTTTAGATATTTGTGGGCTTGTATTAGGAAGTCCATATCTTTTTGATAGAAAGGTAATCTTTTATAGCGGGGAGAATAAGTATCATTTGTTCAAAGATGGTAAAGAGTACATAGTTAGATTGCATAAAGTCAAAACTAATCTTGCATTAGTAAATGATGGTCACATGAAAATATTAGTAAATGTGAGTAAAAAATTTGTACTAATGCTTGTAAAAGCCAAGGATGATGATAAATTTGAGGCATTTAAGGGGTGTAAACTAGACCATAAGTCTGAGTTGGTCAAAATAGTGTCTGCATATGATGACCTTTTTCAAGAACTGAAAGGGTTGCCCCCTAAGAGGGAGATTCAACATGAAATACACTTGTAGCAAGATGTACCTCTACCTATCATTTGTCAGTTCTTCAAAATGAGGAGATTAAGAAATAGGTGTAGGGGTTGGTTGAGAAAGGAGTAATTCACCCAAGTACATCTCCATGTGGCTCTCCAATTGTTCTAGTGCTAAAGAAGGATGGGTCTTGGAGGATGTGTATTGACTATCATGCCTTGAACAAAATCATGATAAATAATAGGTATCATCTTCCTCATATAGATGATTTACTTGATCAACTAAAGTAGGCAATTTATTTTACTGAGCTAGATTTGTGAAGTGGTTATCATCAAATTAGGATTGCAAAATATGATATTTGGAAGACTACATTCAAGACTAAGCAAGGATTATACAAATAGTTGGTAATGACTTTTGGGCTATGCAATGCACTAGCCACTTCCATACATGTAATGAATGATGTATTTCATCCTTTCATTAATGAATTTGTAATAGTCTACTTAGATGATATCCTTATATTCAGTAAATCTTGGGATGATCATGTAAATCATGTAAAAAAAGTTTTTGATGTTTTAAGAAAAGAAAAACTTTATTTAAAGATGTCAAAATGTGAATTCACAAAGACATCTCTAATTTACTTAGGTTATGTTGTAGGAAATGGTTAATTGAAAGTTGACCCTGCGAAAGTTGAAGTAATTGTAAAATGGCCTAAGCCAAGAATAGTAACTGAAGTTAGAAGTTTCTTAGGTGCAGTTCAGTACTAGAGGAAGTTTATTTCTAACTTCTACATAGCATCACCATTGCATGCATTAACAAGTACAAAGACAACTTTTCAATGGGGAGGACCTCAGTAGAAGGCATTCAACACATTGAAGGAAAAGTTGAGCACCGCACTTGTTCTGACTTTGCCAAATTTGTAGAAACCATTTGAGATCAAAATTGATGCAAGTGGGTTTGCCATGGGAGCAGTTCTAATGCAAGGAGGTATGCTAGTATGTTATCACTTTGAAACTTTCATATCTATGGTTAGTATTTATCCAACTTATGATAAAGAACTCTACGCACTAGTTTAGACTGTTAAAAAATGGAAACACTATCTAATGGGTAAAGAAACAATCATCTACATTGATCAACAACCACTTCAATATCTACATTCTCAATCAAAATTGCAGCAAAGTAGGCACTTTAGATGGATGGGATTTGTTCAACAGTTTCACTTAGTAATTAATTACAAGAAGGGTGTCCATAATAAGGTAGCAGACATGCTTTCTAGGCCTCCTGTCATGAATACTTTGGTTATCCTTCAGGGAAGTTCCATGGTACATGAAAGTTTTTAGGACCAATATGCCATGGATGAAAACTTTAAGGATATTTATTCCACTCTAATTATAGGCAAACAAGTAGAAGAAAAGAACTACTATGTGGAAGATAAACTATTGTATCATTTAGGAAAGTTATGCATTCCTAAAAGTGAACAAGCACAAGTAGTTAGAGAAGCTCACACATCATTGATTACAGGACAATTTGGCATCAAAAAAATAATGACTCAGTTGTAGAAGTTTTGTTATTGGCCTCACTGTAGGAAATTGTAACTAAATATATCAAAGGATGTATAATGTGTGCAACAAGTAAACCAAGTAACAGGAAGTTGGGGTTGTACACACCTCTTCATGTTCTGTCTTTACCTTGGGAAAGTGTTTCAATGGATTTTGTTGGAGTACTTCCCATGTATAAAAAGGGACATGACTATCTATTTATAGTAGTTGATAGGTTTAGCAAAATGTTTGTTCTAATGCCTTGTAAGAAATAGGTCACAATTGAATTAATAGATCATTTTTACTTTCAATATATATGGGTCCATTTCGGGCTCCCTACTTCCACTGTATCGAATTAAGATTCTCGATTCCTAGGAGAATTTTAGTTTACATTGTGGGATCTCATGGACACAAAGCTAAAGAAAAGTACAGCTTTTCATCCTCAGACAGATGGACAGATAGAAGTGGTAAAAAAGATAGTAGTACACTTACCTCGAGGCTATTGCAGCAAACATCCCAAATAGTGGGATGAGAGTTTACACTATGTGCGGCATGCTTATAACCATGCAGCACATTCTTCTATAAAAAGATCTCCATTTGAGACATGTTTTGGATATCTACCACAAACTCCAATGGACTTTGCCTTTGGAAAAGATGATGTTGAAGACAAGCATCACGATGTAGAGAAGGCTCTAAAGGTCATTTAGAAAGTTCAAGCAATTCATCAGGTAGTAGAACCTCAGTTAGAGAAGAGCTAAGCCAAATACAAGGCTCAGCATGACAAGCATCACATAGATCATCATTTTTAGGTTAGTGATCGTGTTTGGTTACATATCATCAAGGAAAGGATGCAAGGCAAAGGTAAAAAGCTTAATCCTATCAAATATGGTCCCTTTGAGATCTTGAAAAAGATCAGTACCAATGCCTTTTGCCTTAATCTCACTTCATACATGCACATCTACTCAGTTTTAAATGTAGAAAATCTAAATTTATACAAGCCTCTGATGATTTTGGATGAAGAGGCTGATGTTCAGGTTCCATCAATTGATGATCTTTCTCCCAAGTATATGTCAGAGTTTCCAAAAGATGTCATCTTAGACAAGAATGTTAGGACTTCACAAAGAGGAGCTATAGAGTACCTCAGAGTGGGATTGAAAGGGATGAATCTAGGCAAGGCCAGATGGATGGAGATTGGTAAAGTGAGGAAACTTTACCCTTACTTTCCAAGTAATCAAGCTTTCAGAGGTCCAAAAGCTCCCAAGTGGGGAGGACTGATCCAGGTGGATTTTCTAAGTGAAAATTCAAGTGTTCCTAATATTCCCTAAAACTTATGCCAAATTGTAGTGCTCACCAAAATGAGCTCAATGCAACTTAAACTGAGTCAATCAGAGATCATATACGTAGAGGGCATGCGGTCAAATTTTGCACCAAGATAAATTGACTTTTGGGTACAGTCAGCATTAGTGCTGATGTGGCAGAAACAAGTGTCAGTGATGTGGGAGGTTGACTATGCAGGCTGTACAGCCATGTGGCACCTTAGTTTCCTTGAGATTTATTTATTGGTAATACCTACATACTATATTTATCCTCCACCGCTAGGCCAAGCAGATATCTCGCTATAGAAATGTCCTAGAAGTTATACAAAAATGTGAATCTGCTTAAAGGGTGAGGCAGGTGGTTTGAACCTCCAACCATCCCATTACTGTCATAATATCTTCTAAAGACATAAAGAGGAGCCCCGTTAACTATAAGGCTAAATAAGTAATATTGTTAATGGCCTATTAAATAATAGCCATTAATTTAAAGGGTCAAGTATTTCTTAAAGATTGAAAAGGATTACTTTTGAAGATTTTATGTAAAAATGGGGGATTTAGAAGGATTGTAAAAATCATTTAGTTATACACCAAATTGAGAAATTTTCTTATATATAAATGGAGGGTGAATGGTAAGAGGGGTGTTGAATTGGAGGAGAAAAACTATTAGACTGCTTTCCAGGCTTTGAGAAGACTTATGTCTTACCTGTAGGAAGACTTGAGACTCTAACAAGATAGATGTTGTTCGACTGAAGACTGTAATTGTTTTGGGAACAATATTGAGGATCGATTGCACTACTTGGTGGACTCAAAGACGTAGTCAAATTGGCAAACTCTATTATCAACCTGTGTCTTCTATCTCCTATTCTATCTATCTCTTTCTTCTGTTCATCACTAAATTTTTGCTATGCTATTTCCGCATTTTATTTATGTAGTGAATTTTAAGACCTTCATTTTGAGTTGATAATCAATTTTTTTTGTATAAATTTACATTCACATGCCACAGTCATCGATTCTAACCCATAATAACATATCAATGGCTTGTTTGAGCATTTGAATATGATCCTTTACTTGCGACCCCCATGCCCATGTATGCTTTCATTTATCTTTTCATGTGTCATTGTTTTTTGTATGGACATTTTAATATGTCATCCTTGCTTTTATGGGCATTTGACTAAGTCATGTCCCTTTGATTGTGTGACATTTGTAACATCCCCACTAGGATTTACTGAAATAACATAATTTATTTTTCTTAAATTATATTTCATGTATTATTTTATTAGATTACACCATGATAATATAATTAGTGACCTTATTATGCATACCAAGTATGTTAAGCATAAATTAAACATGTAACTTTTATTAGTTACTGTTCACTAGCATCACATGAAATAAAACATAACTAAATATAGAAAATAATTATATATTTATATCCATAGCTGGTATAATAATACAACCATTATTGTCAATGTATAATGAGTAATTAATTACATATTCAACTGGCATAATGTTTCAATAATAAAAGCAATACAAGATACCAAGCTCCATCGAGCATGAGTCTCACGAACTCTGGTATCTTTGATAATGTCAAGTGTAGTCTCCAAACAAGTACTAAGTACAGAAATAATCATATGATTTACTTCTGATCAACAAGCATAAACATGTTAAACACAAAAATAATCAAAATACATACATTTAGTCCATCAAAAGTATACAATGAATCCTAAACATATTATTTATCTTAAAAATAATATATGTAAACAAGTACAGTCCACATAAGACATACCACCCAAGTATAATTATACTTTGTTTACAAGCTACTAATCATCAAGTAATCCAAATTTAGAATTTTCAAGATAATAACATGTAATTTAGTTATTTTCCATAAGCATAACTTACAAACTACAATAGTTAGTCGTTATTTCCAATTAAGACTCTAAATTAAACAATGATCTAGTTTTCATGTTATCCATTGATACATCTATGAGTTGTATGTATTTAACTATGGTAATCTACATCCCAGATTAGATAACTAATTATATTGTCTACCATACTTACAAGCATACTTCTCATAATATATATGTACATTGTTTAAAATCCCCATACAAGTATAGTTGTATACAAGTATGAATACTAAACTAGTCTTTATACCTATATATTATAAATAACTAATCTCACTCATAATGTCTCATTTATTTTCAAATGTATTTCATAACACCATCTAGTGCCTGAATATATCAATATTAAATTTTGTATTAGTATCCAAGAAAAATCATGTACATACAAGGTAGACACATACTACTCATTTGGTGTCTTAATACATATGTATAAATACACAAACAAAAACTAGTGAAGACATTTTTGGTATATGCCACACTTCTATTTTAGTTCTACCTTCCAAGTTTAATCCAAATTAAATACTTTATAGATCACGAAATGTATTTAAATCTCTAATTGGTACATCAATTATTTTATAATAACACATTCAGATAATAAAGTCGATACAGTCATCTTTATATATTGTTCCTTTCTATTTTATATGAGGATAGTATACAGATAAAATTTAGTTATTGACAATAAAAAGGAACAGTATATAGAGATGACTGTATCGGCTTTATTATCTAAATGTGTTATTATAAAATAATTGATGTACCAATTAGAGATTTAAATACATTTTGTGATTTATAAAGTATTTCATTTGGATTAAACTTGGAAGGTAGAACTAAAATAGAAGTGTAGCATATACCAAAAATGTCTTCAGCGTATACCAAAAATGTCTTCACTGGTTTTTATTTGTGTATTTATATATATATATATATATATATATATATATATATATATACATAAATAAAAGTGTGGCGTATACCAAAAATGTCTTCACTAGTTTTTATTTGTGTAAGCATATTATCCTCATACATATATATATATATATATATATATATATATATATATATATATATATATATTTCATAATTTGTTGTTTCATCTTTTTTGAGTGTGTTAATTGAGGATCACTTATTTTTCTTAGTCACTTTATAGTATTTATAATACTTATATTGTATTCCACCCAAAGTTCCAAGTTATATGAAAACTAATAATAATTAGACCAACATCTTAGTAATGTATTCAAATTTTATATTAAACTTCCCCAACCAATAGATAGATTACCTTAATTTTTAGTGCTGATTTTCTATCCTATTACAACACACAATATATACACAAGTTACTCTATATAACTCATAGACAAACTCCCAATAGCTATTCACAAGTGTTAAAACCAATACACAATCATTTCTTATTCGTCAATACATAAAACTCAGCCTATAATAAATTACATCACAGTTTCATATAATCATAGAACATACCACAAAAAGTCCACAATTTAACTATACTAAGTCTAGGTTTCCATATATATGTGAAATAGAGTCTATAAGACCAAACAATCTACTTTGGTATTTCCCTTAACCAGGGTTCGAAGCTTGAATGATGTTTGTCATTATAATTTTGAATCAAACTATTTACACACACACACAAAATTTGGCTTGTTCATGTATATATAAGTGGGTATGTATATATATACACTCTAGGTTAATAAAACCTATAGGGTATATATATACATACCCCTGTATGTGTGTGTGTGTGTGTATTTCTCTTAAAACAACAATCAAATGTTTAATACAACCTAATATCATTCCTTATTACCTTACGACATGTCTACACATAGTTATTTCACACTACAAAAATGGCATACATACATAGGGTTTATGTTTTCTTAGGATTTCTTAGTATATGGATTGGGTTTTGTGGATGGCTAAGCCATCCATAGGGCCCAATATTTATACATTTATATCATAATAATTTCCATCTACATGAAACCCTTTATATTCAATCTCATACACAAATAAATTTAAACGTATTAGCTTTTTTATAAAAACTTCCAGTTGCATTGTATGAACCATAAAATTCTTCTCCCCTTCAATCTACTCTCTCTTATCCTCTTTGTGCCATGTGTCCCCTCCCTTCACCATCTCTTCTCTTATCCTTTATTTTTTACTCTATCTCTTTCTCAATTCAAGCTTGCATGCAACTATTATCTCCTAACTCATAGTCCTCCATTCATAATCCAAATTATCCATTCAAACTACAACTAATTATAGTTAACTTCATCTTGACTAAACCAATAAAAGCCTTGATTTCTCTTGAACTTTCCCCATATTCCTTTATCATTATTTTATTCTTTAAATCCTACATGATCTCTCTCTACATTACATGCCCGTGTATCACCTTACAAAAGTCCACTTTTAACATAATTAACAATGATAACTAACACTTTGAACTTACCAAGGTCTAGGCATGTGAACAATAACTAGGTTTAGTCCTTAGGATAGTCTTAGGATAATAATACTATTTTGTTAATAATTTTTAAAAGAATATCAACCTCGTGACTTTAGATAACAATGTTACTAATATAAAATCAATTATATTCTTTTAAATTATAATGGTAAATAGACAACTATTATACCAAACGCAATAGTATTATAATAATGAAATTGTTATGTTAGTACTACGTTATATAGACTATCCTATGTCTTTTGTTATCAAATATATTAAGGCATTAATCCATATTATGATATTTCTTGATTATCATAATGATAACCAGCTAATGTTCTAAAACATTTAAAAGACATTATGGTTAGTCTATATATAATAGTAACGCGATACTATTCATGCATATTTATATTCTTGTAGGCATTAACAATCATAAATTCAATAACATGACATAATCATATGGTAACATTATTTACTAAATCTATGTATAATATCCATAATAAAATCACACAAGATTAATTCCATATAAGCATTAACTAAGCTAATTCACAACTAACACAATCAATTATTTAAATGTGGATAACATCAAAAACATACTAACGTTAACAACTCAAAAAATATATATATAAAATGTACTATCTAATGGGTGTGTGTATGGGTTCTAGTCAGTTCTCTATCATCTCTCAACACCTCCATCTACGTCATCCTCTCTGATGATGATCTCCCTCCATCATGCTCTGAGGGATGAAACTCTCTTGTATCCAACTCACAATAAGAAGGTAGTTAACCCCTAACATCATAATATATATCATAAAATACTATTGTAACAACAAATAAATATGATTATAATGTAAAGAATATAAAATACATCTAACTCATAGTAATGTAATCATGTAATCAAAGTAACATACAACTATCCCATAACAACATATGACTTACAGCTGAGTTAAAACGTAATTAATAAATATAACAACCATAATAATCCATGGATAATTAGGTCAATTATCTTAGTGAGAAATCGAGATGTTACTTCCTTCCCCTCTAAAGCTGATCATCATCTCAATGACACTTATTCAAACACTAATTCTGAATAAAAAACATTATTGAGAAGGAAAAATAACATAGTATGAAACATCAAATCATGCAAACAAGTATGGAAATATCTTGTAGAACTCATCATAGTCCTCCCAAATAGCACTATCCTCATATTACTGATCATGTAACATCCCCACATAGATTTACTAAAATAATACAGTAATTTTTTTTAAATATTTACTCAACACTTATTCTTTCATCAGATTACACCATGAGAATCTAATTAGTGATTTTCAACATACTAACAAGCATATTAAATTTTGATAAACATATAATAATAATATTTACTAATCACTAGCAACTTATGTAAATAATCATAATTGCATAAGGAAAGTAATCATAATAAAACCCAACCATGGCTGGTATAATAATGCAGTCTCTATTGTCAATGTATAATAATAATCAATTACATTTCATTCAAGCATGATGCCTCAATATATAAGTACAATAATAGATACAATGCTCCATAGAGCTTGAACCATACTAACTCTTATATCTATGATAATTTCAAGTGTAATCTTCAAGTAAGTATTGTATTGGAAAGGGAGAGCATCATCTAAGCACTTTTTCACACCAACCATGTACCATTGAACCCCCACACAATCCCTCAAATAGGGAATGACCCTCTCTTCATAGATGGGTAGATAGTGATGGTGTGGGAATCTAAAGAGACATGCTAGTACCCTGTGTACTATAATATTTCTACTACATGATGTGTACCATAAATAAATACATTCTAACATGATGTTGTATAAACATGTAAATCATACATATGAAATGACAATGTCTATCTAAACATTACTTTAACCAAAGTTGTTAAATAACATATGATCTCTAGAATTATTCAAATTTATACACATCACTTGATTGGATTATATTCATCTGGGATTGGTGATGCTAACTAAACCATTAAAGTCTATCTCACTACTTAATTAGAATCATCAATGCTAGATTTGGTTAACATATAGTTCTAACCAACAGGTTCATGCAATTGTTTCTACTAGCAAGTACAAACACATGCTAATTACAAAAATAATTATTATGCATAAATTTAGTCCATTAAAAACATATGATTAAACTCATTTATATTATTTATCTCATAAATAATATCTATGACAAGCAAGTGAATCTACCGCGTATAATACAAGTCATTTCAGGAGTATATTTTCCTTAAGTAAATGTTAAGCACAAAATTAATATTTTCATAACATAAAGTTCATACCACTCAAAAAAACCAACATTCACAACTTTCATAAAGATTTATAAACGTTCATCTATTTTAGAACTTAGGTTATGTTCATATAGTTATAGTCCCTTATCCTTCGATATTGCATGACTTAACTATTTAGTCACTACTATAACTATAAGCACACTACCTAGTCCATAAATATGTGTTATACGTGTATAGGAGGACCTATGTTCTCTTATACATGTATTCCATTTATTTATATGATCATTCATATATATATATATATATATATATATATATATATATATATATATATATATATATATATATATCCCATAATATATATATAATTAAATATACAATTAACATTCTGATTACTAACATAACTTTTCCACTATTCTTTTGAAAGACTAAAAGATAAAACTTCTAAGAAAAGGATCGAGAACAAATATAATTAAAAAACCCCTATTCTCAATATTTAACAACATAAATAATGATTCCAACTAGGCTTAGTTTCATTTCAATCTCAAACATCTACTATTTCCAAATGTTTAAGTCATTTATTCAATTATCTAAGTTACCAAGGACCATGTAACAATAGTCAATATTTTCTTTTACATAGTGAAATATATATTTTCAATCTTAATCAAATGTTCACAGTTTCTATTTTCAACCATAACATGTTCGACTCCTTGTGTTCATAGGCTACAAGTCGATTCATAATTTAAGACTGATTTATATCAAAAACACATAGTTTGATGAGTCCACACTATGATTCATTATAACTATAATATATCATCCTTCACAACCCTTAATATGTCATTTAGGTTAAGAATTGCATGTAGTATTTGATCTTATAACTAGTCTAAGATATAAGATGAATGGTTTTATCTCTTTAAGCTTATGTGAGTCTGAGTTAGCATTCTTTATATAATGTTCTAATTATTTTTCATGTTTAGTTCTCAATTTTTAATATATACAGGTACTATAAAATTTAAAGAAGAGTCTTGATATGATCCCATGAAGACAAAGAAATGATTCATTCATAAACCTATCACTCTACTCAAAGCTCCAAACTTTGTTAGGTGTTCGACAGACCTCGTTAGATAGCTACAGACTTTCACAGTCGAGCTACGTGTACCATACCAACTGGGATCTACCTAGAAATGCATGAAATATTTTTTTAAAAACAAATGTGTATACCCTAAATAGATTACACCATGAGAATATAATTAGAGATCATATGAAATACTGTAAGCGTAATAATAGTAAACAAAGCATGTTACATCATATATCACTGAAATCTAATATCATGAGAACAAATCATAATACGAATATAGAAAGTAATGACATTAACTCAGCCACAACTAATACAAGTCTATAGCCATTGATATCAATGTATAATAAATAAGTAATTATAACTCTTCATGATAATATTTTAATTATAAGTACAATACAATATAATGTACATATAAGATACATGGTTCCCCAAAGCATACTTCTCAAACTCTAATATCTATGGGAATCTCAAGTGTCATCTTAAAAGTAGTACTGCTATGGGGAGGGAGAGAATCATTCGAGTGATTTTCCACATCAACCATGGACCAACGATCCTCCACTCTAATCCCATCAAGTAATGGCCCTCTTTTTTTAGATAAGTAGATAGTGACAACATGAGAGTCTAGAGAGACAAGCAAGTACCAGTTTGCTATATGATTTCTAAAACTAAACATGCAATGTATCACAGAATACCTATTCTATTACAATATATTTCACAAACATGTAAATCATACTCATAAAATGATAATATCTCACTAAACATACTTTTTCCAAAGTTTTAAAAATAATAAATAATAGTGATCTTTAGATCAATCAAATTCATACACACCACTTGATCAAATTGTCTTTATCTAGCTTTGTGATGCTAGTAAGCCAATGAAGTTCATTTCACTCCTTAATCAGTATTAACAATGCAAGATTAGTAAAACATAATTTAACCACAAGATTCATACAATTTACATCCTGCTAGCAATCATATCACATAACATGTTAAACATAGGAGTAATTAAAAACATATATTTATTATGTCAAACGTATGAATGAATCTTACATTATTATCTATCCCATACTAGAAACAATGACTATAGTTAATACCATAAAAGTAAAATACAGATTTAGTTTTAGATTCTAATTATCATTATTAGTTTTCAAACATTCTACACTCCATGATAACCCATATTACCATAGTCTAGTGTTTTTACGCATAACCACTAATTACCACAACTAGTCTAATAAAATAGTTGTAAATCTATAGAAATAATAACTCTTATAAAAATAACTAGATGTAACAAAACTAGTCTCAGTACACATGAAACATAGGATAATCCAATTTAGCATTTGTTATACATTTAGGGGTTTGAATGCACACATTCATTAAGCTTTATTATACATAAATTCTTAATATAATTTATAACCACCCGAAGTTTTATAACCATAAGTACACACCCCTATGTACATGTATATACTAATAGATACATTTACACCCATATTTCACATCAAACATACCGTTGATAATTCATAACTTATTATAATGTTATATCCATACAATAGGTTTTGTACCACAAGTTACATATAAGGTTTCTAACAATCTTTTATTAAAAAAATTCAACTATCAGTTTCATTAGAGGAATATAAATAATGATTAACCGTCTAGCTCCAATTTGGGATTAAATAATTTCCTTTTCCAAATCATTATTTTGTTATGTCTTTCCAACCTCTGTAGATTATTAATTTTGATTAAGCCTAGCAACCCACATCTTATCATCAAACCAATTTTGTTGATCCCATGTATGAACGTTATTCATATTTAAATATATACCTATATATAAGTATAACTATATTAAAACACATTCTAAAGTGATTTTATAGGCTTTATATATATAGTCAAGAGTTTCTAAATTCTCTTAAGCATGCAACAAATCATCTAAGTTATTCATTATGTTCATATACTTGTTATAACAAACATGCACAAATAACTATCGTTTCGGTGATGCCAACTAGTATAAAACTATGCAAAGGTTTGACCCCACATATAAGCTAGGAGAATAAGGTAAAGTGACGCCATTTTACAATACTCACTATTATAAATTTCCATTACAACAAATTCATAATTAATATTCCAGATCAATATAAATATATATATGCATCTATACCAGGTAGTGTTTGATATCTTAACTAGTGATTTGGTATTAACAACATAGATAAGCATACTGATACAAGGTACTAATTGTATAATATGTTTCATTGTATTTATCTTGTTTGAAGTCACCCTAAATAAACTAAGTCATAGTTAATATTAAATTATATTACCCCACAAAGTATTTTATATGGTTGACTATTATATGGCATCATATAGTTAATATTTTATAGTGATGTCATTATTTATTATGATTAACAATACTCTCTGTAAGAAAATATAGTGACACCATCAACATGTAACAAGATTAAGATTTAACAATTCAATCTCGAGATATGTTTTCCTTGTTATTCAAAACAAATAGAATATTGTATAATAGCTATATTGACTAGTGTGCAATTTGTTGAAACCTTATAAATTCAATTCACTTAATTCTAGATTATTCAATTCACTGCTCATATCTAAATATCATCAGGCACACCAGGATCAAACAATAACTAATAAAAATGTAATCCATTTCCTAAAGATGTTGTATACAAGGTGTTTAAATATATTTTTATGTTTGTTTTAAACACCCTACCAAGTATATTATACTATAGTTGTTTTCCAGAGTTTAGACCTCTCTATGGGATGTCACTTACATGTAACCTTTATTTTGTCTGAATAAAGCACTAATATTGCAAGTCAAACTACTCTATATAAGGCGTTGTGCATTTCTATGACTTTATATTGGTAAAAATCAGGCAAATGCAACAAATATAATTATATACCTAAATAATTCTTTGGTCTATAACCAGTAACTTTGATATATAAAATAGATATATATGTATGTAAGCAGATTAACAAATAAAATTGATATGCAGAATTTGTGTTCAATGGTTTTCAATTGTGGAATATAATAAGCAATATCCCCACTACATAATTTAATACAACCATATGTTTTCAACTACTACTCATTATTATGTATAGGGAATTCATAAATAATATAATGATGCAATCTAGATACAATGGGTTTATGATTTATGGAGTCATATGATAAGTAAAGCAGAGTCTAGATCGATGCCTATATTTGTTTTGAAGAAATCTATCATATACCTATTTGGATTGCCTAAACCATTATACATACAGAGAATTTAATTCATTCAATGTTTTATCCTTAAATATTATAATATTTAGCATGTATGTAAAGAATTAAAATGCATCACCTACCTGGTAAGATGCTTTGTTGACTTTGTTTGTGTCTTTTCCTTTCTCCCTGTGCTATGCCTTTTTCCCTTTACCTTCTCTAAAATTCCTCTCCCTCTCTTATCTGATGTATATATTCTCATTAAATGACAAGCATGTAGTCTTTTAAAAAATTATTCTTTTGTTTTTTATTTTGTTTTTTCTTCTTTTCTTTTAATATTTTTTTATTTCTTTCTTTTTATTTTTTCTTATTTTAAGGCTAATTTATCTCTTTTTATTTTTTTATTCTTTTCCATTTTTTCCATCTTAAATGGTAATTTCCAACTTCTATTTATTTTAACATAAATTACAAAAAATCCATAATTTACTAATTTAATTAATCATCATTTATTGCCATAGAATTTTAATGACAATTTCATCAATTAATCTAGATTTTAAATTTAATTACACTAATAATGTTTCTACTATCATTAATGATCAAACATACCAATCATGCAAAATGAGTTCATTGAGTCTTTTAAATTAGACTAGAATATCATAAGCAATAATTATCTAATGAAATCAAAAATAAACATATTATGTTACCCATTATATTATGAATTCTAATATGTGCTAAATACTATGATGTGTGCAAGGTTGTAGTCAATTTCTCTGTTGTCCTCAAACATCTCCATCTATGTCACCCTCTTTGATGATGCTCTCCCTCTGTCAAGCTCTGAGGGATGAGTTCTCCTACATCAATCTCACAACAAGAAGGTAGTTAGATCATATCAACATCATATACATACATCATAAAATATAACTAAAATAATGTATCAACATGTTCATAATTTAAACACATACACTATAACTAACACATAGCAATGCAAACATGTAACCTAAGCAATATACTACTGTCTCATAACAGCATATATCTCAAAGTGTAGTCAAAAATAGCCATATCAAATATCTCAACTATACATATCTGTGGATAATTAAATAATTTGCTTAGCGAGGAATCAAGATGCAACATCCTTCTCCTTAAACCTAGTCATTGTTTTGGATGACTCTTATTCAAACATATGTCCTGGATTAAAATATTGTTCAGTATAAAAAACATAATATAATAGTATCTAATCAAGCAAATAAATGTAAAAATATCCTATATAGCTCATCATAGTCCTCCTAGGTAACACTATCCTCAGAGTATTGGTCTCATTGGACCTTACACTATGACATCTCTCTGTTATGTAAATGAAGTTTACATGTGTCAATAACCCTAATTGGTTCTACTATGACCACCCTATGATCCAAAACTAAAAAAACATTCCAATCCAACACATGTGTAGGATCAACAATATAATTATTAAGATAAGAAACATGAAAGACATTATGTAATATGACTTGGGATGGTGGTAATGCAAACCTATACACTACAAGATTGACCACTTTTAACACCTTGAAGGATCCCACATATCTCACTGACAATTTTGCTAACTTTCAAATTTAATCGAGCTCTTATGTGGCTCAACCCATAAAAACACTTTATCACCTACTAGAAAGTGTCTTTATGTCCTCTTCATATCTACATAACTCTTCTACCTATTATTGGCCTCAACCAATCTATGCTTGATTAATCTAACTTGATCTTCCATTTTTTATAGCATCTCAGGTCCAAAGACTACTCTATCTCTAACATATCCCAACTGATTGGTGTCATGTACCTTCTTTTGTATAGTGCCTCAAATGGTGCCATCTTCAAAGTTGATTGGTATGAGTTTTTATATGAAAACTCAACCAATGGAATATAATCTTCCCATTTGTATTGATGATCCATGCAATACATACGAAGAAGATCTTTTAACACCTAATTAATTTTTTCAATTTATTTGGCAGTCTCTAGGTGATATGATATACTAAAATTTAACTATGTACCCAAAGTTGAATTCAAATTTACCCAAAATATCAAATTCATCTTCAAATCATGATATTAAATTATCTTCTCTAGAAATCCTTGCAATCTATATACTTCCTTTATGAACCTCTTCATAAGGGTAGGTGTATCATCTATCAAATTATCTGGTATAAAATGAGCCACCTTGGTCAATTTGTCAACAACTACTAAGATCATATCATGTTTGTTCTATGACATTGGTAAACCTTGGATAAATTTCATGCTAATCACCTACCACTTATATTTTGGTATATCATGCAGATATAACAATCCAGTTGGATGTATGTGTTCAACTTTCACTCACTGATATTCCAGGAAATGTGACACATAATCTACTACATCTTTCTTAATACCCTTCTAAAAATATAATGGTCTAAGCTTTGTTATGAACTTGGTTACTCCTAGATGTCCTGAATATAGAGAATTTTTCAATTCTTTTAACATTGTGCTTCACATATTCTCTTAATCTGGCACATAAATCCTTTCATTAGAACACAAAATACCATCACTCTCCAGTTTAAATCATTTATATTGAAGATTTTGAGCATTCTTAAACAATGTTTTTCTAACCTAATCATAGAATATATCTCTTAGTGAGAATTAAATCACTTGATCCCTTAAATTACTCTTGATATTAGCTATGATTTCTATGTACCTTCTATGACTTAGGGCATCGACTACTCTATTTTCCTTGCCTTTGATATAACTAATGTCAAAATCATAATCAGATAACAACTCAAGCCAACATCTCTAATGAGTATTTAAATTAGGTTGGGTGAAAATGTAATTGAGTCCCAAGTTATCTATCTTGAGCTCAAAAGGTTTTCACAACAAGTAATGCTACCACACTTACAAAACATGCATAATTGCTACAAGTTCCAAATCATGAGGGGCATAGTCCACCTCATATAGATTTAGTTTTTGTGACTAATAAGCCACCACAACACCATATTGAATAAGGACTCCTCCTATCCCACCCCCTAAAGCATCTATGATCACTAAAAATTGACCATTGGGGTCAAGAACTCTCAACACTTGTGCTGACGTAAGCCTTCTTTTTAACTCCTAGAAATCTACTTCGCACTTCTCTAACCAAACAAAATTGTGGTTCTTCCATTGTAAGGAAGTAATCAAATTAGCTATCTTGGAAAATTTCAAATTGAATTTTATATATTAGCCTTCTAACCCAAATAGACTTCATACCTCATGCACAATCTTCGGTGTTGGCCATTCCATAATGGCTCTAATATTTCTCAGATCTACTAAGATACCATCTGTATAAATAATGTGTCTCAAATATTTGACTATTTTCAATAAAAATGTGCTTTTAGACAACTTTCCATACATCTTGTGCTTCTACAACTGTTGCAGAACCAGTTCTAGATGCTAAAGGTGCTCCTCTTCATTCTTTGAGTATATAAGAATGTCATCCAAAAAAATAACACAAAGTGATCAAGGTAATCTTTAAATATGTTATTCATGAGGTTCATAAATGATGTCAAATCATTTATCAATCCAAATGGTAGTATTATGATCTCATAGTGCTCATACTAAGTTATGAACGTTGTCTTTGGAATATCCTCATCCCAAATCCTCAATTGATGGTATCTCTCTCTAAAATCAATTTTAAAAAATATTGTTGCTCTCCATATTTGATCAAAAAATTATCTGTATGAGGTAGTAGATAGATATTTTTTATGGTTTCCTTATTCAACATTCTGTAATCAATGCAAAGTCAAAAGGTACCATCCTTTTTTTAACAAAGACAACTAGTGCACCCCATGGTGACACACTTGGCCTAATCAACCATTTTGCAAACAATTCTTGAAGTTGAGCCTTCAATTCAACCAAATCAATGGTCATCATCCTATATGATGCCTTAGACTATGGTTCTGAACTAGGTATGGTGTTGATAGAAAAATTGAACTGACATCTAGGAGGCAAACCTAACAACTCTTCTAAAAACGCATCATGAAAATATCTAAGCAATGGGTAATCATCAAGAGATGGTTCCTTATGTTCCTCCATTTCATTTATCTTGATGATAAATGTTTGGCACCCTTTTCCTTGAGCCCTTTTGAGTTTCATTGCAGAAATATGCCTAAGCTTCAACTTTCCCTTCTCACCCTAGATTTTTGTCTGATTTCCAAAATCATTTAGACAATCAACATTCTTCAAGTAGCAATCAACCTTGGCCTTATGTTTCAAAAATCAGTTAACTCCTAAGATCACATCATATGACCCTAGTGGTACTACATACAGATCCACAACTATTGAAAATTTGGGCAACCTAATCTCTACTTCAACTATACACTTGCTAACCATGACTTTTGAGTCATTCCCATTGTTAACCAATTTTTGGTCCTACAAGCCAAAATTGGGCACCCCCTCCTTTTTCTTTAAAAAAGTCATCCAATCCATGTTTTGGCTAGATCATCCCTTTGTTTCATTATGCAAATTTTTCTCTACCAGACCTTTCTCATGAAAAAGCTAAGTGTTTCCCTCATTCTATTTTGCCAAGTGCATTTTAGGTTTGTTAAGAGCAATTACTTCATTTACAGTAGTGTATTTTGGGTTTCCCAAATGACTTTACTTGTGAAATTTTAATAAGCCAAGTCACTTGATAAACTTGATTTGGTCTTGGTGGTGTAATTCAGACTTTGAAAATGTCTTTACTTATAAAGGTTTATAAGTAAAGTCACTTTCAAAACCTGATTTAGTTTTGACAGACCAAATCAGGGTTTTCAAGTGTCTTTACTTATTTGCCTTCTCAGCTGAAGTTGATGTAAAACCTAAAGTACAAGCTCTTGGGAAATCCAAAATGGTCTATCTAGTGCAAATTAGGTTTGTCCAGGTGCATTACTTGATTACTTTTATAAGTAGAAGTGATTAAAGATCCCAAAATGTTCTAAGCAGTTCGCAAAAGGCAATAGATTTCCTTCAGAGGGCATTTTGATGACTTGAATGATGTTTGCAAAAAGTTTGAAGGGTGTCTTTCTGGAGGGCACCTAGGAAAATAAAGAGGACTTATTCACTTTGACGAAGGGTCATTGCAAAATTCCCAAAGGATATGTGCCCTTGTGGAGGGCACTTAGGTGGCACACATGACCCTTACAATTCTTCTAAAAGGCAACTTTGGACTCAAAGTGTCCTTATAGAGGGCACCTTGAGAAATATGAATACCATTTTAGAAAGCCCAAAGGGCACTTTTGGATGAAAGAAACCCTTGTAGAGGGCAACCAGCTAAAGAAGGAGACAAATTACAAGGCTTGAAAGGCACTTGCCCTTCAGGAAAAGGAAACAAATGGAAGGAGTTTTCCTTCAAATAAATATCCAAATGAATTCCTTTAGACATTTTTTTTGAAGGACATGTTGAAGAAAATCCCACCCATATAAAATACACACAAACTGCAATCAAAGAAAATGCCAAGGCAAAGGAGAAGTCAAAGTAAAGAGATAAAACATGGGCAAAGACAAAGTAGAAAAGATAAAATAAGGAACAATTCCAGCTACTGACAAAGATAAAGGATAGAATTAATGACCACTCAAACCAAAACAAGTGGAATAGACAACTCAACAGAAGGAGTTAATACATTTAGGTATAATATATCTATTAAAAACCAATAAATAGATTAGTTTTTGAACTATAGAGGAGAGCATCCCATATTTTCATGCTTCACCATTAATGCACAGCTAGTTACACCTAGCATTGAAGAGAGTATGGTCCAGCCACAATAACTTGGGAATGGCTTTGTTAGTTTCAATAAGGAGTATCCCATGCTTTTGTAGGCTCAAGACAGCAAGGGTGGTGACTTGGACATCTACAACATGGCTCTCCCATAAGCAATTAGAAGAATACGGTAGTAGCATGGTCTTTTGCTCTCTATAGAAGTGTTTAACTTATCGTGGTTTTCCATTCTTTGATTTCTCAGCTATCTTGTTTCTATTTCTATATATATTTTTAACTTCTCATTTGAGAAAAGATCTCTCAGCTTGTATGGTGAAGCCCTGAAGGAATTTACCTTGAATCAGAAAGAGCATTTTACCTCCATTTGAGCTTACACTTTTGTATATGTCTATGGTTTTATCTTGTGTTAAGTCATTTGATTTTCATTCTTTCATAAGTTTACTCTAACATATCTAGTGCATATTGATCTTCTTCTCTTGCAAGTCATAGGAAGTGTCTAAAGAAGTATAGGCAAGTGAATTGGCTATGCAACAGTGTGTCTCAGAACACCTATTGTGCTAGTTTCTTTTTCCCTGTATCTCCATAGGACCCCTGACTAAAATGTTGATGCAAGGAAATTTTTCTCACCTAAATGAAGTGTATGCTTATTTTCCATGGTTCGAATTATATGCCAAAGCTAAGTAGACCAATTGTTTTAGTGCATCACCTCTTAACTTAGGTCCCATTTTTAGTATTTTATTTCTCTTTTCATCCCCCCCATAATTAGCAATAGGAAATCCAGGGCCTTAAGGTGCATCAAGGGGAGATATCCCCTAATCTAAAGATTCATCCGTCACATTTACCACCCACAGTAGGAGGGATGTCTCCATTATGTCACATGGATGAAGAGAGTTGAGCCTCCCTTCATAGGATGCAATCCACTACATTAACAATTTTTGGCGTGCCTAATGGGACAATTTTTGTGTCTTTTAAGTTTTAGGATTGGTGTTGGTCTTTATATTGTTAAAAAAATCCAAAATAAGGAGCTATATTTTCACCTGATGACTCCATTCAGGAACCAAGTCTCTGGTTAATGACCAGCCTGGCATCCCATGCCAAAGGTCACTACAAGATCTTCTAAGGGTGTCCCTTTTGAATTTGTTGAGTTACCTTTCAACTCAACAAAAAGGTTAAGGTTGGAAAATACCCACCATTACATAACAAGCCATTTTCCTAAGCCATCCATAAAATATACCTACTCAAGGAGACCCCTGTTGAATCCTTTCACAACCATGGTAGCCCTTAGGGCATTCCCTTTTGTGGCCTTCAATGGTCAAAGTCCCTTGAACCTCCAGTAGTGACCCAATTCTAGGGATAGCTCTCAAAAGTGTTCCTCACTTTAGTGGAGAGGGCCCAATCACTATTGTCAAGCATATTAGAAACATAGTAAACCTCTACAACATCCATAATATCATTGAAGAAATTATAGCCATTAGATTTCTAGCCATGTCCTTCAAAGGGAAAGTTCTTGACTGGTATGGGACCTTGCCTATGGACTCAGTTGGCTCATGGAATGAGTTAGGGACCCTCTTGACCAATAGGTTTGGGGAAAAAACTAACCATTTGTCTGTAGCTGAGTAGTTAACCACTATGAAAAGAGCCCCACATGAGTTTATGCAAGATTTTAACACTAGGTTCCAAAAGACTTGGGACATGATCCCAATTCTTGTGATGCCAACCCCAAGCTATGCTTTCCTTTACTATTTGAAGGCCCTGAATAGTGACATTATTGTCATGATACAATCCATGGGTGGAAACACTCTACCTGATGCTTATGAAATAGCCATACCTACTAAAAATTGCCTTGTTCTAATAAGAAAGGTAGCTCCTAGACCTCCTATTCCACTCTTTCCTAATTTACGATGCTCAGTCCAGCCTACTTTGCCCACTCTAGCTCCTCTACCTAATCAAGAGAAGATGGCTTCTACCCCTACAAATGACATCCATGAAGTTAAGAAGCTATTGCAGAGTGTTACAAATGAATTAGTTACCCTTAAGAGACAACAAGCTCAGAGTTATAAGCCAAATCAAGGATACTAGTAGTTTGGGCAAGCAAATAGGCCACCCTTCTAGAATTATAATCAAGGGCAAGGTCAAATTACACATGTCAAGTCTTACCAAATCTATAACCCAAATTCCCTTTCATCTTCCAAGGCTCTTATCCCCACTCAAAATAATTTGGTGCAGGAGCAGCCCAGCTATCCACCCTTACAGCATGGCCAAGAATAGGTTGCTTATGCCAGTGAGCTACCAAATCAAAGCATGACTACACAAGATGATCAGGTAGCCCAATTCTCAAATTTTGAGATGTCAACATAACATGGGATAGACAACAGGCAAGATCAATCTGATTCCACTCTTATGAATCACTTAGAAGGAGAGTTTTATGAATTTAACTATGTGGGGAGCATAAGTAATCAAAATGTTGGTGTTACATCCAACACTAGATCCAAAAGGAGAGCCATTGATGAAGCTCAAGTAGCAACTCAAGCACCTAACACATACCCTTCACCCAATCAAGTAAGAAGTGTGCCTAAATCAACCCCAAGACCATAAGCAAATCAAAAGTTTCCCAATTATAGATCAATGGTTGCAGCTTTAACTCCTCAGGTTGCACCATAGGTTACGAATGTTCCCAAGGAGAACTCTAATTGGGGCAATCCTTTAATTAATATAGTGGACCAAATGAAGAAGATACACATGAACATCTCATTATGGGATTCTTTAGCACTGTCAGGACAAAAGGATAAACTCCAGAAGGAATTGTACGGGCTAGGTGAGCAAGTTGTTCGAGCAATATATGATAATGGGTTGGTAGTAAATGGGGATCCTCCCATGGTTGGTCAAGAAAATAAAGATGAGAAGGTCCTTCCCTTCTATTTATCCCTAATTATTGGTGATTTCTCGGTCCATAATTGCATCATTGATAGTGAAGCAAACACCTCAGTTATGCCCAAATGCATAGCTGATAAGTTAGGCCTCAAGTATGAGAAAATGACCAAAGGAGTTCTACAGTTGGATGGATCACCAGCTAAGACCTTGGGAGTGGCAAGAGGCTTGAATATGACTCTCCATGCCTATCAAACCTTCTCAATTCCCCATGATTTGGTATTGACAGATGTTCCTCCTTATTTTGCTCTTTACTTGTCAAGGGATTTCACATCCAAGATAGGTGGATACTTGGTAGCCAACTGGTCTTACATGGTTTTTAGGACAAAGCATGGAACTAAATTAAAGATTGAGTTAGATCCCATCCACAAGGATCACCTGGATCTATACTTGCCTAAAGTGGCAAATGTGAATTATGTAATAATTCATGAAGAAGAGCTCTTGGTGGATCAATCCCTATCATCTTCCCTTGTAGGAGTTGTTGACCTGCTCCTAGATGAAAGGGGAAATGACAACTTTGATTATGATCCTTAAATTTTCATTGAAGAAGCTAGTCTTGGAGTCTACTGCATGCATGAGAAAGATGCTTTCATGTTGAAATTGATGAAGATAGACCAAGAGGATTATGGTTTGTGGCAGCTATTCTTTGATGGATCTAGAAGTAAGTTGGGAGTTGGTGGTGGGGCAATGTTGGTTTCACCTTCAAAGGATAAATAATTCTCAACTTTTATATTTTAGTTCTCCTGCACCTATAATGTAATATATTATGAGGCCCTTGTCCATGGCCTAGAATTAGCAAAGAAGAGAGGAATCAAAGAATTGCAGTCATTGGAGATGGTGAGTTGATTATGAAACAAGTGAGAGGTCAAAGTTTGACCAAGAACTCCTTACTCAATTCTTACAATCATAGAGTGTGGGAGATTGTAGAGAACTTCATTGCCTTCAACATCACTTCCATTCCAAGAGAGGAGAATAAGCATGCTAATAGATTAGCAGTAGTTGGTGCTCAGTTTGACATCCTAAAGGGGATGAGATAAAGTAAGAATTAGCATCATTTAAAGGTGATTGTGAGGCCCTCCATACTAGATCATGCCACTAATTGGTAGGTGTTTGATAGTGACCAACAAATAGCACTTTTATTATAGGAAGAAGTTGAGTTTGCTTCCAAAAATTAGTAAGCTATAGTAGTAATATGGTGGGTAGATTTTTCAACTAAAGAACAACAAGCTTCCCAAAGGTTTGGTAACTCTTGAGAGCATTTTTAACGAAGATGACCAACTCAAGAGAGAAAAAGTAACCATGTCAACTAAGAAGGAAAATTATGAAAGGGTAGAGATCTACAAGGATAAGTTGCTTGCACTTGGGAAGGTGTGTACCAATGAGAAAAAGTGTGCTTTCATTATGTTATCTCAAGAGTTTGTTGATGTCTTCACTTAGGAGTATGGTGATTTGAAGGGCTTCTATCTAAGCTTGGCCCAACACACCATTGAGCTAGAGGAAGGTGCCAAACCCATCAAGCAAAATCAAAGGCCAATCAATCCTAAGATCAAGCCTCTCATGAGGAAAGAGCTCACCAAATTGATCGAGTCCAAGATCATTTTCCCTATCAAACACTCTTCTTGGCTGGTCAATTTGGTCCCTATTATGAAGAATAATGGAAAAATCACATTGTGTGTGGATTTTAGAGACCTGAATAGAGTCTCACTAAGAGATCACTATCCCCTTCCAAGTATGGAGCAAATTCTTTAGATGGTGATAGGTAGTGAAAGGTTCTCTCTCCTAGATGGCTACTCTGGTACAATCAAATCCTAGTGCAAGAATGTGATCAATACAAGAAAGCCTTTACCACCAAGTGGGGAACATCCACCTATAGGAAGATGCCATTTAGATTGTCAAATGTTGGAGCTACCTTCCAACGTGATATGGACATAGCTTTCCAAGGTTTGATCAATGACATTGTATTGGTTTATCTTGATGATGTGACAATCTTCTCCAAGGAGGAAAGTGAACACTTGAAGCATCTAAGGCAAATATTTGAAAGGTGTAGAGAGTTTGGCATCTCTCTCAACCCAAATAAATAAATGTTTGTTGTCCACAAAGGCAAGCTCTTGGGCCATGTTATTTTGAAGGAAGGCATGTTCATTGATCTAGAGAGGGTGAATGCCATCTTAGCATTGTCCTTGCCTAAGCACAAGAATGGCCTAAAAAGTTTCTTTGGTAAGATAAATTTCAGTAGGAGATTCATTCCTAACTTTGTTAAGATTGTCAACCCACTAACTTCCATGCTAAAGAAGGATGAGACATTCATGTGGACAGTAAGAAGAAGAGAAAGCTTTGATGGCATCAAACAAGCTATCACCCAAGCTCCTACCCTAGCTAGTCCAAACTTCTCTGAGGACTTCAATATAAACACATTTGGGAATGAAGAGGTAATGTCTATTATGCTCACTCAAGTAAATAGTGAGAATATAGAATAGCATCTTGCTTTTTTTAGCCAAGGTTTAGAAGGCTATGAGGTTAGATACACATATGTTGAGAAGTAGGTGATTTTAGTCATATGAAGTCTGAAGAAGTTCAAACATATGTTGTCTAGAAGCAAATTTCACATCATGGTGTCACATCCTAGTGTAAAAGACTTCTTGTTGAATCGAGACTTGAATGAGAAAAGGGCAGGTTGGATCACCAAAGTAATGGAGTATGATGTAGAGATCAAGACCACCAAGCTAATAAGAGAAAGAGGGTTGTGTGAACACCTCACTACATACTTGAAAGAGTCAAAGGAGGACATTTTGGTACTCCATGATGAACCTACAGTAGTTGTACCTACAGTCATGAAAAGTTGGGCACAAGACATGGATCATTTCCTCTGAACTAGTGAGTGTCCACAAGGTCTTGATAGGACCAAGAAGAGGTATTTTAGTCTCTAATCTATTCCTTATGTCCTAGTTGATGGAGTGTTGTTTGGAAAATATTTTTTAGGGGTGCTCTTGAGATACATTGATTTAGACCAAGTCGACAAGGTATTATTCAAATTTCATGATGGACTAGTTGGTGGCCACTTTTCTCCCAAGGCCACAACTACAAGGATTATGAGGGCTGGTTACTTTTGGGCTAGTTTATTTAAAGACACTCATGCTTGGGTGAGGAAATGTCAAAAATGTGCCTTCTTTGATGGGAATCAATGGCTATTTGTCATGCCTCTTCATCCTATTCAGGTGGAACAACCATTCATGCAATGGGGGTTGGATTTTATAGGGCTAATCAATCCTCTTTCTAGTGCTAGCCACAAGTGGGTTTTGACTGCCACAAATTATTTCACAAGGTGGGTAGAGGCCATAGCTATGAAATAGGCCAATGAGAGTGTACTCCTAGACTTCTATGAAGGCATAGTGATAAGATTTGGGGTCCCAACCATAATCATTTCAAACAATGCATTAGCTTTCTTAGGAACAAAGACAAGTGAGTGGGCAATAAAGTATGGCATTTATCTCAGCACTTATTCCAACTACTATCCATGATGAAATGGGTTGGTTGAGTCCACAAACAAGAATTTGATTAGGATCAGTAAGAGGATAATGGAAGAAAATCAAAGGACTTGGCATGCCAAATTGAAGACAGCTCTTTGGGTAGATAGGATCACTCCAAAGAGGGCAATTGAGAATTCACCATACACACTTGTGTATGAAAGGGAAACTAGACTTCCTATCTCACTTGAGTTACCAAACTTGGATCTTGCCCATCACCTATAATTAATGGAGAGTGACAGCCTGGAAGTCAAGTATTGTGAGCTAATAGACCTTCAAGAAGAAAGAAAACAAGCCATGGATGCCATGACCAACCGCCAACAACAAATAAAAAGAATTTTGACAAAAGGTCTATGCTAAGGAGCATCTCTTAGGTGGCATTGTCTTGAAGTGGGATGAGGACTGAGCCAATCCTAGAAGGCACATAAAGTTTGACACTTTGTGGAGTGGCCCATATGTCATTACTCAATGCAAGAAACACAATGCTTTCCAACTCTCAAATTTGGATGGTGAAGAGCTACATATCCTAATCAATGGGATATACATTAAGCATTGTTACTAAGTTTCTTTTGTCATGTACATAGTTTTACATGTTTTTCCTCATTTTCCCTAAGTGTTGTTATGCATGTGTGTAGAGTTTTTAGCATTTATGTGTGTTTTTTCATTGTTAATTAGGGTAAAATATTTATTGGTTCATAGGTCCTTACAAGGCTATTATTGACTTCTCCAAGATGCATCCTGACTCCATGCACAATGGACTTTGTGGCTACTAGTCTTCCCAAGCATAGCAAGCATGCTTCCCCTGTGAGTCACCAATTATGTTGACCAATTTTTGGTCCTGCAAGCCAAAATTGGGCACCCCCTCCTTCTTTACAAAAGTCATCCAATCCATATTTTGGCTAGATCATCCCTCTGCTACCTTATGCAAAATTTTCTCTAATATACCTTTCTCATGAAAAAGCTAGGTGTTTCCCTCATTCTACTTTGTTAAGTGTTTTTTGGGTTTGTCAAGAGCAATTACTTCACCTACATTAGTGCATTTTGGGTTTCCCAAATGAATTGTGAAATTTTCATAAGTCAAGTCACTTGATAAACTTGATTTGGTCTTGGTGGTGTAATTCAAACTTTGTAAATGTCTTTACTTATAAAGGTTTATAAGTAAAGTCACTTGCAAAACCCAATTTGGTTTGACAGACCAAATTGGGTTTTCCAAGTGTCTTTACTTATTTGCCTTATTAGCTAAAGTTGATGTAAAACTTCAAGTAGAATCTCTTGGGAAGTTTGAAATGGTCTATCTAGTATCAATTGGGTTTGTGCAGGTGCATTACTTGTCTACTTTTATAAGTAGAAGCAATTGATGAACACAAAATGGTCTAAGTAGTTCGTAAAAGACAATGGATTTCTTTCAGAGGGCATTTTGATGGCTTGAAGGACATTTGAAAAAAATCCAAAGGGCAAGTGTCTTTCTGGAGGGCATTTGGGAAAAGAAATAGGACTTCTTCACTTTTTTAAAGGGTCATTGAAAAATTCTTGAAGGGTATGTGCCCTTGCGGAGGGCACTTAGGTGGCGTCTAGGACCCTTACAATTCTTTCAAAAGGCAACTTTGGACTCAAAGTGTCCTTACAGAGGGCACCTTGAGAAAGATGAATACCATTTTAGAAAGATCAAAGGGCACTTTTGGATGAAAAAAATCCTTGGAGAGGGCAACCAGCTGAAGAATGAGACAAATTGCAAAGGCTCAAAGGGCACTTACCCTTCAGGAAAAGGAAACAAGTGAAATGAGTTATTCTTTAAATAAAATGTTCGAAGGAATTCCTTTGTCAGAAGGACATGTCAGATAAAAGCCCACCCACAAAAAATACCCACAAAGAGAAAGCAAAGAAAAGGCCAAGGCAAAAGAGAACTCAAAGGAAAGAGACAAACAACAGGAAAAGACAAAGTCAAAAAGACAAAACAAGGAATAGTTCCAACTACTGACAAAGATAAAGGATAGCATCAATGACCACTCAAACTGAGACAAGTGGCATAGACAACTCAGTAGAAGGATTTAATATATTTAGGTAGAATATATATACCCAAAACCAATAAATAGATTGGTTTTTGAACTATAGAGGAGAGCAACCCATGTTTTCATGCTTCACCATTAATGCATAGTTAGTTGTGCCCAGCATTGAAGAGAGCATGGTCCATCCACAACAACTTGGGAATGGCTTTCTCAATTTATAGAAGGAATATCCCATGCTTTTGTAAGCCTAGGACAACAAGGGCAATGAGTTGGACATCTACAACATGGCTTCCCATATGCAGTTGGAAGAATACGGCAGCAGGATGGCTTATTGGTCTCTGCAAAAGTGTTTAACTTAGCATGGATTTTTATTCCTTGATTTGTAAGCTATTTTGTTTCTAGTTATCTATATATTTGTAACTTCTCATTTGAGAAAGGATCTCTCAACTTGTATGGTGAAGCACTAAAGGAATTTACCATGAATCAAAAAGAGCATTTTACCTCCATTTGAGTTTGCACTTTTGTATATGTCGATGGTTTTATCTTGTGTTAAGTCATTTTCTTTTTATGCTTTCATAAGTTTATTCTAGCATATCTAGTACATAGTAATTTTATTCTCTTCTAGGTCATAGGAAATGTCTGAAGAAGTATAGGCAAGTGAATAGGCTACGCAGCAGTGTGTCTCAGAACACCTCTTGTGCTAGTTTCTTCCTCCTTATATCTTGATAAGAAACCCTGCTGAAATACAAATGCAAGGAAGTCTTTCTCACCTGAATGAAGTGTATGTTTGTTTTTCATGGTTCAAAGTGCATTCAAAATCTGAGTAGACCAAGTGTTTTAATGTATCACCTCTTAGCTTAGGTCCCATTTTTAGTATTTTCTCTCCTTTTTCATCCTCCCCATAATTAACAATAGGAAATCTAGGGCCTCAAGGTGCATCAAGGGGAGCTAGCCCCTGATATAAACATTCATCCCTAGCATTTACCACCCATATTAGGAGGGATGTCTCCATTGTGTCAAATGGATGAAGAGAACTAAGCCTCCCTTCATAGGGTGCAATCCATCATGACAATACCCATATTATACTAACCATTCATTTACCATTACACTAGCTCTTCTAGTTAACTTACTAAGCATCTTAAAAGATATGAAACACTTTGTGGTTCATGTATCTATCAAAGTGGAAATTGTATGGTCAAACAAAGTAGTTGATAGCTCTATGGGTAATGCCTATAATTTGGCTTGCCGATTATCAATCGCTACATGAATCTACTATTGGAAACTACCTTACTAAGTATTAGGACCTTTGCCCTTTGACTTGTCCTAAGAATAATCATGAGCATAATGGTCATCTTCACAAATGAAACAACCTCCAGGTGGTCCTTTCTTGTCATTCTATTAGTATCCCTTGAAACTACCTTTGGATCCATTACCCTATTTCTTATAGACTAAACCATTATTGAACTTGGCATTCTGACTTTTGAATTGCTTCCTAGAGTCTCCACTCCTCTGTTTCCAATTCTTCTTTTTGAAAGTTGATTTAGAATTACCAAACCTTTTCTTGAACTTGTCCTTAGATTATGAAAGAAAATTCAACTTTTGCTCTAGTTTGACCACCTTCTCAAAGACTTGGTCCATGGTAGAAGGTCCATGAACCTACTTCTCCATTGATCTAGGGCCTCAAACCCATGATAAAATTTCTAATCCTAAACCTCTTCTTTCCCTAATATTGAGTTACATACTTTAGATGTTTGGAGAACTACTCCTAGTACTCATTCATCGACAAGTCACCCTACTTCAAATTTTGAAAATCTATGAGCTTCTTATCAAAATAAATCTATGGGAGACACTGTGACCTGAATAAAGCCCCAAACTGATCCTAAGTAGTGGCAGTCAAGTTGAGATTCATTTTTACCCTCTTATTATCCCACCACATAGCTGCATCACTAGCCAACTAGTATGCTCCCCATACTACCTTGGTGAACTCAGAGTAGTTTCAAATTTCAAAATTCTTCTCCATCTCAGTCAGCCATGCCTCAGCTCCATCACCCAAAACAGTCCCATCTGCCTTGGGTAGGTTCACCTTCTTCATGTCTCTAGCCAACTCCATAGCTACCTAAGCTCTATCATCTTGAAGTTTTTTTTGCTCAGTGGGATCCTATTTTAGAACATCTTATTATTATTCCTCTTCATGACCATGAACCACCTGCTTCAGAGTTATAATTTGATCCCTGGTCTCATTCATGGCTACGAGAATCTGGTCTATCTTTGTTGACTACTTAGGGGCAAATCAACTAAGATCAAATGAATGGTTATTATCATTAGCATTTAACGGACTCTCTCCACAAACTCTAGCTTTCATCATACTTATTTTTTTCAATAGAAGGATATGAAAACATTAATGGACTCATTAGGTCTTAAAGTTTGAATCATAGCTCTGATACCACATGGAACATCCTAATTGGGATCTACCTAGAAATACATGAATTTTTTTTAAAACACATATACCATAAAATAATTACACCATGAGAATATAATTAGAGATCATATAATATACTCTAAGCATGATAATAGTAAACAAAGCATATTACATCATATATCACTGAACTCTACTATCATGAAAACACATCATAATACAAATATAGAAAGTAATTACATTAACTCAGCCACGACTGATACAAGTCTATAGCCACTATTGTCAATGTAAAATAAATAAGTAATTATAACTCTTCATGATAATATTTGAATAATAAGTATAATACAATACAATGTACATATAAGATACATAGATCCTCGGAGCATAGTTCCTGAACTCTCGTATTTGTGAAAATCTCAAGTGTTATTTCAAAAGTAGTACTATTGTGGGGAGGAAGAGCATCATCTGAATATTTTTCCACACCAACCATGAACAAATGATACCCCACACTAATCCCATCAAGGAATGGCCATGCCTTTATAGATGAGTAGATAGTGATAGTGTGAGAATCCAGAGAGATAAGTAAGTACTCATGTGTTATATGCTTTCTAAAACTAAACATGCATGTATCATAAACTACTCATTCTATTGCAAGATATCACACAAATGTTTAAATTATAGTCATGAAATGATAATGTCTCACTAAACATACTTTGGCCAAAGTTTTAAGAATAATAAATAATAACAATCTATAGATCAATCAAATTCATACACACCACTTGATCAGATTGATTTTATCTAGCATTGTGATGCTAGTAAGCTAGTGAAGTCCATCTCAATCCTTACTCAATATCAACAATGCAAGATTAGTTAAACATAATTTAACCAAAAGATTCATATAATTTAAATCCTACTAGAAATCATATCATATAACATGTTAAATATTAGATTAATCAAAATCATACATTTATGCCATCAAATGTATGAATGAATCTTATATTATTATCTATCCCATACTAGAAATAATGACTACATTTAATACCATCCAAATAAAATACACAATTAACTACAGATTCTAATTATCATTATTAGTTTTCAAATATTATACACATCATGATAACCCATATTACCATAGTCTATTGTTTTTAAGCATAACTACTAAGTGCCACAACTAGTATAATAAAATAGTCATAAATCCATGGAAACAATAACTCTTATAAAAATAGTTAGATATAACAAAACAAGGCTCAATACACATGAAACATAGGATAATCTAATCTAACATTTGTTATACATTTAGGGGTTTGAATGCATGCATTCATTAAAATTTATTATACATAATTCCTTGATATAGTATATAACTATCTGAGGATTTATAACCATAATTACACACCCCTATGTATGTGTATATGCTAACCAATACATTTACACCCATATTTCACATCAAGCATATCGTTGATAATTTGTAACTTATTATAATGTTATATCCATATAAGTTTTGTACCACAAGTTACATATAATGTTTCCAAAAACCTTTTGTTAAAATAATTCAACTATCAGTTTCATTAAAGGAATATAAATAATGAAAAACCATCTAGCTCCAGTTTGGGATTAAATAATTTCCTTGTCCAAATCATTATTTTGTTATGCCTTTCTAACCTCTGTAGATTCTTAAGTTTGATTAATCCTACCAACCCACATCTATCATAAGACTAATTCCGTTGATCCCATGCATGAACGTTATTCATATTTAAATACATATACCTGTATATATGTATATTTATATTCAAACACATCTTGACGTGATTTTATAGGCTTTATATATATAACCATGGGTTTCTAAATTCTCCTAAGCATACAACAAATCATCTATGTTACTCATTACATTTATATACTTGTTATAATAAACATGCACAAACAACTATGCTTTCAGTGATGTCAACTAGTATACTATCGTGCAAAGGTTTGACCCAACATATAAGTCAAGAGCATAAGGTAAAGTGACACCATTTTACAATAGTCAATAATATAAATTTCCATTGTAGCAAATTCATAATTAATATTTCAAATCACATATATGTATATACATACATATATAGTCACTAATATAAATTTCCATTGTAGCAAATTCATAATTAATATTTCAAATCACATATATGTATATACATACATATATATATGTATATACATACATATATATATGTATGTAATATATACATATATGTATATATATAGACATATATGTATATGTATATGCCTATATAGACATATATGTATATGTATACATATACATATATATATATATATATATACATATATATATATATATATATACATATATATATATATATATATACATATATATATATATATATATACATATATATATATATATATACATATATATATATATATATATATATATATATGTCTATATGTATATGTATATGTATACATATACATATATGTCTATATATGCATATACGTATACATATATGTCTATATATATACATATATGTATATATTACATACATATATATGTATGTAATATATACATATATGTATATATATAGACATATATGTATGTAATATATAGTATATATTACATACATATATATGTATGTAATATATATACATATATGTATATACATACATGTGTGTGTGTGTGTGTGTGTGTGTGTGTGTACATACATATATGTACTGTATGTACATACATATATGTGTGTGTGTGTGCAAATTGAATAATCTAGAATTAAGTGAATTGAATTTATAAGGTTTTACTGAATTGCACACAAGTTGATATAGCTATCATACAATGTTATATTCATTTTGAATAACAAGGAAAATATATCTTGGGATTGAATTGTTAAATCTTAATCTTGTTACATGTGGTTGGTGTCATTGTATTTTATTACAGGGAGTATTGTTAATCATAATAAATAATGGAGTCACTATAAAATATTAACTATATAATGCCATATAATAGTCAACCATATAAAATACTCTGTGGGGTAATATAATTTAATATTAACTATTACCTAGTTTATTTAGGGCGACTTCAAATAAGATAAATACAGTGAATCATATTCTACAATTAACACCTTGTATTAGTATGTTTATCTATGTTTTTATTACCAAATCGTTGGTTAATATACCAAAAGTTGTCTGGGTATAGATGCACACCAACACACACACACACACACACACACACACACACACACACACACACACACACACACACACACACACACACACACACACACACACACACACACACACACACACACACACACACACATGTATGTCAAAAGTTGTCTGGGTACATATGCACACCAACACACACATACATATATGTATGACATGCATGGGTGTGTGTGTTGGTGTGTATCTATACCCAGACAACTTTTGGTATCTTAACCAAAGATTTGGTAATAAAAGCATAGATAAACATACTAATACAAGGTGTTAATTTTAGAATACAATTCATTGTATTTATCTTATTTGAAGTCACCCTAAATAAACTAGGTAATAGTTAAAATTAAATTATATTACCCCACAGAGTATTTTATATGGTTGACTATTATATGGCATTATATAGTTAATATTTTATAGTGACGCCATTATTTATTATGATTAACAATACTCCCTATAATAAAATACAATGACACCAACCACATGTAACAAGATTAAGATTTAATAATTCAATCCCAAGATATGTTTTCCTTGTTATTCAAAATGAATATAATATTGTATGATAGTTATATTGACTTGTGTGCAATGCACTA
The DNA here is from genome assembly GCA_037957365.1 of Torreya grandis. Classification (NCBI taxonomy): domain Eukaryota; kingdom Viridiplantae; phylum Streptophyta; class Pinopsida; order Cupressales; family Taxaceae; genus Torreya; species Torreya grandis. The sequence continues at coordinate 2,155,751 of JARHVA010001892.1, read as the reverse complement.
AAACCTTATAAATTCAATTCACTTAATTTTAGATTATTCAATTCGCTGCTCATATCTAAATATCATCAAGTACACCAGGATCAAACAACAGCTAATAAAAATGTAATCCATTTCCTAAAGATGTTGTATATAAGGCATTGGAATATATTTTTATAATTGTTTTAAACACCATGCCAAGTATATTATACTACATCTATTTTCCCAGGTTTATACCTACCTATGGGACATCCCTTACAGGTAACTTTTGTTTTATATGAATAAAGAATTGAAATTACAAGTGGACCTGCTTTATATAAGGCATTATGCATTTCTACAGCTCTATGTTGGAAAAAATTAGGCCAATGTAACAAATATAATTATATCCCAATCAGTTCTTTAGTCTATAACCAATGACTTCAGTATATAAAATAGATATATATGTATGTAAGTAGATTGACAAAGCAAATCAATATGTAGAATTTGGGGTCAATGGTATTCAAATGTGGAATTTAATAAGCAATATTCCAACTACATAATTTAATATAGCCATATGTTTTCAACTATTGATCATTATTAGATATAACAAATTCATAAATAATATTATGATATAATCCAGATACGACAAGTTTATGATTTATGGAGTCATATGATAAGTATAGCAAAGTCTAGATTGATGCATATATATTTTTTAAATAAATCTATAATATACTTATTTGGGTTATTTGGACTATTATACATATAGAGAATTTAATGCATTCAATATTTTATCCTTCCCTAAATATTATAATATTTAGCACATCACTTACCTGACAAGATGCTTTACTGACTTCCTATGTGTCTTTTCCCTTCTCTTTGTGATATGCCTTTTTCTCTTTACGGTCTCTAAAATTCCTCTCTCCCTCTCTTTAATGAGGTATATATTCTCCTTATATGACAAGGGTGTAATCCTTTAAAAGATTATTCTTTTGTTTTTTCTTCTTCTTTTTTTATATTTCCTTCTTTTTGTTTTTTCTTATTTTTATGGTAATTTATTTCTTATTATTATTTTATTATTTTATTATTTTTGTTATTTTTTAATTATTTTCTATTTTTTTCCATCTTAAATGGTAATTTTTAGCTTTTATTTATATTAACATAAATTATAAAAAATTCATAATTTACTAATTTAATCAATCATCTTTTATTGTCATAGAATTTTAATGAAAATCTCATCAATTAATAATCTGGATTTTAAATCTAATTACTTTAATGATGTTTCTACTAGTATTAATGATCAAACATACCAATCATGCAAAATGATTTCATTAAGCCATTTAAATTATACTAGCAAATCATGTGCAACAACTATCTAATGTAATTAGAAATAAACACACTATGTTACCCATTTTATTACGCATTCTAATATGTGCTAATTATTATGGTGTGTGCAGAGTTCTAGCCAATTTTTATGTCATCTTCTGACATCTCTATCTACATCACCCTCTCTGATGATGCTCTCCCTTCATCATGTTCTGAGGGATGAGTTTTTCTGCATCAACCTCACAACAAATAGGTAGTTAGATCATATCAACATGATATACATACATCATAATTATAATTGAAATAACACATCAACATGTTTGTAATGTAAACACATACAATACAGCGAACTCACAATAATGCAAACATGTAATATAAGCAATATTTTATTATCCCACAACATCATATATCTCAAAGCTAGTCAAAAATATCCAAATCAAATATGTCAACTATAGATATCCATGGATAATCAAATAGTTTACTTAGTGAGGAATCAAGATGTAACACTACAGATTTTGATAGTCAAGCTATCGATTTCGATAATCAAGCTATGTATTTTGATAGTTGAGCTACAAACTTCCACAGCATATTACAAACTCATCTAAAATATGTTTTCAAGGTATTACAAAGGTTCTTAAAACTTTAACCCATGCAAATAGAAATTTGTTTTTCTTATGTTTTAACTATCGCTAAAATATCATTTTAGTAAAACAATAATACTCTATATTCCCCAAATAAGATCTTGTATAACATTTTATGACTCAATCAACATCTTTTCAAAACAAAGATAATTCACTATATTCCATTTTATACCTGAGTATGTAGATATTTTTTAACAAAACTCACTCTTTATTTGAATATAATTATTCCCTCAAGTTAATATTTTTTGAACTAGAATAATATGTTGTTTGAATTTAAAACCTCATTTAACCCTATATTTTAACATTATTTCAATTTTATAACCAAGCACTTGGGATTTAAGGATAACAAGTTAGCTATGTGGATGGCTAAGCCATCCATAAGGTTAATCATGTATCCATTTGAAACTTTACTCCATTTTCTAGACCCCATGTATAATAAATCACACATAATTTTTTTTTTTTGAAATAGAATGTAAAAACAAAACCAAGCTTTTAAATGCTATTGTTTGAAACTCCAAAAACATTAATTTCCCTTTGTTCCATTGCTCTTTGCTTTTCCTCTTTTCTCTTATGTGTCCCTTCCTTTCTTCCCATAACTCTTTATTCTTCTTCTTCATTGACCTCCTTACATTCCCTTAGTGTAGGCTACTATTCATGATATTTCACAATCCATGCATAATATCCCTAACTTCCTTTAAACTCCACTAATCTATAGTTATCTTCTCTATTAAACTGACTAGAATCCCTAATTTTGCTCTCTTCAAACTTTCTCCAATAATATAAAAAATTTAATTTTTTTTTTTTAATTTTGCATGGTTACTTCAATATAAGTCCCTAAGTATATCCACTACTCAAGTCTGCGTTAATCATTAACATAATGATATCCATACTTTTAATTTTAACATAGTCTCATGCATGTTGATTAAAGACTAGGTTTAGATTAGACTTAACTCTAGGTTAGTATTTTTAGGATAGTTTAATTTTCTTGAATATAAAATAAAACAAAGGTAATTATCTCTTTATTAAAAGATAGATAAATCTATAATTGATTCTTATAACAAGAAAACTGCTTAATCAATTACTAGTGTATATATATAGGCTATATACATGTCTTATTTTAATTTAATATCTTATCTTATATTGATATTCTTGAATATCAATAATATTAAGTTAAATGTTCAACAACTTTTTTAAAAGATATTATACTAGTTTATATATATAATAACAATTAGATATCTATTATTTGATTTACTCTCAGAAATCATAGACAAACATAAGCAAAGTAACCTCTTGTAATCTAATTGCAATAACAAGTACTAAATCTACGTAGAAAATGCAATCACATACAAGATTTTTTCATAACTACATACTAACATTTAAAACATACAAACTATAATATCTAATAATCCAAACACACAATACACATAACATTTTTAAATCTACTATGGTGTGTGAAGGGCTCTTAGCAATTCATCTGTTGTCCTTCACTATCTCGATCTACACCATCCTCTCTGATGATGCTCTCTCTAGATTATGCTCTGAGGGATAGATTCTCCTACATCCATCTCATGACAAGAATATAGTTAGTCAAGTATATCATGATACATATAAAACAATGTTATAACAACAAATGTAACATAATCATTATATGCAAAATTCATAATTTATCATCTCAAATAATGAACTCATGAAATCTAAATAACATATATATATTCCATAACAACATATGACTTATAATTAGTTAAAAAGTAACTATCAATTTAACAACCATATTAATCCATGAATAAATAAGTAAATTAATCTAGTGAGAAAATCAAGATGTAACATATCCTATAAGACTTTGCACTGTGACACTTCTCTATTATATAAATGAATTTTATGAGTGTCAATTATTTTGATTGGTTTTACCATGACCACCCCAGGATCCATAACTTGGAAAGCATTCTAATCCAACACATGTGAAAGATTAATTATATACTCTTTAAGATAAGATGTATTGAAGACATTATGTAATAAAGCAAAGGTTGGTGGCAATGCAAGCCTATATGTTATAAGATTGACCACTTTTAAAACCTTGAAGGGTCTCACATATCTTGATGAAAATTTTGTTGACTAACTAAATTTTATTGAGCTCTTATGTGGCTTAACCTGTAAGAACACTTTATCACCTACTAAAAATTGTCTAACTTTTCTCATTAGATCAGAATAATTCTTCTATATATCATTGGAATCAACCAATATCTACCTGATTGATTTGACTTGATCTTCCATTTTTGAAAGCATCTCAAGTCCAAAGACTAACTTATCTTACAACCTATCCTACACCTTTTTCCATAATATGCTTCAAATGATGTCATCTTCAAAATAGATTGTATGAGTTATTGTAATCAAAATCAATCAATAAAAGGTATTTCTTTAACTTGTATTGTTGATCCATGTAATACATATGAATAAGATCCTCTGACACTTGATTAATTTTCTCAATTTGACCATTAGTTTGTGGATGATATGTAGTGTTGAAGTTTAGTTGTGTACCTAATGCTGAATTTAAATTTAATCAAAACCTAAAAGTTATCATCAGATCATGATTTGAAATGATCTTCTCTAAAAATCCATGCAATCAATAAACTTCCTTTATGAATCCCTTCACAAGATTTGGTGCATCATCTATCAAATTGCCTAGTATAAAATTAACAATACCTTAGTTTATCAACTACAACCAAGATCATGTTGTGTTTATTTCATGACAATGGTAAGCCTTGGATAAAGTCTATATTGATCACCTACCACTTACTTTTGGTATATCATGTAGATATAATAATTCAATCAGATGCACATGTTCAACTTTCACTCATTGACATTTCAGACAATATGACACAAAGTTCATTGCATATTTATTGATTCCCTTCCAAAAATAAAGTGGTCTAAAATCTACCATAAGTTTGGTTACTCTTAAATGTCTTAAATATGGGGCATTGCATAGTTCTTTTAGTACTATGCTAATATGATTCTATTTATCTAGTATATACATCCTTCTATTGTATCATAAGATACCATCATTCTTTATTTTATATCCTTTATACCTAAGATTCTAAGCATTCTCAGATAACGTTTTCTTGAGCTGATCATAGAATTCATCTCTTGGTGAAAATTTGTTCACTCAATCTCTAAAAGTACTCTTGATATTAGTCATGATTATTATGTACCTCATATGGCTTAAGGCATCAGCTACTCTATTTTCCTTGTCTTTGATGTAATTGATATCAAAATCATAGTCAGACAAAAACTCTAACCAACATCTCTAAAAAACATTTAGATTTTATTGGGTGAAGATGTAATTTGAGTCCCAAGTTATCAATTTTAAACTCAAATGGTTTTCCCAACAAATAATGTCTCTAATTTTTCAAAATATGCACAATTGTTACAAGTTCTAGGTCATGAAGGGCATAGTTCACCTCATAAGGCTTCAACTTCATTGATTTATAGGCTACCACTACACCATCTTGCATAAGGACTCCTCTTAATCCATCCCTAATGTATCTATGATCACTAAAAATTTACTATAGGGATCAAGAACTCTTAGCACTGGTGTTGAGGTTCCAATTCTGGTATGATATCAATTAAGAAATCAAACTCTCATTTTGGAGACAATCTTATAAATTTTTATAGAAAAACATCATAAAAATTCCTAAATAAATGGTAATCTTCAATTGATGGTTCCTTAGATTCCTTCATTTCATTTATCTTGATGATAAATGTTTGTCATTTTTTTCCTTGAGCCTTCCCGAGTTATATTAAAAAAATTTGCCTAAGCCTTAACTCTCTTTTCTCATTCTAAATTTGTGTCTGATTTCCAAAATTATCTAGACACTCAACCTTCTTCAAATAGTAATCAACTTTGAATTTATGCTTTGCAAGCTAACTAACCCCTAGGATCACATCATATGACCCTAGTGGTGTTGCATAAAGATCCACTATTGTTATGAATTTGAGAAACCTAATCTCTACTTCAACTAAACACAAATCAACTTTGACTTTTGAATCATTTTTGTATTATATTGACCATGCATTTGCTATTACTCCTGATTTTCTAGATAACTTATTAAGAATTTTAAGATCCATAAAACATTTTTTAGCCCCCATATCTATCAAAATAAAAATTGGATGTTCAATCAAAATACCTGATAATTATATGTGTTTCTACTAGTTTTCGCTTTTACATTCAGAAGAAATAAGAAACTAAAGATAAATGGTCAAGGGTTAGATGATACTCGGATTAAGTTGCGCACCGTATCCATACATTGTAGGGACTCCTCTTTGGCTATGGAGGAAGACACTTGTAGACAAGAATAAGATTGAAACACAAAAAATGTTAGATAGATATATGGTGGACTGCCAAGCAAAGCTCGGTCCCAGAAGTGCAAAGACTTCCTTGAGGGATGACAGTCCACTTATTTGACAAAAGAGTGTTGCTAGAAAGAGAAATGATGAAAGGCTAAAGAAGAGAAATAGATAACACATACCTGATTCCTGCAATCTGCCTCTCACAGTCACCGACGTCAGTTAGTTTGCCATCGTCAATTTGTCAATGTTGTCGACATCAGTTAGGTTGCCGATGTCGGTAGAAGCAATGGGCCTTGATGCCGATGTCGGTAGGGGAAATGGGCCTTATACGGGTCTTAGGGTATGTCTGTGGTTGACAGAATGGTCTGGGAGATTCAAAAGGGTTGTGTAGGGATGCAGGATAGTGGACAGAGTCTTAGGAAGGACAAAGGTAGGGGATAGGTTGTCAAAATGGGTTAGGATGAAAGGAAGGCTTTTCAGCCTCTCCAAGAAGAAATCTGGATTTGGTCTCAATAGTACTCAGAAATAGCCAATGGACTAATTACCAATGCATTTTAGAAATACTGAAATATAAACCAGAAGAATACTTAGCTCTTGGTGGAGAACCAAAAGTGTAGAAGACTTGTTCGCATTATGGCTGATGCCGAAGACCTCGTGCAACATTCCAATCCAGTGTGGAGTGAATTTTGCAAAGTTTCTTAGCCTGGAGAGTGATGATATAATGTTGATGTCACATCCCAAAGCCTACCTTTGATATGTAGAGAGTCGAGGAGTAAGAGAATTCGGATCTCAGGAGCAAGAGAATTTGCATTCAAGCAGCCAGTCGAGGTTAGAATTTAGTTTTAAGCAACTGACGTCGGTGATATCATCGGCGTCAGCCAATGGTTGATCGATGTCAGCAGCTAGAGAATGGGTAAAAAGGCTATTTTTAGCCTTTTGCCCATTCTTCTATCTGCCAAGTTTTGTTGTTGTTGTTGAACAGTCCAAAGATGGATTTAATGGGCGCGAGAGTTAGTGAGAGAGTTGAAATAGGTCTTAGGTAATTATGATTAGTCATAGGGTGATAAATGGTCTAAGGGCAAGGTATCCAAAGTGAGGTGTCTAGGGTGATGTCATTAATTTAAAATAAGTAATTTATTTTAAATTAATAAAGTGTGCAAGGGACCAAGGGGAGTCGACACAATTTTGGTGTCTACATTTGCCCCTTTTTGTCTTGTTGGTTGTTCTGACGAACTTCAAGACAAAAATAGGAGTAAGTTGCCCCAGGTATGGGATAAGGTGTAGGTTGCCCCAAGTATGGGATGAGGTGTTCCCCCTCAAAGTGGGAGTCGAGGGAAGGTAACCTGATATCGGGTGCCGATTTGATAGATAGTGGATGGGTATGGTGAAGTTGGAGTGTGAATGTTGCAATAGTTGAGATTGTGTGTATACCACTTCACATGATAAGTAGGTCAAATTGTTGTAGTCAAAGGTTGAGGAGTGCTAAAATCAAAGTAATTGGACCCCAGCTTTTAGTCGTAGCTGATTGGGTTATTCGATCCAAGCTGTAGCTCCAATTTGTCATCATGTTCCAAGTATCCCGGGCTCAAGAAGTGCTCCTGGAAAACACAAAAAATGTCACAAATATTGGGGGTCAACTTGCTCACGATCTGTCAATAGGTGTGAGGGTCGTGGTATGGGTTGCATATAATTTGCTAACTATTCATGAGGTAGCATAGGCAATCAAAACATCCAAGGCAAAGTTGTTTCGAAAGTGGTCGTGGTTTGAGGAGATAGTCATGATCTCCAAGGTCATTGGTCGAGTCAGGCTGAGATATAAGTCATCTCAAGTGGCATGTGTTGTGGTCAGGGAGATGTATGTGATCTCCAATGTGCCCCATGAGAAGTTTAGGTAACTCATTCAGTGTCAGGGCTGATTGTTTGGTCATGATTTTGGGTTGGTATAGAGAGTTGGTCCATTAGATGGATGGACGAAGGAATGGCCGAGTTAACCTTAGAAGACCCCATGTCAATAGAGTGCTCCCTACATAGCCCTGTTTGAAGGGCCTCAGGGCAATGTAGTTCTCCCTAAAAGGGAAGAAGAGAGTAGGCTATGGACTGGGTTTTTGACTAAGTTAAGTCATGGTTAAAGGTTATATGGTTTGTCCATTAGGTAGACGAACAAATGAATAGATGGCTGACGTCATTAGGGAGATGAGCGGGTGAATGGATGGCTGAGCTAACCTTAGAAGACTCCATGTCAACTGAGTGCTGCCTACATAGCCCCTATTTGAAGGGCCTCAGGCCAATGTAGTTCTCCCAAGAAGGAAGGAGGAGTCAAAGAGGTCAATAGTTGGTTTGGTCATGTTAATGGTTTAGCACTTTCCATATGTTTGATGGTACATGCTTGAAATGATGAGTCTACGATGATGTTACAGCCTTTTCCATATTATGTGATGGTGTATTCTGTAACATAAGTTATGTGGTTTTTCATTCCTAACAATTTTCCATATTGGTGATGGAGGTATGCTAAAAATGAAATAAGTATATTTATGCTTCAGCAAGTTCCATATTAGTGATGGTGTATGCTTAACATAAATTGTGTTTCGTTGATAGTTTCCATGTGTATTGGTTTCCATAGAAACTAGTGTGAATGGGCTATGATGATTTATGATGTCATGATGTCATGTTATTGGTTTGTTTTAGTTTGAATTAGTTTGGTTGGGTTTGGTTGTATGTGACGAAGATGTATAAGAAGTGAAAGGCGCGTTGCTCTTTCACTGACAAGAACCATAATGATAGCATAGATAACGTTTGTTGTAAACAAAAACCCTGTGCATGCATTATGTTATTGACCATTGTTTGTGTTAGAGAAGTATTCGGATCACTTGATATTAAGTGAGCTCAAAATCCCTTGAGTATGTTGAGGTGATAGGTTTGATGATGTGAGATGTGAGGATAGCGTAACCCTTTTTAGCAAGGATAACTTTGCCCCTTTTATAGGTGACCCTGAGAATGACTATAGGTAAGTCCATGACTTCATAGCTTGTCAGTCAATTTTTTTTATTTATTATTTTTTTTTTTTGTTGTAGACTGATCAATGTAGGAAGTCTACGTGGGGATGTTGATTTGTTTTGTGGTCATATGTGAAGCTGATCGATGCGAGAAGCTTCTGAGAGAGTGTTGTTTGTAGCAAAAGTTGGGCATAGCCATCCTTCAAGGGATTGGTCTATATTCTGCTTTGTATGTTTTGATGTCTTTGAATAGTTGTCCTTCAAGGGAGCAGTCTATTGATTACAGCAATTATGCAGCTGTCCTTCAAGGGAGCAGTCTATATTTATAATTTATGACCTTTGAATAGGCATCCCAATTTTATTTGTTTTTGTTTTTGACTGAATTTTTAGTCATGGACTTGACTATAGAGGTTTAGGGGTTTCCCTTTTAGTAAGACAAAGCATTAATGCAAAAAAGATTAACTAATGTTTGGGAAAAAGGGTTGAAAGGAATAGGAATGACGATGACAGGGGTTGCTCAAGGGACGAGCTCAAGTTAAACGTCAAGTGAATGATTACTTGACTAACAGTAGAATGGTCATAGATGTAAGGCATTAAAGGGCTCAGGTCTTGGTCGGCCTTCGAGAGAAGATAGATGATAAGTCCCTGATCTATGTTTGTGTGTTATGTAAGGTTTGAGTTAATTAGGAGCAAACTTGCTCCTTTTGCTTCTTTCCATATTAGTCATGTGTTGGTCGATGCTTCGTTGGTTGATGTTTGGTCGATGATTGGTTGAGGTCATGATAGTTAATATAAAGTCGAATTCCCCCAGTCGCTTTTGTGATAGGGACAATGTTTGACACCCATTGTGGATAATCAATGGGTTGGATAAATGAGATGAAGAGAAGACGTTGAAGCTCCTCTTTGACAAGGAATGCGATGCAAGGATGTATCTTGTGAAGCTTTTGCCTAACAGGCTTAGTTTAAGAGGGTGGGATCCTAATCTTTCATATTGTAGTTTGGAATCTCATAATCATTGAAGGTGATGGAGGCAATGGTTGGTAATGATTTGACCAATGCAGCCAGTGGTTGGGGGTTTTCAGGTTAGACGTCCATTGTATAAGGCCTTGATCAAGGTTTGACAATGTTGCAAAGAGCTTTGAATGAGGTCATACAAAGAGATCTTCATAGGAGTTTGGTGAAGTTGTTTCACCATAGAGTCATGAATTGTCTTTGAAGATGTTGGTTGGGATGTGCCCAAGATTGAAATCTTGGGTTTTGGTGGTTGAGAAGGCTTGACAGATGGATATATCCAAAGAATAGAAACCTTCTCTTTTCCTTTATCCTTCTTGGTTTGTGACCTAGTGGCCATATTGATAGTGTTGATCTCAAACAAAGGGGGATAAGGTGGTAGAGAAACCACAGTCTTGCGTTGAGATCCCGATTTAGGTGATGAGGTTTGAGAGGCATGTGATGGTATCAATTGTTTGTTGAAAAAGTGGTCAAGAGGATCCTTAATGAAAAGGGTGTCCTTTTTTAGGTGTTGATGAATGACAACTTTAAGAGCGCAGCAACGCTCAGTGTCATGCCAAGGTGTGCGATGATACGCACAAATTTTAGTGTCATCGAACCAAGATGGTTTTGGTCTGAGAGGTTGGAATGGTTTAAGAGGTGGGAGACTGATGCGAGAAGACTGCAACAATTAGCATAACAACAAAGCATAGGAACCCACTAATGAATCTGCACATTTTGTTGCAATAGGGGTTGACAACTTTTGTTTAGGAGTTGTATGAGGAGACAACTTCTATTTAGGAGTTGTAGGGGGAGTTTTTCATACCATATTGTTGTGTGGTGGTAAGACCACATGTGTAGATGACACTTTTGTGGTGAGAGGTGTTGGATGTTTTGGAGGGTGTATGTTTTTGCCAGATAAAGGTACTAATAGACATGATTTGTTTTTGATAGGTGTTGGAGTAGGAAGCACTCCTATTAAGGTGGATGGATGTGGGCCCAAAATAGAGGGCAATGGTGATGGTGGGAAAGGAGTTCTCTAGCATGGTTTAGTAGCCTTCTTTAGTTTAGTGTGAGGACTACTATTGCATGGGGTGAGGTTCAAATCTACCTTCACTTATGGGTGAGTGAGGTTAGATATGGGGCGAACACCGAGGGATTTAACCAATTTTGGTATGGTGGATGCTTGTGAGGGTTTAGGTTCAGATGTGGATGAAAACGTGTGAGACGTAGCGATCTTGGGCAAAAGGTGGGAGAAAGTTGTCATTGGATCTTCTCTGGTCAAAGTGGGTGAAGTGATAAGTTCTTCTCTCAGTGGAGAAGGGTTTGGAAAATATGGCTCTTTGAGAGGATAGAGCGCAGGTATGGTCATGGCTTCCTCGTGTGGTCTAAGAGTAGGAAAAGTGTGATCCCCCATTGATGATAAGAAGGATGAGGGTGAAGCTACCAATGTTGGAGTCACCAAAACATCCTCCAATATGGGAGAGTTCAAAGTTGACTCTCCTTCATGTGAAAGAGGGCTGGATAGGGGAATATCCTCTATTGGTGGAGGACAAATAGGAGAAGAAGGCTCTTCTACTTGTGGTGGACAAATAGGAGAAAAGGCTCTTCTACCTGTGGTGGACAAATAGGAGAAGAAGGCTCTTCTACCTGTGGTGGACAAATAGGTTGATTAACCTCTTCAGACTGTGGGAGAGGTTGGTTAGAAATCATGTCGATCGTGTGTATGTTACGCTCTTGAAGGTCATCGACTATGGTCTGAATGTTATTGTGACTTGGGGGATGGTTAGGGAAAGGTTGTCTAAAAATTTCTATGTTTTGGTTAGCTGATGTGTTTGGGTTATCCAAAACAAGATCCCCCTTGTCTAACATGTCCTGAATAATGTTTTTGAAGGTTTTACAATTGTCTGTGTCATGACCCTTGACACGATGATAGTTACAAAAGTCATTTTCCCTATACTAGGTAGGGATGGCTTTTGAGGGGTCATATTGGGGTGGTCGGATTTGAGGGAGATTGAGGACCCCTTGCTTAACTAGTTTATCCAAGACGGAAGCATATGATTCTCCTATTAGAGTATATTGATATTGTACATGCCGTTGTTGGAATTATCTTGTGATGTAGTCTGATGTGGAAGGCTGAGACTGATTGGTTGTTGTTGAAGATGATGGTCTAAGGACCATAATGTTTGCCACTCCTTTAGACTTGGAGTTGGAAGAAGAAGGTTTGGAAGATGAAGGATCATTGGATTTTGCATTGCTACGCAATTTGACCTTATCTTCTTCGACAGCACAGAGTTCAAGCTTTCTAGCCATAGTGAAAGCTTCGTCAAATGTGCAAAACGTTTGAATCCGCAAAGTAGATAAGATGTGCTTAGCACATGCTCTAGAGAAGAGCTCAATGAGCTTAGGTTGAGGTAAAGAAAAGGAGAGTTGGTTAATCAAACCTCTCCAATGGGCAATGAAGTCAGTGATTGACTCATCGTCGAATTATTTGATAAAATAGAGGTCTGTAATGGAGACCTTCTTAGTGATGTTGATTGAAAAGTGGTTGAGGAATAGTTGGGCGAGTTGAGTGAAAGAAAAAAGGGAATGATTGGCAATAGAGCTATACCAGTCAAGGGCAGCACTAGAAAGTGACATGGGAAATGTGCGAAGTAGTAATGCATCATCGTGTGCTATAAGGTAGCAAGCATGTCTAAATGCTTGTAGATGTTGTTGTGGGTCCTCTTTACTCTAAAATTGAGTAAATTTTGGGAGTTCCCACTGGTTAGGGTATGGTCTAATAGGCATTGAAGGGTGAATGGGTTTGTTGCATATTTGTCCATATGAAAGAACATTACTTGAACCGAAAAAGGATGTCTCAAGGTTAGACATCATATCCATCAGCATTTTGATTAGATCAGTTGATGGATTGGCAGGTGGGGCACCCCCTAGGTTGTAGGGTACTTGGAAAGCATTAGGAGGGGCATATGACGTACTTGGTTGCATTTGTATAGGCACAACATATTGGTAGTTCGTCATAGGGACTGATGTTGAGGCCAAGGGGGCTTGTGCCATGGAGTTGGAGGGCACAAATTGGCTAGGTGCTGCCAAAGGTGGTTGAATGGTGGCATTGGTAAAAGGATAGGTAGTAACTCCTGTGTTTATGGGTGCAAGAGTGGGTGGAGTCGAGACAATCAAGTTCTGATAAGGAGTAGAACTTGGTTGAATTGATTGTGGTTGAGGGGGTACGAAAACCCTGATAGAGGTAGGTCTAAAAATAGAAAAGGAGGCCAAATCTTGAGGATTGGCCATGGTCGGGCTATTGGTCGAGGCAATAGTTTGAGTTATAAAAGGCTAGGTAGCAGATGTTGTTGATGTCATTGCCACTTTAGAGATGGAAGTTGGCATCCCATAATCAAGATTACCTAAAGGGTCTCGTGTTTGGCTTCTCGCGAGATTGTGTTGGAGAGCCTTGACATTGTGGTCAAGGAATCTCTCAAAGTCTTGATCTCCTTCGAGAATAATAAGAGATTGATTGGTGGGGGTAGGCTAGATAGGAGTACATTTAATATATGAAGTATACTCAATTTGGGGACTTGATATAAAAGGCAAAGGCGGGAGTGGTTTTTGCCTTGCATGGTCAACAAGAGTTTTGGCCTGACTATGTGTCAAAACCATTGAAGGCAAAAAGGGTCAGGTTTTAGAAACTGTGTGTTTCAGTTTTAGAAAACCAAAAGGTTGTGTTTGACAGCAAAAAGGTCAAGTTTTAACCTCATTGTTTTGAAAGAAATATTGTTGACAGTGACCGACGTCAGTGGAAAAGTAAGTTGCTGATGTCAGTGGAAAAACTGATGTTGGTGAAGATAAGTTGCCGATGTCGGTTGAAAAACCGATGTCAGTGATTGTGTATTTCCAGAAACTCAAAAAACTGAAAGTTTTTGGAAGAAAGAGAAATTCCAAGTTGTCTTTAGACCTCAGAATGATGCATCCTCACCAGCTCAAACAACCAGATAAAAATAGTAGAGAAGATGAAGGCAAGCAACCTCTAAACGTTAAATTCTTAAGAATAAATTTTAGAGTCGTGGTGGCTTATGCCTTAGAAGAATATGTTTTGGAATTGGGCCTGTAGAACAGGTCCTAAAAGAGGTAATCTAAGGTTGGTTTTGGGTTATGTTTTGGTGCTCAAAATCTGTATTAGGTTTTGTATGTGGCCTAGTGCTAGGAGCTTGCTCCCCTCACTTCACGAGCCTAGAGCCAAGCTGGGTCGCTTAGCTAATATATACTTTGCCTATAGTTTATACTCTGCCAGAGAATAGAGTGAGTCCTCCTCTTAGTGGTGAAATCCAAGTAGGATCATCGGGAAGGGTAAGGTATCTGCTAGGTGATGAAATCCTAGACGGGCCTTGTCTTAAGTATGTTAAAATGTTTGATTGTGAAGGTGGTCAGGTTGTGTAACATATGTGCACTACGCTTTATTCATAATGCATTTTAATTACTAGATGAGCTAAATATGCATTCAAGCAGGAGTGAAATGCAATAGATTTTTAACCCAAATTGAAATGTTTTGTTCGAATGCAAATAATTAGGAAAAGGTTAAGAGCATGAATTTCACTACTCTAAAATGCAAGGAAAAAAGTGACAAAAAGAAAAAGAAAGAAGTTCTTTTTAACTTGTGCTAATGGTTTCTTTTTAAAATGAGAAGATAGAAGAAGGATGCAAGAAGAGAAATTTTCCTAATGCACCTATATGAAAGTTTGTTTTAGAAGAAATAAACCCAAGGAAAACTCTAGGGTCCCACCGGACGTGCCAGAATGTTTCTACTCGTTTTCGCTTTTACATTCAGAAGAAATAAGAAACTAAAGATAAATGGTCAGGGGTTAGATGATACTCAGATTAAGTTGTGCACCGTATCCAGACGTTGTAGGGACTCCTCTTTGGCTGTGGAGGAAGACACCTGTAGACAAGAATAAGACTGAAACACAGAAAATGTTAGATAGATATATGGTGGACTGCCAAGCAAAGCTCGGTCCCAGAAGTGTAAAGACTTTCTTGAGGGATGACAGTCCACTTATTTGACAAAAGAGTGTTTATAGAAAGAGAAATGATGAAAGGCTAAAGAAGATAAATAGATAACATGTACCTAATTCCTGCAATCTACCTCTCACAGTCACCGATGTCGGTTAGTCTACCATCGTCGGTTTGTCAATGTTGCCGACGTCGGTAGGGGCAATGGGCCTTGAACGGGTCTCAAGGTATGTCTGTGGTTGACAGAATGGTTTGGGAGATTCAAAAGGGTTGTGTAGGGATGCAGGATAGTGGACAGAGTCTTAAGAAGGACAAAGGTAGGGGACAGGTTGTCAAAATGGGTCAGGATGAAAGGAAGGCTTTTTAGCCTCTCCAAGAAGAAAGTCGGATTTGGTCTCAACAGTACTCAGAAATAGCCAATGGACTAATTACCAATGCATTTTAGAAATATTGAAATATAAACCAAAAGAATACTTAGCTCTTGGTGGACAACCAAAAGTGTAGAAGACTTGTTCACGTTATGGCTGATGTCGAAGACCTCGTGTAACGTTCCAATATGGTGTGGAGTGAATTTTGTAGAGTTTCTTAGCCTGGAGAGTGATGATAGAATGTTGATGCCTTATCCCAAAGCCTACCTTTGATATGCAGAGAGTCGAGGAACAAGAGAATTCGAATCCCGGGAGCAAGAGAATTCGCATTCGGGTAGCTAGCCGAGGTTAGAATTTAGTTTTAAGCAATCGACGTCGGTGATATTGCCGATGGTTTATCGATGTCGGTGGCTAGAGAATGGGTAAAAAGGCTATTTTTAGCCTTTTGCCTGTTCTTCCATCTGCCAAGTTCTGTTGTTGTTGTTAAACAGTCCAAAGATGGATTTAATGGGCGCGAGAGTTAGTGAGAGAGTTGAAATAGGTCTTAGGTAATTATGATTAGTCATAGGGTGATAAATGGTCTAAGGGTGAGGTATCCAAGGTGAGGTGTCTAGGGTGATGTCATTAATTTAAAATAAGTAATTTATTTTAAATTAATAAAGTGTGCAAGGGACCAAGGGGAGTCGACACAATTTTGGTGTCTACACTATGATTGAAACTTGGAATTCGGCTTGTCGATTATCAATTACTACATGAATATGTTGCTAAAACATTCCTTACTAAGGAGCAAAATATTTATTCTTTGATTTATCATGGGTACTCTCATGCATAAAATGGTCACCTCCACAAATGAAGCAACCTTCAGGTGATTTTTTCCTATTAAACATGTTGGTTTCCTTTTAAATTACTTTTGAAACCATTACTTGGTTTCATCTTACCTGAACCACTATTTAATCTAGTATTTTGACTCTGAGGTACATATTTTAGAAGATTGGTGAATTATTTTTAGTACTCATTTATCAATAGGTCTACTTGCTTTAGATTTAAAAAATCTATAAATTTTTGGTCAAAATATAACTATGGAAGCCACCGTGATCTGAATAGTATCATAAATTGCTCCCATGTAGTGGTGGTCGAGTTGAGATTCATTTCCAACTTCTTATTATCCCAACATGTAATTGATTCTCCAACCAACTGGTAAGCTCTCCAAACCAATTTGGTGACCTCAAAGTAGTTTTAAATCTTGAAATATTCCTCCATCTTCATCAATCATGCTTCAACTCTATCTCCTATAATGATTTTATCAAACTTAGGTTGATTCACCTTTTTTATATCTCTATCCAATTCCATAGCTACACATAATCTCATGTCTTGAGGCACTTCCTCGTATCCTTGTTCTTGAGGTATATCCTACTTAGTAGAATGATCTTTAGGCATATCTTGATCAGCTTCTTCCTCATGTCCATGAATTTCCTATTCTAAGACTACAATTCGATCTTTAGTCTCATTCATGGCTGCAAGAATCTAATCAAACATTACTGCTTGATCAATGATAAATTTGTTAGGATCATATGGAGGGTTATTGTCATTAACATTTGAAGGACCCTCTCTAGATGCTCTAGCTCACACCATTCTCCTTTATATTAACAGAAGGATATAAAAATGTTAGCGAACTCATTAAGTCCTAGAGTTTGAGCCATGGCTTTCATATCATAATATAACATCCCCACTAAAATTTACTAGAATAATATATATATATATATATATATATATATATATATATATATATATATTCATACCACAATATAACATTCCCACTACGATTTACTAGAATAATGTAATATGTGTGTGTGTGTGTGTGTGTATTTTATAATTTTATTTTTAAATTATATTTCATATATTCTTTCATTAGATTATACCATGAGAATCTAATTATTAACCTTAGTATTCATACTAAGTATGTTAATCATAAAGTAAACATGTAACTTGTATTAGTTATTGATCACTAGCATCACATGAAACAAAACATAACTGAATATAGAAAATAATTACATATTTTCAGCCATGACTGGTATAATATTATAACCACTATTGTCAGTATATAATGAGTAATTAATCACATATTCAACTAACATAATGTTTTAATAATAAATACAATATAAGATACAAGGTTTCATAGAGCATGAGTCTCATGAACTCCTATATCTTTGATAATCTCAAGAGTAGTCTCCAAATAATTACTATTATGGGGAGGGAAAGTATCATTCCAATGCTTTTCCACATAAACCACAGATCATTGATCCCTCACACAATCTCTCAATTATGGAATGAACCTCCCTTTATGGATGGGTAGATGATGATGGTGCAGGAATCTAGAGAGACAAGATAATATATGTGTGTTGTAAGACTTCTAATACATGATGTGTACCATAAAGAAAATATATTCTAACATGATATCACACAAATATGTAAATCATACATATAAAATGACAATGTTTAACTAAACATTACTTTGTCTAAATTTTTTAAATAGTTATTGATCTCTAGGATCAGTCAAATTCATTCACACCATTTGATCAGATTACCTTCATCTAGCATTGGTGATGCTAAGTAAGCTAGTTAAGTCTGTCTCACTGCTTAGTTAGTACTAGCAATACGTGATTTGATATATATATATATATATATATAACACTAAGAGACTCATACGGGTTACTTCCGATCAACAAGCATAAAACATGCTAAGTACAGAATAATCAAAATACATACATTTAGTCCATCAAAAGTATGTAATGAATCCTAAACATATTATTTACCTTTAAAATAATATATGTAAATAAGTATGGTCCACATAAGACATACCACCCAAGTATAATTATACTTTATTTACAAGCTACTAATCATCAAGTAATCTAAATTTAGAATTATCAAGATAATAACATTTAATTCAGTTCTTTTCTATAAGCATAACTTACAACATACAATAGTAAGTCATTAATTCCAATTAAGACTCTAAATTAAACAATGATCTAATTTTTATGTTATCCTTTGATACATATATGAGTTGTATGTATTTAACTATGGCAATCTATATCCCAGATTAGATAACTAATTATATTATCTACAATACTTGTAGACACCAAAATTGTGTCTACTCCTTGGTCGACTCCCCCCTTGGTCCCCTTGGTCCACTTCTAAACATTCCTAACCCATACACTTATTAATTTAAAATAAAATACCTATTTTAAATTAATAACACCTCACCCATGACACACCACCCTTGACACCTCACCCATAACACATCACCCTTGACACCTCACCCTTGGATTCCTCACCCTTGGATACCCTCATTTATTACCCTATGACTAATCATTCCAACTCTCTCACTAATCTTTATGCCTATTAAACCCACCTTCGAATGTTTAACCATGACCACTGAACTCGGCAGATGGAGGAACGGGCAAAAGGCTAAAAATAGCCTTTTTACCCGTCCTCCAACTGCCGACGTCGGTCAACCGTCGGTCGACGCCGGTGGAATTGCCGACGTCGATTGCTTAAAACCAACTTGCAGGCCAAATAGAAAAGGGATCACAGACCCGAATGTGAATTCTCTTGCACCCAAAATTTGACCTCTCTCTCTCTCTCTCCCAGACGCATGCCAAGCATCACAAGCTACAGGAACTCTGCATCAATCACTCCACCCCTAATTGAAACATTACAGGAAGTCTTCTACATCAGCCGCATCAGCAACAAGTCTTCTACACTCTTTCTTCAGCAAACCAGAGCTAAGTATATCTTCTGCCCTTTCATTTTAGTAGTTTAGAAAGCATCAATAATTAGTTCTCTTTTTATTAGTTCTAACACTGTAGACCAAACCCGACCTGACTTCTTCCCAGAGAGGCTGAGAGGCCTTCCCCATATCCTTACTCCTTTTGACAACCTGTCCTCTACCCCTTGTCCCTCTTAAGACTCTATTGGCTTCCCTGCAATCTTGCACAGACCTCCAGACCCAGACAGACCTTCCAGACCCCTCCGTTAACCACAACCCATCCAAAACTCGTCCAAGGCCATTGCCCTGTCTGACATCGACCATTGCCCCTATCGACGTCGAGAACATGACCAATCGACGCTGGCAGAGACACCAACGTCAGCGAATGTGGAAGGCCGAAAGCAAAATATAGGTATGCATTATCTCTATTTCCTTTGTTCAGTCTTTCACCATTTCTCTTTATCAACAAGTGGACTGTCATCCCTCAAGGAAGTCTTTGCGCTTCTGGGACTGAGCTTTGCTTGGCAGTCCACATCATATCTATCTAACATTTTTCTATTTAAGTCTTCTTATCTAACAGGTGTCATCCTCCACAGCCAAAGAGGAGCTCCTTCAATCATTTGGATACAGTGCGCAAACTTCATCCGGGTACGTACAAACCCCTAACCATTTAATCTTAGTTTCTTTCATCTTTTGAATGTGAAAAGTGAAAAATAGTTAGAAACAATACTTACAAGCATACTTCTCACAATATATGTGTACATTATTTAAAATCCCCATACATGTACAATTATGTACAAGTATGAATACTAAAATGATCTTTACACCTATATATTATAAATAATTGATCTCACTCAAAATGTCTTATTTATTTTCAAACATATTTAATAACAGTGTCTAGTGCCTGAATATATCAATATTAAATTATGTATTGGTAGTCAAGAATAATCATGTAAATATAGAGTAGATACATACTACTCATTTGGTGTCTTAATACATATGTATAAATACACAAATAAAAACAAGTGAAGACATTTTTGGTATATGCCACAGTCCTATCTTAGTTATGTTTTCAAGTTTAAGACAAATGAAATACTTTATAAATCAAAAAATGTATTTGAATCTCTAATAAGTACATCAATTATTTTATATAAACACATTCAGATAATAAAGTTGATACAGTCATCTCTATATACTATTCCTTTTTTTTATTATCAAGAATTGAGTTTTATTTGCATACTATCCTCATATATATATATATATATATATATATATATATATATATATATATATATATATTCATTTTTTATTTTATTTTATTTTGTGTATGTTAAGTGAGGATCAAAATGTAGAGGTTTTCATATATAAGAATTTTTAAGCTAACTATCCTACTTATTTTTCTCATTCGCTCTATAATAGTTATAATACTTATATTCGTATTCCACCCAGAGTTCCAACTTATATGAAAATTAATAATAATTAGACCAACATGCTTAGTAATGTATTTGAATTGGATATTAAACTTCCCCAACCAATAGACAAATTACCTTAACTTATAATGATGATTTTCTATCTTATTACAAGACACTATATATACATAAGTTACTCTGTATATCTCATAAATAAACTCCCAATGTCTATTCGCAAGTTTTAAAACCAATACACAATCATTTGTTATTCATTGATATATAACACTTAGCCTATAATAAATTAGATCACAATTTCATATATTCATAGAACATACCACAAATAGTCTGTAATTCAACTATAATAAGTTCAAGTTTCCATGTATATGACAAATAAAGTATATAAGACCAAACAATCTACTTTGGTATTTCCCTTAACCAGGGTTCGAATCTTAAATGACATTTGTCATTATAATTTTGAATCAAATTATTTGCATATATATATACTAAATTTGGCATGTTTATGTATATATAAGTGGTGTGTATATATACACTCCAAGTCAATAAAACATGTAGGATATATATATACAATAATATAATGTTTAATACAACTCAATATCATTCCATATTACCTTACAATCTGTCTACACAGAGTTAATTTGCACTACAAAAATGGCATATAGACCTAGGGTTTATGTTTTTCTTAGGATTTCTTAGTATATGAATTGGTTTATATGGATGTAAAAGCCATCTACAGGGCCCAATATTTATACATTTATATCTTAACAACTGGTATCTACATGAAACCCTTTATATACAATCTCATACAGATAGAAATTTAAATGCATTACCAACCTTATAAAAGCTTCCAATTGCACTGTATGAACTATAAAATTCTTCTCCCCTTTGTTATGCTCTCTCTTCTCCTCTTCGCATTATGTGTCCTCTCCCTTCACCATCACTTCTCTTATCCATTTTTTTCTATCTATCTCTTTCTCAATTCGAGTTTGCATGCAATTGTTACCTCCTAGCTCGTAGTCCTCCATGCAGAATTTGAAATATGTATCAAATTGCAACTAATCACAGTTAACTTCATTTTGACTCAACCAAGAAAAACCCTAATTTATATTGAACTTTTTCCAAATTCTTTTATCATTATTTTATTCTTTGAATCCTGCATGATCTCCTCTACATTAAATGCTCGTGTATCACCTTACAAAAGTCCACTTTTAACATAATTAACAATGATAACTAACACTTTGAGTTTACCATGATCTATGCATGTGAGCAATAACTTGGTTTAGTCCTTAAGATAATCTTAGGAGAATAATACTTATTTTGTTAATAACTTGAAAAAGATTATCAACCTCGTGACTTTAGATAACAATGTTACTAATATAAAATCAATTATATTCTTTTAAATTATAATGGTAAACAAACAACTATTATACCAAACATAATAGTATTATAACAAAAAAATTGTTGTGTTATTAATATGTTATACAAACTATCATATGTCTTTTGTTGTCATATATATTAAGGAATTAAGCCATATTATGATATTTTTTGAATATCATAATGATAACTAGCTAATGTTCTAAAACATTAAAAGTATATTTTGGTTAGTCTATATACAGTAGTAACTAGATATTATTCATGCATATATGTGTTCCCATAAGCATTAACAATCATGAATTCAATAACATGACATAATCACACAACAATATTATACACTAAATCTACATATAATATCTACATTGAAATCACACAAGATTAATTTTACATAATTATTAAACTAAACTAACATACAAATAACACACATAATTAATTATCTACATGCAAATAACATCAAAAACATACTAACACTAACAACTTAAATAATACATATAATGTGTACTATCTAATGTGGTGTGTGCATGGGTTCTATTCATTCCTCTATCATCCTCCAACACCTTCATCTATCTCATCCTCTCTAATGATGCTCTCCCTCCATCATGTTATGAGGGATAAAACTCTCCTACATCCAACTCATGACAAGAAGGTAGTTAGCCTATAACATCATAATATATATCATAAAGCACTATTATAATAACAAATTAACATGATTATAATATAAATAATATACAATATATTTAAGTTAAAGCAATGTAATCATGCAATCGAAGTAACATACAACTTTTCGATAACAGCATATGACTTAAAGTTTAGTTAAAAATTAATTAATCAATTTAACAACTATAATAATCTATGAATAATTAAGTAAATTAGTTTAGTGAAAAATCAGGGTGTGACATCCTTCTTTCATAAAATTGGTCATCATCTTGATGACACTTATTCAAACACTAGTTCCAAATAAAAAATATTATTTAGTATAAAAATAACATAGTATGAAATATCAAATCATGCAAACAAGTATGGAAATAGCTTGTAGAACTCATCATAGTCCTCACAAGTAGTAGTATCCTCATATTATAAGTCTCACAAGATATTGCACTATGACAGTTCCTTATTACGGGAATAAAATTTGTGAATGTCAATTACTTTGATTGATTCTACCATGACCACCTCGAGATCTAGAACTTACAAAACATTCCAATCCAACATATTCAAAGGATTAGCAATATGTACTTTTTAATATAAGATACATTAAAGACATTATGTAATAGAGTTAGGGCCAATGTCAATGTAAGCCTATACATTATAATATTGACCACTTCTAAAACCTCTAAATGTCCCACATATATCGGTGAAAGTTTCGTTGACTTCTCAAATTTTATTGAGCTCTTTTGTGGCTTAAACTACAAGAACACTTTACTACTAAAAATTGCCTAGTTGATCTCTTCGGATCAATATAACTATTTTGCCTATCATTGGCCTTGACCAATATCTACCTAATTGATATGAGCTAATATTTCATTTATGAAAGCATCTCAGATCTAAAGATTGTCATGTCTTCCAACCTATCCTAACTGATTGGTGTTTTGCACCTTCTTCCGTACAATGCTTCAAATGATGTCATCTTCAAAGCAGATTGGTATGAGTTATTATAAGCAAACTCAACCAATGAAAGGTATTCATCCAACTTGTATTATTTATACATGTAATACATACAAAGGAGATCCTCTAACACCTAATTACCTCACTCAATTTGACCATCAGTCTGTGGATGATATGTAGTGTTTAAGTTTAGTTGCATACCCAAAACTGAATTAAGAGTTAATCAAAACCTAGAAGTCATCCTTGCATCACAATATGAAATGATCTTCTCTTGAAATCCATGCAATCGATTGTTACATCCTGATTCCTTACTAGACAAATTTACTAGATTATCAGTAGATATCTATAGCTGACAAATTCATATTTAACAATTTTTAATTAAGTTTGAGATATATGATATTATGGGATAGTAAAATATTACTTATATACATGATTTTTTTACTATGAGTTAAATTATAGTGTACGCATTATATTTTGAACATATTGATGCATTGTTTTAGTTAAATTTTATGCTATATAGTTATCCTAACTGTTATGATCTAACTATCTACTTTGTTATGAGGTAGATGCATGAAAACTCATCTCTCAAAGTGTGATAAAGGGAGAGCATCATTAGAGAGGGTGACATAGATCAAAATATCAAGAGATGATATAGAAATTAATCAGTACCCTTCACACACCATAGATAGCTAGCACATGTCAGATGCATAAATGAGTGGTTAGCATAGTATGTTTTGATGTTATTTACATTAAATAGTCATTTTAACCATGGTTTGTTTAGAATAGTTTAATGGTTTTGAGGAATTGCCTTACATGATTTGAACGTTAGTTCAGGGTTTTACATTGGTAGTTTTACCTTGTGTGATTTCATTTATGATCACTAATATTTTCTTGAATATGCAATTTGTATGGTTAGAGTAAATTTTAATTTATTGACTAGAGGAATTAGTTATTAAATTATTATATTAATAAAAGCTCTGATAATTATTGATTTTTATGAATTGGTTAAAAGAATGTTTGAAAATACAAATAAAATCAAAAAATAGAATAAAATAATAATTAAATATTTAAAAGAATATATTTTAAAGAAAACAGTAAATAAAACAAAAAAAAGATTAAATAAAAAAGAATCCTTAAAGGATAGAAAAAAAGCTACGTCTATTTAGATAGAGAAAGTTGAAAAAAGAGATCTTCATATGTTTTGGAGAAGAGAAGATCATGAGGAGAAGCTAAAGACACATCATTAGAAAAGGGCACAGAGAATCTACAACATACTTACCAAGTAGGTGTTGCACTAATAATTAATTATCAGCTTATATGATTATATTCTGATGAATTATTTGTGTGTAGAGCATTTGCATATGTTATTTTCAATACATTTAGGCCATGAATTATCTATATATTTTTGCCTGTTGGAGCACAAAAAAACTTATAGTATGCAACATATACATATATATATATATATATATATATATATATATATATATATTGCATATTATAAGTTTTTTTGTGCTCCAACAGGCATATATATATATATTGCATACTATAAGTTTTTTTGTGCTCCAACAGGCATATATATATATATATATATATATATATATATATTGTGGATGCACTAAAGGGTCATTGTAATTAGGATGATGTCACCATGGTTATAAGAACTTTCCATATATAATGTGTAATTACAAGTAGGTGCCCAGAGCTATATGCTATAAGTTATCATAGAAATAATAAAAATCATTATCTATCTATGAGGGAGTCACTATAATATAATATGGGCTTATCATTATTATCCAAAATACAATGATAAATATTATATTATATATTTAGAATAATATTATAATCGTTGTAATATAATGTCTCACTTAGTTATCATTAAAGGTGTTATAAGTCACCGTTAATATATATATATATATATATATATATATATATATATATATATATATATATATATATATATA